>CM031244.1:562109101-563309101 GCA_018340775.1 Taxus wallichiana var. yunnanensis | reverse complement strand
ACCAATAATTATTGGTGACTCCATTGGGAAGATATTTCTGTATGCACCCTTAAAATATATTTGAAAAATCTCAAAAAAATACATATTTAAAATTCCACAAAAAACTGAAAAATACCAAAAATATTATCTGAATGTTCAAGAGCCTTGTTGTAATCCTCTTTAAAATTATGGATTTTCCTAGTTTCATTCCTTTGTAATGTTTCAAACAGAAAAATGTAAACAACTTCACAATTACATCCAAGACCTCATTGACAATGAAGACATAGTGGTCAAAGACCTACCATCTACCAAAACACCCAATAATAATCTAAAGGTGTTTTCTAATCCATTTCCTAACCATGGTACAAAGGGAAAAGCTCACGAACATGTCGAATCCTTGAATAACGTCGATTGTGAATCCATCATATCATGTATCATAGCCACTACTCTATGCAAAGTTGAATGTCAATTTACATCCCTCGGAGAAATTCTATCTAGTGTCTTTCATCAATTAGTAAAGGCTAACATGATCAAATATCCAAATACGAGACCCTTTTCTAATGGGTAACCCAAGACTACATGGTATAATGCATCGAATATTGTGAATACCACTGGATGGAAGGCCATTCTAATGATCATTGTACACCTCTTCATCATTATGTTCAATACTTAATTGATGATGGAGCCATTTCTATAGAGCTCAATTATGAATCTCTCACAACCGATGAAACTTCAACTTCCACAACTTCAAATGAAGACTTGAACATTGTCCCACTCTGTACATATTGAAATTCAACAATATCACAACCAAGGTCACATATCTCTCCCTCCAAACTAATATATCTCTTCTATATATTTTCTTTCATTCATCCAAACAGACATTAAACCTGTTTGCATAACAACCTTCTAACATCAAACAAGATCTTGACATTTATTCAAGACTCCCTTTCAACCCCTTGCTATAATTGTATACAATACAAAAGAGGATCCATCACTAAGCACCGTTGAGCTTGATTATATTTGTTCACTATCAGCTCCTATTCATAACATCTCTAGTGTTGTCATTGAAGCACAACCACAAAAAGCTTGGACACTTGCAACAACGCAGCCTTCTATGTCCATTATACCTCAAATGATCAATCTTGCAGGCATCTCATCAATGATGATTCCTACATGTCAATACATCTACATGTGTACATATACGAGGTACATATACCTAGGAATACCCTTATACCTCATTTTCACGCTTTAATTGCAAATCTTTCATCTAATCAACTAATTCATATCCTAGGAGTAACATTGAATATTTTCTCTCAAAGATATAAAGAACCTTGGATATACATCTAGAGATCAATCCTTATTTCCTCACACTCTTCCATTCATGGATGAATATGAATCTCAACATATTATTCTTTTCTGCAACCCATTTAATTATAGAAAAAAAATACGGTGCTTGCATAATTTTATTAATATGAAATCAAGCATTACAAACAAATGAGAGAGCTGCAATATTTATAGATATTGGACAACTTCTATCTCATCCACAATATATGGAAGAAAATCACCTAATCTGAGAAAATATGTAGAAATAGCATATTGCCCCTAACTACCCCTATTACCCCTCATGGAAATCATCCAGGGAACAAAATATGCAAGATAGAACATGATCCCACAAACATTGGGATGAGAACATTATCACTTAGTTAACTAACAACTAAGGATAACTAATACCTATTGACATAAGTTTAAAGTATTTAAATTAAATACTTTAACTTATTACATTTATTCAAATATCAACTAATGATGAATTAAGATAAGTTTTATTCCTAACATTCCCCCTTAATTCAGCATGGTCTCAAGTGAACATGAGAGAAATTCTCTAAAACCCTCAAATTTACCTTGAGCAAGTGACTTTGTGAAGACATATGCATGTTGCATATCTATTGGGCAATATTGGAGTTGGATGTTGTTGTTCTAAACATGTTCATGAATGAAATTTACATGTACCTCAATGTGTTTGGTGTGCTCATGAAAAATTGGATTCTGAACAAGTTTTACTACTACTTCGTTATCAACATGTAGGATAGTTAGATATTTCTGTGGTATTCCCAATCCTTAAAGTATACATCGAGCCATATCACTTCACAGATAGCTCCACTTGTTGCACAATATTTTGATTCTGTTGAGGACCTTGAAACACAAGTCTACTTCTTACTCCCCCATGATATTGGTCCAGATCCCAAAAAGAATACAAATCCTGAAGTGGATTTCCTATCATCTATGTTTCTAGCATGATGCGAATCAATATCTGTCAAGAAGAAGTTATTATTCTTCTTGTATTCTAGGCCATAGTCCATAGTTCCTCTAATGTACCTCAATATCCACTTTGCTAATTTCTAGTGAGAAACCCTTGGTTCTTGCATGAACCGTGAAAGATAGCTGATTGCATAGCTGATATCCACCTAGTGTAAGTCAAGTAGATGAGACTCCGATCAAATACCGATAGAGTTGCATTTACTTGTGATGATGGATCTATTCGAGAAAGTTGAAGTCTTGTATCCATAGGTGTGGAAAATGGCTTACAATCCATCATATTGAATTTCTCGAGTGTTGTCTTTGCATATTTCAATTGTGACACAAAGATATGATTTTATCTTTGTCAAACTTCAAGTCCAAGATAATAATGAAGAAGCCCGAGATTGGTCGTGTTGAATGATCATGTTAGATCTTTCTTTGTTGACTCAATCATCCTCACTGATCCTTCAGTGATGACTAGATCATCGACATATACTACAACGATCACTATCTCCCCCTTAATTTTTGAGATAGAGATTAGGATCATATAGACTCATGTTGAATCCATGTTGAATGAGATGCTCATCAATTTTTATGTACCATGCCACAGGATATTGCTTTATACTATATAGTGATTTCATGAGTTTATATACCTTTTCCTCTTTACGGTATGAAAAAACCTTCGGTTGAGTCATGTAAACTTCTTCCTGTAAATCACCATTAAGAAAGGAACTTTTCACATCCATTTGGTGTATTTTTAACCAAATTGTGTAGGTAGAGAAAATATTAACTGAAAGTTTTTATCTTAGTTGTGGGAGCAAAAGTATCCTCATAATCAATGCCTTATTTTTTAGCATATCCCTTAGAACTAATCTATCCTTATGTTTATCAATTTTTTCATCTGCTTTGTACTTCGTTTTGAAGATCCATCTACATCCAATCGGCTTTTTACCGGGTGGAAGATCTGTAAGTTACCATGTATTATTTCTCATAAGTGACTTATATTCTACATCCATAGCATCTTTCCAAGGTTTAGATTGTGGGGCTTCAAGGCGAGGATGGCTCAATAGTTTTGAAAAATTTACTTATTAAGGCCAAATTGACCTCATCTCGAGCCATATTGCGAGTCCTCATTCCAGTGGTACATGTGTTGGGGAAACTATCTAATTTTGCATCTCTAATCATACTTGTATACCATTTAGGCATAATTTTTTTAGTTCCTGTGGGAGGTTGAATTTCATTATCTTCCCCATCATCATTGTCATCATAATCAAATTGATTACCATCCTCTTTTTTCACTATAGGGATGATTTTTTTCATCATGTGAGTGTATGGTAGAGCATCTACTTCTTTCTTCTCAAAGAACTCAACATCCCGACTAGTGTATACCCTTCTTATTTTTGGATCCATAAGTCTCGCAGCCAAGTGATTCATCACTATATCCCAAGAAGATAAGTTTTTCGATTTCATATCAAGCTTAGTTCTTTGTTTCTTAGGAATGTGCATACTTTCTTTACATCCAAAAATTTAAGGTGTGAAATAGATGGCTTATGCCACGACCATACGCTTCATGTGGTGTAAGCTGTTGTATATATCTTCCCCCCGGGTAGATATAGACAAGCAGGAGAATGGAGAAATCAAAGAAGCTCAAATGCCTGACATGACCAAGGCGCACGGAAATGGCGCATAACAATGAGTGTCAACAGGGAAAAAGTTGCACCTTGGCGCACATAAGAGGATGTCGACACAAATGTAAATGCGCCCTTGGCGCATAGAAGAAGATGTCAACATAGAAATAGACGCGCCCTTGGCGCATGAAAGGAATGTTAACACGGAAAAAGTTGCGCCCTTGGCGCAGGTAAAGTGGCGCACGTAAACATGTGTCGACACAAACATATTTGCGCCTTTGGCGTACATGAGAAAAAGAGTGTTGACATGCAAATGAATGCGCCTTTGGCGCACAAAAAGGTTGTCGACACAAACATATTTGCGCCTTTGGCGCACAGAAAAGAGTGTTGACATGCAAATGAATGCGCCTTTGGCGCACAAAAAGGGTTGTCGACACAAACATATTTGCGCCTTTGGCACACGAAAAGGATTGTCAACATGCATATGGATGCGCCAAGGCACACCTTCAGGAGGCGCAACATTCGAGCGCCGACAGAAGAAGACCACGACCGGATATTCGGATGGCCATAACTTTTGGACCTGGGAGCTCCGATTCACACAAGGTTGGACTTTTCGGAAAAGCCTACGGCGTCCTCTACCTAACTACGACTGGATATCTTTAATTAGGTGGGAAAAAGTTCTTAAAAATGTAAAATACAGTTTGCCACTTTTGGGGTTTGATATGGTCCTCACCTACCACCATAATGAGATGAATTAAATACAACCTGAGGTGGTTGGGGTAGATTTGGACTTTCTCTCTCTTCTCTCTCTCATTCTTCCTATAAATTGTAAGGAGGGGATTCTTTCTAAAGGTTGGACATTCTTGTTTTGCCCCTCCCTTCTTCTCTTTGGCAGGTAGAGTTGTGGAGCTCAAACCTCCCATATGAAACTGTAATGCACCTTTGCCTCTGGGCATTTTTGCAGTGTATTGTATCAACCTTCAGAGAAAATAAATGCATGACTGTGGATGTTTCTCAACCCTCTATGTGTTTCATTTTGCATCCTCCTGATCTTTCACTATGAATATGTTTATCTGTGCATGATTTTGCATTGCATTTCTGTGGTCTGTGTTTAATTGGCAAAACGTATGTTCTTCATTCCTCGGTGCATCACCTCCTTAGCTTAGGTTTGTTTTTATGCATTTTTCTCTCCCTGTCTCCTTGGTAGTTAGATTAGGTTTTAGTAGACTCTCTGCATTTTATTGGTGCATCTGAACAGAGGAATAGGAGCCGGCCTTCATCCGGAGAGCTTTTCCGATTTCGCAAGGTCCCACACTTGGGAAAAGCTCCATGTTGTGCAATCGCACTGAGATTCTCAACCCATCGAGTTGCAGAGTCCTAGGGGTGCTGTGATTCGCCATCAACAGTTTTGGCACGCCCGGTGGGACCAAGAGGTCATTCCATAGATTTGAAGGAGTTTTCATGAAATTCGGACCAAAAAATTGCAGGTTTTACAATTCCAGATTTTTCACCTTCAGTGAACTTTGAAATTGATTTTCAAGGACTTAACTTGCTCGAAAAGGGTCAAAATTTCATCAGTTGATAGATCGGGGGGTAATCTTCAAAAGGGTATTCCTAGAATTTTGAGATTTTGACTTTCAAAATTTCATGGTTTTTTGAATTTCGGATTTCAGGTTTTCAGAAATCTGGCGTTTTTTGGGTTTTCGGGACTGTCATTCCAAATCAAATTCCAAACCCTAAAATCTCAAATGTGCAGGTCTTTTAAAAAAATTTGTGTTTAAATATTGTCAGGTTTTGGTGTGTAACTTGGCAAAATCTAGTCTTTTGAGGCTTGTTCTCTAACACATCTGGCGACTCCGAAGGGATAGAATTCAGTGGTGTAGCAGCACAAGTTGCCTAGGCACATGAGAAGAATTCGAACCAGGTCCAATACTCAAGAAGAAGGGCTATTTTTCCACTTGCAACTATCACCAGGCAGAGGAAGGAGAGGAAGAAGACCACAAAGATCACCATCTCCGCCTAACAGGACTTTGTCTACACCTCCACCTGGTAGGCCTTTTCTCGCATCAACCAGGGTTCTTAGGCCAATCATAATGGCGCATCTACCACCGAATCCCTTTGTCAATTTCACGGGCAGTAGTCCACTTGCCCTAAATGCTCAGAATCAAATTCCAGTTGCAGCGCTAAAGAATATACCCTATTTTACAGGAGAAAATCATACTACTCCTATTGATCACATCCAGGATATTGCTAATGCATGTGCAATCCATGAAATAAATGAAATGGATGTTGCAGTCAATTTGTTGGCTTCATCTTTCAAAGGCAAGGCCTTACAATGGTTTAGGAGCCTTACAAAGAGGCTCTATTACGAATTGGAACCAACTTTGTTCGCTCTTTCTGATACCAATTCGGGAGAGGGCGGACAAATTATCTTTATTGGAAGTGTGACAACAATCAAAAGGGCTCCTAACGAACAAATGGCAGATTTCAACTTTAGATTCCAACGGACATGGGACAGGATCCCAATAATCTGTTAGACCAACCGCCGAAGGAGCATTCCTTTATTTCTTAAAGGCTATAAATTCAGACATAGCCATGATGATCCAATCAATGGGAGGGACAACGCTGCCAGGGTCCTATGACACAGTGATCAGAGCAGAGAACTGTTTGATCCAAGCCGGAAAGCTTGCACCAAGGCCACCAATGCCTCTCTATCCAGACATGGGAAATCCTACAACTAGTCAAGCACCAGAGTTGAATCCCATTCCAACTCCTAGAAATCAAAGCAATAATGAGGCGTCGACTTCTTCAAATACTTCAAAGGAATTGCAGGAGGTCATGAAACAATTGCAGAACCTTGGAAATGAGCTTGTGACTATCAAAAGACAACAAGCTCAAAGTGCTAGACCGTATCAGCCTCAAGCACAGCGATGCAAGCTAGGCCCCCATACCAACAAAATAGACCACCACCTCAGCCGCAAATCAAAACCGGAACCAAGGACTGACCTCAAGCTGCCTGTGCCATTTCGACCGTATGATCCAAATGCAACGACGTCCTCAAGAGCCTTGGTTCCAACACAAAATAACATGGCACAGAGTACGATTGGTGTTACCCTTGTAATCTACCTCACAATCCAAAGATGTTTCAATGGTGCCTTCAATCGGCCTTGATGGTGCAAACCATTGGTGTTGCTCAAGAACCAAGCGGGAGGAGAATCGGCAAGAACAAACACAACAAGAAGGACCTCCAACAGAAACCACATTGGCAAATTGGCAAACGGAAGACTTGTGGAGTTAACCAACACCTTTTCAAGGCGTGGCTGCAACACACTGGTCAAAGAAGAGAAATATAGAGAGGGACAACCGTGTAATCCAGTTGTTTCTCAACCCACTCTTACACAACAAGGGGTCAGTAGACCAAACGCAGCTCCAAATGTGCGAATCAACCTAAGGTACCTGTTGCAGCAACACATGCACTGCCAAGCTCCAGAAAAGCTTGCACCAAGTAAGGGGCAGCAAAAGGACAGTTCATCCCCCTTCAACATCATCGATCAAATGAAGAAGACACATGTGAACATTTCCATGTGGGAATCTTTGGCTGGCGATCCAGGCAATGAGATTTGTTGCAAGCTCGCAATGGCTAATTGGTCCGCTTACAAATGTATCAAACCAAGGACATGAGAAAGTTCTCACTAATGCAAGTGCTGACATGATGGGGGCCAGACAAGGAAAAATTTGAAGCCTCCACCATTCTATGTTTCATTGATTGTTGGAAACCACTTGGTACACAACTGCATGATAGATTCAGGAGCAAGTAGTTCAGTGATGCCAAAGCAAATAGCGGATCAACTGGGTCTGAAGTACGAGCCAGTGCTGAAAGGAGTAGTGCAACTAGATGGAACAGCAGTGGGAACAGTTGGGGTCATCAAGGGGTTAAGCCTAACACTACATTCATGTCCTAATGTTACAGTCTTGCAAGATGTGTCTGTAATTGACCTCCCGCCACTCTTTGCGTTGTGTCTATCAAGGGACTTCACTGCAAAGATCGGTGGATATTTATCTGCAGATTGGTCACACATGATCTTTAGGACAAGGTATGGAGCTAAAGCAACAATCAGATCAGAATCGATTGCCAATTTTCATATTGAGCCTTATGTACCAGGCCCTATCAATGCAAATTGCTCAGCTTTTGATCAGGAGGAGTGTTCAAGTGATCTAGAAGCAGGTACTAAGGTTGAGGGAATTCCTGATTTGACTTTAGATGAATGGGCAAACAAAAGTCATGAATTTGACCCATACAAGGAAATTGAAGAATCTGAGTTGGGCATGTATTGTATACACGAGGAAAATTCACTCATTCCTGACATCATTCAGCCTGAACAAAAGGATGAAAACAAAGTTTGGAAATTATTCTTCGATGGTTCGAGAAGCAGGCAAGGTGCTGGAGGTGGTGCAGTGTTGATTTCACCACAAGACATCAAATATTATTCAGCTTTTCGTTTCCAGTTTTCTTGTTCGAACAACACAGCTGAATATGAGGCCTTGATTCATGGACTTCATTGGGCCAGGAAAAAGGGCATAAAGAACTTGCAAGTGTTTGGAGATAGCGAGCTAATCGTCAACCAAGTTAGGGGACAACATGCTACAAAGAACAACCTGCTGAAGAACTACAAGAATAGGGTATGGGACCTCATTGAGGATTTCGAAGCTTTCAGCATTGTGTCCATACCCAGGAAGAAAAATGAAGCCGCAGATAGACTCGCAACAATTGGAGCGACGTTTGATGTGGTTGACAACACCAGAAGAGAAAAAACGCAGCCACATATCCATGTAGTTGTGAGGCCAGCAGTTCCAGATAATAACACAAGCTGGCAGGTGTTTGAGAACGATCAACAGATCGTCAATTTCTTGCAAGAAGAGGCTGAATTCTCAGCTAGAAATCAGGACAGACTAGAGCAGCAGTACGGGGATCAAGTAGTGCAGTTGTGGACAAACAAGCTTCCTAAGGGTTTAGTAACATTGGAGTCTATTTTCAACCCTAATGACCAGTTCCGTAAGGAAAAGGCTAATATACAGGTCAAGAGAGAAGATTCAGAGCTCATTCTAGTTGGGGAGGGCAAAACACTTCAAATTGGTAAAGTGGCCACTGAGCAGGAGAAATCAGATTTCATACAACTTTGCCAAGAATTTCCAGATGTCTTCACTTGGAGCTATGAAGACTTAAGAGGTTTCGATCCGAAGTTGGCACAACATACCATAGAATTGGATCCAGATGCTAAGCCCATCAGGCAGAAGCAGAGACCAGTCAACCCTCACATTGAGCCTCTAATGAAGAAAGAGCTAAATAAGCTAATAGAGGCAAGCATTATATTTCCGATCAAGCACTCAAGCTGGGTTGCAAACTTGGTTCCGGTCGGAAGAAGAAGAGCGGAGAAATCAGGTTGTGTGTGGACTTCCGAGACCTCAACAGGGCATCTCTTAAAGACCATTACCCACTTCCTTCAATGGAACAAATATTGCAAGTAGTATCCGGTTCAGAGAGGTTCTCTCTCCTAGATGGCTACTCAGGGTATAATCAGGTAATGGTGAAAGAAGATGACCAATTCAAGACAGCTTTCACCACCAAATGGGGCACCTATGCCTACAAGAAGATGCCCTTTGGGCTATCAAATGCTGGAGCCACTTTCCAAAGGGCGATGGATATGGCATTCAAGGGGTTGATCAATAAAATAGTTTTGATATATCTCGACGACATCACTGTATTCTCAAAAAATGCAGCGGATCACCTCTGTCATTTGAGGCAAGTATTTCAGAAATGTAGAAGATTTGGGGTATCATTGAATCCCAAAAAATGCATATTCTTGGCTCACGAGGGAAAACTTCTAGGCCATATTGTTTCAAAGGAGGGGTTGGCGATTGACCCAGAAAGAGTTGAAGCAATTCAAGCATTGCCATTGCCAAGTCACAAGAAGGCTCTTCAAAGCTTCTTGGGAAGGATCAATTTTGTCCGCAGGTTTGTTCTAAACTTTGCAGCTCTTGCGAAGCCAATAACACTGATGTTAAAGAAGAGCATGGCATTTAAGTGGACATCTGAAGGCAATGCAAGTTTTGAGGCAATAAAAGAGGCTATATCTCAAGCCCCAACTCTCGTCAATCCAGACTTCTCTAAGGAATTCATGCTATATGCCTTTGGTGGTGGAGACACAATTTCTGCAATCCTGGTACAACAAAACAAAGAAGGGTTAGAACAACCAGTTGCTTTCTTCAGTCAAAGCTTGGAGGAATATGAAACTAGGTACTCTTTCATTGAAAAGCATGTCCTTGCGGTAATCAGAAGCTTAAAGAAATTCAAGCACCTAGTCTCAAACAACAAGATCCAATTATTAGTCTCTCATGCGGGAGTCAAGGACTTCCTTCTAAACAAGGATCTGAATGAGAAACGTGCAGGATGGATAACTCGTGTCATGGAATATGACATCGAGATCAAGGTCACCAAACTAGTACGTGGGAAGGGACTATGTGAGCAGCTAGCCCCCGAGTCGAAAGTTGAATTTGGTGATGAAAAGGAGACTACCTTGGTACTACAGGATGATCAAGAACAAGAAAATGATGACGTGCCTACTCCTTGTTGGACTCAAAATATGATACACTTCCTACAGACAGGCCTATGCCCTCCAGAAATGAGCAAAGCAAAGAGGAGATACTTCAGATTACAAGCCATTCCATATGTGCTTGTTGATGGTGTTTTGTTTAAGAAAGACATCAATGGAGTTCTATTGAGGTGCATTGGGATAAGTCAAATTGAGAGGGTGTTACGAGATTTTCATGATGGAGATTCTGGAGGACATTTTGCCCCACGAGTAACAACTCTCAAAATAATGAAGGGGGGTATTATTGGCCGACAGTCTTGATGGATCGCTATACATGGATAAGAAAGTGCAAGAAATGTGCACTCTTCACAGGCAAAGAAAGACAAGCAGCACTTCCATTGCACCCAATTGGTTGACCAACCATTTATGCAATGGGGATTGGACTTCGTCGGGGTCATTAATCCAAACTCAAGCCAAGGCCACAAGTGGATTCTCACGGCAATGACTATTTCACCAAGTGGACCAAGCAGAAGCGCTCAAGGAAGCAAATGAGTCTAACATACTAGACTTTTATGAAGGAATGGTGACCAAGTTTGGTGTGCCGTCCACTATCATATCAGACAATGCATTGGCATTTATAGGTTCCAAAATTACAGAATGGGCTGTTAAGAATGGAATCTACTTGAGCACCTCTTCAAATTATTACCCGCAGGGTAATGGACAGGCAGAGTCCACAAACAAAAATTTGCTAAGAATCATCAAGAGGACTCTGGATGAAAATCAAAGAACATGGCATACAAAGCTAAAATCAGCGTTATGGGTGTGAGAATAACACCAAAGAGGTCTACAGGGAATTCTCCCTACAAGCTGGTCTATGGGAAGGAGGCAGTATTGCCCATATCATTAGAACTGCCTGCATTGGAGTTCATGAGGCAGTTGGAGTTAGCTGAGTTCGAACCAATGGAGGCTAGGTATGCAGAGTTGATGGAATTGGAAGAAATTAGAGAACATGCAGTTCAGACGATCGAAAAGGATCAGGCCTTAGTAAAAAGATGGTTTGATAAGAAGGCAAGAGCAAGGACCTTCCAGGAAGGGGATCTAGTTCTAAAATGGGATGCAGATCGGGCAAGACCAGGAAAGCATTCCAAGTTTGACGCCATTTGGAGTGGCCCCTACATGGTCACGGGGTGCAAGAGTAGCAATGCCTTCCAATTATCTACATTGGACGGAGAAGAACTTTCGATTCCGGTCAACGGAATCTATCTTAAACATTGCTACTGAAAAGAGAAAATTTCTACCCTTGTAAATATTAGCTTAGATTTCAATTCCTCTAAGTGCGTTTGCACATTGTCTTGTTGTAGTTAGGTTTCAGTTTCCCTAAGTGCTTTGGCACAGGTTTCGTTGCTCTCAGGTTGTTTCTACAGTTCAAAGTGCTGTCGGAGAAGGAGTTGCGGTTTCAGGCTCGGGATCAGAGATCAAGTTGGTTTCAAGTATTGCTTATGACTCCATGCCCAATGGATTTCTAAAAGGGCCACTGATCTTCTACCTAGCAGGCAGGTGATCCCGTTGAGTCACCAAATTGTTGTATATATCTTCCCCCCGGGTAGATATAGACAAGCAGGAGAATGGAGAAATCAAAGAAGCTCAAATGCCTGACATGACCAAGGCGCACGGAAATGGCGCATAACAATGAGTGTCAACAGGGAAAAAGTTGCGCCTTGGCGCACATAAGAGGATGTCGACACAAATGTAAATGCGCCCTTGGCGCACAGAAGAAGATGTCAACATAGAAATAGACGCGCCCTTGGCGCACAGAAAGGAATGTTGACACGGAAAAAGTTGCGCCCTTGGCGCAGGTAAAGTGGCGCACGTAAACATGTGTCGACACAAACATATTTGCGCCTTTGGCGCACAGAAAAGAGTGTTGACATGCAAATGAATGCGCCTTTGGCGCACAAAAAGGGTTGTCGACACAAACATATTTGCGCCTTTGGCGCGCACGTAAAAGAGTGTTGACATGCGAATGAATGCGCCTTTGGGCGCACAAAAGGGTTGTCGACACAAACATATTTGCGCCTTTGGCGCATGAAAAGGATTGTCAACATGCATATGGATGCGCCAAGGCGCACCTTCAGGAGGCGCAACATTCTGAGCGCTGACAGGAAGCAGACCCTGACCCAGATATTCAGATGGCCATAACTTTTGACTGGGAGCTCCGATTCACACAAGGTTGGACTTTTCGGAAATCCTACGGCGTCCTCTACCTAACTACGACTGGATATCTTTAATTGGGTGGGAACAAGTTCTTAAAAATGCAAAATACAGTTTGCCACTTTTGGGGTTTGATATGGTCCTCACCTACCACCATAATGAGATGAATTAAATACAACCTGAGGTGGTTGGGGTAGATTTGGACTTTCTCTCTCTTCTCTCTCTCATTCTTCCTATAAATTGTAAGGAGGGATTCTTTCTAAAGGTTGGACATTCTTGTTTTGCCCTCCCTTCTTCTCTTTGGCAGGTAGAGTTGTGGAGCTCAAACCTCCCATATGAAGCTGTAATGCACCTTTGCCTCTGGGCATGTTTGCAGTGTATTGTATCAACCTTCAGAGAAAATAAATGCATGACTGTGGATGTTTCTCAACCCTCTATGTGTTTCATTTTTCATCCTCCCGATATTTTTCACCGTGAATATGTTTATCTGTGCATGATTTTGCATTGCATTTCTGTGGTCTGTGTTTAATTGGCAAAACGTATGTTCTTCATTCCTCGGTGCATCACCTCCTTAGCTTAGGTTTGTTTTTATGCATTTCTCTCTCCCTATCTCCTTGGTAGTTAGATTAGGTTTTAGTAGACTCTCTGCATTTTATTGGTGCATCTGAACAGAGGAATAGGAGCCGGCCTTCATCCGGAGAGCTTTTCCGATTTCGCAAGGTCCCACACTTGGGAAAAGCTCCATGTTGTGCAATCGCACTGAGATTCTCAACCCATCGAGTTGCAGAGTCCCAAGGGTGCTTTGTGATTCGCCATCAATAAGTAACTCCATCAAGAGCTACAAAGTGGGAACTCTATTTAGTAAATACACCTTTGTCGTTTTTTATTTTGGCCCAAAATGTTTTTGATAAACCTGCATCATCAATCATACATCACACCATATCCATAATAGTATGATTTCACCTTTCAAAAACACCATTTTGTTGCGGTGTGTGAGGAGGATCCATTTGGCGACAAATGCCATGTGTTTTCAAAAATCATTGAACTCATTGCTGGTGTATTCTCCCCTCGATCTGAGCGGAGTGTTTTTATTTTCCTACCAGACTCTGTTTCAACAAGGATTTGAACTTCTTGAAAGTTTCAAAATCTTGGTCTTTTTTATGTAAGAAGACAAAATATCCACATTTTTCTTGAAAAATCATCAACAAAGAGCATGAAATATTGAAACCCATAGTAGTTTATGTCTCATTGGTCCACACAAATCGGTATGCACCAAATCAAGTTTTTCCGTAGCCCAAAATGTACTATGTTTGAATGGTGCTCTATTTTGTTTTCCTACCAAACAATGCTGACATTTATCTGTACCCTTTTTTAGAGGTGGTAAACCCCTAACCATGTTGTATCGACGAAGTGTGTCAAGATAGCCAAAACTCACATGTCCGGTCTTTGATGCCATAATTGAGTGATGATGTATCCTTGGCTACAAGTGCTTGATCATTTCGTTGAACAAAATCCAACTGAAACATTCTTCCCACATTCAAAGCTTTTGCAACAATTTTGGAGCTTCGTGACTTATCTTGAATTAGGCACATCTTTTACCGCCTTTACAATCAAAGTAAATTTTGAGATTGTGATCTAATAATTGACTCACGGATAACATATTTTTGTTAAACCAAGGACATAAAGAACATCTGTAATTTTACAATTATGTTGCCCAAGTGGTAGTGAAATGGAACCAATGCCTTCAACATTGTATGATGTATCATCACCCAAAGAGACATGATTTTTGGTGGGTGTTTTACTCATTGTGAAGAACCAATATTTATTTCTTGTCATGTGTCGAGTTGCACCCGAGTCGACATACCAAATTTGATTTGTAGAATTGGATACTTCATTTGACTGTGTAGAATAGAGGAAGTCATCATCATCAAATTGATCTTCTGTTCGGCTACATTTCCTTGTTGAGTTGGTTTCTTCTTCCACTTTTGATAATTTTGTCCCTGTTTACTCTGTTGTTGGCCTAATTTTGTTTGTTGGTAATTAATATTTTTACCACTTGATGATCCTTGTTGGAATGTGTTGTACCAACAATTTTTTAACTCATGTCCTTTTTGACCACAAATAAGACATTTTTGTTGGTCCTTTTGGCCTTGTTGATTATTACCTTGCTTCTGAGGATATTTACTAGACTTAGCCTTTTTTTTCCTTTTTGATTAGAAGTAAGTGCATGTTCTTAAATTTAAATAGTTGATTGAATAGATTCCTCTTGTTGGAGCATATTCACTAACTCTTCAAAAGTTGTTGTTTGACCAGTTACGTTTAACATGGTCACAAAAATCCTATAAGAAGGAGGAAGAGCTCTCAATACTATAGGCATGAGTTATTTGCCAGTTACTTCTTCTTCCAAATCTTGAAGTGATGCACGGAAAGTTGTCACTCTTCTAAAAAACATTTCAATTTTCTCAGTTGGTTGTACTTTCAAGTTTAATAGTTGACTTTGGAGATGAAGTATTGTGTTCTTATTTTTTGACTCATATACCATTTTCAACTTGTCCCAAGATTATTTTGTTGTTGTGGACTAACGAATATGAGGTTGTACCTCATCTAAAACACCAAACAAGATTATTAACTTTGCTTTTTGATTTGCACAATCAAATATAGTTTATTGTGTAACATTTGTTGTAGATCTTATTAATGTACCAGAAACAAGAGTCCATAGATTTTCAAAATCAAGTTGAGTGCGAATTTTTGTTTTCCATGCTAGATAATTATTAGAACGCAAAAGTTGAGAATCTAGCAAAAATAACTTTGGTGCCGTAATTGCAGCCATTGTGAAAAGTGATAAACAGTAGAAGAAAAAATTGAACACTTTTCCCCCTTAAAGCATGCACACCCCAAAAAAATATTATTTTATTTATTTTTGGCTCCTTTTCAACCGTGTACAATGAATTTTTGGCACTATTGGCCTTGTTACAAATTTGGCTTTGTGGCGATTTGCAAAAATAAAATGGCTCTCTTGGACTCTTTGGCCTCTTTTCAAATACAAAAATTTTATTTTTGCAATTTTTAAAAATAAATCTTTTCCAAATTTGATTAAAAACTAGACCAAGATGTAGAGCTCATAAAATAAAACACTTTCAAAAAAAATGGCACCTCAATCGAGGTACTGATGAATTTTGCACTATTGGCCCTATTACAAATTTGGCTCTGTGGCCGATTTACAAAAATAAAATGGCTCTCTTGGCCAATTTGAAAAAAATAAATTTTGGACTCTTTGGCCTCTTTTGAAATACAAGCAATCTCTAATTTGTTCAATTTTTACAAAACAAATCTTATTAAAATCTATACCAAGACATAGAGCTTGCAAAAATACACACTTTCAAAAAAAACGGCACCTCAATCCGAGGTACCAATTGAAAGTTATGACTTTTTTAAATTGTGATTTCAATATCTTTCGGGCCCCTTTCCAAAAATGGAAAAAGAAACAATTTGCTTCTAATTTTTTCGATGAGAACACTATCACTTACTATCTACCTCACATAGGTATTTCGATCTCATCAAAGACTTATCTAATCACACATCTTTTGACTTGGATCTTGTCCACCCAAGTCTTGTACTTTAGGACCTTTCATATATTTTGATTCTTTCATTTGACTTGGAGCCTGTCTACCCAAGTCTCATAAATCAGGACTCATTGAATCCTTTGATTCACTACTTTGACTTGGAACCCGTCCGCCTAAGTCTCATACTTCAAGACTTATTGAATCTTTGGATTTCCTCCTTTGACTTGGACCTTATCCGCCCAAGTCTCGTATTTTAGGACTTATCGAATCTTTTGATTCCCTCTCTTGACTTGGATCTCGTCCACCCAAGTCTTGTATTTCAGGACCATTCAAATTTAATAAACATGGACCTCTTTCTTAATGATTCCATTTCAAATCCTCACTTGCCAAAATTCAGAAAACTTAAAAAGCATAAAAAGAAAATAAAACTTCGTATTAAATTGTTCCTTAAAGCATTGTTTGTAAATCAAAAGCGGAAAAGTGAGTACAAATAATATTAAGCATTCCATCTATTGGTAGATATCTTAATCATACCATTATCATATATTCACATTCTTCACCTATCACGACACAGGTTAACCTTGTTCCTATTGGGCATTGTGTGTCTCATCCCTTGTTATGGTTTCTACCATTTTAGATCTTTTTACCTATGGTTTTGTCTCAAAGCTTACTAATGGAAACTCCTTTCAAATAGATCTATCTTTAACAAAAATCTCAAACTTCTTTACTTCCATCTTTTTATCGTCCATCTCAGTCTACGGTGTTGAAATCTTGCATCCTACTAGTCGCATGAGGCTAATGCTTGAGAAGCGAATGTTCCTTCCCAACAAGCACACTATTGACATTGTTGTCATGCAAATGTGCAACAAGAAAATTTCCAATTTTCAAGCATGACAACAAACCCTTGTGTCAAAACTTTCAAGTTTTACCTTTCCAAGACACCCCAGGTCTACCCATTCTTAACACCAAGCCTTACTCATTTTGCATAATGGTCCTCAATTGTATGTCCATCCAATCCCCTAGGTGATTTAGGAAAGAAAATTCAGTCCCCCTAGGTGATTTTAGGAGCTTTTGGAGAATGCCAATTTTTGAGCAATTTTGGGAAGGGCTACCTGTAAACACTGTTTTTGGTATAGCGCCCCTCCGACATCTCACATTCACACAATTTCCACTCTCGCATCTCTTTCTCTTAAATTAAATAAAATCCTATCTATTTTCTCACATTATTTAATTAATTATCAAATGGGCTCCATGTAGACCCATTTGATAATTCAACTTTTGGTGTATCCCCATCGTTCACAAATTATTTAATTCATGAGTATTGATATAACCATCGACACCCTTTCTCGAAATTCAAAAGATGGAATCTTTATCCCACCTACCTAGTCCCACATGTTCCAATCAGTTCCCACCTAAAAATTCAATTCCCTCAAATTATTAAATTATTAACCCCACCCATGAAGTCAATAATTCACAATCTCAATATCCGACAACAAATCCAACAAATCAATAGTTAAAGTGAGCACATGGCTTCACTATTACACCTAACCATGTCCCCACTCCACATCACACCTTTTATTTTTCTCACATCATGAACCCTACCATCAAATCAACTCTTCATCATGTCCTCTTAATCAAGATTGCTTTTGCAAATTATGGTTATTCGTTAATCCTCTATTTTAATCCAAATTCAAATTATAAATATGAGCCTTCTCCCCCTCAAAAAAAGAAGAGAAAATTCAGGTGAATGTTGTGAGATTTTAGTCATTTTATAATATCATTATTATTCTATCTAGGTGATAGCACATGGGATTTCCATGACATTCTGCTTGTAATTTGGGTTCATATGATGAGATTCATGTTGCACGCATTAGATCAGTAATTCCGTTTACACACCGGTACCATCCAGGTTCTTTTATTTATCAATATATATGTCATTTGTTTTGGACACTATTGAACTATTATTCTTATTACAGAGGTTGTGAGCCACCGCGGAAGTTAACGCTTCCCGGATCTGCTTTGTCGGGAAGCCCCTGCATAAAATCTCTAATCATTATTTTCTTAGTGTATGTGAGCTACAGGTTTTCCGAGATCACACTGAGGAGTCTGATATCAACTTTGTGCCCGTATCATCCATCGTCATCTCCAAGGTACTAAGCCCTTGTATACTCGACGTTGTTTCATATTTCTTGATTACTCGTACTCTCATCTGGATAAGAAGCTGGAAACACAGATCAACATTTGGCATGCCCGGTGGAATCAGATCCAAGGTATAGTCATTTTTGTTTGTTTTTTCCTTTAATTTACCTCATGCAGGTTTGGTGTTATCTTCGTTCTTAGCAGAGATTTGTGTCATCTTCAAGTTAATTACTCTTCTTGTGTTTAACCGGCCTGGTACTGAGTTTCACCCGCATGGGAAATGAATCTAGAAATTAACCTTATCATTTGGATATGTTTTCAAGTTTTATTGTGTAATTTATTATTTTCCTAGTTGTCATCATGTAATATCTCTTGCAAATATTTTTTTTCTGACTCACTGGTTACTGAGTTGGTATTATCTTCCTCCGTGTGGTGTCATCTTTACATTTAATAGGTTTCATTCATCTTGACAAGAAGTGCTTACGTTCTCCATCGAACTTCATCGAGATTTTGTGATAAGTGCTTGATTTGTCATTCAAAAACTAGATGATCTAGATGTTTAGAATGTATACTTAGCGTCAAGTGTATTTTTATTATTAATTACAATGAGACTTTAAAATCAAAAAAATAATTTAAAAAAAACACTACTATTATTATCCTAAGCTACCTCACACCCCCTAATCATTTCCTCACCTTTCCACTCGGCCGACTCACCCACATCTCCTTTCCACACACAACCGAGCTAACCCCTCTCCACAAGCATCCACCTCACTTCTCCATGTGATCTCCCTACATCTCTATCTCTCCATGCGATCTCCCTACATCTCTATCTCTCCATGCGAGTCTCGATCCTAACTTCATCGTTTCCCTTACCTCATCTCCCTACCCCACATCCCAACTCTCAACCCACACGATTCATTCACCACCTCTCTCCTTGACCACTTGGTGGTAAATCCGCTCCCATGCCATTTCTTTCTCGTCAAGCCATCCCTCACCACTCACCACCTTCCTTCAAACCACATCCACACAGATATCCATCCTCCTCTACGCTGCTCCCCATATCCATTCTATCCCACTTCTCCTCTCGCCCACGAGCTCCATTCCCGTCGGCCCCCACATACCTTTCGGCTTCCAAATGTTTCCCCCTCCTCGTTTCTTCTCCATCTTCCTTCCACCTGTCTCTTTCTTCCCACGAGCTCCACTCTCCTCTTCCCATCCCATCTCCACTCCAACCGAACCATTCTCTTCTCGTGTTTCCCGCAGATCTCTACGCGTCTCCCGTATCCCCGTCCACCTCGATGCTCTCTCTGTGCCGACTGAGATCCTTCCCACGTTGAGCTATTCCACCTCCCTATCGTACCCCATAAAATTCACTCTTCTAATCTCATATCCTCCGCTATTCTCCAAAGAACTTGTGAAATCAATAAAGACGGAACAAAAAAACATGGCTTGAAAAACTAATGGATGAAGGTAGTGGAAACATGATTTTCTGTCGATCAATCATCCATCAACATAATAAAATGCAATGCTCTGTTTTGCTCACGATAGTTTGCTTGTCAACCAACTACATGTAAAATACATAGGAAAACCGACACCCACACAACCTATAAGATTCTTCTAAATAATTCATTCAACTATTCCTAACTTCACTTCAAATTCACGCAAGCTTTCTTAATAATGATTGTACAGTTGCTTTAGGGCCCATAGTTTGACTTAATAATAACACTTTACATCAAGACACTACCCTCTCAATACATCACACTCACAAATAATATTAGGATGATATAATTTGTTTTGAGTTATACGAACCATTTATTTAGAATATATGTCATTATTTAATTAACGCCTTATTTAGTTTTTATCGAGTCATCAATTAATTTAGTTTATCGCCTTGAGATTTGGCTTGTGAATATTAACGCTTTATCAATTTTTAGTTAGGCACAATTTGAAAATTCAGTTGTGACATCAATTAAGTTCGGTCATCTCAATTTGCTTAGGTCCCATACGTAATTCATCTCAAATACACATTTAGGCATTTTTGAAATATATTTTTTATTAATTTGACCATATTAGCTAATTACATTTATTTTCTTTTTGCATGTGACACCTACGACCTGGAGACCATGTAGTTATGTTG
Organism: Taxus wallichiana var. yunnanensis; assembly: GCA_018340775.1. Taxonomy (NCBI): domain Eukaryota; kingdom Viridiplantae; phylum Streptophyta; class Pinopsida; order Cupressales; family Taxaceae; genus Taxus; species Taxus wallichiana. Next base: position 563,288,559 of record CM031244.1, on the reverse strand, counting down.
TCAAAGATCAATTGTTAAACATAAAACATGCCCCAAGTCTCCAGTCACCAACCCCGTCCGAGATTGTTCATGCTGTAATTTTAGTGTTCTCGGGCGTTCCAGGCCACTGACTGGCGCTTCTAAAAACACCATCATCAAGTACAATCACATAACACCAATAAGTGATTCTCTAGGTATTTCTCATTTTATCTATTTTCTCTTTTTGCATCAAACTTTCCCTTTCCTAAGTGTCTGTATACATCGAACGTCACATTTCATTTTGGTTTAAAACGAACCTTCTACATCCTGCCTAATCACATAGCTTAAGTAAAGAATTTAACTCTTTACATTTCACTTATCACACACTGCCTGAGACTGCACAAACATAATTAACACATCAAAACGTTCCTCTCACCTGGTTAACTGATTGGGACCTAAACACCCAACAAGCAACCGCCTCAGACATCTCCCAATCCATAACTTCTGAAACCAACTTTAGACTCCTTTAGGCACCTTCATTACCTACTTTTCTTTTCTGTTCACATCCTCTAAATTAATCATGATGTTAAAAATATTCTGCTTGATTTGTTTGTCAACAACATACATAAACAAGTTTCTCTATTTCACACCAATTGTCGCTCTCTCCCAAATCGAGACAAAACAACAATCTTCTCTATCCAATAAATTTACTTCCTCTGATGATCTCACTCAACAGGATACTAAACTCAAAACCACACCTTCATTCACTCAATCTCCGGTCTCCTGGTCTCACCTCAAGTGGACACGTGTCAACACCAAGAGCCTAAGGGATTTCATGTCCCACATGTCCTTTTAGAAAAGGGGTGTAAGGGACAAAAATTATCCCTCCTCCCATTTATTCCCCAGGACACCAACATGACCTCTCGCTTGTCAGTTAAGCCCTCGAGAGCTAAGTTTGAGCCTTCCCTCTCCTTGCACGGATGATCGCCAAGTGTCGCGATGAGGCATGAAGTGGAAATTTATGTCCCTTTCACCCATTTAGCAAAGGGAAATGTGGACACAAAATTCCCCCATCCCACTTAATCCATGTGGTTCCTCATGTGCCCAAAACTCAGCTCCCAGGTGCTTCTCTCAAGCCCCCTCACTCAAATGCACACCCAACCAAATCTTGACAAGTGTCGCAACCAGCGCGATGAGAAATTTTACGTCCCTTTTTCCCTTTAGTAAAGTGACATAAGGGACACAAAAATGTTCCCAGTCCTACGCTTGCTTTTGGGATGAATAAAAGCTTGACTTAGCCATTTTTTCATTCCAATTCTTCCCCCCACACCTCCATACCCTGTCGGAACTCTAGCAAAATTATTCCATACCTCCCACCCTCTGTTGCTGCACTCAACCAGATCCAAAAAATATTCCTCACACTTTGAAAAACACATGGATCTCAAAATATAAGAAGATCAAAGCAACGAAGAATGGAGAGAAAATGAAGATCTTCATCCGAAAAAACCTCGTAGTAGCCACCGACAAAGAAATTTTCGTAACTTGCAAACCACGACACGGATCGAGGTAAGGTTTTTTGTTGTTCTCATAATTTTTAGAGGCCATAAAAACCCTAGAAACATATTTCTCATGTGCAATGAGGATTTTTTGCAGGAAAGAAATCCTCTTTTCTGTGCAACGAAACTCAAAATTTCATTTCTCGCCGCCCCAGTGATTGATTTGTAACGAAATTTCACCTGTGAAACAAGCAAAGAAAACCCACATCAAAAATATAATTTTCACAAATATCCGAGGAGGGGAAGTGAACCTGTAATTTTCAAGCTCCATTAATGGCTCCCGTGCCTGCAGCCACTTATAGGTGAAAATTTTCAAACTTTAAAATTTCACAAAGCGGCGATCGGGTAGATCTGAAAATTCCAGAGGGTTAATATTGGGAAAAAACCCATATCAAAATATGTGGCCCTTCGTGATCCAATCACGAAACATACTTACTAAAAATAGCAGGCCTTCTACATGGGAGACTATTATTTTGGGTAAGTCATCATCTGAAGAAGCTGCGAAGAAGGTGGTGAACACAGAGGAAGTATCGCAGGTGAAAATCATCGAAAAGGTCATCTCGGCTCACAATTGACACTTACTAAAAATAGTAAGTGGTCCCATAAGCACCTACTATAAATAGCAAGTTAGTCCAGAAGGCGAGAGGAACACAGTGTGAAGAAGGAATTCAAGCTACCATAGTCGATTGAGGTTTGAAAAAGTTGACTTTTACACTTACTAAAAATGGTAAGTTGTCTCATAAGCACTTACTAAAAATAGTAAGTTATTCCAGAGGGTAGATTTCACAAAGGGAGTGTACTGGGAGTTGGACATTCAAGTTGGCAGCCTACAGTTGGATCTCGAGAGGTGGATTCTGATGCTTACTAAAAATAATAAGTCCCCATTTCGACACTCGCTATTAACAATAAGTCACATTCAAGAAGCAATGTTGGCAATAGAGGACAGAGAATTCCAATCATGCAAGGGTCAAAGAAGACAAGTCCTCACACTTAAAAAACTCAAAGGTGTGCTCTCTAAATATAGTAAGTGTCAAGATACGACAAGATTTGAGTTTGAGAATGGGCATTATCTTTGTCGTCAAATATTTCCCTCACTAGGATTCATTGCCTATCTCCTCAATATACCATCTTTGCCAGTAGGTCATAACATTGTCACAAGGAGCATCTTTGGCATCTCTCGTAGATCTTTCAGAGCTCATCTTGGGAGACCCCGATAGTGTCTTTCGACACTCACTACATGGTTTGGGTCACAAGTATATCATGTGCAAGGTGGAAGTTGCGGTCATTGGCAAAACAATTCATTCAACTTGATAGGATCGGTTCTGAGATCCTATCTCTTGGAAAGGATATTTATGATTCAATGTTCGTGGTCATCAGTGAATTCATTTAACAAGTGTTTTTGAACACTTAACCCAAGGTGTCCTTGAACCATCCAAAGGAGCTTCTCAGGGTGCAAATAGTTCAGGGATTCAGAGATCATCATATTGGGACATTCCATTGCATCATCTAGAAGGAGTTGTGGACTTCATCAGAGGCAGATCTTTCATCGTCAACATCATTCTTCCCCCTTCTTCTTCCTTCTCTCTCTCCTCTCTTCCTCCCCAACTTTCTCTCTCTTCAAATGTTCTAATTATTCGTTGGGGATTGTAATTTTTGGTATGCCTTTAAGTTATTTGAAAAACAACTTTAGAAACATAATGTAAATTAAGTCACCTTGATTAAATAAAAGAGACTTAATATAATCCTAAACCCTAAACCCTAAACCTTTTGGTTTCGCGAGAAAGTCTCATACGATTGACTACGTCAATTTCATCTTTGGAAAATTTTAAATTGTTGTTTATCGGTTGATTATTGTAATTGTTGCTGACGGATTTTAATTCCGAAACCTCATTTTTTCGATCGGTTTAACTATTTAAAGCAGTATTATAATCGTTTTATAATCATTATTCTATTTTTAATATTATTAATATTATAATTATTATTATGATTTATATTATTATTATTATTATTATTATTATTATTATTATTATTAATTCGAATATTAATTTTTTAATATTCGAGTTAATCTTAATTGTAATTTTAATATTAATAATAATAATAATAATATAAATCATATTAATAATTATAATATTAATATATTATTAATATTCCTAATAACGTTTTTATTAACGATTGGTTGGTTATATTGAGTTGGTTACGGTCTTTTGGCCTTCCCTCTCCGGGTTTGCCTCAACCGTTCAACTTCTTCCACGCATTTTATACCTGAACTCTGTAATTTTTCTTCTCACATTCATTCATTCTTCCTATTTTGGACATGCTAACTGATGAGGGGTGAATCCTCAAAACATGTCTTGGCAAAATTGTATATGAATGTTTAATAAATTTCAGAGTTTTGGATCTCAATGGCTTCCTTCTGGCACGCCAAAGGTGAAAAATCAATTTTATATCAAATTTTATATCAAATCTAATTTTATATCAAATTTTATATCAAATCTAATTTTATACCAAAATTGGTGGATCGCATTCCACCCACATCCCATTTTGAAAATTCCATTAATAGGCATGTCCAACCGTCTCCAGTTCTCAACACACATATCCCCACTCATCATCATGCCCTTATTTATCAACACCTTTGGCCTATAGTAACCCCAACTGTGACACATGTTATTCTTTTCCAAGTAGTCCCTCCAACATCTACATATCCACAAATTAATCAATTGTCTTATCAAACCATTCCGAAAACATCCTATCCACAAACTTATCAACCACCTTATCAGACACTTCCTCAACTACCCACACACCCAAAAATTTATCATTCACCTCATCAAACTACTTTTCAAACCACACAGCTAATCGAATCTCAACCTTACAACACCTCGAGTGATTCAATTCACACCTTAATGAATCAGTTAGCCGGTTTAGAAACCCCACTTGTACCACCCAAGAATACCTTATCCTATGAACACATTTGTAATGAACCCATTCATCCATCGGTCCCAATTAAACCCTACCCTCCTCGTTGTAAAATTCATGCATTTAATAAGTTCAACAATAAAGAATATCCCCTACTGACATCTCCTCACATTTAAACACACGTGTTGTCTTATTGTGCATGATCATGATTTAATTCTTTGCACTTTCCCCATGTCTTTATCTAGTCTGCGTTGGATTGGTACAACAATATCCCACAACATTTCATATTCTTTATCACCCAACTTTCACAGTTGTTCTTAAAACAATTTTCTATTAATATCACACGCAAGACCACTATCGCTGATCTATATACCATTCGATAGTATGAAAATGAGCCCATCGCTGACTTCGTTGCACGATGGCATGATGTTATAAACCAACTATCCTTCACTATCCCGCAAACTGAACTCATCAACTTATTCTCACATTCGTGTGCCAAACATATATCATCCACTTTGTAGATCCAATCATTTCGAACCTTTGATGAAGCTTTCACAATGGCTCGCAAGCTCAAAACTCGTGCCATTGAGCAAGGTCATCTTAAATTAAGTTCAACTAAATCAAAAATTGAATCCACTAAACCATTCACACATAATGGCGAGTTCAAGGTTGTGGCCAACACTATGGTCATTGAACCCTCATCCCCATCTACACCAAGCACATGGTCTCAACAACGATCTCCTCAATCAACAACCAACTACACTCCTTTAGGAGAATCATACAGTTCTATATTTGATAAGTTGATGAGCGTAAACTCTATCCAACTGCCTCCCATATGACCCGTAGACAACTCGCAAGCCAAGCCTATTTGGTATCACGAGGCCCACTTTTGTAAATATCATCGAGTTAAAGGTCATGACATTGAGAGATGTCGTTCCTTCAAAGATCATGTCCAACAACTTGTAAATCAAGGGGATATCCAAATTGATACTTCCACTGCGCAAACTAATCAACCACCAACAAATTATATCACCCCCTTTACATCTCAACTATCAAACGCTTGTATGGTTGACACTGTCAATCAAGATCTTATTTTATCACCAACTCCGCATGTTCCCACAATAGACATTATTCCCACCTCTTATTCAGAACCTGTAACACCTACATCAACTTTTACTACTTGTGTTGGACCTACACCTTCTCCTGTCCTTATCATGTCCACATCAAATTCAGCTATATCATCCATTTCCACCACTTCAAATACATCCCAATCTACCACATTAGATTCATCCTTAGCATTTATTTCAGCCCCACTCGTATCCACACATATCCCTACATCTCTCCCATCTATTTCTTCACCCATATCTACCTCAAATACACCTATTACTACACCTACATTGCTCATAACCATCCCAACTAAACTCAGTTCTACAACATGCACCCTTGCAACCCCATCTTTGACATCAATCCCTTTAGCAAAAATATCATTCTTACCCCTCGAAACATTTATGAAACAACCAGTCCCTTCTACTTCTACGTCAAAAATGCTCCTGCATTTTTTGCATTACCCTTACCCATAAGGTCTACTCCATCGGTTATCACATCACTCACATCTCCACATATTCCAAAAATGCCTACATCTTTATCTATCCCAGCTACCCCTATATCTATTACACCAACAAGTCCACCTAGCTCTACCTTGACAACCTTTCCCGTGGCCACATCACCCAAAATATCCCAATATTCTTTACCTCATCCTTATATCACACCAACCCAACCCTCTCGATCTGTAACCCTATCAAATATACCCCTTGAATCACCTACTATACCAACACATCCACCTAAATCAAATAAATATGCTTTACCTTCTCCCTCTACAAAATCATCTCTTTCCATGCCAAAATTGAAACAATCCATGTCTCACATAGATATCATTAATCGCATCATACAAACACCTATCTCTTCATTAACATCTTCGTCTTGTTTTAGGACAGTTTCTCCATTGATAACCACACCACCACTATCAGATCCTCCGGTTGAAATTATTGTCATCCCTGCTAGAGGTAAATCTTCTCGGTCAAAGTCTAAGGCTTGGGGAAAACATCCCCAGACAGTCCCTTGCACCTCCTTAGAAACATTCAGGTTTTCCCTCTTCTCAACAATCTAATGCCACAACATCCATGTTAAGATAAGTTTTTCCATCTACGACATCTTGCAATAATCAATCCACATCCAAACAGTATCGTGCTTCAACCAAATTTGATTTTTCCTCGAAAAATGAAATTCACACATTCAATCTATATCTACGTTTTCTCCTAACGCCAAGTTGAGACATCCTATCAAAACCCACAAGAGTTACCTTCCCCATGACACTTCAATGGGGTCATACGCAGATATCTTTCAACATTTAACTCGAACATCGTCCATCAAAATTCCTCCTATTAAATCCTTTAATCCCTATGGTCCCAAGCCATCATGGTTCAATCCTAATTGCAGTTGCGCCTATCATCATACCCCAAGTCACAACATCAAACATTGTAAGGCCTTTTGGTCAATCTTCCATAACCTTATTAAGAAAGATGATTTCCTGATTCAAGGGAAAGTTCCTTCTCCATCTACCTTGAATTCAATCCATATCCCATCTGTCGGATCTCCCATAATCCCTCCATCCACATCATCCCTTAATATCCATCCAGCCCATGTCATTCCTCCTAAGGAATTCCCTGCATTGTTCATCAAAGCCGCTTATCTTACTAAGCACACTTGTGTTCTCCGATCATTTACCCCATCCAAATCTAAAAAAATCTCATCTAAGCTCTTTTGACATCCTTTACCTCCTTCACATTTAACTCATTGGGGGAATAACCTTCCCTCGCCCTTGAACACATCATCTTGTTACTAGGGGACTTCTCTCTTTGACATTGTTTTGTTTACTTTCTTCACATCCATCCAATCTAAATTAATTATATCCAGATCCTCATCTCATTCTAAGTCCACCATTGTGGCCATATTTGTGTCTCCTTTGGGACACCGTTTATTTCATAAGTCCTCCTTTGAGGCCATATTTTTTCTTTTATGTTTATGCTCCTTTTGGGAGTATCATCTTTTTCATGAAGCCCTCCTTTGAGGCCATGTTTGTCTCTCCATTGAGGGACCCCTTTTTCTCCAAGTCCACCTTTGTGGCTATATGTGTGTCTCTTTTGGGACACCATTTATTTCATCAAGCCCTCCTTTGAGGCCATGATTGTCCTTCTATGTTTATGTCTCTCTTGGGGCATCATCATTTATTTTCATCTAAATCCACCATTGTGGTCATATGTTAGTTTTATTTCTTGCTTGGCTATCATTTCATCTTATTGCAACTTCACTGTCTTCCCTCTCGTGGTGGTAAACCAGAGATGAGAATCTCTTAATGCATTGCACTTGTGACCAATCTACTATTAGCATATTTACCAATGAGAACTTAGTTACATCCTTAGATTGTTTACGCCATCTTTAGCCCCTTCCATTTGTCATTATAATAATCTGAATTATGTGGTCCGCCTTCACTACTTTGATGTGATCCCATAACCATTACATCCATCACCTTCTCGTTCTCTTATTGCAGCCATGCGAAGGGTCCAGTGTCTCTTGTACATTCCTTATCCCCTCTTAAGTGGTTTACTTAGCTATTCCCAGCTCTCCCCATGTGAAGCTCAAATTCATGTATGTAAAAGGCAAAATCAAAGTTATCAAAAATACAGTGATCCCTCGAAGGACAGTTGTTCATGCAAAAATACAAAAGAAAAATAGAAAAGAATAAAAAAGTATACAAGTCAAAATCTAAGCAAAATCAAAAGAAATAGACCGATCCCTTGAAGTACGGCTATCACATTATTTTTGCCATCCATATTATGTATAAAGTAGACCATACCCTCGAAGGATGGCTACTCTGTTGTTATGGCATCTGGAAGTTTTTCTGCATTGATCAGCCTTCCTTTATCAACATTTTCCAAAATCTTCCCGCATTGATCAGTTTTCTACTATTTTTCTTTCCCTTTTCCAGAGTTGGGGCATAGACTTTAGGAACACCACCTTTGGAGATCCCTCTTCCCGCATACAAGTCACATCTTCGATCCCTTTTTCATGTCAACATTAGGATTACGAGCATCTTTCATCTATGTTTCCCTCATGATCTTTTGGTATAACTAACTATCGTTGGTTATGTGTTAACACCTCTTTATTGGCTAGAAGTGTAATCACTTGAGTGGTAACCTTTTCTTATTTGTCTCTAATTCAAAACATAGTTTCCCTGTACGCCCTTGCTAAAGATATGGTCCATTCATCTCATCCAAATCATCTTTTATAAAAATCACATCAAATTTCACACTATGAATTTTATATCTATCCATCATCTCCATGGATGCGTTTGCAAATACACTTTTCAGTTTGCGAATTCTACTTGATCACCGTTGCAGTTTGTGAATCCTTCTCAAGGAAAGATCGTTATCTGTAGATCCTTATTTCTTAACATGTTGACACCATCTTTGATCCATTGCTCCTCACTCTCCATGTCCACTCATCACCATTTGTCTCCATATCATCCTTCTCACCTTTTTGTCCCCTTGCATGACGCCAGATATTTTACTTATCTTTCCTCTTGAATTTCTCTTTTACTCTTCCGCTTTCGGTTTGACAATCTTGCTTAACCATCCATATAGCCAGAGAACCTTAGATAAGGTATATCTTCTTCCTTGGATCCTCTCACCGTAGAAGTTTCTCCACCATTTCCTCTTTGACAAATGACAATCACTACCACAAACATCTTTCCACTCCTCCTTTTCTGACTTAACACTCTTACATCATCACCACCACCACGTGGGCATCCCAGTTAAGGATTGCCCTTACACTCTCCATCTATGTTGCATATGTTCCTCCATCCACTCATGTCACACTCCTTTGTTTCTTTTTTATCACTTTAACATCACCTCCTTTCATCTCTTGTTCCATTTTGGTATACGTTGTTCGATCTTATCACTTTATCCTTCTTCTTCTTGAGTTTGGTGATCCTACTTAACCATCTCTCATCACGGGCAATCTTACTTAAGAGTTTCTCTTAAGAATGGTTGGTCATCTGATCTTTTCATCTCCCATCATCTCTTTCTCATCTTCTATCTCCCGCCTCTCATCGTACTCATCCATTCCAACCAACCCTTCCACATTTGCATCAATACAATGTTGTCTTTCTCCTTCCATATCGTCACTTCGGTTTGGTGATCTTACTTAAATCCTCCTACAGCATGGTGATCTTACTTAAGAGTCCCTCTTAAGCATGATTTGTCATCCTGCACTCCCCCACTACCCCACATTCTCTCCATCTACATTTTCTCTTGGTATTCCCCATCATCACATCCTCTCACCTCCTCTTCCATTCACGCAAACACCACTTCTTACTGGTCCCTTTTTCATCTCCATCATCTGTCACTGGGTAATCTTACTTAACCATTGCTTCTCCGTTCATTTCATGTCTTATTTATTCATTTCTCTCTCATTCATTCTCATCCACTGCATCCTCTCCTCGTCTTCATCTTCCTACACATCATTATCCCTCCTTTCTTTACTCTTTCCACTCCATCATCTAGAGTTCTCCCACATATCTACTCCCATATTTACCCATCATTTCATTGATATTCCAATTCTTTCATCATCATCTTTCATTTCCGTGCTAGAATTATCGGTGTATTTCTCCTAAAAATCACTCATCCCCATTCCACAGCCTGAATCCTTTTCTTTGACCTCCTCCATTCTATCTTCATTCCTTCCTTCCTTTGTGTCCTCTGATCATTATCGGAGGACTTCTCCTAACGTCCCTTCATTAGCGTTCCCCCTCCCGTTCTTCATTTACTTTACTGCCTTGTCTTATCTTTTGTCTAATATTTTCCTACTAATCAATATCGATGGATTTCTCCTAACATCCATTCATTAACATTTCCTTTCCTATCCATTCCTTTCTTTTTCTTCGCCACCTCTCTATCTTCCATTCTTCCTTGCAAGTTCTTCTTGTCTTGACATACACCTTCTCTCTATTTTCTCATCATCAGCATATCCTCATCTCATGCATCTCCATTTCTTTTCCAATCAATGTCATTCCTTCCCTCAAGTTTCTCTTTATGTTCCTTATGCTTCTCACTCTTTACCAAATATCTTCATTCTTGGTTCCCTTCCGTCTACATAATTTTCTTCGTTGTCTTCTCCTCCTTTCTGATCTTCATCTTATTTTACTTCCTCTATATCGTCCTTCTCCCCATTTTACCTCACACTTCCTCCTTACTTCCCCATTGAAAACCTAACTCTTCAACATTATCCCATTTCCTTTATCATCTCATCATCCACATGCATTTCCATGCGGTCAGTTCCATATTCTTTGCCTTGGATTTCCTCACTATGATCTGTTTCCTTCAATTTTCTTTGCTCTATCATCTCTTTCGTTTTCCATTACCTCTTTGTTTTCCTCTGCTCCATCCTTCATCATGCCTTTCATCTTGAATAACTCTTTCCTTTTTCATAATTTCATCCTCTGCTCTGTTCTTTTCTTGTCTTCTCTTTGTTTGTCCTTCTTCATTTCCCCCTTTCTCTATAATCCTTCTTTGTTATCTTCTTCCTCCCCTTTCACTCTTTATTTTCTCCTCCTCTGTCTCCGTCCCTCTATTCCATACCCTTGTCGCCTTCATATTCAATCTTTCTTGCTCTTCTCATAATCAACCAATCCTCCTGTCTATTCCCTTTTCTCTTTCTCAACATCCCTTACATCGGCATTCACGGATCAATGCCAATGTTTCTTCGTTTACGTATCGCCACCTATCCCTTTCATTATTATTATTGTTCTTATCTTTGCAATATTGACCTTTTCTCTTTTTGAGAACCCTATCACATATTTTATCTTTGTCATTCCTCTCACAGGGACATCATCATATCCATTTCTAAGAATCTCTTCCCATCTTCTTTTGACATTTTTGTCTTAGAAGATACCATAATAGCCATCACCTATATAATCTTGTTCTCTTCCTTGAATATTTTCTCTGCTTTTGTTTTGTCACAAAAGTATCTTGACTTCTTATCCTACTTACCGAACAAGTAGGGTTGCTTTTACCTTCTAATTTGCTAACACTTATGCATCTTTTCTATGAAACATGATTGCCATCATATTTATTACCCTTTTAGGGCATTTTATCTCACCTTTCTATCTTATTTGCTCATCTTGTCCACATTTATGATTATTCTATCTATGTCTTATGTTGGGGCACCTTTTCATCCTTGTACTTGTCAACACATATAACTCACTTTGTGTCTTTCTCATGCCCTGTGCTAGGGCATCATTATCTTCATCCACATCCCTTTTGTGGACACATAATTTTCACATGATTCCTCGCAAACAAAGGATTTTGCACATATTTCGCATTCAGTTGCACATATTTTGATGTTTTCCTATGACCCATTGGTCATCTTGGTTTACATCCATACTGCAATGGTCTTCACCCACTCACTAGTATGTAGAACGTTGTCATTTGTCTCCGTTGAGACTGCAATTGTCCTCTACCGATGTGATATTGGAGTCACCGCCATAATTTTTTATTTATTACAATTCTTTTTTTGCACAGGGCATCTTGTCTTTGGTCATGTCTTCATCCATCCTCGGACACATATTTCATCTAACCCTTTTTGTTTTGTCTTGTGGCTTACTATCGCAAACCACTCAACAAAAAGGGCAAATGTAGACACCTATTTTTGGTATAGCGCCCCTCCGACATCTCACATTCACACAATTTCCATTCTCGCATCTCTTTCTCTTAAATTAAATAAAATCTTATCTATTTGCTCACATTATTTAATTAATTATCAAATGGGCTCCATGTAGACCCATATTATAATTCAACTTTTTGTCATATCCCCATCCTTCAAAAATTATTTAATCCATGAGTATTGATATACCCATCGACACCCTTTTACGAAATTCAAAAGATGGAATCTTTATCCCACCTACCAGTCCACATGTTCCCCACTTAAGTCAAAATCAATTCCCACCTAAAAATCAATCTCCACCTAAAAATTCAATTCCCTCAAATTATTAAATTATTAACCCCACCCATGAAGTCAATAATTCACAATCTCAATATCGACAACAAATCCAACAAATCAATAGTTAAAGTGAGCACATGGCTTCACTATTATACCTAACCATGTCCCCACTCCACATCACACCTTTTCTTTTTCTCACATCATGAACCCTACCATCAAATCAACTCTTCATCATGTCCTCTTAATCCGGATTGCTTTTGCAAATTATGGTTATTTGTTAATCCTCTATTTTAATCCAAATTCAAATTATAAATATGAGCCTTCTCCCCCTCAAAAAAAAAGGAGAGAAAATTCAGGTGAATGTTGTGAGATTTTAGTCATTTTATAATATCATTATTATTCTATCTGGGTGATAACACATGGGATTTCCATGACATTCTACTTGTAATTTGGGTTCATATGATGAGATTCATGTTGCACGCATTAGATTAGTAATTTCGTCTGCACATCGGTACCGTCCAGGTTTTTTTATTTATCAATTTGTATGTCATATGTTTTGGATGCTATTGTAATATTATTCTTATCACACAAGGGTTGATAGCCACCGAGGAAGTTAACGCTTCATGGATCTCGCTTTTGTGTTTGCATAAAATATTTAATCATTATTTTCTTAGTGTATGTGAGTTGCAAGTTCTTTGGGATCACACCGAGGAGTCAATATCAACTTTGGGCCCGTATCATCCATCATCATCTCCAAGGTACTAAACCCTTGTATACTTGACGTTGTTTCGTGTTTCTTAATTACTCGTACACTCATCATCCGGGACAGAAGCGGAAACGCAGATCAACACTACCATTGGCCTTCCCAGGACTAATGCACCCCCTAGAGTGGAACAGAGGAGAAAAATTCAACATGGATATGCATTCAAGTGCTAAGAAAATATGTGAAGAATTTTTGGGATATTTTGAAAAGATCCGGAGGATTTGGAGCCGATTTACCAAAAGTGAGTTTTCGGGCCTAAAGGAGCAAACACCGCGAAGGAGTTCCTGAACTTCAAGCAAAGATTTTAGGAACTTCATGAAGATTAAATAGTAGAAAAAAATTACCAATGGAAATTATTTTTCATGCCCTAAATTGTGGGGAAAAAAAGACGCGTCATGAAACATCATGCACTTCCCTAGGCAACTCATTCTTCTAGCGCATACAGACGGTCATTAGAAATAAGGGTCCATTTGGAGGTGATATAGTAAGAATTGAAAATTTAAAAAATCACCATTCAACTCAGTTGGTGGTTTCCAGTCAATTTCATATACAACTTTTCCTCAGAACTCATCCGGAAGCTCAAGTTATCATTGTTGCAAGTCGGGCCCAAGGTAAGAGTTCTCATGGAGTTTAGTCGTTTCTTCAAGTGGACACGTGTCAACACCAAGAGCCTAAGGGCTTTCATGTCCCACATGTCCTTTTAGAAAAGGGGTGTAAGGGGAAAAAAATTATCCCTCCTCCCATTTATTCCCAGGAGACCAACATGACCCTCTCGCATCGATTAAGCCCCGAGAGCTAAGTTTGAGCCTTCCCTCTCCTTGCACGGATGATCACCAAGTGTCGCGATGAGGCATGAAGTGGAAATTGATGTCCCTTTCATCCCTTTAGAAAAGGGAAATGGGGACACAAAATTCCCCCATCCCACTTAATCCATGTGGTTCCTCATGTGCCCAAAACTCAGCTCCAAGGTGCTTCTCTCAAGCCCCCTCACTAAAATGCACACCCAGCCAAATCTTGACAAGTGTCGCAACCGGAAAGCGCGATGAGAAATTTTACGTCCCTTTTTTCCCTTTAGTAAAGGGACATAAGGGACACAAAAATGTTCCCAGTCCCTACGCTTGCTTTTTGGGATGAATAAAAGCTTGACTTAGCCATTTTTTCATTCCAGTTCTTCCCCCACACCTCCGTACCTGTCGAACTCTAGCAAAATTATTCCATACCTCCCAACCTCGTTGCTGCACTCAACCAGATCCAAAAATATTCCTCACACCTTTGAAAAACACATGGATCTCAAAATATAAGAAGATCAAAGCAACGAAGAATGGAGAAGCGAAGATCTTCATCCGAAAAAACCCTCGTAGCCACTGACAAAGAAATTTTCGTAACTTGCAAACCACGACACGAATCGAGGTAAGGTTTTTGTTGTTCTCATAATTTTTAGAGGCCATAAAAACCCTAGAAACATATTTCTCATGTGCGTTAATGAGGATTTTTGCAGAAAGAAATCCTCTTTTCATGCAACGAAACTCAAAATTTCATTTCTCACCGCCGGTGATTGATTTCCAGAACGAAATTTCACTGTGAATCAAGCAAAGAAAACCCACATCAAAAATATAATTTTCACAAATATCGAGAAGGGGAAGTGAACTTGTAATTTTCAAGCTCCATTAATGGCTCCGTGCTGCTGACCACTTACAGGTGAAAATTTTCAAACCTTAAAATTTCACAAAGCGGCGATCGGGTAGATCTGAAAATTCAGAGGGTTAATATTGGGAAAAAACCCATATCAAAAATATGTGGCCCTTCGTGATCCAATCACCAGAAACATACTTACTAAAAATAGCAGGCCTTCTACATGGGAGACTATTATTTTGGGTAAGTCATCATCTGAAGAAGGTGCGAAGAAGGTGATGAACACGAGAGGAAGCATCGAAGATGAAAATCATCGAAAAGGTCATCTCAGCTCACAATTAACACTTACTAAAAATAGTAAGTGGTCCCATAAGCACTTGCTATAAATAGCAAGTTAGTTTAGAATTCGAGAGGAACACAGTGTGAAGAAGGAATTCAAGCTACCATAGTCGATTGAGGTTTGAAAAAGTTGACTTTTACAATTACTAAAAATGGTAAGTTGTTTCATAAGCACTTACTAAAAATAGTAAGTTGTTCGGAGGGTAGATTTCACAAAGGGAGTGTACTGGGAGTTAGACATTCAAGTTGGCAGCTACAGTTGGATCTCAGAGAGGTGGATTCTGATGCTTACTAAAAATAATATGTCCCCATTTTACAATCGCTATTAACAATAAGTCACATTCAAAAAGTAATGTTGTGACGGATGATGAGAGAATTCCAATCATGCAAGGGTCCAAGAAGACAAGTCCTCACACTTACTAAAAAACTCAAAGTTGTGCTCTCTAAATATAGTAAGTGTCAAGAGATGATGAGATTCAAGTTTACAGAATGGGCATTATCACTATCGCCAAATATTTCCCTCACTAGGATTCATTTCCTATCTCCTCAATATACCATCTTTTCCAGTAGGTCATAACATTGTCATAAGGAGCATCTTTGGCATCTCTCGTAGATCTTTCAGAGTTCATCTTGGGAGACCCGATAGTGTCTTTCGACACTCACTACATGGTTTGGGTCATAGGTATATCATGTGCAGGGTGGAATTTGCGGTCATTGGCAAAACAATTCATTCAACTTGATAGGATCGGTTCTGAGCTCCTATCTCTTCGGAAAGGATATTTATGAGTCAGTGTTTGTGGTCATCAGTGAAGTCATTTAACAAGTGTTTTTGAACACTTAACCCAAGGTGTCCTTGAACCATCCAAAGGAGCTTCTCGGGGTGCAAATAGTTCAAGGATTCAGAGATCATCACATTGGGACATTCCATTGAGTCATCTAGAAGGAGTTGTGGACTTCATTAGAGGTAGATCTTTCATCGTCAACATCATTCTTCCCCCTTCTTCTTCCTTCTCTCTCTCCTCTCTTCCTCCCCCAACTTTCTCTCTCTTCAAATGTTCTAATTATTCGTTGGGGTTTGTAATTTTTGATATGCCTTTAAGTTATTTGAAAAAAACTTTAGAAACATAATGTAAATTAAGTCACCTTGATTATATAAAAGGGACTTAATATTTTCTTAGGAATATCAAGAGTCTAAAGTTAGAAAAAGGCATATGAAGTGTCATTAGGAAGATGAAGAGGCATCTCTCTTCTATAAATTGTATTGAGCCCCTCATTTGGGCTTCTTCTTAGTTGGTTGTCAATTTTTAATCTCATGAGAGAGTAATGTTTGTGAAGGAACAAAGAGATAATGATTTTCTTATGTTTTCTCTAACTCACATTTCTTCCATTCCTCATTATGTAAAACTATGATTTTTCAAGCTAATAAAGGAATAATTTTATGTTTTCCAAGGCATATGAATGTGTACATCTTTGTACGTATGGTTTCCTCTAGCCAGTAGCTCAAAAAATCATGTTGTTTTCTTCTCAAAATGTGTGTGTAAATTTTTCTAACTAGTGTGTGCAAGGCTCTGAAATTCTACCTCCAACATTAGTTCCCCTACCTCTTATTCTCACTCCCTTTCCCACTCTCTTGAAATATTCCTCTCTAGCAAAATATTGTTAGCTTTGTCATAGGGTCAGTGGAGTGCCCCTGTTGGATCCGGGTTTGAGGCCTCCAAGAAAAATCCACTTTGTCATGCGCATGAAAATACGGAAGCTGCATTGTTTACGTAGAGGGACTTTGATTCCCAGTGTTGAAAAGAAACCCACAAATTTGTCCACTCGACAAATTTTTCAACAGACATACAAGAAAAATCAATCTAAAAATATTTAAAAACTATAAAATAATTACACCTTTCACCCTTCACAGTCTTTGGTGATAATCCCATACTTCTTACTAGTAGTATGAGATTGGGAATGGAGGAAGATGTCCTTACTACGCCTATGTTTTGTCTTGGTTTCGATCCCTTGCCTCTTACTAGTGGCATGGGGCAACATGTAGGGGTTCCCTTTTAAAAACAAACAAAAATAATTAACCAATAAAGCCATTAGAAACCTTAATCAAAAATGTTTAATCAAAAATATCCCAAGAAGTTTCTTATGTTAAAGAGAGAACAAATTCCTTCAATCGGATCTTGGATCTTGTCGAAGGTAGGCCATCAATGGATCTAATTCTAGTCAAAACCTATAAATTGGAATCATCTTGGAATTGGTCAGATAATCTTGACTGAATATGAGTTACATTTTTCTCATATGGATCATTGTTACACCTTGTGTCTTCACATCCATCATCTTCACTTTCATATCACTATTCACCTTGTTATCACGTCCTTCTTGGCTCTCGGTGATGAGCCCTCGCATCTTCCTAGTTGCGTGGAGTCATGAATGGAGTGAAACACCTTATCATTTTACCATCTACATTTTTGTCAATGGAATGGAATGCTTCTAATTATTTGCACCTGCTTTCAAGTAGTGCACCCCTTTACCGAGTTTTAAAATACCAAAAACATTCAAATATGTTTCACAAAACTTAAAAACATTCAAATATGTTTCAAAAATTAAAAAAACAATATAAAATTGTTCAAAAATACAAAACAATACAAAATTGTTCCAAAAATTAAAAAAATGTCAAAATCAATACATTCACATCGTGTTTGACCAAATTTCAACAAATGTGTAATATTATTCAAAAAATTTCCATTTAACTATATTCCTCGTGATCATTCTAGATCATATTTTTATAATCATCTTTATTGCTTGTGGTGTATATCTATGCTTGAGGAAATCATTTACCCTTTCATAATATAACTTTGTTTGGGGCACACTTGGATTTCACATTTTAATCCAATACAAATCAAACTTCAATGGGATATGACAAGAGTATATTTTGGAGTATCTAAGTATCATTCCACTTTTCATCCCAATCCAATCCTCTCGTGTTCTAAGCTATCACTCGAGACATTCATATTTGTCTAGATCTTCAATGTGGAACACATTGAGTGTCATTAGACATTGTTATTGTAAATTGTGTTGTACTGTTGTGGTTTATCAACATTGTGATGATGCTTTTGCTTCTTTCATTTTTTATTTTTTTGTACTTTGTTTACCTTTGTTGTAGACCAATTGTAGGAAAATTCTTGGCATCTTAGTTCACATATAACTTTGGTGTCATTCCTTCCTGTTCATATTATGTTTGTTTGCAATGATTTTTTCGTGCCTTTTTTGTCGCTTGCACGTGTCATTTTTTCATCATGGCTTATTAAATAAGCCATGGTATGTTTTCCTTTTTCTATGTATTCAAGTTTTTTACATTTCTTTGCATTTGTATTTCAATTTTTTCAAAAACTTGCAAAAATTCCAAAAATCAAATATTTCAAAAATTCCAAAAAAACTAGAAAAATTATTAAAAATTGAAACATTCACTTATCACAAAATTCCTACAATTGGAAAACTCTTGAAATGAATATTTCAACATTTCAACACAATATCAATAGATTCCTACTCTTATCTACTACCCTAGAACCATCACTTTCTTCCCTTTGCATGATCACTTACTCTTCTTAGGTCAAGTCACAAAATTATTTTTCCTTCACGATATAACTTCACTTGGGAAATTTATTTCATATCATTTGTAAAATGGATCCAACAAGAGTGTCACGAGGAGTATCTAAGTATACTCCACTCTTCCAATCTGATCCTATTCTCAAGCCTTTCATAAGTTTAAGTGTTTGGGGCATTTGCTTCTTCTTAATCATCATTGTGGTGTGCATTAGGGGCATAGTTGATTGTCTTCTTTTTAAAATTTGTGTTACATTGTTGATGTTTACTTTTTGGACCACTTGCAAGTAGTGTGATAACATCTTGGTTCCTTTATCACCCTGATGCCTACACCTACTTTGTATATGCCTTTTTATCTTTTTTTGCTATGTGTGTGTTTGTTTACGTGCATCCGGATTACCCGTATTGATTCCTTTCATAATAATTGTGATAACTCTATTGTGCCACAAAAAAATAAGGTTGCACTAAATTTATTCTCCAAACGATGTTCATCCTACAAGCACAATCCTTCAAATCCCTTGTCTTCTTCCTATCAAACGACTGTCCACTGCTTTGTTGCATCACCCACCCACTTAAGGGCGCATTCCCTTATCATCCTTCTTATTAGGGCATCCAAATGCTTCACTGTCTTTTGATTTGCATATGTCTATTATATTTAAAATGTTATTACTTCATAATAACACTTTAAATAGGGAAAATGTAGACACCCCAAAATCACTCACTTGTTTCCCATTATTATCCCAATACAACATGTTATTCATCCCCTTATGATTGATTAATTAAATTGATTAGTCATACACATTTTACCCCTTTGGATTAATTAAATTAATCTCTAAACCTTATGGCTAGCTTAATTATCATTTATTAAATAAATGATTAATTAGTTAGTTTGCACATTATAGCTAATTAAATTAGTTATCTAATTAGGAAAGTACACCTATTTCCTAGTCAATTGCCACTTGGACTCCACTTCACCAATCCAATCAACTTAGGTTCTAGAAACCTAGAAAGGTGAGGCAATTAAATTGCACACACAATCGCCTTTTTAGATGCAATTTACGCCAATTAAATCCATTTATTTCCCTCAATGGCATTCATCTTGTCGAACCATTTAACCTCCTCAATGTTATTTTTAGCATGTGCATTCAACCACTTTCAATAGCTTCTAGAACACTACTAAGCCTCTATAAAATAACAAGCTTATCCTTTATAAATCCTCTTAACTCTTTTGGATTTCCCGTACTCTTACTCTATCCATTTTATTTTCCAACTTCGCTATATTGAAAGTAATAATCCAAGCTAAATCTGCTCATATCATGGTCACATTCCCATTCAGAGATCACTTTTTAGAGCATCTAAAATCAATCATTTAGAAGGTTACACAAGCTAAGCTTCGCATAACCTTATCTCGAGGTCAGTGAACGAAGAGCTACAGAAGGTTTGTAATTACATTTTGTTTGTCTTATGTTTAGTTAGTTTTTCATTTTCTACAAAAGGAAGGACATTGCCATCACCTCATTTCATTCCAATAGGTGGCCACATGACAAGAATTTCACTTAGGGGTAATCCTTTCACCTACATGATGAAGACCCATCTCAATAAGAGAAAGGAAAACACAACAAAAATTGAGAATCATGGAGTTAGATCTTAGTCACATAAGTGAATTGTGAAGGTCTAGATAAATGAGAAAGTGATCCTTATGTCCTAACTCCTATTGTAGAAACCATCATGTTTCCACCACATTGCAAATATCATAACAATGTTCTTCAACACTAATTCAATGGCTTGGAATATTTCTACATCTCATCAGAGGATTAATTTGGGTGTTCTAACTCCACATATGGTCACTTAGGAAACAAGTGAAATCAAGAATGAAGCCTATGCAAGTGTTGAAACATCAAAATTCATGTCATTAAGACAATAGTCTTAACAAGCATGAAAAGAGAGGATCATCATTGGCGACGCCATTTTTCATCCCAAGTTCACATTACCATGTCTAAAACAGTTTTTATAAACACTCATTCAATAATTTGGAGTGTTATTACATCTCACAAAAGGAGAAAACATATGCACTCACAATGTTTCAAATCAACAAGTGGTCAGCGATCAAGTATTCTCATCCATGAAGTATTTCTTCAAAGGAAAAGAGCTCATTTCGGGAAATCTCCTTCAAGGACCATGAATGGTTATCTCTTCATCAACAAAGCTTCACCTCGATCATATTATTCAACCCTTCTTTCTCCCTCTATCTCTCTCCCTATTCTAATTTTCCATTAAGAATGTACTTTTTGATATTTTGTCCTATTCACTTAAGTGACCCTCAATATTAACATTGTAAGAGTCCTTTTTCACTAATAAGAAAAAAACTCACCTCCTAGGAATGTGAAAGGTCACAAGTGATGAAGATAGGTGAAAATTCATGTGGGGGTAGATGAAGACAAATTTTTGTATGCTATAAATTGGAATGATTCCTCCATTCCAAAGGGTTGGAAATTGTTTAGATCTACCACTACTACATCAAGCAATAAAAGTTATATTTCTTCTATTCCTTTGCTTATTTTCCTCTACTCTCTCTCTACTTTCCAACTTTTCATACATGATAATCTTATAAAACCAAGAAAGGTGTCTATGCCTTTGATAAATGAATCAATGGAATTATGTGTCTATGATTTTTAGTCTTATCATTGTTAGTATTTTTGTGTTCTTCTAATTGAATGTGGACCTACTCTGGTTATTGTATATGAACTCTATAATCTTACTCACAATAGTAACCCTCTCTCTCTCCTTATTTCCCCAACTCCTCTTTACCTCCTGACTACAAATTCCTCCCTTGTACTCTGTATAAGCACTTCCCCATAGGTTTAGTGGAGTATTCTTGTGTGATCCCTGACCTAATGGCCACCCACAACTTTTAGGTAGTTCATGTAGTTTACATTCAATGATGGGAGCCTCGCCATACACAAGAAGGAGGGGCTTAACCCTAAAGCGTTGGTGAAATCTCAATAATTTTCCCACATGACAAATTTTTTTGCCAACATTTTTGGGGACTCCATGGGGAGAGATCTACCCTCGTGCACCCTTAAAGATCTCTAGAAAATATAAAAATATATATTCCAAAAAAATATAGAAAATAGATATCAAATTGAAAATCATATTTTAAAGGCAACTCTATAAAGGAGCGAATACATGTCATGTTCGTTTTCCGCATCACAATGAAAAGTTTCAAGATTGGTGTTTGGAACCAATAGGTGAAACTACAATGAAGAAGAAGATAACCACTAAAACATGCAAAAATTTTATCAACCATCATTATGGACCAGCTCTTGCAAAATTACGGATTTAGCTGCACAACAAAGAGGTCTCTTGCTTCAAACAAACATTCGCAACCAAAAAAGGAAAGAAGGTTAGTAACATTTTTGTAAAAGATATGAAAAGAATGTCTAGAATAGAGAAAAATTTGTTTTTGAAGATTTTACCATCAAATCCTTGTGGCTTTAATTCAAGCAGAGTGTTGTTAGAGGAAAGAGGATGGTAATTGCACCTATTGATGATGAGTAATGTAAGGGATTGATGAGAAAAATGCAAGGAGATATAAAATTTTGTATGAATAGCATGAAGAGGAAGAATCTCCTAAAGGTAATGTTTTGAATTTCATGCAAGTTGACTAAGAAACTCAAATCCCTATCTTTTGTCTCTCTTTCTTTGGATGATTTTATTTCTTATGGAGATGAAGAAATGGCATCCTTGAAAAGAGAGTTCATGTAAAGAATTTCAAATGTTTTAGAAGGAAATTTTAATCCCAAATCAATCTTTAAATTCTAAGTTATGTTGTGGCTATGCAAGAAAGGTATGAGCATCTTGAAGCAATTCATAATGTTGAGGAAGAAGAGATTCATCCTTCGGAAGTATATTCTGATGATTCTCCATATTATGAGGTGTTTATTCATAAAATATTCCTATGTGTTTCTCATGATTGCCCTATTCTTAAGCCTTCGATGGAAATGAACTCAAAACCTTGGAGGATAATGAAGAAAGCATGAAGATTGAACTTCTATTCATATCTTCATTTTGGCTCAAAGCATCCTCAATTAGAGGAGAAATATGCACAAGAGATGAGAATTATTTCCTCTTGATGGATGATGTAGTGTTTCACGAGAGTTTCCTCGATCATGAATATGTTCAAGGAATGAATCCTCTTTTCCCGCCACAGTTTCTTCAAGAGGATGACTTTGAGGTAATCATTAATGGTTTTATTTCAATTTTAGCTCTCCTTTTGATTCACAAATTCAATGATGAAATGGAAAAAATGGAAGAATCTAATTTCCTTCTTGAGACAATTGTGGATGAACAAATAGAGCATGACCTCTCTAAGGATTTTATTTCCTGTCATCACTAAAGGAATGTTATAGTGATCATAATTGCAAACATGGAATTTTCTCGCTTTTCCTTACAAAAAATAATACTCTCTACGAGATGTTCGGGATAGATTTAATGATTATTCTCATGTTGTGGCCCCAAAATTGTATTCTTCCTCTTGTCATGAGGACGATTTGATGAATCTAGAACTGAAATGTGTACCATTTGCATGTAGTATGGATCTCTTCTCTCTATTTTAGAAGACTAAGGTATGCCGAACTTGTAAGAAGATAACCCCGGATGATGACGAGAAATGTGGATCAAGAGAAGGAGGATTTTTAAAATGATCCCTAGCCATGTGAAGCTCAGATTTCCAAGCATCTCTCTAAAACCCAATTTGAAGATTATTCAAATTAAATTGAAAGTGAGTATGTGGGAATGATTTGAAAGAGGAATCCTTGCAAGACATCTTAAAGATTGCGAAAGAAATTGAGCATCCTCAACTCAGTCTTGAGATCCTAAGCTACACCGTGACTATGCAAGATAAGTATGATTTCAGTTGTGATCCTTATTTTGATACAAAACCTTCAACAATGAGATGTAACAAATAGATAAGATCAATGTTCTCTTCAAAGCCTTGATAGATGAGCATGAATGTGAAGGTAAATCTTCCCATTTCCCATTTTTTAAATAAGATTGCATCCATGATGAACTAAAGGGAAAGGAAATTATTGAATATCCTATAGATGTCTTCAGTCATGAAGATAACACCTCCATCATAGAAAGTGATATCAAGGTCAATGATGAGTTGATAGGCACAAAGAAAAATCATTTGGAAAAAATGAATGAGAATATGCAAGAGTCTTGTGAATGGATTCAGAATCAGCTTGCTTTCACCATTTCCAAAGCCCTACTAATTTTGAACATGAATCCATGCTAAAAAATTCACTCAAGGATGATGAATGCCTTCATGTCAAGAACATAGAATCCATTTTTGAAAAGATTGAGGAATATCTTTTTATAGTCACGAGGCATCAAAGTGCGAAGACTTGAAAGCATAACTTTGAAATCTTGAAGCAAAAAATTGGTCATTGAATGCAAGGGTGTTTTCTGTGTAGTATCAAGTATGAGGATGAAAAATTGGTCTCCATCATTCTTTTTAAACAATGTAGAGCCATCATGAGAGCATGGCATGATCAAATGATTATCTTTGAGCTTCAAAAGTATGAATTCAGCCCACTATTCCATGATGGTACATACTTCTCTCAACACGTTGTCGGGTGTGTGTACATTATTATCCCCCTTAATAAATTTTTCCCCATGTACTATAATTTAACATTCTATTGTGTCTTTCCTTTCCATTTTGGTGTGTTTCCGTTCAGCTCAAGTAAGTTCATTTGGTTTTCCCTTGTGTGTTGTTGTATGTACTAATAATAGTGAAAAGAACTCGACTCAATTACCCTATTGAACAAGACACTCGGATCCGCTCACCCATGATATGCATGAGGTTATTTATTTCCCCTTATTCTCCAATGTCCCTAAGTTAGATCCAGTTGTTGTCATGCAAAATAGATTACCTAAAAATGTAAAATTCAAAACATGACAACTTAGCCACAATGCAAATTTTGCCTTCCAATCATCCTAAGTCTTCCTCAGGGTAAATTTGCCTCTTGTGATATCATCACCCTAGCCCTATAAATGGTCCTAATGCATGTGGTGAATATGTATCAGTGTGAAAATAAGTGTAACAAGGTTCATGAGTTGATTCAGTGAAGTGCAATGAAAGATTGGTTTTCTTGAAAGCCAAGAAAGGCTGATTTTGGCCATTTCGAAGCATGTGTAAAATACCTAGGAGAGTTTGGAAAACATCCTAATAATATGGAGGTGGTGTTAGGTATTATTTAAAGTGATGGAATAAATTTATTAATATTTAGGAAAGGTTTTCTCAGTCATGGATAATCTGCTCAACAATGGGTTTTCTAGGTGCAGAGAATAAGCAGTCTTATGGTAAAACCTGACTTCTCTGGATGATTTTAGGAGTTCCGTAAAGTGTTATAAAGAAATAAAATATGAATTGGAAATGTATGGAAATTATCTATAATTTTGTAACATTCATTTTGATCCAAGGTCCGAATGTTTCTTAATACAATCCAAATAGTACAGTTGTCCCTCGTAGTTTGGAACAAAACGGGGACAATGTTTTTATTTTCAAGTATATTCAAGTTATAAAACTAGTTTAATTTATCTTAGAATATTTTTTAGAGTCAAAATCATATAATATTTGACCCCAAAACATCATCTTAAGCCTCCAAAGTGAAAGAAGTAAGTTTTAAGGCTATTTTTGGTCAACTAGTGTAGAATCAGGATTTTCATTAATAGAAAGGTGCACTTTTGACCTCCTCTTTTCATTATTCATCCCCTTAGGGACATGGGTAACATGAGGTACACAAAATATTCCCTCATCCTCCTCCCATAGGCACACTTTGGATCACTTGGTGTCCCCGGTGTCCCTGTGTGTTTCGTTTGTCCCCAAGAAAAGAGGGACATGAGGGACACAAAAGTGTGCCCTCACTTCCTCGCAATGGGTGAAATTTTGTGTCCTTGATGTCCCCCATTTCCCCAAGGCTAAAGTGGGGAAAATAAAGTTCACCCCATTCTAAAACTCAACTCTTGGACTTCCATGTGACCTCTTTATGCTCCGCAAGCTTTGTTTCTCGCCTCCCTTCACTTGTCCACACTAGCTCCCTTGCTTCCACTTACATCCATCCTTCACCATGGGAATAATGTTTTTACCCATTGCATTCATTATCCAGGGGGATAATAGGACAATAAAATTCACCCATGCCCATCTTCAAGCCCCCGGAACCTATACACCTGAAAATCAACACGTGATTCTAGATGCACTCGACTTCCTGAGGTGTTGCCAGAGACAACTAAAATATGATATAGATGAGGTAGGAATGGGATAGGCAAATGTGGTATAAATGGAATAGGTAGAAATAATGGTAATACAAGGATATGGGATCAAGTTAAATGTAAACTCTCAACTTACAAGTTGGGAACCTACTCGTTAAGGGCAATGAATGCTCGCCTAACTTGTATAGGAACCTGTAATGTCTGCGATTGAGGATGGTTTTTTCCATAGTTCTCAATCTATATTATTAGAGTAAAAACACCCGTCCTGGTTGTTGGACCCAAGGAAATTTTTTGTTCACCTCTAAATACTCCTCTCTAAAGAGGGTCATGCAAGAGTGTGGACAAAATATGTATTGGACAAACTGTGGATTTGGACGTCTAGCATGATCTCGCTTGAATAGTGATGTTAGCCTGCTATTGTTCGGGTTGTGGTTAGTTTCTCATTGAGAACATTGAGTTGGCCTATGATTTCTAGAGGTAAAGAGGTAGATCTGAAAACTAAAGCTCGTAGACCTAGGTATATATCCCCTCAATACCAATCAATGTCCGGTGGGTTGATGATAGGTTCGAATAGCCTTCTACAAGGTTTGGGTGGACCCGGGATGGTCATGTTGGACACCGACTCGTGATAAATGTGGGAGGAAATCAAACACTCAGTGGCAAAAGGGGCTAGAGACTAAGTTCAGGTAGTCTAGGCCGCTAAAGAAATCAGATGTAATGTTCGTTTTGGCTTCTAATTTATTTTTTAATTCCTAACTTTAAATAAGTAAGCAAATGAATTTGAATTAAAAAAAGATAATTAATTCACCTTTTAATTTAATTAAATTACATTTACAAGTACTTAAATAAAGTAAAAACAACAACTAGCTAATTCCTTCTTTTGGATTTTTAATGGAGCTTTTCAAATACAAAACAATTAAACAAACTAAATTCCTAAATTATTTTGTATTTTCAAGATTTAATAAAATAAATAAAAATAAACTATTTTACAGGCATTAGACACTAGAGAAGCTAAATTAAAATAAAATAACTACTTCTAATTAAATAAACTAAAATAGGGAATAATCGGATGTAGTTATTCCTTTGTTGCAAGATTGTATAACAAAATCTATTCTAAACAAAGAGTGTACTCAAAAGTTATTAATTTGGACAAGTATATTTCTTCTAACCAAACTTCTGCCTCAGGTTCTCGAGAGAGGAAAGAAAAGCTTCTCATAAGCACTTTCTTCTTTACCTGAAACTTTCCCCAACATAGTGGAATTGAATTACACAGATAATAACAATGAAGAAACAAAAGAAGATTACTGGCACAATATCTTCCTCCAACCTTTTTCCCATGCAGATCCACAAGGATAAGTAAGGAAGAGGATATCAATGGAAGATTTATGCAAATAATACACAGACAAGACTTGTGTACAAGAAACAAAGATATCTTTCAATTCTACCAAATTAAAATAGTGGACTTCTTCTATTGCAACAAATATAATTAAACACTAGGAGCGAGTGAAGGTTTTGAGAGTATAGTTTATGTAGCACTGCGGAATGTCTGCTAACTTGATATAACCTATTGTTGTATCGCCACCTTTACTGCAGACGGAAACCACCAAAAGTATTGGTATCGAATCTAGCGCTTGGGCGGACATTTTTAAGGTACCTCCTAACAAACAGGTGGGTCCACAGTCTCCTGCATATTTTTAGAATCAATCATTATTCAAAAGCACAAAGGACAAGGAGGGTGTGACTTGTTAGGAAATTAATATTTGCATGGGTATTAATATTCATGTTTGATATATATTAGTTGGAGTTGTTTTAACA
Source organism: Taxus wallichiana var. yunnanensis (assembly GCA_018340775.1). Lineage (NCBI taxonomy): Eukaryota > Viridiplantae > Streptophyta > Pinopsida > Cupressales > Taxaceae > Taxus > Taxus wallichiana. Next base: position 563,260,659 of record CM031244.1, on the reverse strand, counting down.
ACTCGTATGATTTGAGTTGTGTATTGTTATGTTAGTAACAATCACAACTAAATAGGATTTTGGAGATGTTGTTAGGAAAGTAGTTTCCTAACAAATAGGGATGTACATACCTATTTATATGGAGTGGCATATGTTGTATAAACATCCGGAATGAATTGAATGATAAATTATTCTTCCGTGAATTTTATTGTGTAGATCTGGTCTCTCTCTATTATTTGGTATCAGAGCGATATCGATCTTGATGAGAGTCGAGAGAGAGGACACTGAAAATGTTTAGAAATTTGGCATAGATCAATTTAATTTGTTTTAGCATTTGAATGCTTAAGTGTCCATTTTGTGCTATCCGTGGAAGTTTTCTGCCTTGGTTATAGTTTTCTTGGACTCCTTATTGAGACCCATTCTACAGATTTTGTATGATAGCAACAAAGATTCATTTACGGCTCCAACTAAGTTTATATCAGGAGAGATAGTGCTGGATACCATCCAATTATTTCAGGTTTCATAGATTTGTGTGACCTATGTAAAATCTGTGTTCACTGCGCTATAGAACTGCATGTTGGTTGATTCGAAGATTGTGAAGAAATACTTGTTCTCGTCTTGCTCAAAGTTCAGAAGATCAATTTTTTTATAGTTCGACTCATAAATTCTAGAACTACAGATTGTTGTTCAAACCTAATATTTGTTTTTTTCTTGAATGATTCTTACTTCAGCTTAAACGTGGTTCTGGATGCCATTCATTTTTGTTCCATATGAATATCTACTCATCCACAGTCTGTGCTACCTTCTAATATTGGATCTGCAGTTGTTTTGCATCAATGTTGACATCAGTTTCACTGCCATTCTTTCATCGAGCTTGTTGAAACATGATGGTGTTGAAGGGAGTCTCATTGAGAAGCTCTGTAAGCAGTTTTGAATATCTAATCTCCATATACGCAAAGATTTACATCTAATTTGGCATATCTCTATGGTAAATCTTTACATTAACAGATCGATTAGTGGAAGAGAAATGTCTAAAATGACTGCCGCTCAATCATTGGTGTTAAGAATGAATGCAAAGACCGTTTGCAGAGTTTGACTAGTTATCCTATGAAGACATGTCATCATATTGATATCACGCATGTCATGTAACATTGTCCTGCATTATGAGTATGTTTTTCTTTAATTTTTTTCAATATTGATTCAAGTCAAGTATATGTACAGTTTAGAGTGTCAAAATATTACAGTCTCTATTTGAATCTAAAAGTATTGTGTTAAAAGTCTTTTGTCAAATTTAAGTCATTATTGTCTTTTGTATTTTTATTTTGAGTCGAAAGAAATCAAATTCTATTGTAATTTTGTGTCGTTAAGTTAAACTAGATGGTCAAGTCTTTGGTGCGTTGTCCATCTTAATAGTCAAGAGTCGAGTCATTGTAAAAGTTTTTAAAAAAAAACAATTTTAAATTATTTAGTTTAGTCTCGTTCAAGTTAAATTTGAAGTCATCTTAAAAGGGTCACAATTTTATTCTAAATATAGTCTTCATATCATTAGGTTATGTTATTTGTCAACTAGTTCAATTAGTAGTCTTGTTAAAGTTGTCAAAAGTGTCATAGTTTTGTATTGTCAAGTAAATTCAATGTTTTTTTGTATGTTATTTTCAAGAGTCAAATTTTGTCTAGTCGGCAAAATTAATGTAAAAAAAATTAAGTCAAATTTTTGAGTTGTAAGTCGTTGTCAATCAAATAGTTGATTTAGGATATTCATGTTAGAGTCGAAATTTTGAAAAATAAAAATATTTTCCTCGCGGATGCATTTTCGAGTGTTACCCAACATCCAAAAATAAATGATTTCACATTGTGGGGAAGTTATACAAATAACCCCAATGTGGAAATTGTTGAGCCTCAAAATCAATATCGGTGAGCTAAGCAAAGCATGTTATCAAGGATGGAGGCATCGGAGGCTAGAGGTCAATCGGCTAACTCTTGTTAGTCACCAACGACGGGCCGCACGGATTTGTGGTGGCATTTTTGGTGTGAATTTTCTTTCAGTTGTGTGCTTCAGTTTCATAGTACCTGTTTTGCAAGATAGCGTGGATTTCAACATTTCAGCGTGGTGTGAAAAATAAGAATAGATGTGGTATGTTCTTGTTCACTGGTATGTGGCTATTCCTACATAATTTCCCAATGCTATAACATAGTGAAGAACAAATAGCACAGTGAAATGTAGCATCATGAGTCTTGAAGAGGTAGAACAGTAAGATGTGTTCTTGTTTGTACCTAGGTTTTTGGTTAGCCTCTTGAAAACCATTGAAGGTTGTTCATATGTGTTCCTGCTTGAGTTCCCACACTGCTAGGTCAGATGTGTTCCCTAGAGTGACTGGTTGATAAGCAGATGATTCCTGAGCGTGTTCCCATCCTTGTTGGTCAAATGTGTTCCCGAAAGTGCATGGTCGATAAGAAGTTGATGTGTTCCTTCTTCTACCTTCAATTCGAGTGTGTGCCAAGATCATGAGCGCACAGAGGCGGCAAGCTACAGAGGAAGTGTGAAAATTCTTTTACTACCATGTAAACATTAAGGGGGGAATGTTAGGAAATTAATATTTACATGGGTATTAATATTCATGTTTGATATATATATATATATATACATTAGTTTGAGTTGTGTATTGTTATGTTAGTAACAATCACAACTAAATAGGATTTTGGAGATATTGTTAGAAAAGTAGTTTCCTAACAAATAGGGATGTACATACCTATTTATATGGAGAGGCATATGTTGTATAAACATTCGGAATGAATTGAATGATAAATTATTATTCCATGAATTTTATTGTGTAGATCTGGTCTCTCACTATTATGACTCACATTCATGTGCCTCGATAGATGTCTACATCGAGCAATGGGGAAAATGAATCTTGCCCTTATTGGTAAGTTCTTGGGTGCTAGGCCCAATATTGATGTCATCAGAAAGTGGGCCATGTATCACTGGAAACCAAAAGGATATTTGGTTATTACAACCATGTCTAAAGGTTTTTTCCTTGCCATATTCAATCAACAGATAGATCTAGAAGCAATATTATTGGGTGGACCCTGGTGTATAGGCAACATGGGGATTTTCATAAAAAGATGGTACCTAGGTTTTAACCCTAATACTGAAAATATTCACATTATTCATGTTTTGTGTAGGTTGCCAGGACTACCCCTACATTACTGGGATGATGAGATCTTGCTCCATATTGCAAGATCGATCGGTTCTCCAGTCGGATTAGATGGGCCTACTAAAAACATATCCCAACTAGCCTTTGTTAGATTTTACATCTCTCTAAAATGGAGAAAGAACTGTCTGATTACATCATCCTTCAATCAAAGTTTGGTACATGGCAATAGGCGATAGAATATGAAACTTTTCAATTAAGATGCAAAAATGCCATAAGTTAGGACATTTCACCAGGAAATGCCCTATGGACAAGAAGCAAAAGAATGAGAGATCTGGAGATTCTTTAAGGGAGAAGGAAAAGAAGCTTGAGGATAAAGAGAAAATAAGTGGATTAGAGGTTTCAGTGGAAAACATCTCTCAAGGAGAAAAAAAAGGAAAAAAACCACCTCAAGCAAAGAATCTACAAATCCATAATCAAAATGATAAGGGGATAGATAAACATATCTCTAATCTGCCAGATCTGAAATATAAAAAGAAAAAAGGGCTTCAAAACCCCTATAAGGTGACCTTCGGTTTGTAGGAAGCTTTGGAGACCAAAACTCCTCGTTAAAAAGGGAGGAGATGATCTGAAGGAAAACGACAAGGTCAAATATATGGATCTTTAAATGCATGTTAAGCTAAACATAGAAGTGGATGAAGATAATGAAAGGGTTTCAATTAACCTGATAGTTTAGATCATGAGAGGATGGAGGATTTTATTGTTGATCAACATGATTATTTCTTCTCATGATCAGTATAAGGAACAGATACAAAGCAACACCTTAACAACATTAGAAGGACAGGATATGAAGTCTCGGTCAGAAAATGAGGAATTATTAGAATCCATTTTAGATTTGGATGAAGATGAAAGGGTACAATGAGTTGGATAAGTTCATGAATGAGTAAAATCCCCCTCGATCTCTTATGGTGAAAAGCTTTCATTCAACACCAAATCTAGTAACTTCGCAGTAGAAGGATTCAGACTATGGAAAAGAGGAAGGGAGATTACCATAGCTTCATTAAAGATACTCACTGACTGTGAAAATGATTTGAATAATGGCTTCATTGAAGTTTTTAAAAAATGAATAATGAAAGGGTTTGAAGGGATTCCTGAAGCACTATACAAAGTGATAAAAAGAAGAAAATTGGGAATTGGGAAGCCTCTACATCAAGGATCACTAGATCATCTGCTAAAAAGGTGGTAGATATTGGAGATAATAGTAAAAAAGGTAGACCTTCAAAAAAGGAACTAAGAAAGAAAGAGACTGAGAAAGAGATTGCAGATGGAACTCAAAGTCAATTGGGCCATCCGACAACTGCTTCCCCAAATTTTTTTAGATGAATATTTTATCTTGGAATGTCAGAGGACTAAATGGAGGTCCTAAACAAAGGATGCTTAAAGATCTTAGAAGATCTAGCAGACCTAACATTCTTTTAGTACAAGAAACTAAAATGAAGACAAAAACTTTGAAGGAATACAAAAAGAATTTTTGGGAGAATTTTGATTTTGCTATTGTTGATTCACAAGGCGCTTCAAGAGGTGTAGCAATTTTTTGGGACAACAAATATCTCAATGGTAATGTGATTTTATCTTCTCATAATCATTTAGCTATTAAATTTCATGCTTCGAAAATGACTCAATCTGGATCCTTTCCAACATTTATGCTCCCAACATTGTTGTTGGCGTAGAAGAAAATTATGGGAAGAGTTAAAATTATTTAGAAGCATTTTTAAGGATTATAATTGGTTGGTCATGGGTGATTTTAACACCCCTTTAAACCCAGGGAAAATATGGGGGTAGCTCTGATTTCTCAGTTAGTATGGGTGAATTTGTTGAGTTTGTTTCTTCTCTTAACCTCATGGATATTGAGCTTCATGGCAACCAATTCACTTGGTCTAATAGAAGAATTGGTGAGAGTCTGATACAAGTAAGATTAGACAGAGCTCTCATCTTTGCTAATTGGATTTTGAGTCAGGATTTTCACCTCTCTTTGTTACCTAGGATTGGCTCAGATCATAATCCTATTGCTCTTAATCTTTACAACTAGTCCAAACCATCACATAGCTCTTTCAAATTCAAAAAATGTGGCTAGAGCATGAAGACATTATGGATAGGATCAAAGAATGGTGGCATTGGGATGGAGAAGGTACAACATAATTCAAAGTTAATCCAGAAACTGAAAAATGTAAAGTAGCAAGTTAGAACTTGGAACAAAGAGGTATTTGGAAATATTTTTGAACAGAAAAAGAGCTAAAACAACAGCTTGAAGAGCTTGAATTGAGAATCTCAATCAAAGGTATGAATTATGAAGATCAATAGCTGGAAAAGAAATTTCTTTCTAATTTACATAACATCAACAATAGAGAGGAAACCTTTTGGAGAATGAAATCTCAGGCTCTATGGCTGAAAGTTGGTGATAGGAACACAAACTTTTTCACATGACCACCCTTAAGCACAGGGCCTGTAACAGAATCACTGAGGTATCCAAAGGAAATGGTATTGTTACCAAGGATCAAAATGACATAAAAGCATAAGCTCTAAAATTTTATGAGAATTTAATGGAAAGTAATATCTGTAATGAGGAAGTGGCTTCTTTCCTTCTAGATTCCATCCCAAGTAATAATATCCCTGATGAGAGATTCACAAGTCTTACAAAATATGTATCCATTGAGGAGCTGAAGAAGGTAGTTTTTGCACTTGAAGGAGACAAGGCACTAGGACCTGATGGTTTTTCTGCTAATTTCTTTCAAAAATGTTGGGATATATGCTCGGAAGATTTGTTGAAAGTTGTAAATGAATTCTATAGAACAGGAAATCTAATAAAGGAGCTGAATAATACTCACATTGTGTTATCCCCAAAGAAGTTGGATGTTAAATACTTCAAGGATTTCTGACCTATCAGCCTAGTAAATGTTGTTTACATAATTTTTACCAAAATTATTGCTACTAGATTACAACCTTTGCTAGTTGATCTTATCTCTAAACAAAAAAGTGGCTTCATAAAAGGAAGGATTATTCAAGATGGGGTAATCATGGTTCATGAAACCATTCACTCCATGGATAAAAGTAAAAAATTAGGTATGGCAATAAAATTGGACATGCATAAGGCCTTTGATAGAGTGTCTTGGAAATTTTTAGATAAGGTCTTGTCAAAATTTGGTTTTCAAAGAAAATTTAGAAAAATCATTCAAGCCTGCATTACCACTTCTAGATTTTCAGTGGTTGTTAATGGTACTCTGGTGGGATTCTTTTCCAATAGTAGGGGTATAAGACAAGGGGATCCCATATCCCCCTTAATTTTTATAATTATGGCTGATAGCCTTAGCAGATCCATAACTAAGGTTGTGAATAATGGCATGCTAAAAGGATTCAAACCTACTTCCACCAATCATACAACTTCGCATCAACAATTTTTTGATGACACAATCTTGCTTCTGATGGCTTCTATTCTTGAGGAAAAATCTATAAAGACTATTCTCAGATTCTATGAAGTAACTTCTAGCTAGAAAGTCAACTTTGACAAAATCTCGGTGTATTTTTTCAATACTCCTAATGATAGAGAAAATAATTGCACTCATTTTGGGGTGTAAAATCAGCTCTTTGCCCACTACCTATTTAGGATTACCTTTGGGCACTAATAGAGTCTCTAATGTTGTTTGGAATGCCTTGTTAGATAGATTTCACAAAAAATTGGCTGGATGGAAAGGTGTTATTCTTTCTAGTGCTGGAAAATGTTTGTTAATCAAAAGCACACTTCAGAACTTGCCCATATATATCATGTCAATGTACAAACATTCCAACAACAATTGTGGACAACATTGAGAGAATTCAAAAACACTTTCTGTGGCATGGGACTGAAGAAAGATTTATATACCATTTAGTAGCTTGGGATCAAGTTTGTATACCAAAAATATTGGTGGACTGGGTATTAAGGATATCAGAAAGATGAATGTTGCTTTAATTTCCAAACTTGGTTGGAGACTTCTAAAGGAAAAACAACCTTGGACTGAACTTATTAGGATAAAATACTTGGCTCGAAAAATGTGAATTCATTCCTTTTTGAACAACAGCTTCCCACTGGTTCCATTTTCTGGAACAACTTGCTTCAAATCAAACATATTCTTATCAAAGGTTGTAGATGGAAAGTTGGCAATGGTAGGATATACATTTTTGGCAAGACAATTGGACTGATTTCAAGATGAGTGATAAATTTGGTTCCCTCAAAGATAATCTAAGTGAGAAATATGGAAATAAAGTAAAATATTACATTGAATGGGCTGGAAACAAGAGAAATTGGAAACAACTCAAAGTGGATAAGGAAAATTTACAACTTGTTGTCTCCTCTTTGCAACAACAACTTTCTCTCATTCCTCTTAATCAAAAGGATAGCAAGGATGAGCTCTTATGGGTTGATTCTTTTGATGGGGACTATACTTTGTCAAATTGAGATATTTTTTTATAGTAATCAAAGTGGTATAAACTGGAGTAAAATCTGGATGCCTGAGTTAACCCCAAAAGTTAATTTCTTTCTGTGGCTTGTTTTAAAAGGAAATATTCTCACTAATGATAATCTAATAAAAAAGGGTTTCATTATGCCCAACAGGTGTTGCATGTGCAAAAAGAGGCTGAAGACATCAAACATCTTTTCTTGCATTGTGAATATGCTTCAAAGGTTTGGAGTCTTATCTTTGCAAATTTCAATCTACATTGGACCCTTCCTAATACCTTCTTGCAGACCTGGGAGCAATGGGATCCACCATATAAACATTGCATGATAAGAAGATTATGGAATTTGGTCCTACCTCATACCATATGGAGATTGTGGAAAACCGAAATGATATAATTTTCAGGAACAATAGATAGGTATGCAATAAGATCTTTAAGGAAATTGTTATTGTTGTCAAGGATAACATTGAAAGGTTTAGGCCTCTCAAAAAATAGACCATACCCCAAGGAATAAGAACATATACTTGTTTCTTGGAAGATTGATACTGGAAATATACATAAGAATGATCAAAATAGCATTGACAGATCGATAGTTCATTGGATTCAGCCACCCACCTTATGGTACAAGTTGAATTTTGATGGAGCTTCCAAAGGAAATCTTGGGGCATCAGGAGGAGGTGGGGTGATCAGAGATCAAAGAGGCTATCTTGTTGTTACATTTTCAGGAAAAATGGGCCACCAAACAAACCACTATTTGAAGCCCTAGCAGCATTATGGGGATAAGGCTTGTAAGGGATTGCAATATTTCCAATATTGTAATTGAAGGAGACTCTTTGAACATAATAAACCTCCTAAATCAAGTTCAACCCCCTAGTTGGACTATTAGGGATTTCATTTATGAATCTATTGAGATTTTTAAATCCTTTACAAACTGCCAAATCATCCATTCCTATCGTGAAGGAAACAAAGTGGCGATAGTCTTGCTAACTATGGTGTTAGTAATAACATGCAAAATTGGTTTAGTGATGACATTCTCCCTAACAAGGTACACAATGACATCATCAAGGATAAATATGATATTCAAAATCATCATTAAGGATTCCTCCACCATTTGAGAGTGATTATCTCCTTCGCATGCAAGGTCATTAATATCACTCACACTTTGCATGCTTTTGGGTATGCAAAGGCGTTGTTGAAAAGTGGTTTTGGGGAAGAAGCATTGCAGTTGGGAACCAAAGAAATAATAAAACAAAATGGGTGGACCTCCAGAACCCATTTTCGACCCAGCCTGGAAGGATGATGTGATCTTATGGACTTATTTGCAAATGGGTGGGGTCTCTAACCTCATTGAAAAAATGCAAGGTCACGATCAAGACATTTCTATTCAATTTGCAGTTGGGTGGAAACAAAGGACAATTGAATATGGGTAGATTTGTGTAAAATACTGAAGAACTTATTGTTGAGGTCATAGGGCTGAGCTTAGAAGGGGATATATTCTTCAGTAAAAGGGTCGACAAGAATACTAAAGCCAAGAAATTCCTTGCAGACAAAGAAAATCTTGAGTTTTTGTTACGGTAGGTATTAAAGTGACCTCCATTCAGAGCCCTTTGATGAAATTGCAAGGATGATTATCAGGTATGTCACTTTAGAAGGTAGATATGTGATGGTTCTTCTTAAACATTTGGTTTTCCTAAATCATTTTAGAAGGAATTTGCATGTTATCTTTCCGCATTATCTCTTAAACTCCTTGGAACGCTTTGTTCTTGAGTTTCAAAACCACACTCGTGCCACCCCCTTCACCAAGGCCTCATCCTGTTGCTTCATCAACATTGTCTTTCCCATCATCGTTCAATCCCAACTACCCCCCCCCCTTACCCTGACTCCATTGCCCCACCACCGCTTCTGAGCGTAGAAAATCGGAACTAAAAATCCACTTTACCCCATCAATCAACCCTTCCCCTCCCAAAGGGTCCTTTGTAGCAGCAAAGAAATTGAATCGCAAAAAATCTGCTTCATATTAGCAATCCTACTGATACTTATACTAAGGAAAGGGAGGAAGGACTTCTTAACAGAATTGTTAAGTTGGAAAAGGAAGTTGGAGACCTGAAAGAAGAGCTCAAGAAGATTTGTAAGAGAGAAGGCAAAAGGAAGATGCATAATGACCCTAACAAGGATAATGAGCAGACTTTACAAATCTACAAGAAGCTTAATTCTATGGATAATAGACTGGGTAATGCAAAAGGTAGGCATGACTATACCATTTATGTGCTCAAGGCTATTTACAACTTCATGGAACAACATGTCAAAAGTGTTTGTATACTCAAATGACATTCCTGCTACCATCTGGGAGTCGGATTCAACAAGGGACTTGGTTCTCTCACAACTGGATAAGAAGGATCCCTCCCATGTCATTGCCCGGCATTATTCACCTCTCTGCAGAAGATAAAGACAAAGATTGATAAAGCATTCAAGTAAAGAGGATTGTTCTTGCTTCCATATTTTTGTTTGATGTTGAAAGGATGTTGTTTTCATGTTGCTTTGTTGCATATTTGACACTTTTTTGTTCCCTATTTATAGTTTTCATTTTAACTATAGTTGGTCCTCATGTATATCCTAGATTTTGATCCATTTTTTATGCTTTTACTGCACTATCTGGATTTTGAGCCTTCTTGTAATAGGGTATAGTCCCTTCAAAACTATGGACTACTTTTTGTTGCTCTATCTGGCTTGTGATATTTTTGTAACAGGGTATAGTCCCTTCAAAACTATTTACCCCAATGATCCTAAGATGTGCGAATGTTGCCTAGTAGAAAAACAATACAAATAATTGGTGTGGTCAAGCTAGTTAAGAAAGTGACTGAAAACATATGACATGAAGAAATAGAGCAAAGAACTGGTTGTCTGTGTAATTCCTCTAAAAAATTTAGCAACATAACTTTACATCCAAAATGTGAAAACTCCAACCCATCATTTAGGTGAAATCTTGGTTTTTATAAAACTTGGGGAAGAATGAGTCTAACAACACATGTCTATCAAGAAATGACAACACATAAAAAATAAGGGCAGTCAACATTCTAAACATAGTAAATCAGGAAAAAAATTCCACTACGAACCCAATGATCCTAAATATAGATGAAATGGTTTAGAAACGAGTGATAAAATAAATCCCAAAATCTAAACACATGTTGAAAAATGTGTGTTTTAACTTTCGATCTAAGGCGACATGACCACCAATCTTGATAGAGCATCGGTTATGCAACCGTCGCTTATGAAAAACATAAAAAGGGAAAAGGGGGGCCCGCAAGAAAAATATATATAGCTGAAATGGAAAAGAGGATAGAAAAAGTTCATAAAAACATGGGAAGAGGAGAGGGAAGGATTTGGATTTTGATGTTACTCTACAAAAGATGTTTTTCATCATTAAATACTTATCACATTCTTCCATGTAGACCGTGTAAGTTTTAGGAGTGTACATATTTCCCCCTTAGAATAGTGTTTTAACCATGAATGGGCTAAAACGTGATTTCGAGTATGGCATTCCCAAATGGGAGGGTTAGAAATTTACCTTGCTTGATCACACACCGATTTGATGCTAGTCAAGCCTTTCCGCTACCTACAAGAGATAATGGGAATCAAACATAGTAATAAAATAATCTTGACAAAATACTTTGAAATGAAAAGACAAAATTACTTACCATATGTGTGGGGATGAGAGATCTACCTACCTCACGCACGCCAACCCTACATAGAGTCACTTGAGACAACATAAGGAAACCAAAACATGTGTTTTATATATATATCATTTTTATTATTTTTAGAAATCATTTGCGCTTAACAACTTGGCCAAATTTTGAGCTCTAGATTTCCAGCAATTGTTTCTCTCATGAATACACTCAAAACGCAGACGGGCATTTGATCACGATGGCGAGAAAACCAAGTGGCAACAAAGAAGGTTCAAGAACATGTGAGTTATTAGTGTTTATTCATTTTTTCCCAAACCATCATTTTTGTTTGAAAATAGCTCTAGGAGGGGAGATTTTGAACAAATCTATAGTTTAAATGTTTGTGTGGGGGTGCTTTGTAGGCATTGTAATTTATTTACGGTGTTTTGGTTATTTTTGTGCATTTTTGAATTTTTAATTTTGAGGGCACGACCTTAGTTTCGGTGACATGATTGTCATGGCGTTACATAACCACCGTTCTTTATAGAGTGGTGGTTGTGCACCGCACAATCACCGCAATGGTTACACAACCGCTACTCGTGTAGAGTAGTGGTTACAAAATCGCAGATGGTTACACAACCACCACTCGATAAAAGCGGAGGTTGTGAAATCACATGAAATTTTACAATGCAAAATCCAAGTATGAAAGCTTAACTTTTTTTGTGAATATTTTTATTATTTTTGTGAGCTTATCATGCATTTATTGGACTTTGATATGCTCTTTTTTTCTATTTTTGGATGTAGGGAGCCTATATCAAATGGAGTAGATCCAGAGAGTAGGATTGGCTTTCCAAGGTTCTTCCTTTCACGACATGGGCTGAGATATGCCTATTAGAGAGGGTCGAGATATGGATGTTAGCACTTACCAGGCCAATTTCCCCAACGATTCGTATTCTTTTTGATTTCTTGACATATTGGGATGTAGAGAGGAACACTTTCCAATTCCCCTGGTGTCCACGGTGAGTGGACTATCACATTGGAGGATGTGTACATGATACTTGGAGTTCTGTTACATTATCGTAAAGTTGGCGCTAAAGAGTTCCACTCATCTAACGAGGCCCAAAATGGGTAATTTATTTGGGTAATGCACGGGCCCTTGATGCAAGTGCTAAGCAGTGTGCATTGGTTTCTTGAGGGTACCACTATTCCCACTCTGCGTAAGGCCATCATTGGCATTTTGGATTCACATTTGATAGGGGATAAGGGATGTGATATGTTCCTCTTTTGTTGGGATCCCATCAGAGAGAACATTGAGTAATATGGGAGGAGGTTTGCTTGGGGTGGATATGTTAAGGGCCACCAACCATGATCTATACATAATTTTCAATTGTTGGACCACTTCACTTAAGTAACCCCACATTAGTTATGTCATGGGTATACGAGAGAGTAGTACACTACTAGAGGGGTATTGGGATAGCAAATCCCACGAGAGATCCGAGAAGCTAGATGAGTGGATATGGCCACACCACGCATAATAATGAGATTGACTATGCAGATATGGTGGCTAATTCATATCGGGGATGATGGTATAGTCGGGTGAGGAGACAAATGCATCGGCTTCCTACACATCCATTGCTCGCTTATTTGACCGTGGTGTCTAGATTATGATTCACCTAGTTATGTGGGTGCCCTAGCAATTTGGGTTACCCTTTTCAAATGCTCTTCCCGTAGTTGGCATTATATTTACAGTGTTTGAGAGGCTAAAGCCAAGCTGCGTGGGCGAATTAGATGGAGTGTGATAGTGCATGGGGTTGCGATTGGGCTACCAAGAGTTGCATCGAGATCCACTGCTATAGGAAGAGCTAGACCACATCAGGTCTTGAAAATTGGAGAGGCTCCGACAGGGGAGCAATGAGGAGGAAAATATAGACTCGAGTTCGGGTGAGCGGTCGGATCCGATTGAGAGGGTGGCGGAGAGGATTTAGAGGCTGCAAAAGCTAAGGAAGAGGTAGAGGAGAAGTTTGTCTGGCGAGGATACGAAGGAGGAGGAGGCTGAGGAGGGTCCTATAGAGGCCGCGGGGCAGCAATGCATCTCGAGTTAGGTCCCCGTAGATCCAGTGAGTAGTTGCACTTCTCCTTTCCTTCTACTTTCTAGATTAGGTGTTAGTAGTTGTTGTTTCTCCCCCTTTTTGTTTTTACTTTTAGTAATTTTTTGTTGCAAACTTGTCTTTTCATCTACTATTGATGGATGGTGGGATCTTATTAGACTAACGAACTTGGATTTGTTCGTCATCCCTTCTAACCTATCCTAAGAAACTTTCTTTGAAAGACCCAAGAGTCCCAAAGACAATCGGCCTCCAAACCGATGTCTTTCAGCACTAGCATAAAGACGCAGTATGAGATATTTCTCGATGAAGACCAAGATTTCAAGATCTTGACAGATAGAGAAATTATGCATTGGTCCTCACGTAGTGGGGCTACTTCCACCGAGGAACTCTCATGGATATTTTCACCATTCAACGCATGGAGGTTCCCACTTAGGACCTATTTTGTCTCGTCGTAGGAGCTATATTAGGAGCCCTCACCCCTGTTGCTTCACATGGATCTCGTAGAGAGATAGGTCGAGGGCCTTTACTGCTTTGGTCCCATTTTTATGTATATATTGTTTTTTTGGATTTTTGGCACATGATTAATAATTTTGACTACACTTTCCCTATGGTGTGATGACATTATACTAAAACATTTACACATGGATACACACAAGCACACACATATATCTTGTTGGATTGACACTCCTTTGTAAACAAAAATCTATGTATGTCTTACTTCATTTTTACACTTTTGTATGGTTGGGAATGTTCGATGTTATTGTAGTTTTGAATGAATGTTGTGGATGATAGTGTAATATGGTAAACAAAATGATGCATAAATGACACACATGGATGAAATCTTATTTTGAATGCTTCATTTCTCAAATAAATCATAAATGTTTCATTTCTTTGGCAACATATACTATAGATGATATGATGATGTGATCTCGTAATCGAAAATAATTACAAACACGCACCTTTTAAAATTTCTTTAAATATAATTTTTCATATTTTAATTCAACATTATGATTTTTCCGTAATTAATTAATAATTAAAACCGTGAACTAATTATGGAAAATAGAACAACCATATAAATGCAGAGAAAATTTGACACCAACAATTGATAATGGAGTTCGGCACAAAGCCTACATCTATGGGTCCATAATAAAGAGATCGTAGACACAAAATCACGCACTTGGGTACATTTCTAGGTCCTAAACACATACTAGCATTCATATGATTCCTAAGCAAGAAAACTAGTAATTGACGATTGTCTTTGGCCTCTTTTATGTGTTTCTTGTTTTCTATTTGGTCTTGCACACCCTACAGCCCAATCGGTATTTTACTTATTTATCTTTTATGGCTCCAGAGACACCAACGTCTAGCAGGACAAGATCACCTGGCGCCCCGACCTTTTACCACCTTGCTCGCTTCTTTTGGGTCTCTTTTATATTTTGTATCTTTTTCACTTATGGGTCAGCCTTTCAGTTGTCAATTACAAAATTCAAACAAGGGAATCATATAAATACATAGTTATGTGTTCAAAATCAAGGACCAAGCATTAAGCATATACTATCATCACCTAAGCTTGCATCCAAAGGCACCTAAAGCACTCTAAGGAATTCATCTAGCATCCATTCAAAGGGACAAGGGCTACATACTTACGGATACACAACATAGGAAGGGAAGTTCATTTTTCCATCCACACATTCTATTACATTGTTACATCTAGCTACAACCCGCTATCAAGTGTACTTTGCACAAGGGCATCCTAGGGCACGATTCTTACACACACTCACCAGAACTACATGGAGTCTAAGATGTAGTGCAGGCTCGGTTGTAAGTTCACTTTCGAGGTGACCACTGAGGTCAATCGACTCCCCATTCTACATATTGTTTTTTTGGATTTGATGTGACTTGTGGTTATTTACAGATGATATTTGTTTTGTAGGTTACAAGTACCCTCAATGATCAAAGAGTGACACATAAGCGATCAACGGGGAATATTTGATACATAGTAAAGATCGGGTTCGACCATTTTCACGATCATAGGCACCTGAGAAGAGGTCTCCAATGCCCAAGCACCCCTATCTCAGATGTGGGCACCCATGTCCGTCCTTATTCCTACATTTCAGAATTTATCCTAAGCATTTACGACATTGTTCACTCTTTGTTCGGTAGTTTTCCCAGTCTAAAGCATTTCTAGATCAAGCATAAACCAACTAAATCATTCTTTCTATATTTCTTGCTTAAGGTTTCATACTTACTTTCTTATTTTCTTGCGTCATATTATACTTAGTAGTTGTATATCATAGTTTACATTAGTTACTCTGCAATTAGGGTTTAATAAAATATTATATTTTTGTTAAATCATTTGGTGAACTCTGACGCTCGAACCCAACTTATCTTCTAGGCATATTATCATCTCCTTAACATGGCTGAAATTTATCCTCCCTTTTCTGATGAAGAGCTTCATGATCTCAATGCTCATCTTATTGAACATCCACAATACCTAGATCTACTTTTATTCATTGTTTGTGAGGAGGCCACCAATCTAGTTGAGCTTAACCCTCCCACCTCTAATACTAATTACATTCCTATTGAAATACAACCTCCTTCTTCCACCCTCCCACCTACTTATATTGTTCCCATGTTTGTTCCTACTCCTACCAACCATTTCACTCTGCCTCTTATTTCTCATACTTAGCAAGTCTCTTTTTCTGGCACACAAGACCTAGTTTCCCTCTATCATGACTTACAACTTCAACAAGCTACTTCACGCTTCTCTCCATAGCTTGGCTCCTCCTTGCTTCTTCACACTCCTTTTGCACCCACCATTTCTGTTTATTTACTTCCTCTCAATTTTGTCACACCTAAATTTGCCCATTTTCAATGGCCATGGTGACCCTCAAGATCATCTCCAATATTTTCATGTGGCATGTCTAGATTATGTGGATGATCATACATTACTAGCTAAGTTATTTCCTAGGAGTCTTCAAGATTATGCCATGTGTTGGTTTTATGATCTACTTGTTCATTCGGTAACTTCTTTCATGCATTTAGCCGATGCTTTTCTTGCTCATTTTTCAATCAATATCAGCACTAAGATCTCTTATGCTCAACTCGCTCAAATTAAACAAAGATCTAATGAACATCTAGCAGACTATGTACTACGTTATAAGAAAAATATAGCTAAGATGACCAATGTGCTTGCTGATTCGGAATTACAAGATATTTTTGTGCAAATCCTCTTACCACCACTTCAAGAGAGTGTTATCTTTGAGACCTCTCCTTCATTTGATCAATTATGCCATATGCTTAAAATGCGTGAAGTCAAACTTCTCTCTATGGGAAAACTCAAGTATCATGATTCTCCTTCATTTTCTTCTAATAAGTTTTAATCTAAATCAACATTCAAACCATCTCCTAAACCTACTAAAGCAAATGCTACTGTCAATGTCATCTCTCCTCCTAAAAATCTTCAATGGTAACCTACAAAGCGTACTTTTACCAAATTTCTATATGCATGTCGATTTCTATTTCCTCACTTTTCGAAAGTAATCTAATTACTCTTCCATCGTCACTCAATCTTGATCCATCTCGCCCATGTGGCCACAATTATGAAGAAAATGCTAAATGTGACTATAATCAATGCATTGGGCACTCAGCTGATCAATGCTTCAAACTCAGGCATCTCATACAATATCTTATTGATAATAATTCGCTTGAGCTACATTCGACATCTTCTTCTAAATTGGTCACTAATAACAAAAAGCTCAAAATCTTCAATGACCCTCTGCCTAAGCATGACACAGAAACTTCTGACTCTTCTGTTAATCATGCATATCACATTGTGCCCCCTCCTTCATCGAGGCCCCTTGATTTTCTTGTCGCTTTTGTTGATGCATCACCACCAGCTATTACATTTTCAGATCACGATTATCATGCAACATTCACTTCTAATTCATTACACATCAACGCTTCTATCGTTTCATATACTATCAATAACACTATGATATATCTAGTGGCTCCTATCAATGTATGCTCTATTGCACTTCTTATGGCTATCAAATGTCCAATTTTTGTTATCACCTATCCAATTCCTAATTATTTTGGCTACATTAGGATGCCCATTATAGTTGGTCCTCTCACCATGCTTATTCCATTCATTGCGGCATCTTCAATCAGATATTGTGACATGTTCTTAGGTCTCCCTTGGCTCCGTGTCACTTAAGATATTCCCTCCATGAATCATATGTGTCTTAAGTTCATTTACAATAAACAAGTTGTCACTATTAAAGGTGTTCCACCATGCACATTGTTACCTCTACCTCCCGTTGACGACATTCTTCCATCATCTACAAATGCCTAGGCCTCAGGACCTCTCAAATCTAATGCATATTTTGTACCTAATTCTCCTATTTGCACACGTACTACTTCGTGACACCCTCGTCCCCATATGTCCGCTACTCCATCTCATCAGCATAAGTCCCCTACTCGGGCAATCCATTCACATAGGTGTTCACCACATCCTTCACCTCATGTGTCTTCTTCACATAGGTTCTCATCACCTCCTCCATCTCATAGGTCTACTTCACATAGGTGTTCATCACCTCTTTGACCGCATAGGATTCCTTCATAGGTACATCATCCTTCTCATACACCACCGATCTTAGAGCATTGTCACATGCCTTTATATCCTCGGACATCGAGCAGAGGATATTTTCCCTTCACTCTCATTTGATAGCTTACTTTTCATCACATGTTTGGGGGCATCATGCTTTCTCTCCCCCCCCCTTCAATCTTTATCAATTGTTACTAGTATATACACTTACACATTACGCTTTGTGCTTCACACCTAGTATTTCTCATATCTCTTACACATCTAGATACACAACTTGTATCTTCATTACCCTATGACGCACTCTAGTTCCACAGTTCATACTCGACTGTTGAGAGCCTAAATCTGAAATGAACCCCAAATCACTCACACTTTTCACACTCTATGCTTCGAGATCTATCTATCTAGCACACATTTTATGAAATGTTTTATGCCCAAAGATCATCAATACGAAAGAATGGAAGAATTAAGGAGATGAGGAAGGAAGAACATAACAATACCTTCAGAAATATAGATAGCAGAGTATAACCTTATACGTATTGAACCAAGGAGATGCAAAATAGAATCATTCACTTTCATAACCAATATAATTCCATAGACGCAAAGTTCCAAAAATCATATAAACAAGAACACAAAGTTTCCTATCATAAAAGATGGATGATTCCCAAATTTCAGACAAGGAAAGAAGGAAAAGTAGAGGAAGAAAGGGGAAAACTTCTGTATTGATTACTTCAAATCTATTACCTTTACAGAGTACTAGGATCCAACCCTAACAAACAATGGTGGAGAAGCCATTAAATAGTTTCCAAGAATGGTTACATTTGGTTACAAAAATGATGAAAATTGATTCAAGAAACCGATGTTTGAGTCTCTCTCCAATGCCTCTGGCCATTTCCATGCCTGTGAAAGCAAAACCAGACGCATCAATCGCAGCCATCCGTTAATCCCGCCTTTGCAAACTTTGAATTGAGTCATCCACGTGGGAGAGATTTAAAATGAAGCGGGCCTGAGGATGCCTTTTACATTTTGTGCCCTTTGGAGAAATGGCACTTTGGAACATTTTGGCCCGCCCACCACTTTTGATATGGTCTTGACACATGGCCTTACTTGAGTGGGGACAGAGTCATGGGTTCACTTTTATAATTTTACCTCTTTTCAATGTGGGCTCAAAACTCAAATTGCTCCACCACCTCCCCGCTTTGACTTTTGATGCGGGCTTAATATTTGACTTTTTCCCTTGGCATGGGTGGGGTTATGGGTCACTTTTTAACTTTAAGCTCCTTTATGAAAACAAAGCTCAAATTCTCAAATCACCCCGATGGCCCGCTTTCCGCTTTGACTTTTGATGCGGGCTTAATATTTGACTTTATCCCTCAAAACACAAAAAACAAAGCCAAAATTCCAATGTCCCAATTTCCAACGGCCTACCCCTTTTTTGACTTTTGACTAATGGCATCAAACACAAAAAGGGCCCACCTCCCCACTAATGTGAAACATGGCCACGTGTCCTTTGGGGGCAATTCAATATTTTTGCTTTGTGTTTTTTGACTAAGTCCCTTTTGTTTGGTGGGGTCATATTCTTCGACTTTGACACGTGGAGGCTCAGCGCACATTTGGGACCTACCTCCGGATTTTCCTTTGAAGTTGTGCCAAGAGACACGTGGAGGCTTCCAAAACCTTCTTCTATACTTAGCCGATTCGGGCCTACTTCCCACTTGACTTATGTTGAACCCTAGACACGTGGAGAGTTGGCGCTCATTTGAGTTTTCGCTTTGGATTCACCTCCTAAAAGGGCACCGAGCTGACGCGTGGCTCCTTCCGTCGGTCCTGGACTTTTCAATGGCCAACTCTGTCTCTCCTTTGACTCTGACCACGTGGCGAGCTAGCGCTCATTTGGAGATTAGCCCTTTGGTTTCACTTCTGAAATTGCGTTGTTGAGGCACGTGGAGGCTTCCACCAACCCTCTCATACTTAGTCAATTAAACGATCGGCTTTGTCTCTTTTTGGACTTGGGACACGTGGAGGGCTGGCACAAGTTTGGGGAACCACCCTTGGCTTCGACCCTTGAAGTTACGCCGATGAGGCACGTGGCGCCATCCATCTGAACCTTCCATACTTAGCCGATTAGGCTTGTTTTGTTTTCTTCATTTTGGACCTGGGACACGTGGAAAGCCTGCGCTTATTTGAGGACTATCCCTTGGGCCCTGCCCTTGGAGTTGCGCCATTTGGATGTGTGGAGGCTTCCACTATCACTTGAAACATGGCACACCACATCCAATCAGAGATGTCCATGTACTACCCATGGATGTTGGGGAAAAAATGACAGGGAAGATACGCCCATCATTCCCGACTATGGAAAAATAAAAAGAAGGAAAACTCCACCTTTACGCCAAATTTCAAATTGTTCTCCATGGAATGGAAAATTGCAAACAATACCAAGCTCGACGCGATCCATTACTCCAAGGTACCGACTCAAAATTTTCAAAACTTGACTTCAAAAAGAGGGGAATTTTGAGGGCGACAACAGCTGGCTCTTTTTGGGGATGACTTGACAGAGGAACGAGGCAAGATCAAGAACCATAGAAAAACTCTGGGAAAGTAGACCAGTGCCTTATCCATTGGGAAAATAGAGTCAAAGGAAAAACCAACATAGAAGACAAAACACATGAAAAGGAAACAAACCAAAAAGGAAAAAATAGAAACAAAACACAAAGGAATGACCCAAAACCAAAACATTGTACACAATATACAGAAGGACCGCCTAGTCACCTAGGACTTGAACAACTTCAGATACTACCCACTATAAGGAAGTGGGAGAGGAGAACCATCCATATAATCCAAATAGAAATGAATTTTCTCCAAAAAGTGCCTGATTTTAAAAGGACCAAGCCAAAGGGAATCAAACTTACCATGGCTTCCTCGAGGTTCATGCCTTTTGTCCCACAATAGAACAATGTCTCCCACTTGAAAATCTCTGGGTCTAGCTTTCTTTTCAAACAAAGCTTTCACCCTTAGTTGATGAGATGATATCCTATCAAAAACCTGCAACATGTCTTCATCCAGCTTCTGGAGATACATGATCCTCTTGTCCAAGGAATTGTAAAACTTGAATCTTCAATAGCCTTCATTAAGTGCAAGGCTGGTAATTCCTATTACTAGTAATTGAGCTTCAACACCATACACCACTTGAAATGGAGACATCCCAATTGCTCTTTTGGGTGTAATTCTATCTTCCCAGAGAGCATCATAAAGTTTCTTGTGCCAATTCCTCTGAGAGTCATTGACAAGCTTCCGAACGATGGTTACCAAATTCTTATTTGTTGATTTTGCTTGTCCATTCCCTTGGGGGTAGTAGTCTGAAGAATGAGCAAGGGAAATTCCATAACCATAGCAGAAATCCATCATCTCAGAAGAAGAAAAATTTGAAGCATTATCAATCACAATCTTGTTTGGTACCCCAAACCTTATCAATATGTTCTCCTTAATGAAATTACACACCACCTCAGAAGTAGTGCTTTTGACTGGAATGGCCTCTACCCACTTAGTGAAGTAGTCTGTAGTAGTTAGCACATGAGTATGTCCAACACTGGAAGGTGGGTTAAGAGTTCCAATGAAATCCAATCCCCACTGTTGAAAAGGGCTCATCAATCACTACTGGCTTTAGTGGCAAAGCAGCCAACTTAGGTCTCCCAACAAAAGTCTGACAGGCTTCACATTTACCTACCCATTTTGGATGCATCTCTAAACAATGTAGGCCAATAGTACCAACACGAAGGATTTTATGGGTAGTGACAAGAAGAGAAATGGCCTCCACAAGCCTGATCATGAAAAGCTGAGAACAACTTCTTTGTTGCTCTTTGTCTACACACTTCAAGAATCTTCCATCTATGCCTCGCTTGAACAAAGCATTCTCCCATAACACATACTGTGCAGACCTTAGCTTAATAGCCCTCTTTTCCTTGGCACTCAAGTGAGATGGACACTCTCCATAAGTAAGAAAATGTGCAATATCAGCATACCATTCATCTGTTGAACTGAGGAAAAGGACAACAGGAACATCAACTACTTCTTTGGACAATTCGTTGCATCAGCTCCTTCAGCAATAAGCTCACACAAGCCTTTACCCGGACTAGCTTAGTTGGCTTGATATCAAGGTCATATTCTGGACCTTTTCTACCCAATTGCTCTCTTAGTTCCAAACTCTGTTGTGAGAATAGACTTGATGGTCAGATTGTGAACAAGCACAACAGAGTGAGAATTAAGAATATAAAAATGAAACTGCTTGACAACTTTGACCACTGCAAAAGCATGTTTCTCCATCATAGTATATTTCAACTCATGAGCTTTAGAACATAGCTCATGAAGGCAATAGGAAGCTCATGATCCTCAGAATTCTTTTGAGTTAACACAACAAGCCAAGGTATTCTCTGTAGCATAGCAATAGATGATAAAATCCTTGTTGAAATCAAGACATGCCAAGATGGGGGTTTTAGCAATGGCTTTCTTGATACCTTCAAATGCTTCCTTACCCTCTAAGACCAACCAAAGTTTTTCTTTCCTTTCATCATGTGAGCAATGCTCATAGTCAGTTCTGCAAAATTAGAATGAATCTCCTCAGGAAGTTTATCTTACCAAAGAAAGAGTGAACACCCTTTTTACTTGTGGGAAGAGGAATCTATGGATTGCTTGAACTCTTTCTAGATCTATCTTGATTCCCTCTTTGGAGACAATATGCCCCAACAACTTGCCTTCAGTGACACAAAAGACAAACTTCTTTGGATTGAGAGAAACTCCATGTTCTCTGCACTTCTGGAGGACTGCTTCAAGATGTTGAAAGTGATCTGCCCTTGTTTTGGAGAAAATAGTCAAATCATCAAGGTACACAACCACACACTTTCCTTCAAACTCCAAAATCCAAGTCCATTTCCCTCTAAAAGGTGGCACCAACATTGATAAGACCAAAAGGCATTCTCTTGTAAGAAAAGGTGCCCCAAGGAGTAGTGAAAGTAGTTTTGTGTTGATCTGGGGTATTGACTTCCACTTGATTGTATCCAGAGAATCCATCAAGCATAGACAACATCTCAGAGCCTGTGATAGCTTGCAAAACTTGATCCATCATGGGGAGAGGGTAGTTTGTCCTTCAGAGAGGCCTGATTCAAATTCCTTGAAATCCACACAGATGTGAATCTCACCATTCTTCTTCCTGATAGGCACAATGTTGGCAATCCATGTTGAATGATGTATAGGAAAGATGATTTTGCCTTTAACAACTTCTAGATCTCCTAAAAAATAGTGCCAACAACCTTGGGATTATTGCCTTTGTTTTTGCTTGAACGGTTTGATCCAAGTTTCAGAGGGATAAAGTGTTGCATCTCCTTTGGCTGGAAAGCCTTGAGATCATCATATGAATAGGAAAGAACATCAACATACCTTTTTAGTAGATTTATTACCTTCTTCTTCTCCTCTTGAGTGCAACATTTTCCAATGTTCACCATCTTGGGTTCATCAAGACTCCCAATATTAACCTTTTTCACATTCAACAGATTACCGAGCTCCTGGGAAGTTTTAGACTTAATGTACCTATCATGCTTATCAAACAGTCTTCCAAACTCACTAGCCCTTTAGGGATCTTGTTACCTTTCAATTTGATGCAACCATCTTGATCCATCTCTTCCTTGATATCTCCTTCATTAGAGGATACACACTCTCTAGGAAAGGTCTCACTTCCTTCAAAATACAACTGGTCAAAATTATCCTTAAGCTCCAAGAAAGAGAGAAAATGTTGATCATCGTTGAAAACCTGCCAGTTATTTGCATTATCTAGTACACTGGGCCTATGAATCATTTCAATGGTAAATTTCTCCTGAGAGAAATCTGGATGAGGAATCAACAAAGATCTAGAGATAGCTAGAGAATCAGCTCTAGTGTTCCTTTCTCTTGGCACAACTTCAATGGAGAAAGCATCAAGAAACTCAATGGAATCCTAGACAAGATTCCTATAATGCTTCAATCTCCTATTCTTGACTTGAAAAAGATCTCTAACTTGTTTCACAATAACTCTGCATCACCACGAGCACAAAGATTCTTCACTCCCATTTCTTTTTCCATGTTCAATCCAAGTATGAGTGCCTCATATTCAGTTGTATTGTTTGTATTTTCAAAATAGAGCTTGAAGGAGAAAGGATGAATGTTCCCTTCTGGAGATGTCAACACCACTCCAGCTCTAGAACTAGCTGAAGAGCAGCTTCCATCAAACTCCAGAGTCCAAATGCCATTGGGGTCATGAATCACTCCCTTAGGAATTTTTGCCTCATCTTGTGACATGATCATGTAGTTACCATGCCCTATATCCTCATAGAGTATCTGTGCTTTTGGATCATCAAGTCTTTTTACACAATGTATTCAGTTTGTTTCTCAGGTAGCAACTTCTTCATTTTTCCATTGACAGGATCAAAGCATGTGACTAGTCCATTTGAATTTCACCTCCTACCTCCTTACAAAAATTTCTACTCAGCAACATCCCATATGAGGGAGGAATATCAGCTACCAAAATGGTGGCTAAGACCCTTTCTCTTGGAAAAGAAGCAAAAGCTACTTGTGCATCTTTAATTCTTCCAACCAAAGGCACTTTCCTACTTTCCATGGAATAACAGGAACCAAAGGCACATGTTAGAGTCAAAGCCCAAAGCATGAGCTACTTTTGTAGGCATTACATTATCTGATGCTCCTGAGTCTATAACACAATTATTGAGTTTATGGCCAGCTATGAGAAGAGTCACATAGAATGGTTCAATTTTCTCATTAGGGGAAGTGACTGCAGCCACAAGGCTTGATTGAGGTGAGGAAGAGGGAGTGGGAAAAAGACCTTTAGAAGTACTGGATGAGACTTTGGATTTGGAATTGACAAATTTTACCATTTTAGCAAAAGCTTTTGGATGAGTTGGTAAAACTCTGCCTCTGAAATTTGGATTTTGGTCTTTTTGAGGTGATCAATGATATCAAAAGATCCAGAGGTAGATGGGGCATCATTGCTAGGAACTTGAGAGACTTTTGATCTATCAGTTTTAGGATTTGAAGGAGAAGGAGTTTTGGAAACAGAAGTAGAAGAAGAAGGATTAGCATTACTCACCTTTTGTGTGGAGGCAGTGGGAATAGGAGCTCCTCTTCTTGCAATCACTGGAATAGTTATAGGAAACTCCTTAGACTTCTTAGTAGGCTGCACCACTTTTTCTTTTTCTATTTGTTTTTCTCCCGAGTCATAACAACATATGACTCACTATTCATATCTGCCACTCTTTCATCATATTCATCTTCATCATCCATACCTTCAGTGGTGAGGAAATGAACTTGAGACCCACCAAGCTCTTCCAGTTCTTCATCAACCTCTTCTTCTAGTTCTTCATAGAGTTCATTACACTCCTCATCATCAGGTTCTTCAACTTCACAAGTTGCATTGACTGGAACCTTGATGGGTGGGCCTTCAATAGCCAATCTGGTCTGAGAAGAAGGCAGATGGTTCTGGGCTGAAAATTTTTTCTTGGAACATCTTGGTAAGGGGTATGCTGAGCCAATTGTTTCTTGAGAGCAATGAGATCATTTGCAAGCTTCTGTACTAACTGATCAAAATTGGCTCCAGGGGAAGAGGAAGAAGAAGAAGCTTTAGATTTGGAGGATTCTCTTTTCAGTTTACCAGACATGATTAAATCATCCTCAACACTGATAGCCAAACGTTGATCAACATCCAAAGTTGCAAGGTTAGCTCTCCTTAGTGCATAACTCACTTCAGGAAACTGGGCATTGAGGAAGAAGCACTTTTGGATTTGATCCACTGGATGAGTGTTCTGTGGAATTTTATTAATTAGCTTGTTGAATTTAGCCACAAACTCCCTCATGGGCTCAAATGGTTCCTTCTTGATATGAGAAATTTGTGCTAACAGAGCATGCACATCTTCAACAAGTTTGAAACGCTGCTCAAACTGAGTTGTCATGGTATTCCAATTAGTGATAGACCCAATAGGAAGATGATAGAACCAATCAACAACATTGTCCTGCAATGTCTCCACAAAAATCCTGACAGAGACATCTTCATGTTCAACCCCAAGAATCCCACATGCAACAATGAAGGCTGCAATGTGTTCATCTGGATGAACTTCCCATCACCCCGAACTTGGGAAAAATTTTCCTGTTACCCCTAGGTAACTCATGCAATGGTTGAGGAAGAGCAAGAGGCCCAACTTGTTGTCCCCAAGGCAAAGGGGCTGCCATCTTTGGAAAAATTGACTGAAGGGGAACTGAAACACCAACAAGTATCAAAGCATGGAGATTAGGACTGAGATGTTCCTGAGGAACGCTATCCTTGGAATTTTATCTTTAACATGAGGTGTGCTTGTAGAATGAGTTCTCTATTCCTTCTTACTTGGAAGAGAGAAGTTTTGTTGCTCCAAAAGTTGAAAATGGGAATCCTCAACCCCGAGAGCTTTCTTCCCACGTGTATACCATAGAGTCGCTGACCAACAATGATCTTGAAGTTGTTCTTTTAGAAAGGGATCCGTTTGAAATGAAATCCCCAAAGAGTCACCAAAAATTGTTGGGTTTTTAAAATGATACTTTTAACAAACCACAGTTAGGGGACAACAAGTCCCTCCTCTTTAATGGGAGAGGTTCCCTTATTGAAAGCAAGCAAAACAAAACTTATATACAAATGTACAACTTTCAAAGTGTGGATTCCTGATACTTTGAAATGTTTTATGCCCAAAGATCATCAATATGAAAGAATGGAAGAATTAAGGAGATGAGGAAGGAAGAACATAACAATACCTTTAAGAAATATAGATAACAGAGTATAACCTTATACGTATTGAACCAGGAGATGCAAAATAGAATCATTCACTTTCATAACCAATATAATTCCATAGACACAAAGTTCTAGAAATCATATAAACAAGAACACAAAGTTTCCTATCATAAAAGATGGATGATTCCCAAATTTTCAGACAAGGAAAGAAGAAAAGTAGAGGAAGAAAGGGAAAACTTTTGTATTGATTACTTCAAATCTATTACCTTTACAGAGTCTCAGGATCCAACCCTAACAATGGCATGGAGAAGCCATTAAATAGTTTCCAAGAATGGTTACATTCGGTTACAAAAATGATGAAAACGATTCAAGAAACCGATGTCCGAAGTCTCTCCAATGCCTCGGCCATTTCCATGCCTGGTAAAAAACCAGATGCATTGAATCGCAATCCGTTCATCCTGCCTTTGCAAACTTTGAATTTGAGCCATCCACGTGGGAGAGATTTAAAATGAAGCGGGCCTGAGGACGCCTTTTGCATTTTGTGCCCTTTGGAGAAATGGCACTTTGGAACATTTTGGCCCGCCCACCCGCTTTTGATATGGTCTTGACACGTGGCCTTACTTGAGTGGGGACGGAGTCATGTTCACTTTTATAATTTTACCTCTTTTCAATGTGGGCTCAAAACTCAAATTGCTCCACCGGCCCGCCTCCCGCTTTGAATTTTAATGCGGGCTCAACATTTGACTTTTTTCCCTTGGCATGGGGGGGTCACGGATCACTTTTTAACTTTAAGCTCCTTTATGGAAACAAAGCTCAAATTCTCAAATCACCCCGACAATGCCCACTCTCGCGCTTTGACTTTCGATGCGGGCTTAATATTTGACTTTATCCCTTATGGAAACAAAGCCAAAATTCCCAAATCGCTTCGACGGCCCACTTTCCTACTTTGACTTTTCAATGGCATCAAAACACAAAAAGGCCCGCCTCCCCGCTAACGCTTGAAACATGGCCACGTGTCCTTTTGCAGGCCAGTTCAATATTTTTGCGTTTTTTACTAAGTCCCTTTTGTTTGGGGCCATATGGGGCGATATGTCGACCCTGGGACACGTGGAGGCTCAGCCGAAAGCACGTGGAGGCACATTTGGAACCTGCCTCCGGATTTTGCCTTTGAAGTTGCTCTTGATTCTTCCTTGAAGTTGCCAAGAGTGACACGTGAGAGGCTTCACGCAAACCCTTCTTTTATACTTAGCCAATTCGGGCATGCTTCCCACTTGACTTATTCGGACCCTAGACACGTGGAGAGTTGGCACTCATTTGAGTTTCCGCTTTGGATTCGCCTCCTAAAAGGGCGCGAGCTGACGCGTGGCTCCTTCCATTGGTCCTGGACTTTTCAACGACCAACTCTGTCTCTCCTTTAACTCGACCACGTGGCGAGATGGCACTCATTTGGAGATTGGCCCTTTGGTTTCACTTTTGAAATTACATCGTTGAGGCACGTGGAGGCTTCCGCTGACCCTCTCATACTTAGTCAATTAAACGATCGGCTCTCTATCTCTTTTTGGACCTGGGACACGTGGAGGGCTAGCGCAAGTTTGGGAACCGCCCTTGGCTTCGACCCTTGAAGTTGTGCCGATGAGGCACGTGGCGTGTCCACTGAACCTTCCATACTTAGCCAATTGGGCATTTTGTCATGTTTTCATTTTGGACTGGGACACGTGGAAAGCTTGCGCTTATTTGAGGACTATCCCTTGGGCCCTGCCCTTGGAGTTGCGTCGTTTGGACACATGGAGGCTTCCGCCGCTTGAAACATGGCCACGCCGCATCCAATCAGAGATGTCCACGTACTACCCGTGGATGTTGGGGAAAAAATTTGGGGAAGATACGCCCGTCATTCACGACTGTGGGAAAATAAAAAGAAGGGAAAAACTCCACCTTTATGCCCGAATTTCAAATTGTTCTCCATGGAATGGAAAACTGCAAACAATACTAGGCTCGACATGATCCATTACTCCAAGGTACCGACTCAAAATTTTGAAACTTGACTTCAAAAAGTACTTTGTTTGTGTATGACATGCTTGTTAAGTGTATCTAGCCACTTTGTTTGCATGTTCTTTGGTTTCTAGCATGCACATCCCCTACCCTGCAGGATACAATTTAAATCAAGCATCCGGTCCTCTCTTTTGGGATGCACACTCTTCTTGACGTCACATGCACCCCAAATGAGAGAAGATACATTAGGTGAACAAATCACCCCATACAAATGACTAAGAGCTACGAGAACAATACACTACAACATAGAATCGAATAGGAACACAATTAAAAATGACCTAGAATATGACTCGAGTCTGCAACATAGCACGAAACCGGCGCCTGTGCCCAAACAAGAGCGCCTAGGTGCATGTGTCCTCCCGGATGTTAATGTCCTAGGGGCACACAAAATATGTTTCTCATATCGGCACGGTTCATTAAGCCTTCATAGCATTTTGACAAAGTGTAAGGACAATCCTCTGCAACAACATAATACATACAATCTCCTTTTCAATCGAACAATTAGTACATTTAGAACCAAATCGGGGACACGGGAACAAAACATGGACATGCCATTTACGGTGATGTTTATCGGGTAGATTCATGGAAGGAGAGTAACACTAGACATCTCTCCCCAACACTTGCTCTTTAGCATGAGATCGCCCAAAAACTTGCACTTGGCATGAAATCACCCAAAAACTCGCTCTTCATAGTAGTTTAGGATATTTTCTATCATTTTACACTCTTCTACATCAAGTGCACACTTTCCTTTTACACACTTTTACATACTTTTTACATATGCAAAAAAATTATATACATGACTTTGACTACTCTCTCACTCTTCTTTTGCAGGTTCATCCTTAATGTGCAACAAGAAGTAGCCTACAACAATAATAACAAGCACAATAGGTACAACACAAGTATAACACATACGCATCAACGCTTCAGATTTTGGATCATTCCACGCTTCACTTGTCCACTCGACACGTTCATCGCCGCACGCTCTATATGGTTATCAGTGTACGCATAGATCTTATATACTTTATGTTATCAAGTATTCACTCAACAACATAAAGTGGGGGAAAATGTAGACACAAAATCGCATACTTGGATACATTTCTAGGTCCAAAACACACACCAAAGCATTCATATGATTCATAAGCAAGAAAACTAGTAATTGGCGTTTGTCTTTGGCCTCTTTTATGTGTTTATGGTTTTCTATTTGGTCTTGTACACCCTACAACCCAACTAATATTTTACTTATCTTTTATGGCTCCCGACACTAGCGCCTAAGCTTCCTGTCCCCTCCGGGTGCCTTATGCACCCAAAATTGCACGAGTGTTATATTGTTGGAGCAAGTGAAAACCCACGATGATGATAACTTTTGTTTCCAAATTAAATGATGAATCCAAGTCCAATTTCCTTGATTTTGCTTGTTTACATGACTTAGTTTACCTTACTTCTTATTTTCCTAGCCTCGCACGCTTTCGCAAATGTTTTTCAACCCATTTTCCTTAGCTTTTTCCTTTAAGTTACGAAATTACGCGGGGTTTGTGTAACCGCCCGACGGTTACGCAACCATCGATCTTCCTTGAGCGGCGATTACGCAATCGCCACGATAGTTGCATAACCGCCGGTATGCACAGATGGCGGTTTCATGCGCTTAAATCTGAAACTTTAACAACATGTTTGTACACGTTTTGCTTGCTTCCAAGTTGTTTTCTCACACATTTCTTAACCAAATCAGCTTCCTTTGAACTTGTTAGATGCGTATAGACTTCCTCTTCTTTACTTACTATTCTTAGTAAGTTGATTGCCTCTTCCCATGGTGATATGGCACTTCTTGATTGCCGAGTGTGTTGGACCATTTCCCTACCAACTTTCTATTAAAACCAAGTTTTTCTCGAAGCATTGGTTGGAGTCTCTTGAATTGGAATTGTAACCTTATGTTGTCGAAATCTTTCCAAGAAACACACAAGCAAACACAAAGCCTTTGCCTTGTTACTCTCTTGCTTGCATTGCTACTAGATTTCCTACAAACTAGCTAGCTCCAGCACTTCTACATCTTCTTCTGCATACCAACCAACACAACTCCTGGACAAAATTGGATACTTCATTGGAAAAGAAGCTAAGGGGATCAACAAATCACAACCAGCGTTAGAAATTGTATCGTGGAGGTGTATTTAAATTCCTAAAAGCTTTGTTTCAATAGTTAGATTTCATTTCATAATTAGCACATAATCTTGTTTTAAGGGAAGTAGAATTTACACAGTAGTTTCATTTCTGTAAGTAGCTTCCATTGAAAACTCTTTCTCAACTTATCCCTGTGGATTTTCCTGGGAAAGTTTTGGAGGAATTTCATGTGCATAGTGCTTTGCATTTCTTCATTTATTCATTTAGAAGCACCTGTAGCTTCCATTTTGGTTTATTAGTTAGATTGTACATGCATACGGGAAAAGCTTCCCTTGAGAGCTTCTCCTTGCTTATCCATGTGGATCTACAAGGGAAGTAAGTTTGAAGAAGCCTTTTTTTCGTGCACTACATTGATTTTTTTACGATAGAAAGCATTTGTAGGAATTTTAGCATTTTACCGAGGAAGTTTTAGGGGAAGAAATTATTTATGAGAAGAGAAATTACTTATGAGAAGCTTTTAAATCTTCTCATGATTCTGAGGTAGAACCAGAGGAAGTTAAATCCACAACTACAAATTAAAAAAATCGTCAACTTTGTTAGATTAGATTAATTTCATTCTACAATGGGGAAATAGCCACATCCGGCTATTTCACTGTTTAGTTTATTTCATTTTAGAGTAGAAGTAATTTTTGTTTAATTAGAAGCAATTTCATTGTATGTGTAACTTTTATTTATTTAATTCCAAAAAACTAGAAAATCCTCAAAAACATAGATTAGATTAGTTAGATTTATTTATTTGTCTTATTTCCTTTCATTTAAAAGTCTTTGAAAATACAAAAA
The DNA here is from genome assembly GCA_018340775.1 of Taxus wallichiana var. yunnanensis. Classification (NCBI taxonomy): domain Eukaryota; kingdom Viridiplantae; phylum Streptophyta; class Pinopsida; order Cupressales; family Taxaceae; genus Taxus; species Taxus wallichiana. The sequence goes on along the minus strand of CM031244.1, from coordinate 563,228,872 downwards.
CAAGTAGATTAGATTGATTTCATTGCTTTAATTAATTAGTTTCATTTCTTTAAATTAATTAGTTGCACGTAGATTTAATTAAATTAAAGGAGAGTAATCAACTTTGTTTAATTTAAATATGTTTGCATTCTTTGGTTAAATTAGGAATATAGATTTAATTAGATGGGAATTAACACAAACTCCCTACGTTTCCTTAGTGGCTTAGGTTACCGGACATTGGTCTTATCCCCTTTAAGATTCTGTGTGCTTACATAAGGAAAATAAGACAATTTGAGAAAGATTCTTAAAACTATTGCACAAAGAGGCCTTGTAAAACTTGTTGAATTTTATTTGATCAGAAACTCATACATAATGTAATTTACTCATATTCAAAACATGGTTTGTATGACCATGGAGACACTCGATTGATCCTTTGCATGACAAAATCTAGCTTGAAATGGTCAAAATAGGGAGACGTTTGATACTAATGGGAAACTTGTAAACCTGATCAAAACATTTTGCAACCCCAATAAGAGGATGGCACTCTACAATATCTTTCCAATGCTTTAAACAAGAGCAGAAACAGAGTCCGTAAGAAAAAGATGTCGCCTTCTTAAGTTTCCTGGAAAATCCACATTGATGGCGAATTCATCCAAACATCTCCGGCACGATCAACCTTGTCCCAAAACACGGACATGTTTGTCAATGGTTGAATATGTCCTAAAAAGCAACAGATGAAGAAAACTGCCTGGTTTGGAATGTGGATTGTTTGGGATGTTGTGGGTTATTGGTCAACTAGAGACTTAGGTCGAAGTTTCAGCATTCCTTGCTTGAAAGAAAACCTTGAGAAAAATGTGAACAGCCATCTAAGAGGCAATTCAGACATTCAGAGTTGAAGTTCAGTTGCAGAATGGAAGAGAATTTGATCATCATGTATAATGAATTCTGAAAATGTTGTACCCATTGCAGCTGAGTATAAAGTTGGCTGACTGAGTTTTAGAGCAAGAGAAGCTTAGGAAAGTATGGTAGATGAATATATCAGACGCTTGGTGTTCTTGGAGGCTGCATGAGAGCAAAGTTGGCTCATAATCTTTGTTGTCCTGTAGACATAAAGAGGCACAGCCCCATTTCCAAGCTGGAGTTTTCCCACATTGAGTTTCTCAAGGAAATATCTTTTGTGTACTTTACTTGCTCAATTGTTTATTTCTTGCATGCTGAATTAATTTTCAGCACTTAAGCAAGTATTAAATTAGATGTTTAGGTGATTTCAATCCTATTTTTGGATTGAAATAGCAAGATGAAGTAAAATCGATCACATAAAAGTCATATCATCAACATCTTTCTTTGTTACACCAGTGAATTTGTGATTGGAAGTGTCGCACGTTGGTAGGAGCTTATGAGAGTGAAATCTGTTTTATATTAGTGTAAGCATAAGAGTGGATGTCCACATTGCAATTTCAATAGAAGATGTGGATACAAGCTCAGAGCTGTAATACATGAAATTTCTGCAATACATGTGCTAGTTTCAGTAGCAATTTGTATTGAGACAGTGCATAACTAATCTTAAATGCGTGTTGGTAAATCAAGCATCGGTATAAGCAAGCTAATCCCAATTTTACTAAAGCCAAAGGCACAAAAAATATCTCACAATTCTTGATAAGAATCTGGTGTGGTACAGGTGGATTTTGCTTTATTTATTTACTTTGAAAAACTTATATTGATTAGTAGCTACATATGTATGCATTCTTATTTTTTGATGGATTAAATGAGGGAAGAAAGAACCCTCACTGCAGAATCCTAATGCAATAAAATATCAGTTAGGACATAGTCAAGTTTTTATAGTACACAAGTAATCCATGGTCGGTTATACAAAATATGGTATTTCAACTAAAGCCGAGGAACAAAAAGGATAGTATTTCACTGGATAAACTAGCAAGCCTTGACACCAACTAAAGGAACTTAGACAATGCAATCAAAAATCCCAACAGCTACCACGAGATAGTCATGTCTACAGGAACCACAATCAACACAAGAAAGCAACCTGAAACGGCAGTTTAGGAAATGGAAAGATCAAAAATTTTGATAGTATTTCCTTTCGGCAGACAAAAAAGCAGGGAGTCTAGTGGAATCCACAACTCTGAAGTTGGTTTGGAGTTTTTCCAATTATTGGAATAGAAATTTCTGGGACATCAGGAACCAAGTGCTGCTACGAGGCTCTCATCTTACCGAAAACTAATTTCTTTGACACAGCCCATTTAATCAATGGAATCTTGAATTTCTCAAGACAGGGAAATTGAGAGGTTGCCTCAATAATAAAAGCAGAGGACTTTCCCTTACAAAGATCAGGGACAGAAGCATCATTGGGCATCATTGTGCATCATTAAAATCTTTTCAAAAGGGGATTTAGAAACAGGGTCTGCACTGTAATCCACCTCTTCTAAATTCAAACCAGAAAACACTATAGGAAACACGAAAAGCTTCATCCTTTTCCAAAAGACCTTCCACCACTTTCAGATTTTCAAATTGAAAAGCTTTGCTTTTGTCAATAGGATTCCCTTCACATATATGTATGCATTATTTCTGCACAGCTATATAATATAGTTTATTTGTTTCTGTATGTCTTTTGACTGTTGACTAATACCATAGTGAGGGACGAGTCGTATTCATAAAAGGCCAGCCGACAAAAGATATACACAGATATATAACAAATGAACCATACAACACTGATCATAACTACAAAATATTGCTGAAACTATTATTAGACATGTATCTTTATAAAACCAGAATTATATCAAAGCATAGCCAGCATATGCTGCATATAGTATCTTTTCCCCACATTAGTATATAAGAGAGTGATGAAGCACATAAACTCTATTCATAAATTTGAAGTTGGTCCTTTGAGAATGTGAAGCTGCTTCTTTATCTCAAGACGATCATAAAGCAGCTGGAGATAAGTTAAGAATGGCTTGAAAAGAAAGAGATTACTGTAGAAATACCGAGTACCTCCAAAAAGCAGCATACCTTAGCATCCATGACGTCTGTCTTCTGATTGAGGAAATGAATTTCAGAGTGCAAGGCAAATCTACCCATGGTATCTTGGTTTCGCATCAGTATATCTGATGTAATCAGAGACAGGTCTGGCAACACGATAAGTTGCCAATGAATAAACTTTCATCCAATTACCACCACTTCCCTTCCCATCTGATTATGTTAGTCCCATGTTAAAGGAATTTATCAAGTGGGCAAACTTGCATACCGCAGTAAATCTAGGACACAAGTTGACTGAGCTGGGGTAGTGTTTCCAATTTATATTGATACAGTCAAGAAGTAAAACCAAGAGAAATGAACAACTTCGTAGCAATTAACATACTAATAAATGGAAACCCCTTGAATAACTGGGAATCCTGGATGGCAAAGTAGGTGGAGTGATTCCTATGCATTCCAAAGCAATCTTCCATAGGTATTGAAATTGAGCCAAAATGCATGAATATCAGCTAAATAAATTGGGCAAGAATGTCCTTGAAAAATATCAAGGACAACCTAATTTGGAACCTGAAGAATGATGACACCTTAAGAATTCTGACGTGCTTACGCACATTGATGACCCATGCGCTAAGTGCCAGCTACATGGCCTCCGCCACCTCCCTTGAAAATGATAGAATTTTACTGTAGGTAGAAAAAAAGAAATTATATAATGCCCACTCTAAGAAATACATCACCCCAACGCAATAACAAATGACTCCTTCAAAACAGATCACACAAAAATATTGTACTTCCAACAACAACCACATCAGCAAATAGGAAATCTGCATGAATGGTAAATGTAGGTTTCATGCTACATAAAAGAATTAAATACTGAAAGTGAAGTCAATGATGAAATGGATGGCACGACCAAATGGAATGAATTTACGAATACATGAATGAAATTAGAGTGAGGGAACTTGGTAACAGATTTGGAAGGGACAATAAAATGGCATCGACAAGATTGTGAAGGACAAGAGACTGTGAAAAGATTAAAGATGCAAATGATTCGGATCCCAGAAACAAATCAGGGCACAAGACACTAATTTTCAGATTCTAATGCACTATAAGAAAAAACGAATATATGCTATTATTTATAAACAACAATCAGAGTGCAAAAACAGTACAAAGAACCAATCAGACACACAGAAAGGACAATAGTGGCAATAAGAACTGGATTAAAATTTTAATCATATGAAAGTTCTTTGCAATGCGTCTTTGCGATGAGAAGTAAAACTGTGCAAATCAGTCTTCCCCAATCAAATAATAAACTTTTAATACAAACCAAGCCAAATAGGAATGGAACAAATGCCAGGGAAAGATAAAATGATTCATCTTCTGGAAGTTACTAAAAGGTTTCCGTAACCTTCAGGCTGAGGACGCAAAATTGGCACCATGGCAGTTTCTGCCACCCTAAATTGGTGCCAGCAGTGAGCGTTGGCATTGAAAACTAGCAATGGTTAAAAGATGCAGCATAAATGTCAGCACTGAATTTAGTGACTTTGGTGTCTCTGATTTTTTGGGCTTCCACGCACTGCTCACTGACCCTGCAGAGTGAGCAAGGGAGGCAATGTATGCTTTAATGGAGCCATCCTTCACTGAATCACTAGGGTACATAGAACCTCTTATGTTGGGTTGCAACCTGGATCATGAAACAAAAGCGAAGACAAATTAAATAACAGAATAAATTAGATGACTGCAAACAAGTGAAGTAGGGAGTTTGCAACTTCACATACGGCATGAAAAAAAAAATCTTTTTGTCCAAAGCTTTTGGCCCAATTTTTAGTTTTCAAAGACAAGACAAATGTGTGTAGAGTTGGTGACTGAGGTCTTCATGACAAGTGTGCTCTAATATCAACATTATGTCCCCCTGACTGATTTAGCTCTGCAATAAAGGAAATAATATGGCACTCACAAGGGGTGGGAGAATGATACTTGATCAATAAGATACAAGGAAAATAACCTCAATAAATAGATCACTCTGTATTAATAAGATGACGATTAATATGTTTATTCTTGTGCAGTTTGTAAGTTACATCGCTTCATTGACTCTCTCTCTTATATAATTTAGTATTTGGAATCAAACTAATTGATATTATTTTATCGCCAATGAGGTTCATTGCATTTGCATGATTCATTTCTCTCACAATCTAAGGACTTTTAACCCTAGTGCTTCTATTTTATATATTTTGATAAATTTCAAAAGTATAGTATTACAAAGCATTTATAAAATTAAAAGAACAGCAGTGAGGTCCAAATATTAGTCTAAAGGATATTACAACACAGATTTCGACCTCCAAGTTTGAGAGATTCCCTAGAAAAATCTACCAAAATAAGGAAAACGGTAACCATCCTAGTCTTCTATGATTTGGTCTATTAAATTTTACAGGGTCTTTAGAGTCCCAAGTTTGGAATTGATGGTCCTTGAAACCCTGACAGTCATTTAGCAGATTGATATTATTTTCTGGTATCAATTGTTGCTTTTTGACCAAAGTGGGTATTATGAGAACTTGCTACACGTTATCTCCACCCCCTTTTGGTTGGCCTCTAGTAGTTTTAGATCTGATCGTTGGTTTTGAGTTTTCTGCCACCACAAAAAAACTGCTTTTCATTTTTACCAGGTAAATTGTTCCTAATTTTTATGGCAGAGTGGGGTAGATCAGGGGCATCCTCGACATCCTAGGTGCCTTCAACAAAACCATTGACTATGGCTGGTTTAGCACCTTGAAGGGTTCAAATGACTAATCTGTGACATCTTCTTCAATATCCATTGAGTATGGCTGGTTTAGGACTTTGAAGGGGCTAGAACGGTTAATCTATGACGTCTTCTACGGGGAATCTATATTGTTACGTGCATATGCACGTTGGAATTTTTCATCTCTTGTAGCTTCTTTTCTGATTTTCTGCTCTCTATCTGGAGTGATTTCTGCAAGGAGGCCTTTGGAGAAAGTTTTCTGTTGGGTTCCACAATTTTGTTCTCTTGAGGTTTTTTTGGCTCTTTCTCATAACATTATTGTGGTGGTGGGACACACTCTAGCAAGATGTCCACGATCATAGCAGATCCGACATCTAAATGGAATATTCTCATAGTCAACAGGTTGTTCCCTATCTTTCCCATATCTAACAAAATCCTATCAGGCAGAGGCTTCTCTAGATCAATGTTGACAAAGATCCTAGCATAATTAAGTACTCCAAGCTGTCTTATGAACTCAGAAGTAATAACATATACACGTATTGCATTTCCTATCTTTTACAAACAAATTCTTGTCAGTATTAGAAGGGGAAGCCTTACCCAAATGGGAACAGAGCTTGGGAGATCCTATGTACAATTGATGCTAGAAATCAAGGCTTCATGAACAGGCCTGACTTTTTCATAAACTAAGATCCCCATTATGTTAAGACTGCCATGAAGTGTCCCTTAGGCATCATGATAATATCTACCAAGTCATAAGTTTCCCAATTTTCATGTATCCAAATTTTCAACGTTTTTGGACCAGAAAAAACACCCAAAAATCTGCAAATTAAAAGCTTTCTCTAGGAGAAACCACAAACTCTGCCCCATTTCATCAATAGAAAATTGAAGCTTCTGAAAGTTTTCCATTCTCATGTAGCAGTCATTCTCCTTTTTGGGGGAAAAGAGGGCCCAATGACTGATTTATAGACATGCTGCTGCATAAAACAGAGAAGTTCTCAGTGCAACTGCAAATGGTAGGTTTGTCTTTATGGATAGCACGTCTGAAAGTTGGGGAAGGCCGTGTTGGAGAGGAGGCCATGGCATGTTAGGAAAATATTTTTACACCAGGGTATGGTTGGTAGGATAGGATTCAATAATAATTATTTAATCCTATTTATTAGTGGTTGTTGGTGTTTAGTCTATCTTGGGAGTTCGTTCATGTAAATAGGATTGGTTGTGTTATTTACGTGAAATAGGTTTGTGGTGATAAGAATCGTGTCCTAAATAGTAAGATCGCAGCAAATCTATGAAATGTGTAAAGTCTCCAATTGCGTATGAATAAACTATCCTCTTGCGAGCATACAAAAATATCATTGGTATCAGAGCAAGTCAGAGTTAAAACCAATAGCTTGTGAAACTCTATGAGAGAAAGCAAGGCTGGCATATTAATTGAAGAGGTGTTATTCTTTATTTGAGCATTGCTTAATTGATGCAGGAGCCTCCTGGGTCAATAAGCAATCATGCATCACCCAAAAACACATATCATTGTTGGTGCACATTATAACGTTTTGGCATGGTAGGTGGTGATGCAAAGGAAACATCAACACTTGACCACTTCAAGGGCATCAAGTACATCACAAGGATGAGTTTTTGTGGGAGACATGGTTCCAACTCAGTTGCATTAATCAACTATCAATAGTCTTCCTGAAGTGTTTGCATTCATTGAAGATCTGAAACTATAGATTTTGGTGCAAAAGCAAAAACGACATGTGAAATACATCCAAACCAAAATATGATTTCATATTTGGATTCTCCTTGAAAAGCTTTGGAGTTTAAAAAAGTGCTAGATTTCAAGTCCGTAAGCAAAATTTATGACCCCTAGAAAATTCATGGTTTTGCAAAACAGAAAAATTATTGGGGTGGTTTTGCAAGCCTAAGCGGCAGTTTTGAAACCACCAGGGCCATTTCGGTGATTTCGCAACTGCCAATCTACATAAAGGGGCAGTTTTGTAACCGCCGTTCGGCCTTGAGCGGCAGTTTTGCCCATGTCAATTTCAAAACTAAAGTACCAGCCAAGAACATTTGAGTTTCTCGTCTTGGGAATTTTCAAGAGCATTTTGTCTTTGAAGGGACGTCTGCAGAAAACATAAATAATGTATGTTTCATATGGGTAGGCAGTCTCTTTGAGAGAGGAGATTCAAGAGTGCTTGCGAGAGATTAGAGAGTAGGTTCAAGTCCACCAAGGGACTCTTTCTAATGGCTTCTTCTAGATGTCTATAGTTATTTAGGTAAAGAGCATGTAGAGTGTGTGTAACTTCTATAGCTTGAAGTCAGAATTGAATAAAGAGCAATTGAGTATATAATTCTTAATGCACAGTTGTATCTAGAAAACTCTCGTATTGTTTCTCACTGTGGTCTGTCACTCAGAAACAAAATGAATGTTTCCATTGTTAATATAAGTGAGTGAAAGTTGCAGGGCCAAGGTAGTCCTTCATTGGACCCCCTAACCCTGACTGCATCAGATAGTATCAGAGTTGGTTACAACTTTGGGCAAAGTAAGAGTGTCTTGAAGTTTGGACTCCATTAGGAAAGAACGAGTAGAGGGCAAGGGTATAGTGAGAAGTTTTCTCCATATTCTATAGGTGGGTAGAGAACCAAGGGTACATCCTCCACGGTGATAGTCATGGGAAGAGGGCGCAGAGAGGAGTTCTCTATCTTATATAGGTGGGTAGAGAATAGAGTGTTTTAGAGAGAAGTCGTGAGAGAAGCTAGTGTATGAGTGAGAAGAGATCAAAAGATGGATGAGAAGCATACAGCCCAAGTGGCTGAGTTGAAAGTTGTAGTGAGGGCAATGCAAGCCCAAATGAGAGCTGACGCAAAGAGGAAGAGGATGGGTGGTTCTATACTGCCTATGTCAGAGATTGAAAAGATGGAGGAATTCATGACTGCACAAGCTAGCGTAGACATCATGGAAGGAGTATGTTGCAGCATACTAAGGAAAAGAAAGAAGGAAGCAGGCATGGATCACACCATGCATTGTGAGACAATGAAGAGGAAGGTTTCTTGGAATAAGAGAACATTGAACCTGATTGAGGAAGCTCTAATAGAGGGAAGAGCAGCAAAATCATGTCTTTTAGAGGGCATAAAGGTGGAGGTGAAGAACATACAGATGGATGCTCATAATGCAGATTTTGAGTGAATGTTGAGTGAAGACGAACAAGATCTTCCAACAAAGGAAGATGAGGAGATTGCATCAAAGGTAGATGTTGCAGCCGAGATGGTAGTTCCTGAAGGTCCCATATTTGAAAAAGGAGTACAAGACCATCTCTTACTTGAAGAAGAAATGAGGGTGATAGAGAATGTTTGATACCCATAATGCCATGTATGCTTATTTTGTTGCAGGTAATGAAAAAGCTAAGTCACAAGGTTCGAGTTCAAGTTCATGTTCAACAAGGATAAAGTTTGATTCAGGTTCGCTAATGGATAAAGTTCGAAAAAAAAGTCTTCAAATTTGAACAAAAGAATGTTTATTTAATTAAACTTTCTTTAAAAAAGCATAAATATGTCAGAGGGACAGAGTGGAGAAAGCTTTCATCCTTTGCTTTCACTCGATATATGCATATATATACACATATTTATAAAATAATGCAAAAGCATGTCAAAAACTTCCCATATTAAAATAATGGATAAAGTTCGAGTTCATGTTCGACAAGGATAAAGTTCAGCAAAGTTCAAACTTTTTCCATAAAATTCGGAGTACCTTGTGACATAGGAAGAAAGTATAGTGGCTGAGAAAGATATAAACGAAATACTTCTAGCGTCCTTAGAATGTAATGTCCCCATTTCCGAGCAAATGGCCTAGGAGGATTTTCATCCGTCTTAGCCTTGGTTATGCCCAAGGGGCTAGTGATGTTGATGGTTATTGGGTGTGGTTTGTACCTTCATTTCACTTATATGTTATGTTTTGGAGTTGGACACGTACTTTGAGGTGACTTAAGTGAAATAAGGTTGTGAGATGCTCCCCTAAGGTACTTTATGTTATATTTAGTCGATGACTTAAGTGATGGGTGAATATATGGTACTTTATGTTCTAATTCTTCATTGGGGTCACTTAAGGGGACTTTTTGGCATGTGGGGAATAAAGTGACTTAAGTTATTTTAATTAATTAAAGAAAAGACCCAAGGGGGTGATTAGGGTTCTTTTGGGCCTTTTGTTGCAATGAGAAGTTATAAAAGGAAGCGCTTGGGGGAGAATAGGCATTCATTCATACACACATATTTTGATATTGGAGCAACTGTTGTTTGCACTTTCTTTGCTTATGGAGTAAGATCCCACAAGAACCCTAGCTTTGGTGGTGAAAGATCCACACCTAGCTAGTAGAGCACTCTTCGGTGGTGAAAGATCCTCCCTAGTTTGCTATTTTGGAGCTTTATTCAAATTTTTGGATCAAATCTGGAGAGTAATCAGAAACTCAGATTCAAAGTAAGAGGACAGCCATTTTTCATCAAGGGTTTCAAAACAGATTTGGAACAGCTATTTTCTAGGGCTTTATCTACTCAATTCTAGATTTGAGGAGCAGTTTTGGAGGGGTTTCTTTAAGAGGTTTGAGGTACTTGAATGTTTTTGTACAATTGGGTTACTTGAAGTGGGGACCATTCATTGAATACTTTGGCTGCCATCTTTTGGGAAAACTGTTTTCATTCACCATGTTGACAAACTGAAATTCGGTGGTAAAAATAAAAAAATCAAAATTCAAGGCAAGAGGGAATGGGTGAAATCTGAAGCGGACTTTGAGGTACCACATTGTGGGATGCCCTTTCACATAACTGATTGGAAAAAGTTATTACAGCTGTAGATATCAAAAATCAGTTTGCTAATTATGATGTGAAAGGATTGAATTGGGTTGCACATGCAAGGAAAATAGTCACTAGCCATCTTGGGAGTAGAGAAAAAGATTACAGCAGTAATATGGGGCAGCAGGCAAAAGTATTTGATGAGGAATCTTGTTGGGAGAAGTATCAATCTTTGAGTAAGGGTTTCAGATATAATATGCTATCGCATGATGAAGATTGTGGTAGCAAGCCCAAGCGAGATCATCATATACCGATACCTGAATTACAAAAGAACTCATTTGAACAACCGATAACAACTCCACATGAGGTAATTTCAGATGATGGAGTTGATGGAGATAATGTTGATCCAAAGAAGATTAAAGACCAAGCGAAAGAAGGAGAAGTGGTTATCACAGGTACCACACTTGCACGGGATATGGATTATGTGGTAAGAGATACATCTTCTTTTTTATTGCAGCAATGTTATCATAAAGATATTCAGCCCATAGAGTTGATATTGCCGAGTTGACCATTTGTTGGAGACTTGGGATTCTTCCCCAAGGGACACATTATGAGGAGCCTTGCTCTCACACGAGTGTGGGTCATGTGGGAGAGTTGGCACGCTTAGTGCTTATACAGGTTGTTTCACAGGTTGATCCAGGGGATGTTATAGGGTTCAGAGTGGACTTTCGTACCCATGGGTTGACTGAAGAAGCAATGATTGTGAGTGATCACATGATGGCAGCTTCACATTGGTAGGGATTGGACAAATTGGCAGTTTCAGTGTGGGTACCAGTGGAGAGTTGGTGTGGGTATCATACTACTTCAGGGGCAGCATTGCTCTCTACTCGGCATGGAGAGCATGATGATTACATAGGGTGTCTTGGTTACTTCGGATCCCACCGATCATTGAGTGACTGCAGGGTGAGGTGGAGAGACTTGCCTTGTGGTATTCAATTTGCAGCAATTATTTTGATTGACTGTAGGATGAGGTGGAGAAACTTGCTTTGTGGGATTCAGCTTCTGCAACATGACAAGATAATGCTTGGGGTCAAGCATTTTTCGGGAAGGGAGGATTGTAATGTCCCCATTTCGAGCAAATGGCCTAGGAGGCTTTTCATCCGTCTTAGCCTTGGTTATGCCCAAGGGGCTAGTGACGTTGATGGTTATTGGGTGTGGTTTGTACCTTCATTTCACTTATATGTTATGTTTTGGAGTTGGACACGTACTTTGAGGTGACTTAAGTGAAATAAGGTTGTGAGATGCTCCCCTAAGGTACTTTATGTTATATTTAGTCGATGACTTAAGTGATGGGTGAATATATGGTACTTTATGTTCTAATTCTTCGTTGGGGTCACTTAAGGGGATCTTTTGGCATGTGGGGATAAAGTGACTTAAAGTTATTTTAATTAATTAAAGAAAAGACCCAAGGGGTGATTAGGGTTCTTTTGGGCCTTTTGTTGCAATGAGAAGTTATTAAAGGAAGCGCTTGGGGAGAATAGGCATTCATTCATACACATGCATATTTTGATATTGGAGAAATTGTTGTTTGTACTTTCTTTGCTTGTGGAGTAAGATCCCACAGAACCCTAGCTTGATTGTGAAAGATCCACACCTAGCTAGCAGAGCACTCTTCGGTGGTGAAAGATCTTCCCTAGTTTGTTATTTTGGAGCTTTATTCAAATTTTTGGATCAGCTCGGGAGTAATCAAACTCGATTCGAGTAAGAGGACAGCGATTTTTCATCAAGGGTTTGGTTCGATTTGGAACCTATTTTCTAGGGCTTTATCTACTCGAGTTCTAGATTTGAGGAGCAGATTTTGGAGGGGTTTCGTGGTCCTATTCCGGAGATGTTGGAGTTGGAGATTGTTTCCGTTGGTTTTGGAAATCACAATCGGATATATTTATCTCTCATTTTCTGCCCTAAAATTAAATAAATAAAATCAGATTTGAGAGATAAAAATTATTTCTCTCTTGTTTATTGTTCGATATATTTTTCTGAGTTGTTTGAAGCTTCTGGGTAGTTCTAGAAGTGATTAGTTTGCAAAATACAAAAATTTCTTTGTTTCTACATATTGTTGTCTGAACAATCAAAAAAATCAGAATTGCAATTCACTCTGTTTTTATATATTTTGTGAATTTGAGTGATATCCCACAAGGGATATTTCATAGAAGCACATGAGTAAAAGGTGTTAATGGAAGGGTACCTTGTGGGAAATATTGGAAATATTAAGTTAGTACAACATTGTAGTAGTTTTAATTAGTTAGTTTGATCTAAAAATGGATCTAGAAGTACCCAACTCTATGTATTCTCTTTTTGAAACTTGCAATGCATACCCTCATCGAGTTCATTCTCTTTGGAAGATGGTTAAGTCAGGCCAACGGTGATTCAAACACCTTCAAATGACGAAAGGACCATCTCATATTTTATTTTGCGTGGTAATCGCGTGCGATGGTTACATTATCGTCGCTCTTCACGGAGTAGCGATTGCAGACTATCTGCGGCGGTTACGAGACCACCACTGTAGGCACCGGTGGTTACATAACCGTCGTGGTAGTTCCACAACCGCCTCTTGCAGATGCGGCAGATTCGTCCCCAACGATGCTAAAATGGGAATCTAAATAGTTGCAAATGTTTGGGCTTCCCAAACCGGTTCGTTTCGCCTCTCCTTTCATCCTGGGCGAGCAACTATAAATACAAGCACATTTACTCATCTAAACAAGTGGTTTTGGGTGAATTCAAGTGTGAGCAAAGGGAGAAAGTCTGAATTGTTCTTGTTTTGTTCATAGACAGTTGAGTTCTTTATTGTTGAGGATTGTAAGCAAGTGAATACAAGTAGAGGGAGCTTGAATCCTTTTTGAAGGCCATATATTGGCAGTGAACTTGTATTGTATTGGAGAATTACATAGTGAAGGGGAGCAATTGCTCACCCAACTAGAGTTTTTCCCAAATAGGGTATCTCACGGGATAAATCTCGTCAAATAGGGTTTCTCCGGGATAAATCTCGTCTCCTTGTCTTTTATCTCTCAATTTCGGTATAGTTTGAATGATTCTTGCATAACATATTGGATAAGAACTTGATAGTTTATCATTCATTATCACTAAGATAGGATCTATTAATTGTACAAAAGAGGCAGTTTACGGATCATAGTCAAATTTTGTTGGGCGATCTATTATGACATCCACGTAGATAGGGTGGTTAATCTATTCTAAAGAGTTGCACATAGAATAGATGTAAGTTGAGAGTTAATAGGGGTTGTTGAGAAAGAACAGGATCATGAAAACAACCCAAGCTTTGTATAAGGATTTAGCATTATGAAAGAGAAATTATCCTAGTACAGACCTATTGGAAAATCTATTTTGGTATCAGAGCAGGCTGATCCTGTGGGAGCATGTGAGAACCAGGGAAAGCCTCACTCATTACATTTTTCATTTTTTTTGGTTTTGTGTTGTATTTGTTTTAAAAAAAAAAAACCAACAAAACTTTATATTAGATGGAAATCAAAAATACATATTTGGTTGTGCCAAGCCTGAAAACTATTAGTCCAAGCTTGAGCATTATACAAAAGTAAAGCCGAAGAAAAATCATAACAAAGAATCAAGATTAAGAATATATCTGATGTCTTCTTGGAGCTTGTTGGACCACCATGTAGGAGGCAAGCCATAGCAAAGAAGATCCTTATTATCCAGGGCCCAATTAGCCAAACCATCTGCAACTTTATTCCTTTCACGAGGAATGTGATTGAACTGAACTTCTTGAAATTTCTCCTGCAATGTTTTTATCTTCCAAACCTCTTTAGCAATTCGCCAATTGGGAGAAGAACCAACACTATTTTCAGACACAGCAAATTCATAATGATTTGAGAGTCTGATTCAATTTGAATTTTTGCCACCCAATTTTAAAGCCTCTTGCATGCCTTTATAAACCGCTTTCACCTCCGCAAGATTATTGGTAGTAATACCCAGATTCTCTGCAAAAAGGAACTGCACATCACCTTCCTTGTTTCTACCAATGCCTCCCACAGAACTCTTCCTAGATTTCCTCTGGAAGCTCCATCTGTATTCAATTTTCCATAACCCAAAGTAGGGTCTTTCCATTGACTCTCTTACGGTTTTCTTATTAATATGAAAACGGGGCAAAGAAGCATCCCTAGGATCAAGAGATAATTGATTGCAAATATGCTCCCATTCCGTAGAAAGAGTATGGGGCAAAGATATCTTGTGTTTTAGACTTTCAGCTATATTGATTTTAGTTTTCTCCCAGACATAAGATTCGTCTTTGTTGATTTGCTGAAAAATTGTAATGTCCCCTTTTTGGGACATTAATTAAATTAAAATATTGGAGACCTTTAATCCACCCTTCCCATGGATCAAAGGATTTAAATTGGGAAAATGTCACTACTCCCTTTATTTTTCAATTAAATAATTAATTCTCCTCTTATGTTTTATTTAAAATATTAAAAAGGGGAAATTAATGTTTTAATTGGAGTGTGACTTTTCAGGAAAAGAGACCCATATTAAAAGTGACCCTTCTACATGAGGAAATGTGCCATAGAAAGGAGGGAAACTTGGAAATTTGAAATGCCAAAGCTATATAAGGAGATATGGCGACCCCTTGGGGGCATGTTGATGCTTTTATTAAAATTTCTTCATGCTTGAAGAAGGGATGTATGCCCATTGAGATCTCAAACAAAGGTGTTCTTCAACACCACCATTATTGTGGAGAGTGTGAGGCCTTCTAAGCTTTCATTGAGTGAATGTTGCATGATATATTCATTCTATGATTGGCGCATTTATTTGAGAAGGAAATCTGCATTTTATTGATGATTATTGGAGAGTTTAATAGTGTTTTATGATCTGCCATTAATGCTGCAATTATTCCAGCCATAGCGACTTGCATGGGTGGTTATTTTGGCATGTTTGGGTGCCTTTTTGAAGTAGTTATACAATCTGATTTGTATTGGCATATTGTGGCTCCATTTTAAGTGATTTGGGAAGGGTTTAATAGTGTTTTTGAGCTGTTAGTTATTGTTGCATTTATTCCAACTATGGCGATTTGAATTTTGTCTTATCCTTCGAGAGCTGAAAACTTAGTGAAGTAGAGCATGGATTCTCTATTTATGACAAAGATATGCTCGCCATAATGCATGCATTGGCAAAATTCCGGCAATATTTGGTGTGTGGCAGGTTTGTTTTCAACACTGCTCACAATAGTTTGAGGTTCTTTTTTGGTCAAAAGGACTTGAATGATAGGCAACAAAAGTGGGTAAGTAAGCTTCAAGCTTATAACTTTGTGAGCATGTAAAAGGAAAGAATAATGTTGTAGCAAATGCTTTATCTACTTGTTATCTGTATTTTGCCCTCAAGGATCTCATTAGTGTAACCATTCTTTACAAACTCCGCAATTATTAAAATTGTACTCTGTCTGAAATCTCTACCGATTGGAAAGTTTTAATAATTGCAGAGTATGTAAAGAATGGTTACACTAATGAGATCCTTCGAGGGCAAAATACAGGATAACAAGTAATGGTGGTGGTTGATGATCTTATCCTCTACAATAATAGAATTTATTTGGTACCTGAATCCAAGGTAAACAGGAAAATCTTAAGGGGTGTCAATGATATAGACACCCTAAAAATACATACATATTTCTATCCCGCTTCTATCCAATTAGAATTAATTAAATTAATTTTATCTTGCCGCAATACACCCCTTTAGAATTAATTAAATTAATTCCTACACCTTCTAGCTAATATAATTAAACATTTAATTAAATAAATGGTTAATTATTCCCTCACAATTAAATACTAATTAAATTAGTTATTTAATCAATTCCTCTCCTTAGTCAACTCAACTTGAACTCCACTTCTAGATTCCTAGAAATGAGGGGGCTATAGAGTTGTGTGTACAACCAACTTTCCGGATGTAACTTCTACTATTCCAAATGTCCATTGCCCTGTAAATTTGCAACTACCAATTGCCAAGTCTACTTGCTAACCTAGGTGATTCAACCATTAACCTGGAGCTTAGTCAATCTTTCATCCACCTTTCATGGCTCTACCCTCAGCTATAAAAGCAAGCCATTTCCTTTGTAAATCTATCCTGGAGCTTTGAGCAAATTACATCCAACTTCTGCCAATTTGACATCCACATCCTTGTGAAATTTGCTCGTAGCATTTACAAATCCCTTTGGAAAATCATATCAAAGAGCATCCACAATCCAATCTTCAACAAGATCAAACAAGTCCAAGAGTTTCTACAATCTTACATGAGGTTTGCAAGATATCTACAGTGAAGGTATAATTTGTGTTTTATTTCTTTATCTTTCTTGTCTGTTAATTTCCCTTGCATACGTTTTTGCTTGCTTATGCCCAGTGGGACCTCCCACGTTCTTTTTCTCATTTTAGTTTATCATTTCATGATTTAACTTTGTTTGTGTTTCTTGTCTTCATTTAACCTTGCTATCAAAATTTTAGGTTCTCAGGTGAAGTACAGAAGCCAAAAAAAAAAAAAAACAGCATTCGACCCGCTTTTTCTCACATTTAAACGTTTCACTGAGAGCGCTAGCATAACCCATCTTTCGGAAGCCATAACTTTTTCTCCCGAACTTGAAACGACTCCATTTTTTTAACGAAAAGTCTCGAGACGATCTATGCAATGGAAAAATAATTTTATGATTTAACCTTATAGAAAATTTATGTTTCATTTCTCCTAACACTTGTCATTTTTTTGCACGTTGGATTCATTTTTTTGCTACAAATTGCTAAAATTGTGTGTAGGTTTCCATATTTGTTTTCTAAAGGTAAATTGATCAAAATAGTGCTTAAATTTGTAGTATCTTATAAATTTTTATTTTTTATTGTTTAAACATAACAACCTCGAACGTATGTTTTTTCCTTGCACTTTCATAGTGATCTTGGAAATCAAAAATGTGATTGTTTCTTACGTGTTTGTGGGAATTAACATTTTTCTTTTATTAATCAAAGTTTGTTCACGCGTATGCTCTTTCCTCACACTTTATAAGTGACCTTGGAAATCAAAAACATGGGTTTGCTTCTTTCGTCTTGTCCTTTACCTCAGAAAAATGTTCAAACTCTTATTTGCAGCACCAGCTCTACAGGAGGCCATTATTAAACTACTAATTGCAAGTTGCCTTGAACGTTGCCTTGAAGGCAGCTTACTAACTGCAGTTGCCTCTGTCAAAGACTAGTGGTTAAAACAATCTCATCTTTTAAACAAGATAAAATGAACAATTCACATTGTATTTACAGTGTGGTTGACAAGGCTATTGCCCAACCGCTATAATTGTGGGAAGTGCTTTGGCATAAGCCATAAAACTCATTTGAGGAGTACCACAGGAACCCCAAAGTAGTCGGCCAATTGAGAGAACTGGTTGACGAAACGGCTACCCCAATCCTACCTGACTCGTAAAACCTTGTGAGATTAGAGTCAGAGCTAAAAGAATTCTTTTATGAGGTCCTCGTATTCTACTCATTACGCCTTACATTGAATGAACCCGAAATTTACCATATCAACTAGATTTATAGTTTTAATCAGAACTAACTTCATCTTTGTCATGCTATTGTTCTTCCGAGTAAGACTATTTAATAAATATTTTATGGATTGGACGAACGAATAAAATCTCCTGAAACCCATGGCGTATCCTTAGTTGCGACCCCAATGCGATTCATTCTAAGCAAGATCTTTGCTCGGGGTTTCAAAGGGGGTAAAGTAAAGCCAGCAGCTAGCAATAACACCATGCTCGCTTGAGTATACTGCATTGACACCTATTTGAGAGAACCACCTAGGACGCCACACACTATCCAATCCAATCTAAGGTAGAGGCCAAAACATCTGTAAACAAAAAAAAATTGGTTTCACGTTCTCTTTTCGTTTCAGTGAGTTGTGTTTCACACTCGTATCTTGCGTTCTCACTTTCGCATCTCTTTCACGTTTCCAAATACTCCTTATTTGGATCCACTTTTGTCTCATTTTCACCTCTTTACAAACGAGTCTAAGTCTTGAGTTGTGGACATTTGTATCCACACTTGAGCACTATCATCCTTCATCTAAGTCTTGACATCGTGATACTTGCTTTATCACAGTTAAGCACCATCGTGATCACTTTGATCCCTCTTTTTCATAAGTCTTAAGTTTGACATTTACCTTTGTTGAACTTTAAGCATTTCATTCATCTTGCGTAAATGTCGCATTTCACATTCACTTTGTTGAATTGTCGATATCTTCAATATCTCTTTTCCCATCTCTTTTAAAGCATTCACTTTGCTCTAATTCGAGATCCTTAACCAATCACTTTCCCTTTGTCTCTCACATTCACTTTGTCGAGATTCGAGCTTTTCATCATCATCTTTTCACCTCTATATTTCGACATTCACTTTGTCATTATTTGAGTGTTATCCTTCCATTATTTAGTCTCCTCTCTTAGCACTCATCTTGTTAAGAGTTGAGCACATTCACCATCTTCCTAAGTCTCTTCCTTTAACACTCCTTTTGTTAAGCGTTGAGCATCTTTCATTGTGTCTCTAAGTCTCCTCTTATAGCACTCATTTGGTCACAAGTTGAGCAAGCCAACTCCTTTCATCTTTTCCTTAAATTCACTTTGTAAAGGATCAAGAGAACTTTCATTTCTTTTCATCTCTCTTAACACTCACTTTGTTAAGTGTCCTCTAATCTAACATTTCAATCCCCTCTTTTGCCTTAACAATACTCATTTTGTTAAGTGTTGCAAAGTCACCCTTTCGTTTCTCTTAACACTCACCTTGTTAAGAGTTAACATTTCAAACCTTTTAGTCTCTCTTAACACTCCTTTTGTTAAGATTTGATCACATCATCTTGTTAAGTCTCTTCTCTTTTAAACATCCATTTTAGAAGTTGAGCAAACTAACCTTGTCAAAGTCTCGTCTCCTTTGTACATTCACTTTGTCCAAAGTTCGAGCACATCACTTAGCTCGTATAATAATTCTCCCATCTTAGCATTTATTTTGCTAAGAGTTCCATACTCGGACTTTCGAATTCAAAGCTTCTTCTCTTCATCCACCTTGACATTTTGTAATGTCCCTCTTTCTCAAATAGTTTGATCGAAGACCTTTGGCCCTTTTGTCTACCCAACGGCCAAAGGGGTGAGTTCAAGGGTGACTTATGTTTATTAATTTTATTATATCGTCCTTAAAATAAAATAAATTATCATTAAAAGCACATATAATGAATTAATAGACTTAATAAGTGACTTCGACTTAGGAAAGTATATGGGAATAAATTAATAAATTATTTAATGTGCTTTCCTAGGCAAAAAGTGCGACTTGCTTTGGGGATGGAGAAAATTAATTAAAAATTAATTATATTCCTTGGGAAAAGTGCGACTTGCATTTTGGAAGGGTTTTTGGCTTATAAGGGAAAAGTGTGACTTGTGTCCGGGGCATTCTAGATTATTATTTTTCTTCCGGAAGTTGGCGAAGCTTTGCAGACAAAATCCAAGGACGCAAACCCTCTAGATTATTCCTCTTGTGGACGGAAACCCCAAGAGAAGTGAGAGGAGTTTCTATTCAGGGAACTTCATTGTATTCACAAGTTATTTATCATTCCAAGAGTGTCAAAAAGAGAAATAAATTGCAGCAGTGAGCATTCAGCAACTTCCAGAGTGGGGCGACTTATTCTACAATTGTTTTATGCAGTAACTGAGGTATTTTCCATGCTAGTTTATTATTGTATCTTCCAGCCACAAATATATATATCAATCGATTTGGTTTGAATAAATTACAGCACGGTTTTGGGCAATATTTTGTTATCAATCCATTTGTAGACTTCTGGTTGTTTTGCCGTAAATATTTGCCATTATAAATCAATATTAAATTCACGGCTGAATTATTTGTGAAGAAATACACTTTAAACCCTAGGCGCATTTTTTGTATTTATCCGGCTTGCAAGGTTTGTTTTATTTAATTTGTTGGTGCAGTATGAGAATGGTGTTCTATGGTTTCTTTGACATTATCAATATAGTTCCAAGCCTGAACAATCTATTAAAAAAATTCAAGCAAAGGGTTTGGGATCTTTCAGTGGTATCAGAGCAGTGTATCCTCCCAGCCTGTGTGGGAAGGAAGCAGAGAGTAATAAAACAAAAAAAAAAATCAGCTTTGAATGCAGCATAGAGAGGTCGGTTCACACAGATACTACACCCGCAGGCCGGCACGACTCGAAGCTGGTATTGTAGGAGGTGACAGAATGGATTTTATGGGTGATAGACAGGAGAGTCCTCCTCGGGATGAGCATGCAAACCCAGATAGAGACTTCATTAGGGATATGGCAGCCACTCAGAGGCAGTTGTTACAAACTATGGAGTGCATGGGCTCTACCTTGGACAGGTTGGCATTGGATAGGCCGCGGGACAAACATGGCAGAAGGGATAGATCCGTATCAGTTGCCAGTGGTTACAGGGATCACAGCAGATCACCTTCAGAAATTGGAAGTGTTAGGGGATCGCCACGCCATGAGAGGAGGCACACCCATACAGATGAGAGGACTACGTGGACTGCAAATAGGCCTATGCAGCCTAACTTTCTGCCTAGAGATGACCCACCAGAGATTGAGTGCGCAGTCGGAAGAAGTAGCTTTTCCGGATACTATTATGGCAGTTAGTGATGAGTGGAGGAGTTTGCCGCAGCATGTGAGGGACGTCTTTCCCCTCCCACAGTATTGTGCTTAGAGGAGAGATAACATGAGGGTTGGATAGGACAGGAGGCCTAGAGTGCAAGCAGAACAGGGAATTGCAGCAGGTTACCAATAAGGTAACCCTCTCCACTTTTGATGGTAGCGGAAAGATCAGTGCCAGGGCTTGGATTCACAAGCTCGACACCTATCTTACCCTCAAACCAATGAGGGAACAGGAGGCTATACAGTTCGCTACTTTACACCTTGAGGGGGTGGCTTATGATTGGTGGCACCATGGGTTAGTTACATAGAGTCACGATCTTCTGCGGTCATACTAGGGACTTCGGCGAGAGGTTGATTGCGAGATTTGATCGCAAGGATGTGGAGCTTTATTACAGGGACTTGGCACAACTCCGACAAAGTGGACACGTTGATTCCTACATCAACGAATTTCAGCGTATAAGATTATGGTTCCAGAGATGCCCGAGAAGAGGGTAGTGATGCTATTCATAGAGGGCCTTCATGACAGGATGAGAGGATTGGTCAAGGCTCTTAAGCCTAGGACGTTGCATGATGCCATCCAGACGGCATTGGACTTGGACACATCCCCCACTTCTTATCAGCCCAATAAGAAGTTTCCCACGAGCTCCAGGCCATTTCAGCACTCTACTATTCAGCAAGAAGAGTGCACCACCTCATAAGGTGGATCAAGAGACTCGTAATGAGTTAAGGAGGAAAATTTTTACTTTCATTGCAAAGATCATTGGGATCCTGGACATCATTGCCTTGGTAATGGCAAGGTACATCTCATTGAAGTGATTTCAGATGAGGATGATGACCACTCGCCGGATACAGATGCAGAGGGTGAGGACAAAGCAGCCATGATGCACAAGGGGAGCAGCCCCAAGTAGAGCTTGGAGAGAGTGAGGCATTGGATTCATCCAATGTCACTATTGCTACACTCTCAGGAGTTCCTAGGTACCATCCCTTTCGGCTGAAGGGAGTGTTTAAGGGACAGCAGATTGTTTGTTTGGTTGACAGTGGAGCTATGCACAACTTCATTGATGAGGGGTTGGCTGCGAAGCGAGGATTACAGGTTGAGGATTTTGAGGGGTTTAGTGTACGAGTAGCAGATGGGTTCGCTATTAGTTGCACTAAGAGGTTTCCACAGCTTAGTATTCAGATGGGGGACTACACATTGACCGATGACTTCTATGTTATTGGACTTGGTGAGATTGATACAGTCTTGGGTATTCAATGGTTGCAGTCCCTTGGCAGATATGTGCAGGACTTCCGGAGGATGGAGTTGGAGTTTATGGTGGATAGGAAGAAGATTGTGCTTCGGGCTCTTTCTAACAAAGTGGGCCTAGAGTTGTTTCAACACACAGGATGGAATCTATAGTCAAACATGGAGAGGTTGCATGGGCAGCCCAATGTTTCATTTCATCCAAACCTTCTTCAGATAGTGAGCAACCCTTTCATATAGACATCCAGTCCATACTGGATAAGCACGGCCCAGTGTTTGGTGACATTCCTCCAGGTAGACCACCAGATAGAGGGTTTGAGCATGTTATAGAGCTTGAGGAGGGTGTTAAACTTGTGATGACTACACCTTATCGCCATCCTAAGACATATAAGGATGAGATAGAGAAGGCCATTAGAGAGCTCTTGGAGATGGGACACATCCGTCCTAGTTCTAGTCCCTTTGCTTCTTCAGTGGTTTTGGTGAAGAAGAAGGATGGGACCATGAGGATGTGCATTGACTACCGTGCACTAAACAAGAAACCCATAAAGAAGAAAAGTATCCTATTCCTCGCATAGATGAGCTTTTAGATGAGTTGCATGGAGCTATCTATTTTTCGAAGATTGATCTTCGATCAGGATACCATCAGATTCATGCGTTCGGGATGAGGACATTCACAAGACAGCTTTCAAGTGTCACTACGGGCACTATGAGTTCTTGGTGATGCCATTTGGACTCACCAATGCACCTGCTACGTTTCAATCATGTATGAACCATCTCTTCAACATCCAGTTGAGGAAGTTTGTGTTGGTCTTCTTTGATGATATTTTGATATATAGCATGACATGGGATGAGCATTTGAGGCATCTTGATGAGGTACTCAGCATAATGGAGACTCAGTCTTTATTTGCTAAGATGTCCAAGTGCGAATTTGGACTTACTGAGATATTGTATCTTGGGCACGTCATTGGGGCCAATGGGGTCAAGGTTCATCAGGAGAAGATACAGGCAATGCAGGATTGGCCACCACCCAGGAATATCTCTGATTTGCGTGGATTCTTGGGGCTATGTGGTTATTACAGGAGGTTCGTGAAGGGCTATTCTCAGCTGGTAGCTCCATTGACAGATCTTACACGGAAGGGGGCATTCAGATGGACAGATGAGGCATGGTAATATTTGAGAGGCTCAAGGTAACTATGAGCACATGTCCAGTTTTGGCTCTTCCAGATTTCTCACGACCCTTCATTTTGGAATGTGATGCTTGGAATTGGGGATTGGTGCAGTTCTTATGCAGGATCGCCATCCTATTGCCTACGAGAGTAGGAAGTTGAGAGATAATGAGAGGTTGTACTCCACCTATGATAAGGAGATGTTTGCCATCATGCATGCTTTGGCAAAGTTCAGACAATACTTAGTAGGTGGGAAATTTGTGGTGAGGACCGACCACAACAACCTGAAATATTTCTGGAACAGAAGGAGCTCAATGAGAGGCAACAAAAATGGGTCAGCAGAATTCAGGCATATGATTTTGACATTGAGTATGTCAAGGGGACAAAGAATATAGTGGCTGATGCACTTTCCAGGAAACCCCATCTCGCTGCCCTGTGTTCTTTGAGCAAGATTTCAGCAGATTGGAAATCTCAACTGTTAGTTGAGTATTCCAAAAATACGTGGGCATGTGACATTATGGATGGAAAAATTCAGGATGGCCAATATAAGGTAATAGCTGATTTGATTTTGTATAAGGGCAGAATTTACCTAGTTCCTGAATCTGAGCTTAAGGAGAAGATTATGCATGCCTTCCATGATGCACCACTTGCAGGACATCCAGGGTACTTTAAAACATACAGGCAGATTAGAGAGAGATTCTCTTGGAAGGGTCTCAAGGATGATGTCTTGCGCCATGTCCGTGAGTGTATGACTTGTTAGCAGAACAAGTCAGAGCATACTTTCCCAGCAGGATTGTTACAGCCATTGCCGATTCGGAGCAGAAGTGGGAGAGTATTTCGATGGATTTCATTACAGGTCTCCCGTAGTGCAAGGGAATGATCGCATTTATGCGGTAGTTGACCGGTTGACAAAATATGCACACTTTTTTGCTGTCCCTACCAGCTTTAAGGCACCACATGTGGCTGATTTGTTCTTCCGTCAGGTATTCAGGTTGCATGGACTTCGAAGAACATCGTCAATGATCGGGATAGCAGGTTTTTGAGCATATTTTGGCAGAACTTTTCCGTTTGGTTCACACTGAGTTGACTCCGAGCACGAGTTATCACCCCCAAACTGATGGGCAGACGGAGATTGTGAACAAGTGGATAGAGGGTTATCTACGTAACTATGTTGCAGGGCAGCAGAAGGCATGGGTAAAGTGGCTATATTTATGTGAGTATTGCTATAACACCACTTACCATATGTCTATTGGTATGACTCCATTCCGAGCATTGTATGGATATGATGCAAGATCTTTTGTTGATTTGGCTTTTGGGGACAATAGAGCTCCCAAGGCTCAGGAGAGTTTACAAGATAGTCAAGACATCCTTAAGGTACTTAAGGATAATATTCAACGGGCCCAGAATCAGCAGAAGATGTATGCAGATAGGCACAGGGTAGAGAGGGCATTTGAGGTAGGAGACATGGTATTTCTTCATCTTCAGCCATACAGACAAAGCACTCTCAAGAAGAGTGGAGCTGAAAAGCTCAAGCCTCGATTCTATGGACCATACAGGGTGCTGAGGAGAGTTGGTGAGGTAGCATATGAGCTGGAATTACCTTCTGAGAGTAAGATACACAATGTCTTTCATGTATCTTGCTTGAAAAAGGCTTTGGGGCAGCACATTGTTTCTTCTGCAGAGTTACCACCTTTGGATGAGGAAGGGAGGTTGGATTTAGTGCCAGAGGAGATCTTGGATAGCCGAGAGAGGAGATTGAGGAATAGAGTTATTCAGGAGTTCCTGGTGAGGTGGAAAGATTTGCCAATAGAGGATGCTACATGGGAAGGTGAGTCTATATTACAGCATCCAGCCTTGCGGTTGCTTGGGGACAAGCAATCTCGGGAAGGGAGGACTGTAATGTCCCTCTTTCTCGAATAGTTTGATCGAAGACCTTTGGCCCTTTTTGTCTACCCGACGGCCAAAGGGGTGAGTTCAAGGGTGACTTAGGTTTATTAATTTTATTATATCGTGCTTAAAATAAAATAAATTATCATTAAAAGCACATATAATGAATTAATAGACTTAATAAGTGACTTTGACTTAGGAAAGTACATGGGAATAAATTAATAAATTATTTAATGTGCTTTCCTAGGCAAAAAGTGCGACTTGCTTTGGGGATGGAGAAAATTAATTAAAAATTAATTATATTCCTTGGGAAAAGTGTGACTTGCATTTTGGAAGGGTTTTTGGCTTATAAGGGAAAAGTGCGACTTGTGTCAGGGCATTCCAGATTATTATTATTTTTCTTCCCGGCAGTTGGTAGAAGCTTTGCAGACAAAATCCAAGGACGCAAACCCTCTGGATTATTCCTCTTGTGGACGGAAACCCCAGGAGAAGTGAGAGGAGTTTCTATTCAGGGAACTTCATTGTATTCACAGGTTATTTATCATTCCAGCAAAGTGTCAGAAAGAGAAATAAATTGCAGCAGTGAGCATTCAAGCAACTTCCAGAGTGGGGTGACTTATTCTACAGTTGTTTTATGCAGTAACTGAGGTATTTTCCATGCTAGTTTATTATTGTATCTTCCAGCCACAAATATATATCAAATCGATTTGGTTTGAATAAATTACGGCATGGTTTTGGGCAATATTTTGTTATCAATCCATTTGCAAACTTAAGTTGTTTTGCCGTAAATATTTGCCATTTTAAATCAATATTAAATCCACGGCTGAATTATTTGTGAAGAAATCTGCCCGTTTAAACCCTAGGCGCATTTTTGTATTTATCAGGCTTGCAGGGTTTGTTTTATTTAATTTGTTGGTGCAGTATGAGAATGGTGTTCTATGGTTTCCTTTGACATTATCAATATAGTTCCAAGCCTAAACAATCTATAAAAAAATCAGGCAAAAGGGTTTGGGATCTTTCACATTCACGTTGTTAAGGGTCAAATCTAACAATCTTTTCAAATCCCTCGTCCCTCTTGACATTCACATTGTTAAGGGACACTTCTCTCAAATCTTTTCCAATCCTCTTTTCTTGCATTCACTTTGTACGAAATTGAGTAACTTGTTTTCCTCACAAAGTCTCCTCCACCTTAACATTCTCTTTGTTAAGGGTCGAGCAACTTCGATTTTCAAACTCTTCTATCTTTACATTCACGTTGTAAAGGGTTGAGTGCTCTATCATCATTTCACACTTCGTCCATCTTAACATTCACACTATTAAGAGTCGAACAAATCACATCTTTTCAAACATGCTTCCATCTTAGCATTCACGGTTGAGTATGTTTCTAAACTTTTTCATCCCCCCCTTCCATCTTAGCATTCGCTTTGCTAAGGGTCGAGCTTTCACACCTTTTTCGCCTCTTCCATCTTAGCATTCACTTTGCTAAGGGTCGAGCTTTCAAATCTTTTCGCCTCTTCCATCTTAGCATTCACTTTGCTACAAGAGTTGAGCTTTAAAACATTTTCACCTCTTCCATCTTAGCATTCACTTTGCAAGGGTCGAGCTTTCAAATCTTTTCCCTCTTCCATCTTAACATTCACTTTGCTAAGGGTTGAGTTCTTCATCACTCCTTTCTTCGTTCTCCCCATTTGTTATTACAACGATGGATTCACACAATTCATCATTTGCTCAGGAATGGCAAATGATGAAGGACACTATTGCGGGTATGCAAAAACAACACAAACAATTCAACTTTGATGAATTGTGTCCTTACCCTTTCGGCATGGACATCTTACGCACACCCTTTCCAAAATCTTTCGAGACACCCAAATTCAACAAATACAAGGGCAAAATTGATCCTAGACAGCATATCAAATAATTTTTCATAGCATGCCACGAAGTGGCATATAACGATATCTTTCTCTTGTGCCTTTTTCCTAAAAGTCTAGGGGACAAGCTTTGGACTGGTTCTTACACCTTCCAAAGGGATCTATCACCACCTTCACGGACCTCTCGAGAGAAGTTCATCAAACATTTCTCTTTCAATCTCAATCATAACAATACTAACAATCACAACACTAGCACTCATTATGATAACTCTTGGTACGTCAACCGCAACCGCAATGTCGTCAATGATGGTGTCATGGAAACTCGGAATGTGCACAATATACCTGAACAATGAACCAAAAGGCTAATCATACAACCTAGCGAAGACACCACTTTGTGCAAAGTCAAACGTCAGTTTACACCCCTCGGAGAAAGTCTCTCTAGTGTCTTTCATCAACTAAAAGAGGCTAGAATGATAAAATATCCACTTACAAGACCCTTTCCTAAAGGGGAACCTAAGCCATACTGGTACAAACCTCATACATATTGTGAATTCCATCGCATTGATGGCCACTCAACAGATAGATGCGTGCGATTTAAAAATTATGTCCAAGACTTACTTAACAATGAGAGACATCTTTGTAGAGCTCGTTGACAAAACTATTCCAATCGAAGACACGTCAACTACCACAACTTTTCAAAAAGAGTTTAATGTTGTGCAAACTCCTGTACATACTAACACTCACCGAGATCACAATGACGAAAGTCAAGTATCTCTCAATCAAAACCAATCTCTCCCTTCTCCAAACTTTCTTCCTTTAGTCCAAACAGACATTGAACCTATTTCGGACAACAACCTTCTAACACCAAATGAGAGCTTGACCTTGCTTCAAGACTCCCTTTCAACCCTTGATATAACTGTAGACACTACAAAAGAGGGTCCATCATTAAGCACCATTGAGCTTGATTCCAATCTTTCAATACCGGCCCATATGCCTAACATCTCTAGTATTGTTGTAGAAACACAACCACAACAAGTTTGGACACTTGCAACAACGCAGCCTTCCGTATCCGCAATCCCTCAAACGATCACTCTTGCAGGCACCTCATCAACGATGGTTCCTACATGTAAAGACATTTACATGCGTGCACTCCATGCGTTATGTATACCCAGGAATATATCCTTACACGACCTTTTCAAACTTTAATTTATCTTTCGTCAAATCAACTAATTCACAGCTTTGACATAAAGCAACATTGAATATTTGCTCTCTACATCCTTTAAAAAGTCTCGGGTGTACATCTAGAGATCAATCCTTCTTTCCTTGTGTTTTTCCACTCATGGATGAATATGAATCTCAACATATTCCCGCCTCGACAATCCTCCTCTAACATCACATAGGTCTTTTGATCCTATCGCGGACTTATCCAATCACACATCCTTTAACTTGGACCTTGTCCGCCCAAGTCTCGTATCTCAGGACTCATCGAATTGTTTGATTCTACCCTTTGACTTGGACCTTATCCGCCCAAGTCTCATATCTCAGGACTCATTGAATCTTCGGATTCTCTTCTTTGACTTGGACCTTGTCCGCCCAAGTCTCGTATCTCAAGATTCCTTGAATCTTTTGATCCGATCCTTTGACTTGGACCTTGTCCGCCCGAGTCTCGTATCTCACAACTTATCGAATCATTTGATTCACTCCTTTGACTTGGCCCTTGTCCACCCAAATCTCATATCTCAGGACTCATCGAATCGTTTGATTCACTCCTTTGACTTGGCCCTTGTCCACCCAAGTCTCCTATCTCAGGACTCATCGAATCGTTTGATTCACTCCTTTGACTTGGCCCTTGTCCGTCCGAGTCTCATAACTTAGGACTCTTGAATCTTTAAATTCTCTCCTTTGACTTGGACCTCGTCCACCAAGTCTTGTAAGTCAAGACCATTCAATTTTCATAAACATGGACCTCTCTCTTGATGAGTCCATTCCACACCTTCATCCGCCACGATTCAGAAATATCAACAAGCATAAATAGAGAATAAAACTCCATATCCAACCTATCATTAAAGCACTATTTGAACATCAAAAACCTAGAAGTAAAAACATCTTCTTCCATGGGTTCTCTATGTACTAGGAAAGGTCGCTTGCAGACAAAGCTTAACTCATGTAACAAACAATTTAAATTGTTTCATCCATTGGCAGTTATCTTAATCATACCATTATCATATCTTCGCATTCTTCACCTATCACGACACAAGTTAACCTTGTTCCTCTTGGGAATTGTGTGTCTCATCCTTGTTATGGTTTCTACCATTTCAGATCTTTTTACATATCATTTTGTCTCAAAGCTTACTAATAGCAAATCCTCCTTTCGCATAAGATCTCTTTAACAAAAAGCACTAAACTTCTTTACCCGGTGCTTTTTGACCGTCCATCTCAGTCTACAGTGTTGAACCCTTGTGTCCTACTAGTCGCATGAGGTTGAGACTTGGGGGCAGAATGTTCCTTCCCAAGAAGCACAATATCGACATACAAGGCAAAATCAATCATAAAATACAAAAAAAAATAAATATCAATCACTACACCTTTCGTCCTTCACAGTCTTCGGTGATGCCCATACTTCTCACTAGTAGTATGAGACTAGGAACAAAGGAAGATGTCTTACTCGCCTACATTTTGTCTTCGGTGTTGAGCCCTTGTCTCTTACTAGTGGCATGGGGCAACATGTAGGGGGTCCTTCACAAAAACAATTAACCAATAAAGCCTTTATCAAATCTGAATCAAAAGTGCTTAATCAAAGAAAATCCCCAGAAGTAATTTAGTTGCTTATGTTAAGAGAGACAACAATTCCTTCATCCGGATTTTGCCAATCAATAGGCCATCTACGAATCTAAGATGAGTCTAAACCTATAAAGTGGAATCATCTTGGAATCGGTCGGCTAATCCTAACTAGAGATGCGTTACATTTTTCTCACGTGGATCATTGATACACCTTGTGTCTTAGCATCCATCATCTTCATTTTCATATCACTCTTCACCTCGTTCTTACGTCCTTCTTGGCTCTCGGTGATGAGCCCTCGCATCTTCCTAGTTGCGTGGAGTCACGAGTGGAGTGAGACATCCTATCATTACATCATCTACATTTCGCCAATGGAATGGAATGCTTCTAATTGTTTGCACTTGCGTTCAAGCTGTGCAACCCCTTTTACCGAGTTAAAAATCAAAAACATTCAAATATGTTTCACAAAACTACAAAAACATTCAAATATGTTTCACAAAACTACAAAAACATTCAAATATGTTTCAAAAATACAAAAACAATATAAATTGTTCCAAACTCCAAAACAATATAAAATTGTTCCAAAATCAAAAACAGTATAAAACTGTCAAAATCAAAACATTCAGAAAATGTTTGACCAACTTTTAACAATTGGTAACATAGTTCAACAATTTCGCCATTTGACGGCGCTCCTCATGATCATTCCAAATCATATTTCGCTAATCACTTTTCTTGCCGTGGTGTATATCTATGCTCGTGGCAATCAATTACCCTTTCACAATATAAATTTTCTTGGGAAAATCCAATACAGATCAAACTTCAATGGGATCCGACAAGAGTTGTTTAGAGTATCTAAGCATCACTCCGCTCTTCGGCCCGATCCAATCCTCTCGCATTCTAAGCTATCACTGGGGCATTCATATCTGTCTAGTTCTTCAATGTGGAACACATTTGGAGTGTCATTAGACGTCATTATTGCAAATTGTGTTGTACTATTGCGGTTTGTCAACATTGTAACGATGTTTTTGCTTCTTTCAATTTGTTATTTTGTTGTACTTTGTTTACCTTTGTTGTAGACCAATTGTAGGAAAATTCTTGGCATCTTAGTTCACATATAACTTTGGTGTCGTTCATTCCTATTCATATTGGGTTTGTTTGCATACTTGTCTTTTGTCTTTTGACCGCTTGCACGTGTTGTGTTTTCCTCCTAGTTTATTAAATAAGCCATGATGTGTTTTCCTTTTTGTATTCAAGTTTGTTTACATTTCTTTGTATTTGTACTTCAAATTTCTACAAAATTTGTAAAACCATCAAAAAATCATACAAAATTTTCGAACAAACATTCACTTATCACAAAATCCTACAATTAGAAAACCCTTGAAGTGAATCTTTCAACATTTCAACACAATCTTGATAAAGTCATACCTTTATCTACTACCCTAGTGATCATTCCAATCTTACAACTATCACTTTCTTCCCTTTGCACGATTACTTACTCTGCTTGGGGCAAGTCACAAAATTGTTTTTCCTTCGCGATATAACTTTGCTTGGGGCAAATCAACACCGATCATTTGCACAACGGATCCAACAAGAGTGTCATGAGGAGTAGCTTTACTCCGCTCTTCAGTTTTATCCTATTCCTACCTTGGGGGCATTTACATCTACATAATCATCATTGTGGCACGCATTAGGGGCATAGTTGATTGTCTTCTTTTTCAATGTTGTGTTGCATTGTTGATGTTTACCTTCTTGGACCAATTGCAAGTAGTGTGATAACATCTTGGTTCCTTTATAACCCTAATGCCTACACCTACTATTCATATTGGGCTTGTTTTCCTTTTTTATCTTTTCTTTGTTGTGTGTGTTTGTTTACACGCATCTGGGTTACCCATCTTGATTCTTTCATAATCATGGTGACAACTCTTGTTGTCTGTGATAAAATTCACTCTAAATGGCGTTCGTGCTACAAGCACAATTCCTCCCATCCTCATTGTTCAACTTCCTTGTCTCTTTCCTATCAAACGATCGTCCATCACGCCTTGTTGCGTCATCCACCCGCTTGAGGGGGCATTCCCTTACCATTCTACTCATTGGGGCATCCAAATGCTTCACTGTTTTCCGCTTGTTGATCTACATGCGTCTACTATCTTTAAAGCACTATTACTTCGCAATAGCACTTTAAAGAGGGGCAAATGTAGACACCCTAAAAATACATACATATTTCTATCCCGCTTCTATCCAATTAGAATTAATTCTATCTTGCACCAACATACCCCTTTGGAATTAATTAAATTAATTCCGCCATTTAAATACACCCTTTTAGAATTAATTAAATTAATTCTATTACCTAAGTTATATTCTTACTCTTTAGCCGATGGGGTGGGAGTGGTGCGGTCAAGTCACATGGTTGTGTGCTTGCCCACCCGGTTTCAAATCCCCCCGAGGCACGATCCTCCTCGGAGGTAGTTTCGCCGCCGGAGGCGGCATCTCTGCTCGTCCGACACCGGTGTTTATCACGCCGACGCCGGTGTGCTGCTCCTCTCGTTGTCAACGCTGGTGGCTCCTTCTCTCTCTCGCTGGCGCTTGTGACGTGTGGCTGCTCCGCTCACGGTTCTTTGCTCCTCTTCTTCTTGCTGCGGTCGTGGCTGCTCCTCTCGCTGCTGACACTTGTGGCTGCTCCGCCACGCGATAATCTTGGTGCCTCCTCTCGCCGCGACGGTATTTGTTCTATGTTGTCCCACACGGCCGCGGTCGTGTCGTTATCGGCCGCCGCATCTTTATCTTTACTCGGTTTCATGGTTGCTTCAATTGGGTTCCTAATAAGTGGTCCCCTTCATTGTAACCAGGTTGTGGATCCTCTCTAAAATCCTCATGTGTACAAGGATGTGGGTCCTTTCAAACACCCTCAATTTACCCTCAATCCAAAAATATTCTTACTCTTTAGAATTAAATAATTTAATTCTAATGTGCCTTTGGAATTAATTTAATTAATTCTTACACCTTCTAGCTAATATAATTAAACATTTAATTAAATAAATGGTTAATTATTCCTCACAATTAAATACTAATTAAATTAGTTATTTAATCAATTTCTCTCCTTAGTCACTCAACTTGAACTCCACTTCTAGATTCCTAGAAATGAGGGGGCTATAGAGTTGTACGTACAACCAATTTTCTAGATGTAACTTTTGTTATTTCAAATGTCTATATTGCCTCAAATCTGCATGACTCTACATTACCAAGTCTATTTGCTAACCCGAGTGATTCAACCATTAACCTGGAGCTTAGTCAATCTTTCATCCACCTTTCATGGCTCTACCCTCAGCTATAAAAGCAAGTCATTTCCTTTGTAAATCTATCCTTGGAGCTTTGAGCAAATTGCGTCCAACTTCACATCAATTTGACATCCGCATCCTTGTGAAATTTTCTCGTAGCATTTGCAAATCCCTTTGGAGAGTCATATCAAAGAGCATCCATAATCCAATCTTCAACAAAATCAAACAAGTCCAAGAGTTTCTACGATCTTACGAGGTTTTGCAAGATATCTACGGTTAAGGTATAATCTGTGTTTTATTCTTTTATCTTTTTTTGTCTGTTAATTTCCCTTGCATACGGTGAAGGTATAATTGTTTTTCCTTTGTGATATAACTTCGCCTAGGGCAATTTCTTTCAGATTATTTGTAAAACGGATCCAACAAGAGTGTCACGAGGAGTATCCAAGCATACTCTGCTCTTCGATCTGATCCTATTCCCAAGCCTTTCATAAGTTTAATGTTTGGGGGCATTTGTATCTACTTAATCTTCATTGTTGCACGCATTAGGGGCATAGTTGATTGTCTTTTTTTCAATGTTGTGTTGCATTGTTGATGTTTACTTCTTGGACCAATTGCAAGTAGTGTGATAACTATTTCAAGACTGCAAGTAGATCGGGGACATTATTTTGGAAAAGACTCAAGGAAGAAG
This sequence comes from Taxus wallichiana var. yunnanensis, assembly GCA_018340775.1. NCBI lineage: Eukaryota > Viridiplantae > Streptophyta > Pinopsida > Cupressales > Taxaceae > Taxus > Taxus wallichiana. Next base: position 563,194,791 of record CM031244.1, on the reverse strand, counting down.
TCGTCTAATACATTAGAGAGTGTATTGTGTGCCAAAAAAACAAGGGAGAGCATGTTTTTACAACGGATTTGTTGTAACCCTTACCTATTCCGAATCAAAAATGGGAGAGTATATCAATGGACTTCATCACAGGTCTTCCCAATGTTCAAGGTAAGAATTATATTTTTGCAGTGGTTGATAGACTCACTAAATATGCTCACTTCTTTGTTGTTCCTTTTGAGTTTAAGGCTCCACAGATTGCTGATTTATTTTTCAAAGAGGTGTTTAGGCTACATGGATTGCCTAAAAATATTGTGAGTGACAGGGATAGCAGGTTCCTTAATTTGTTTTGGTAGGAGCTCTTCCGCTTGACAGAACGGAGTTAACTCCAAGTACAGCTATCATCCACAGACAAATGGGCAAACAGAGATTGTGAATAAGTGGATTGAGGGATATTTGCGGAATTATGTGGCAGGGCAACAATCAACTTGGGTCAAATGGCTTTACATGGGAGAGCATTGCTACAATACCACTCATCACATGTCCATAGGTATGACACCCTTCAGAGCTTTGTATGGTTATGATGCTCTTTCCTTTGTAGATTTGGTGTTTGCGGGTAGTCAAGTGTTGAGGGCAAGAGACTTGCACAGAGCCAAGATATATTGGGAAAACCAACAGAAATTTTATGCGGACCAGGCATTGCATTGAGAGGTCTTTTGAAGTTCGTGACATGGTTTTCTTGAGGTTGCAGCGCTATAGACAGTCTTCTCGAAGAAGAGTGGAGCTGATAAGTTCAAACCTCGTTTCTATAGACCATACAAGATTAAGCAGAGGATAGGAGAGGTTGCCTATGAGCTGGATTTGCCAGAGCAGAGTAAGATACATAATGTTTTCCATGTCTCATGTCTAAAAAAAGCTTTGGGACAGCATATTGTTCCTTCCATTGAGTTGCCTCCTTTGGATGACAAAGGCAAACTTGTTTTGGTTCCTAAAGTAATTTTGGATTTAAGAGAGAAGAGGTTAAGGAACAAGATTATCATAGAGTATCTGGTACGATGGAAGGATTTTAATGTCCCCTTTTCCAAGCAATAATTAATTGAGGCAAGTTGAATAGCCTTTAATCCACTCCCCTTGGATTAAAGGATAATTAATTGATTTGTGCTAATGAATTAAAAATTAAAATATTATTTATTTTGTGCAAGTCAAAATAAAAGGGGAAAATCGATTTATTATAGGCCAATTAAATATCATTTGAAATAAATCGATTTATTTGGAGAAAAGAAAATAAATAAAAGGCAAGTCGATTTCCTTTAGAGTTAATTAATTATTATTTATGGGCAAATCGACTTTATTTGGCAAAGGTCGATTCCTTTTGGGCATCAATTATTACATTTAATTCTCCCATATATTTTTATTTTCAAATATTACCTTGGGGAATTAACATTTGCATTGGAGTTGACTTTCAGGCCATTTTAAAATTAAAAGTTCTCCTCTCTAGAAGATGGCGCCAAAAAGGAGAGAAAGCTTTGGAGATTGCACAAGGACAAATCTATAAAAGGAGATGATGGGCACCCTTTTTGCATGTTGACGGTTTTGGAAACTTATCTTCATGCTTGAAGAGGGATGTATGCCCACTAATGATCTAAAATAAAAGGTGTTCTTCAACACCACCTTTATGTGAAGTGTGTATACCCTTCAAGCTATGAATTGATGAGTTATTGCTTTAATCAATTGTCTATGTGAAGTCGCCATTTTTAGAGTATGTGAGCTTGATTTATGAGGGTATTTGTGAGTTTATATGATCTGATTATTGATGTTGATTAGTGTGGACCAAATCGACTTGCATTAGCGGTGTTTGAGGCATATTTTAGTGACATTTGAAGTGAATCTCCAATCTGATCTGTTTTAGCATGTTTTGCTAAGTATAATGCCCATGATTTGACTAATTTTGAGTTTGTATGTGCTTCTGGAATTTATTTATAGTGAAGCGACTTGTTTGGAGTGATTTTGGCAACATATGTGGGGCATTTTAATAATTTTATGAGCTGCTGTGATAAATTTAATATTTCAGATCTGTGTGTGGACATTTTGGGGTTTTGGAAGCAAGAGAAAGTGCTGCAAATATTTATTATATCTTTCCTAACCCTAGGTGACTAGGTTTCTGATTTTGGGGCAGATTTGAAGGGTTTCCGGTGCTCAAAAATTCAGTTTAATAGCTGGTTGGAAAGGCCATAATTTATGCTTTTAAATGCACTTGGTTTCATTGAAAAACATTGAGTATTGATCAAGTTATTGAATTTTGAAGTTCAGCTGGTTTTTCAAGTATTTTTAATTAATTTTTCTACTGTTGCAATTTATTATGGTTTATGAAGTGTCATCTCCAACTAGTTAGCCCATCTAAACCCATCACCTTGGCTCACTCCAACCCCATTTGGGTTGTATTGAAGCCGACATTGGGTTAGTTGAGGTGAACCTAGAAGGGTTGCTCTTCTAAGTTTACTTTTGCAAGTAGTAATTTTCAGATTTTAATTAATATCCCAAAAGGGGATATTACGAGGATTTACCTATAGAGGATGCTACTTGGGAGGGTGTTGAAATTTTTAAGCATCCCGCCTACAATTGTTTGAGGGCAAGCAGTGCAGGAAGGGCGGATTGTAATGTCCCCTTTTCGGAATTAATTAACTTTGGGTACTTGAAGCCTATATTTATTATCTTCCCTAGGCTAAGGGGAAATTAAAGAGGGAAATAAATTAATTTAAGTGGTCCAAGGGTATTTTTATATTTTAATTGCAAAAGGACACTTATATTATATTTTAATCCAAAAAGCAGAAATAGGATAAAATAATAACATAAGGGATGAACTTCTATTTTTGGGTCCCAAAGTTAGATTAATAATTAAATAAAGAATGGGGCACCAAGGTTAGAGAGGGATGCATGAGTAATCAAATCCTATTTTTAGGATAAAGTGAGGATAAAGCTTTTAATATTGTATATTCCTATTCTTAGGATGGGGTGCCAACTTGGGAAGAGAATAAAGTTATTATTTTATTTGTTTATGGAGCATGCATGTATTTCAAAAGGGCGCCCACTTTAGGGACAATTGGAAGTTATAAAAGCAGATTTGGGGTTTATTATTGAGGCATCTTGGAAATTTATCAACTACTTCTTTGTCTGCAAGTAGCTTTTGCTTATGCATCAACAATAGAGGACAAAATCCCTCATTTGCATACAAGTCTGAGGACGGAATCGCTCATATCTACACTTGACAATTCCATTTAGGGATCATAGTGACCAATCAAGGTACAATTGTTCAACCAGTTCAGCTAGGGCACACTTTTCAAGCTTGATTCTACATCCAAAATAGCAAGTACAGCTAGGGATTTGATGGCTGGGGAAGATTTGATTAAATCAGTTTGCATGCTCTTCTCTTCCATCTATCTTTCCATTTAGATCTTCAATTGTGAGAAAATAATTGTATTCAGACACTCTAGTATTTCTTTTTTAGTTGATTGAAATCAATAAATATAAATTTGTTTGGCACCTTGCGGCTTGTTGTTTTTATTAAAAATCAAATTGTCATTTGTTGTCATGAAAGGCAATTTTTATCATTGATGTCCTAGGGTTTTGACAAAAATATCTAAATTTATCTAAAGTATTTTTCAGAATATTACAAGTATTCTAGATATTGTATCTCTTACATGACAAATGAACATTTCTCCAAGTTGGCATATAGCTTTTGTTGCCACAAAGTATTAAGCACTTGTTGAATATGGTGGAAGTGTTCATCTTGTGTTTTGTTGAAGATTAGCATGCCATCAAGGTCGACTACACAACAAATGAATTTACGAAAGGCCGTAAAATGCATTTCATCGTGTTGGCTAGATTTTTGCATAGCTGAAAACCTAGGCGATCATGAGATAAATCTCTCTCATTTACCAATGAGGCTCCCATGTAAGATTTTACCAGTTGTATTTCCTAATATCTATTTGTTGGTATTACTTTAACTATGTAGCTCATGAACCATAGTTAGACAGTTTTGCAACAAGTAAGCAGCTTGAAGTAAGCAATATGTGCAGAGAAAAGAAAATAATTAAATGCGAGAAAAAGGAAAGGAAATGTGCAACCTATGAGGCAAGGGAAACTTTCGGATCTAGATCTAAGACAACACAAAGTTCATGCATAGATCTAAAAATAAATAAGAAACGAATGCACCGTTAACACAAAGTCCTTTGGAAATCTCTTCTCTTTTCCTCTGCTTGCAATAAGCTATCAGGGGTTTCAACTCAAAGTCTGGAACACAAGAATGCTGATTACAGATTCCGATCCTTTAACCCGTAGGTTCTTCCTCTACTTATAGTGTGTAGAGGGAAAATTACAAATGGGAAAGCTAATCTTGTCTGAACTCGAACATGAAGAAGTAGTAAAGGGAACATTTGGCAATCATCTTCCTAGAATTCCTCTCTTAGTGACATGCATCAAGAGTTTAAGCCAAAATTGTGCACATCTATCACCTATCTTAAAGAATCTTTCCAAATAACTTAAAGTAATGGTTTTTAAACCAATAACTTTAATTTTACATTTTCATCGGGAACATAAGAAAGAAGAGAAGAAAGAAGATCTGTCAACTGTAACACTTATACTTTCTTTTTGTTCTGATATTGAATATACTTGTCAAACATGTAATTCAACGTCTTCCCATCTGTTTTGACAATAGCCTCTCTCTCGGTTCTGAACTGCAGCAACCCTCTAGACAAAGCAGCAGTGTTAGCCTTCACCTTCTCCAAACCAGGCCCATATCCCTCAACATCTGCCTGAAGCTTTATGAGTCTGCCAATTGAATCCATCGTGAAAGGCATGGTGGCTTCATCAACTTCTTTCCACATAACCAGAATAAATTCCTCATGGGAAGCAGGTAATTCATCTGGGATGCTCTCGACACTTCTCCCATCTTACTCTCCAAGAATCGCATCATTTTCAAAGAGCTTGAGGATCTCTACATGGAAGGAAACTGAAATTCTAACTGCTTCCCCTTTTCCATCAATCCACCAGGTACAATTTGCTCTGCCCTTAGCACGTCCTCTGGCAATGAGTGTATCTTAGCTAAAGTATCCAGATGACTTTCAAGCAACTATGTTCTCATCTTCTATCTATGTCATCAGTTCCTTTAGCTGAGATATTGCCCTGTGCATGTTCTCCAATTCAGTTGGTATTCGTTCGAATTGCTCTGAAGCTTGGTGAATGATTTGTTCTTTCCACTGGGCAATAGCTTTGACCTGGTCCCTGCATCTTCTACCTCCTGCATCAGATGATTACTTACCTACTCATGTGCTAGAATGGGCTGAGAGGAAGGTTTGGCGACCTTAGCAATGATCTCACATAGTTGGGACACCTGCTTTTGAAGCTTAGCTCTTTCAGCCTTCTCTTTGTCAAGCTTAAGGAATAAAGCGTTCATTAGTGTCTGTGTATCCTGCTTTAATCCTTCTGTGGTAGTTTGACCTATTGGCACTTTGGTCACTGTTATATCAGCCGCCGTGAGCTCTCCCTTGTGCTTTCCTTCTTGGCACTGATAACTCAGCGAACTTTTGTCCTGATTCTTCAATAATCAACCTAGAAGTCATTTTGGCAACTTTAGGCCTTCTATCTCTTCCGCCCAAACTCAAGAGCAGTTGAAAGTCGTGTTCCTCCAGGTTGATCTCCTCTTTGGCTTCTGGGATTGTTTGCAAAGCCAACCATGATGAAAAGTTGTTTCTCGGGAATGAGAAGTCACCGAGTGCACCACCATCTCATGCTCTGATTCTGCTCTATCCGAATTTGCCACCGTGTTGTGACTGCCACCCTCTGAATTGTCCAAAGACAATGCTTTTTCAAACTCGTCATTTGTGCTTTCAACTTCTCCGCATGGAGAGGTGAAGACCTGAGTGGTTGAGGAGAAAATACAAATGACGTTGGATTCAACGGAGGAACAACAAGATCTCTCTGAGGTTCCGGGCCTTGAAGTCTTTATGAGTTGATGCTTTGGAGAAGCTGGAACTAGCACGATAGTTGTAGATTTGGCCTTCTCCTACGTGTGAGACTTCTTGTGAACCTTAAGCTTCTCCAGCCTTCTGTTGCTTTCACCTTCGTGCTTTCTTTTGTTGGAGTCTCCTACGGTAAAGTTTCCTGTGATCTGATTCATCAAAGCTTCATCCAGGCAATACCCCTTTGTCAACAACCAGTTCGAAGTGTTAACCAGAACTACGGAAGATCTTTCTTCAATTATGCTATGCAATGTTTTCTGAAGAGCAGCTCTATCCCCTCCCATCTGATGATACGAGTCAAGTATCACATGCCCATCATCTGTGAGATCTGTAGGTATCCGTGCAAACCATAATCAAACACTTGTTGCGTCGATAACCTGTTGAAGTCTTTCTTTCTGACTTCATACTTGTTTTTGCACTTCATCCAGAAGTCTTCCAACGAAGGCACATGTGAGTATTCCTAGGAGATTGTCTTCCTCGCTACCCCATATGGGTCAAAGTTCAGTCGTGCTAGGAAGAACTCAAGCTCATACTCAGAAAACATTTCAGCTTCGACTCCTCTAGCTTTGTGGATGCTCTAGCAACTGTAATAACCCACTGTGATTGGAAAGAAACCCGTAGACTTGTGTCGCTTTGATTGTAAGTCATGCATCTCCACGAGCTGTCTGCACAACTCTATGATGACCCACTTGTCATTTGGATACCTCGCAACTTTACTTGGTTCTCCGAAAAGCCGGTTACCCGAGATAGGTGAAGTCTGCAAACCTGGATGAAAATACTGACCATGTTGGGATACGACTTCTGACTTTTTTGCTTACCCTGTTGGTCTTCAGATCACTATTTAATTTGCAGATGAATTCATAAAAGAACCCATCATTGACCGCTTTGTAATCTTTGTGGCATTCAGAACTCCAATCATGCGGGAAGCACTCAAAAATAGGATCTTTTGCCAGTATGCCCCGTCTATCCAGCTTGGAAAATATACCCTGCGAGGTTGTTGCATATACCAGTATGAAGTCATTTTGAAGTTGTATGTTTGCCTCACACTCCGAGTTGTTCACCTATGTTGTCACCGATGATCTCCGCCAAATTGATTATTGAATCAGCTCTGTTGATCTCAATGCTCCTCACAAAAGCATACATCCATGAGCGGAAGTTGTGAGCATTGGCTTCTCCACTTAACCTGCAAAGCAATTTAGTAATATCATCCACCTCCTGCAACAAGTTGGATCGCAAAAGATTCATCGGGAACTTTGATGGGGACCCAGGCTTCTTCATATATTTGTTGTTCATTATGCCCACGTAATCGCTTTGTGTTTCTCCCATCATTGCTGCATCCAAAGTATGCTAATTGCAATTACCACCATTCGTGTTGGAATATTCAAACAATAATTAATAAAGCTGTGCATCCAAACCTAATAATTGTCTTTCCCGCAAACATCCCGAATTGTTTTGGAAAGTAGATGATATGATCTTGCACACTCCATAACAAATTTCGAGCAACCGAGTTGTATTGGATGGAAATCTTGATGCTTGAATAATTCCACTGCTTTTTACTGCCCGCATGAAATGTCTTTCCAGCCCTGGATCTGTCAATTATTTCGGAGATGGGTTCAGGGCCTATGTCCATATCATTGATATCAGCAAATCCGGAAGCTATGCATGATTATGTTGATCCTTCTCTTTCATCATGGCTAGAGCAATCTTTGTCTGAGCAATCTTTGTTTGTGTTCTTTTTCTTTTAATCCTACCGGAATTCTTTGCAACTGGATCAATTTGTGCAGATCTAGCAATTTCTTCATATTCGGAAGATATATTCAATGTACTTGACATTGATTTGAACTCCCTTTCACCTGTATGAATACCTACAATTATTTCAGACAAAGATGAAGTCCAGAGCATGAATACTTGATTTTTGTCACCAAAAATCTGCATATGAAGTTTGCTGCCCTAAAATTTGAGGCTTTGCTTGCATGCAAAGCAAGCATAAATATTTTTAAATTCACCTGGGCACTTATAGTAACATGCAGATAATTATCATAGCATAAATCAAGCTATTCCAACCCTAGGCGCCAAACCTTGAAGCTTTCTGGCAATGAAAAACACCTTCTGATGCACAAATCCTCCTTTCCTTGGCGCCAAAACTGTCTGGGCTGCAATCCTTAGCAAAAAGAATTAATTGTTTCTTCATTATGGCAGCCCATACTTATATAACCCTCAAGCATTCTATTTTTAATAATTGTCCTTATTCCTGGCAATTTAATTAATAAACAATCATGTTTATTCACCCAAATTGGGCGCCCAATTATGCATGTTGCTGGCTGCCTTTAAATAAATTTATTTTATTTATTTTTAGCATGCATACATGATCTATTTTCAGCTCACCCTTTTGCATTGACTTTCATCTCATTCTTGGCGCCAAAATTAGGCAGAGAAGCTATTAATAAATATTAATAAAAGCATTGTTTAATGCCTAAATGGGTCGCACTTTTTGGCAAGGGTGAATGCTAAAAATAAGAAGTCAACTTTGATGGGATTTTCTACCTGCACTGCAGCTCCAAAAATCCCTTCTTTCACTTAAGCTGTTTGACTTCCATAATGGGAATTTTCACCCCATGTAAGAAATTCCCGCCTACTGCCGCCTCTAATTTTCCCATCGCAACTTAAGTGACTTTGACTTCATGGGAAAAAGTACCCTGCAAGGCAAGTAAGAAATTTTCGTCTGCCTGCCACTACCAAAAATCCCATTGCAGCTTAAACCCATTTATTCCAAAAAGTGTGACTTGCCTAGGAGAGGCTTTTTGTGCATGACTTCATCTTTTTTTACGAAGTATGATTTCTGAGGCTAATTCCTTCTAGTGCAATGGTCGTAAATGATCTCCAGATGTTCCAGGCAATTAAACAGACTATACAAGACAAAGAACGGACCCAGGGGAATTAAACAGAAAGACCACGGGAAAACCGGAGAAAAACGCAAAAGAAATAAATAAAAACGAAAAACGTTGCCAGAAGTCACAAAAAGCTCTGAATTCATTCCTAGTGAAAACCCTATTGAGATGTGTGAATACTAACATGCAAAACTTCAACAGGATTCAACCAGAGCACAATTTACTTCAAACAAGGCATTATTTATTTAATAAATAATTAAATAAAAATTTCCCGCAGACAAAACTTGGCGGAGGCATAAAATGAGTTTTGGCATCTAGGTATTTGTCGAAATTGGCTCATATGATTCACTGGGAATAACTTAACGTAATAGAGACATCTTTTGGCAATAAAACACGAAAAGACCCATTATTTTAAAAAGAACGAAAAAAATTTCAAATGGGTAGTCCTCGATTTCGAGGTGAAATCGGGGACACCACATCGTCTACATGAATGTCGGGGTGTGTTAGTCAAGCCGAAGGGCATAACGAATCACTCAAAGAAACCTTTATTGGCTTGAAGGTTGTCTTCCAAATATTTGTAGGTTCAACAAGAATCTAATGATACCTAGACTTAAGATTGATTTTGGTGAAGAACTTGGCACCATGGAGCTAGTCCAATAGATCCTCAATCTCGGGAAGAGGATAGCAGTTCTTTATTATGATCTTGTTGAGATCTCAATAGTTGATGCACAACCTCCATGTGTCGTCTTTCTTTGGCACGAGCACAATTGGGTTGTTGCGAGACGATAAGTTGGACCCACAAGGAAACCCGGTGAACAACACTCTAAATGAGAATCTAGACGTGTTATGTGCGGAAAATGTATTTTGAATAATAGAGGCACCAAATGTAAAAACTGTAATGTGAAGTCTTATACAAGATCCAAGAGGTTGGGTGTGGGATGTCTATGTATTCCTTACTAGCAAGACCCTCTAACTCTTTTGTTACTAATCCACTTCTAACAAGAATAGAAGAATGCCTTAATATACAAGGAATAAGATGAAGCATTGGCTAAAGCATTACAACCACCTCATAGCTGATCAGCAGTCCATCATCTTCAGCTGGTGGTACTGCAGAGCTGCATAGTACAATGCTGACACTGCAGAGCTGCATGAAACTGGGTGGTGTCACAGAGGAGTTAGGACCTCGTGGTATGCACACATGTGCACAGTATGATGTTGAAGCCATTGGTGAATTCAGATCATGACGTGAAGCAACACCATAGTGCAGAAAATTATTTGCGGTCTCAGATCTTCCTTGATCATGTACAGGTTGACAAGTATATACACCCAACCATCCACCATGATCATGTTGAAAATAATATCAAGTTCGGTTTAAGTTTGCCATTTGGAATTACAATAGAATTTATTACAAGGGGAGGAATTTTATTTAGCAAGTGTCATATTTAATCCTGTAGTAATAATATTGGCTGGAATGAATGCCAGGCTTTCTGCCAAATGTTAGTTGTTTTCAAGCAACTAGACGCCATGTGTTTGTTTCTTTTAAGGGTTATTTTGTTCTGATGAGAATTGACTACTATAAAATAGCTTAGGCTATTATAATATTAAGATTTTGGGCAGCATATTCTTGGTAGGATGCGCTGCCATATACAAATTCTATAGGATGGTGCAAATCGGCCACAATCAGGTCCAAAGTCAAACACAATCCCCCACCTTACTTTTGCAGAAGTCCATGCAATCATTGTTGGTGCAAAAAAAGATTTAAAAGCATGTAAACAATTTAGTCTTCTATGCACCCAGCCAAAGTTGACTCGGGCCATTTTAGGTATCTTTTCTAACAAAAATGTTGCTTGTTTTCTTCTGCTCATACCTTATTGGCAATGTCTTAACCTAGATATATGATTTACGTAGTTACCTTAACAATTATGGCCTTCATCCTTGCAAGCGGATTCAGAAATAAGAAAGGATTACAATTCATTTGCATGGCAATGCAGTTTAAGCTGGACTTCCACTTGGATGTAAAGGTGGATAAAAGATGCAATACTGATAATTTTCAACTAAAAACAATTTAAATAGTGCATGGAAGCAGGAGAGCATTTTACTTCAAAGTCTCATCGAATCATGCTCCACTATTGTATTAAACTGTACTGAAAATATTTATGATTGCAACTCGAGACTTGTGCCAAACTAGACACCAGAGACCGAAAAATTTCAGCTTATAGGCATGGCCAAATGTTTCTAATTTTCTAGAGCATAAATAAATGCCAAAACTCCTGCAGTCAACATATTGCTGAAATAACTTTGAAACATTTCCCTCCCACTGACTGTCACATCTGCTTGCCACCATTAATTTGCTTAGAATTTTGTTTCCACCAATTAAATCATGAAAAACAGAAGCTCGTGATGTGTATATAAAAATTCTACATGGTCCTATATTCTATTAAATGTTTAAGGACCTAAAGATGTTGCTATTCTTCATCTTAAACCCAAAAGATTTAATACAAAGGATGTCACCCATCAGGAATGAATACCAAGCTTTGATTATATCATAAATGTTTGTCTGGTCATCATATGTCATCAAACAAGGCTGATGTGAATGACTCGGTTGTCTGCAGTCTGATTATATATTGTTCTGTTTCCTATGGCAATTTCTTGCAAATGACCAACTGATGGATTAGGGATCAACCCAAAACGTTTAAAAGCCAAATTTTTCATGTAAAAGATACCCAGAAAATCTTAAACAGCCATTTAGATTTCAAACATGTCACTAAATTCATCATGAGGTTGCTATGAAACATAGCAGGTCTGATCCAGTTACTAATCTGTGACAAGGCGTGCTGCATAGCTGATCTAGGAAGCATCCAACCTCAACAAACAGTTTATGTGCTGTACAGGGTGAAGTTGACAAGTATATACACCCAGCCATCAACCATGATCATGTTGAAAATAATATCAAATTCCGCTTAAGTCATTTAGAATTACAATAGACTCTATTGCATGGGGAGGACTTTTACTGCAAAGTTTCATACTTAATCCTGTAGTAATGATATTGGTTGGAATGGATGCAAGGTTTTCTGAAAATGTTAGTAATTTTCAAGCAACTAGACGCAATATGTCTCTTTCTATTGAGGGCTATTCTGTTCTAATCGGCATTGACTACCATAAAATAGCTTTGGCTATCACAATAGTTAAGATTCTGGGCAACATATTCTCAGTAGGATATGCTGCCATATACAAATACTAAAGGATGGTACAAATCGGCCACAATCAAGGTCAAAACTTCTCTAGCAATGGGCCAAGGACTTGAGAAGTTCTCCAAATCATGAAGAATCACTCAATCGGGTTTGATTTTTTTAAGTTTCTGAAAACCTTTCATGTTTCTGATGGATGGCTGGCCCTGCACTTCAGGTATTCGCTCTTTCTTTAAAATATTTCTTATACATCTAAATTATGGTTCTGTATGTGTGCAAAACATAAGGGTTCAAAGTAAATGTAAAATTACAAAGGCCGATTAAATCAAAAAACTTGTAAATGCCAATTAACTGCAGCTTGTAAAGTTTACCATGTGCATTAAAAATAAAAAGTTTGTGAAAGATTTAAGAGATTAAAACCTGGAAGCTGACTTTCAGCTGGCCTTGGAAAGCCATTTGTCCAAAAGTACTGAGGAGATCTCTTCCATATGCAAGCAAGGTAAATCTAAAAATCTTTCTGCTCCATGTGACAGGTGAGGGTGTTACTGAACTGTATGTGCACACAAAGAGTAGACAACTGCGACAGTAAAAACAAAATCCCCTTCAAGAATCTGTGAAATGCCAGTGAAATTGGGTCAATTTGAAGTTCCAAAAAACAAAAGTGAGCTGAAGAACAACAGTAAAGTACTTACCAACTTTGTATTTCTATGATTCCCAACATGAGTAAAATGTAAAACTGAAGGAATACAGAGAAGAATAAATTTTTAACAACAATGGAATGTCTTTGAAACTGTATTCAATGTTTTTTTATACATTTATCTGGAAACAACTGTGCTCTATCCTCTTTCTTTTCCCTGACTGACCAGCCACCAGATAGATGTATTTTGTATGCAATGACACAATTATTTGAACTTAGGAAAAATAATTGTGATACAGAAAAAAACAAAGTTTCTAAAGGAATCAGGTCAAATATAAAGTGCCTAGAACGCCTTATAACCATTCAAGTTAATCTGTACAGACAACCAAAAGATATTTCCTCTTTATCTCATCGCTGGGTGAATGAATATAAAACATCCTTTCAAGAACAACGTACTACAAACAGTTCTCCTGCATAAGTCAATAGAAAGTCTGGTGCAGAATAAGGCACAAACAAGAGCAAATATAGGGCGGTGATTACAGTGGTATGTAGATATTTATAATGCATTCAAGTACCCTGGTTGTTTGATGTGCTAAGAGTGTATCTGTCAAATATTTTGGGAAGCAGCCAGCATCTAGCATTATTCTCGGGAATTGCAGACAGCACCTAGCATTATTCTCAGAAATCCTTCAGCTTCTTTTGCTCTACCTGCCTTGTTGTATATTTTTATGAGGGAATCCGTGAGAAAATTCATTTAAGCATTCTGATCAGTTCTGTTTGATGCCTCATGATACCTTAAATTCTCAATCTGTTGTTCTAGGAAATCGAGTATTGTATCTGTGACATGGTTCGGAGAACAGCCTGCGTCTATCATCATTCTCAAAATTTTGTAAGCTTTCTTTACCTTACCTGCTTTGCTGTAAATTTCTATGAGGGTGTTATAAGTGACAACATCAGGAGTAAACCCATTAGCAGTCATTCTTCTAAAAAGATTGTCTGCCTCATCTAATTCACCTACTTTTCCTGCTGTTTTGATTAAGGTATTGTACATCACAATGTCCAAGTATCCCCCTTACTTAACATTGCATCAAGAACAGCATGCACCATATCTTTTCACCCATCTTTCCAAGGCCATCAATGATTACATTGTATGTGGCTATATCAGCAAAACATGATTTCCTACCCATTTCAAGAAAAAGACCCCAAGCCTCACCAAAATAGCCTTTCTTCACAAATACTGTTAGCAATTTGTTATAAGTATAGGTTCCAGGTTCGCTTCTGTTTTCGATCATGTTTTGAAATAACCTAGAAGCTATATTTACATTCCCTTGCTCTGAAAAAATAGACATGTAAGTATTAAACATATCAGTATTAAAAGAATCCATTCCTCTACTTTGTATTCTTCTTCCCTTAAATACCAAGAATCCTGGGTAAGTTTCAAAATCCAAATCCTTTTCTGAAGTATCTTGTTCACCAGCATGGTTTGTATGATCCATTGAAATGTTGGAATTATTAGCCCACTCATTCCTCTTCCGTGGATCTTCTTCTGAGATTGTATTATTGAAAGACATGTCTGAAGATAACAGACCGATGGCAACATTCTTTCTGTCTTCATTCCATTGAGTAGCCTCTCCTATCTCTTTTGGAATGTGCACAAACTTCGATGCATAGTTCTTGACAAAAGTATCTCCCATGTTTGTTTTGATATGTGATATATGATCAACCAGAGGGTGAATGTTACTCTCTTCCTTTTCCTTTTCTGGGACACCACTAAAAACATTGCCATTCTTTACAAACATAAATCTTTGGTTTTGAGCATCCTCTTGCCTTTCTTCTGTTACTGCCTCCATCTCGGCGCTCCATCTGACAATATTAGGGACAACACTGCTATCTCCAATTCGCTTCATAAGCTGATGTGCCCAGTCCTGTCTGCCAGACTTATGAAATGCAATCAACAGCGATGTTATTGTTACCATGTCAGATACCAGCCCTCTGGATTCCATTTCCTCTAATAATCTTAGAGACTCCTCAATTCTCCCTATCTTGCAGAAATATGAAATAACTATGCCGTATGTGACAGCATCTACACATTGTCTTTTCTTCTTCAAATCATCAAAGAGCATATAGGCAGCTTCTGCCCTACCTTTCTTGAATAGACCGTCGATCAAGATATTGTAAGAGAAACAATTCGGCACCAAACCCTGCTGCACCATCTTCTCAAAGAGTTCACACGCATCATCTAACTTTCCAACCTTGAACAGGCCATCAAGAAGAGCATTATACACAATGAGATCAGGATTGCAACCTTCATACATCATTTCATTAAAGAGTTTAAGTGCATCGCTGACCTTATTCACTTTACACAAACCACGGATCAATGTTCCGTAAGAGATGGCATCAGGTTCATGGCCTTGGCCCTTCATCTCTTCAATCATGTCCATTGCTTCATTCAATCTCCCCGCCTTACATCGCACAGCTATCAAGCAATTGAATATACACAAATCCGGAATACACCCTCCATCCTTCATTTCTTCAAACAGTTGTTCAGCCAGACCCACTTTCCCAACTACCCCAAACGCATGAATGCAGATACTATAAGTCCACTCATCAAATTCACAGCCCATATTCCTAGCATCCCAAAATGCTTTCTCAAACTCTGCCATCATGTGCGCCTTTCTCAGACCTAACAAAAGCTGATTGAGTGCAGTGGTATATGGGTTTATATTGGCTTTCAACATGGTATTAAATATAACAAAGGCCTTATTGACTTGGGATTTCTTAAGCAGAGCTACAAGAATAGAATTATACAACTGTAGATTAATTTGGCTTGACCCACCATGCTCTTCCATGCTATCTAGAATCTCTAAGGCCTTGTCAAACATACCTGATTTGATGAAACTGCGAAATAGAAGCTTAGAAGTCTCGGTGTCTACAGAGCAGCCATCTTTGTTGAGGTCATTCAGTAGCGGAGGTACCATTTCTATCTTGTCTTCCCTGCACAGTCTCCAAATCATGGGGATGTATGTTTTGGCATGGTGTTTGTAGCCATTCTGAAGGCCCGCCCACTTGAAGAAATTCAGAGTTTTTCCACATCTAAAACCCTGGATTTTATGACACCTGAAACTATGTGGTGGTCGATTTGTTTAATAGAGAGAGCAGAGAGGGCTTTGTTGATGTCCGTGCCTCCTTTTCTGAGGGCCTGGCAGATGGATGCCACCTCCAATATTCTTAATGTAATGCCAACCACCCCCATTCCGCATTGCAAATGGGCAGCAACTGGTTTTACTGCCATTATATTACGTTCTCACCTTCTCGCCATCAGAACAAAAAAAAAAATCGACCAGCTAGAGCCTTGATCAGATAAAATCCCGATATGAAATGAGATTTTGGCAAAATGGCCTACAGCATATATGAAAATTGTGATCATTGGTGTATAGTTTTCCAATCACAGACCCCCAAGTTTTTTTTAATGTACAACTTAATCATACAAAAAATTGGGTGTAAAAAGTGACACCCTGAAATGCGAAATGTCCAATCAAATCGAGTCAAAAAAGCTTCGAGAGAGACCAAGTCACCTCTAAGCACCGCCATTAAAAAACCACGGTGCGAACTTCAATCAAAAAAGTGAACATAAACATCAAGCAGCAGCTTCGCAAACATGGAGGCAGGTGGCGGAGGAGGAGGCGGACTATCAGATTTATCGCCCCAACCCGATCTAGAGGGGTGAGCCTCGTTTGAGACAAGCTCCCACCCATCCTGGCCAGTTTCCTTCTTCTATTCAACATCAGAATCTTCATCATCCCTGTGGGGAGAAATGGCTAAATTCAGCCGAGGGAATTTCACTTGAGAAACGCCAAGCCAACTAGAATCACCAAGTGGAGCTAACTTGAGCTAAGGCAGCCTCGATCGAGGGAACCTCCACCGAGGTGGAGGGGGGGGGGACTCCATGGTCGACGGCGAGGACCCCCCATCCACAAACAAGAGGTGGTGAGCGATGACGGCCGAGGTGGTGAGCGGCGGCACATCAGGGGCACCATGGCGCGCACAATGAGTCGAACCCCAATGGATAGTCGGAGGCGATGGAGATGCTCCACCTCTAAGCACACTTTTTAGCTTGGTTTTGAATCTGAAGCATAGTAGTAGAAATCACAACCACCTTATTAGTAATAAAGAAATCATAATCCAAAGGAACATTATTAAATATAGCATTATTTTTGTCTTTCCATAAATGGAACAAAATTTCAATTTTGAAGATGTGCCAAATTTTGTTGTAAACTACAGGTAACATGGCTAAATCCCCCAAGAGAACCACTTTCCAGGTGAAAAACTCGGGAGAAAAGGGTTGGAAAAGGGTGTGAATCCATCTCAAGCCATCTGAGCACAAGGGCAAAACCAAAAAATGTGTTTGATAGACTTTGGTTGTTACAACACAAATAGATGGGGTTAAGCCCAAAATGTTTGAGTCGGGAACTAGTAGGAAGACCTTGGTGGAGAAGACACCAAAGGAAATGATTTTTTTAGGCTCAACAATGGCCGACCAAACCCTCTGAAAGCGACGGGACCAAACGAAGCCAAGGAGGAAAGAGACCAATGTTTGTTAAGCATGTCACTATCATAGAACAAGAGCCAATAGAGAATAACCAAGGGAGGGTTTATATTTGCAAAAGGAGTAGCAATAGGCCAATTCCAATCACGCCACCAAGGAACTCCAAAGGTAAGTCATATCTTGTGTAAATATTCTTCAGGAATGCAGTTAATTAATTGTCGGATAGGAGCAACATTTGTAGGAAGAAGGTGGAATTTTAAAGCCAGAGTCTCCCAAGAAAGCCAAGAACAAGAGTTCTTACAAAAAAATCCCCAACAAATTTAATCCCCTTTTTGAAAAATCTGAGAGCTTTAACCCAAGGAGCCAAAGCCAAGGGTGAATCTGAAAAGAAAAGAGAGAGGACCACTAGAGAGAGCGAATTAAATGAGATGTCAAATCTGAAGCCATTGCCAACCCAAATAAGGTGTGGTCGAGAAATTCTCAAGCCTTCCAAATACTTTATAGAATAAAAGTGCCCTTAATCTTAACTGGCACTGGGCAGAGAAGGAGAGATTGAAAGTTAAGACCCTTCCAAGCATGTCTGCCCATAGGAACACCCTGAAAAATACCATGCCAGAAGGAGAATTTTCCAAGCTTCATTCCCTTCCAGGCTACACAAGATCCATTTAGCACAAAGATCCCACCCCGGTGTTTGACATCAATTAAGCCCAGACCACCAACTTCTTTAGGCATACAACAAACTTCCCAAGCAACCTTGTGGAACCCCTTGTGCCCTTCAGTGTTGGCCCAAAGGAAATCACAAAGAAGCTTCTCAAGTTTGGCATAAGCAGCATTGGAGGGATCCCAACATGAGGAGTAATACACATGTGTGGCAACTAGAACCTTAGAGCATATCTGAAATTTCCCTGCTAGAGAAAGTGGTTTGGTGATCCAAAAAGAGATTTTGTGTTCAACCTTTAGACCACATAAGACCAAAGTTGAGCTAAAGTAGCCTAAAAAGTGAAAGGGATACCAAGAAATTTGAATTGTATCCCAGTGGATCAACTCCATTTCATACCAGCCAGCCAAGTAGGAATGGGAGACTGAGATTGTCGATAGCATTGAGTTTTCTCCCATTGAATAACAAAGCCCAAAGCAAGACAAAAAGTGTCCAAACAATCAAGAGCATGATGAACATATTGCTCTTCCTCCAAGAGTGTGAAAAAAATCATCAAAAAATGACCATTAATAAGTTGTTGAGTAGTAGAAGGAAAAGAAATACCTTTCACTAGTCCTTGAGAAGCATTGTGAGCAAGAAGATAGCTAAATCCTTCAACAACCAACACATAAAGGGAAGGGGCTAGGGGCAACCTTGCCTAATAGATCTGAACAAACCAAACTTGGAAGACCAGAGAGCACCATTGATAGTAATACCAATGTTGCGGCGGTTCTGCAACTACCGCTCTACACAAAGTGGTGGTTGCATAGTTGTGAGGAATTTTTGAAATTTGACTAAGTATTGATAAAAAAATTGTTTTTGTTCATTTTTGCAATGTTTTTGGCAAGCTTATTATGTATTTATATGATTCTAAATTGCTCTTTTCTTGATGTTTGTGAATGTAGGGGAAGTATTTCGGGTGAAGTAGGGCTGCGAGTGTGATTGGTTGCCTTTGATTTTGGAGGGTGACTCGGTACAAGAGGGATTTACTTCAAAGGGTTGGGATTTGGAGGATATCTCAAACATGATTGGTTGCACCTTCTAAACATTTATTATGTGACTTACTTATCCTACTTAGGATGAAGAACGGAACACCTTATGGTTTCTGGGGTTAGAGGTGAGTGGATGATCACCTTAGAGGATGTATACTAGATTTTGGGGTTCCTATGGCGACGGGAAATTAGTTCTAACTAGTGCAAGCTCGGTAGCTCAAGCTCGCTAGTGGATGCATATATGGGGATGCATGGGAAACGACACTAGTGCCAAACATGGCATGAAAATACTATTAATTGACTTTGTTCCTATCCCGCCTTGCCTGAGGCCATTATTGGTATTTTGGCCTCGCGTTTGGTTAGGGACAAGGGCATGGACAAACTACTTTATTACTGGGCACCTACCATACAGAGCATTAAGTAGTATGACAAGATCTATGCTTGGGGATTGACATTCAGGTACTAAATATCATGATTTAGACATAGTTGTTAGGCTAGGGGGCAAGGCCCTCGTCATCCTACATTGGTCATGAGTTGGCTATATGAGAGGATGATCCCCTATCAGAGGGGTATTGACATAGCGGATCTCGGGGTAGTTAGAGTAGTTAGATGGGTTGACATGGATCCACTTAGGGGCCTACATAAGTTAGTTTGTACACTCATCACGACCGATATGATTACACAACCGTATTAGGATATGATCGGCATATGGGGTGAGGAGGCTATCAATTTGGCCTCGTGTAGT
Organism: Taxus wallichiana var. yunnanensis; assembly: GCA_018340775.1. NCBI lineage: Eukaryota > Viridiplantae > Streptophyta > Pinopsida > Cupressales > Taxaceae > Taxus > Taxus wallichiana. The sequence goes on along the minus strand of CM031244.1, from coordinate 563,175,102 downwards.
TCTATAGTATAGTTAGTGGATCGGGCTAGTAGGGTAGAGACCCATCCAATCCTCAGGGTACCTCAGCAGTTTGGGCTACCTTATATTGATGCCCTCCCAACAGTGCCCATATTTTACAAAGGGATCCAAGATTCGAGAGCTACCTCGAGGGAAAGATAGAGTGGAAAATGGTTGCACAGGGATTCCCATCGACACGCCGTAGGTTATTCTAGATCCAATTTTTGGGGCATAGTTAGGCCTAGGAAAATCCTCCGAGATAGAGGCTGACCTAACACACGGTGGAGAGGAGGATCTTTGGGAAAATATAGAGGGGAGGAGGAGGAGGGGTGAGACAGAGACAAAGGAGGAGAGTGACCCAGAGTGGGAGGCCACTAGAGAGGCCTCTACAACTACTAGAGCCAAGGTAGAGACACTACACTCGAGAGGAGCCTTTGGACCGCAAGAGGAGGGAATGTGGAGCCGTCAGGTATGACAGGATGGGTGTAGAGGAGGTTAGAGCAGAGGAGGCACATGCACCAAATCCTGCACAAGTTGTTGATCCAAGTTGGATTCCTAGAGATCTAGGTAAGTATAATAATCTTCTCTCAAATTTAATTTCTAGAGCGGGATGTTAATGAACTACATACTTATCTCTCTCTTTTGTTTTAATTTTAAAATGTTTCTAACTCATCATTGTTTAATTACACTTTGCGATTACAAAGATATGGTGGCGAGATCTTATTAGGTGAATTCTCATGGATATGTTTTCACTCCCTACGAGGAGGACACATGAGCGGCTATTAGCAAATCTTTGGACACCCAACGATGGTTAGACATCACACCGATGTGTTTTGCGCCGGCATGAAATGCAACAAAGGCCATGGCCTAGATGAGGACCGAGTTTATTGCCCACAAGTGGTTGAGAGGAGACAATGGCGAGACCATTCTCGCAACAGAGCAACTATTACTCTTGGTAAACCACCGCCCCATTGTATGGATAGTCTCACAAGCATTCTCTTCGATTGACACGGGGAGGCTCTCATGCGTAGTTAGTCACTCTCATCCCGGGAGCCGCGGATTGGAGCCCTCGCCCTGCACCTTTGGTGGAATCTCAGAGAGAGGGATAGGCCATGAGCCTTTATTGATTTTGGACCATTTTTGCGTATATATCATTTTTTTGTATTTTTGGCTCATAGATGAGTGTTTTGACCACACTTCTTTAGAGTGTGATGGTATTGTACATGAAACTTTGACATTATTATATATACATGGATATATCTTTTTGGGTTCGGTATTCTATGTAAGATTTGACTTGATCATGGTTTATCTCATCGCATGTACTCGTACATAGATAGAATTTATGATGCATTTTATATGTTTTATGGATGCATGTTATGGATGATGATGATGCAAATGTGATAAATAGAATGATTTCTTCTTCTTCTTTATAAATATGATGATGCACATGAGAACACATTGTAACTTAAACAATTTTATTTTCAAGCAATATTTAGCACTTTTATTTTATCAACAAAACATGATGTATGCGATATAATAATAAAGCGAACTCACTCCATCCCCAACTCCACACAACTAGTAAGATGTGAGGGCTCGAGCTCAAAAGGAGGCGAGTTGCATGATTTTGAAGAATGAAGATGGTGACAAAAGGACAATATTTTGATAGATATCCAACCTGGAACCTCTGACTCAACCCTAATAAATGCTAATTAACTATTTCAAAATGTGGTAAGTTTAACTAGACTTAGATCCGTAGATGGCCTTTTGATTGAAAAAATATGGTTTTAAGGATAAATCTCTTGTAACATACACATCTAGCTCATTTTCTTGGGATTTTAAGATTTCAAAGCACTTTTTATTCTGATTTATTTATAACTTACTAATTTATTTTATGGGACCCCTATGTCTTACCCCAAGCTACTAGTAAGAAGCATGGGCTCATCACCAAGGACAAGACATAAGCGAGTAAGGCACTTCCTTCCTTTCCCAACCTCACACCACCAATAGGAAGCATGTGCTCATCACCAAAGATTGGTAGGGAAAAGAAGTGTAGTATTATTTGTAAGAAATCCATTTTGCATTTATTGTTGATTTATCCTCTCTTTTTTACTTTAGACTTGTGGTTTTGGGAAGGAAAACTTGCCCCTATCCTCAACCCCGCGCAACCGGTAAGATGTGAGGGCTCACCACTGAAGGTTGAGATAGGTGAACAAGAGGTCCAGGTGAAATGTTTAGATTGTTTCTATCATAAGAGAGATTTTCGGGAAAGATGTGACATCAAAAAGCTTCTAGTACAAATTGTGGGAAAAACACACGAATTTAGAAGAAAGCAGTGAATAGGACTCAATATGTAAGTCTTGGTAGGATAAATGTAAAATTACGTCTTAATAGTTGAGATGATAAAGAGATTAAATAATTTGGAGATGATAATATGAATACTTAAAGAGGTATGATTGATTTTTTTGCCAATATTTGGAAGTTTTAAAAGTTGCTTGAAAAATAAGTTTCTCGTTTTACAATTTCACAAAATGATAATGCAAATGATAAACAATATGGATGCAATAATGTACATTGTGGAGATGCAAATGAACTATGCATAAAAGCATTTGAGGTGAAGTGAATTAATTGATTTACTAAATTATTCACCTTCAGAGTACATAGGCGGTATGCATCATTCTTATAGTCTTCCATTACTTGGTATGGGCCTAACCATTTTAGTCTAAACTTCCTTGACTAAACTTTTTATCGATACGGTTGTCAAGTATCAGTACTAGGTATCCTACCTATATTTCACGTTCATACACTTTCTTGTTATATTGGTGACACATCTTGTCAGCATAAACTTGGTGATGTTGTTCAGCTCTAAGCGAGCTTCATCAAGAGTTTTTAGTTTGACCACTCAAACTTCTCGATATATGTCTTCATCTAGGATACCTTGTAGAGATATACAAAGACTAGGTAGCTCTACTTCTAATGGTAAGACCGCATCAGAGCCAAAAACTAAAGAATATGAGGTTTCCCCGTAGGTGTTCATACCAACGTTCTATAAGACCACACGAGGTCATAAATAACTTTGAATGTTAATATATTTTGTTCTCCTTAACCATCTTAAGGAGAATAGAATTTAATGTTTTGTTCATAGCCTCATCCTGTCCATTGCCCCCCAAGGATAGTACAAAGAGGTTGTGTGATGGGATATTATGAATTGCACACATAACTCATGTACCTCTTCATTCTTGAAAGGTGCGCCATTATCTGAAATAATGATTTATGGGACACCATACCTACTGAATGATTTGGTTAAAATAAACTTAGCAATTATAGATCCGGATATGGTTGTAAGAGGCATGGCCTCAACCCACTTTGTAAAGTACTCTGTGGTTGTGAAAATGACGTTATGGCCATCCGAAAATGAGGGAGAGAACTTCCCTATCAGATAAAGACCCCAAGTAGAAAAGGGTCGAGGTGTCACTTATTGGTACATGTAGAGCACGAGCAAGAATATGTATCACTTGTGAAAACTCTTGAAACTTTTGACACCTACGTACATGCTCTACAAATTTTTGTTCTACCGTGGTCTAGAAGTAGCCCATGCGCTGAATCTTACAAGCAATTGCATGCCCTCGAAGTGACTACCACAGAATCCACTGTGGGATTCAAAGATAATTTTCTCCGACTCTTCTTCATCAACGCATCTCAAAAGCATGCCATTGAAGGATCTACGATAGAGCACTTATTCTATAATTATGTATCTCGTGGCTATGACACGTAGCCATCACCTTTGTTGTGAGGTTGCTCCCTCAGGGTACAATCAGTCCACAATGTGATTGACAATATCAGTGTACCATAGACATGAAGCGATGGGAGGATTTGTTTATATAAGGAACACACATTCATCAAGGAAATCTAGATCTACTAATTCCCCATAATCTATTGGATTATCTGCCAACCAATTGGTGATGATCTGTCCCTTAACGGACTTTTGGTTGAGAAATGTGTGTTCGAATTCATCCATCAGTGTAATGAAATGATAATCCTTCTTACATAAGACAACTTTGAGTTAAGAAGCGTTTGCAACTATTTAGATTTGACTATTACTTGTGTCTCTTGGTTAAGCATGTAATGCCTTAACCTCTTTTTACAAAAACTATAGCCAAGCACTCCTTCTCTGCTTGTGTATATTATGTCTCGTAGTCAAGAAGAATACGGCTAATGAAATATATGGCCCGCTCATGACCATCATCGTCCTCATGTGCTAACATGCATCCCTATCAAGACATCAGTGGCTCAAGAATATAAAATTAAAGGACGGTCAACTTTTGGTGGCATGAGCATAGGTGACAATACGAGGAAGCGCTTCACTAACTCAAATGCTTCATGACACTAAGTAGTCCAATCTTTACTACATTATTTCTTCACTAAGTTGTTAATGGGGTGAATGGCGTACGTTAAGTCAAGGATAATTTCCTTGAGCTTTCTAGGAAAGATATGATGCGAATCATATGTGGGTGTGGATATTTCAAAAGTTGCTCAAATTTTCACTAGATCAACATCAATGCCTTGGGAAAATATGATATAACCTAATAACTTGCCTCTTGTTACTCGAACATGCACTTTTCTAGATTTAATTTTTCATCGTATTCGATTAAGCGTGAAATAATAATGTGAAACACCTCGGGGTGATCCCCACATTTCTTAGCTTTTTCCAGGAAATCATTAACATAAGTCTCCACAATCTTATGAATAAGATCGTGTAAAATGTATGTCATGGCCACATTTGGTAGGTAGCTTCGACATTCTTGAATTGAAGGGCGCGCCTTGACATGTGAGAAGGTTCCCGAGGAGTAGTGAAAGTAGTTTTGGTTTGGTCCTCCTCGGAAATCCTTATCTGGTTGTAACCAGAAAATTCATCCATAAGAGACAACTCATACCTAGTTGTTACATCAACAATGATGTCAATTGAAGGTAGTGGAAAATCATCTTTAGGACAATTCTTGTTAATATCCCTGAAATCAATACAAAATGTATCTTCCCGTTATTTTTGAGAACCGGGACAATGTTTGATAACCACATAGAATAATCTACTAGTTTGATAAACCCTACTTGAAGGAGTTTCATTACCTCCTCCTTAACCATTAAAGCCACCTTTGGCTTCATGGGTCTCAATTTATGCTATATGGGTTTTGCATCAAGTTTCTTGACTAGATTTTGAACTACCATGTCAGGAGTGAAACACTGTCATCTCCTTACAAGTAAAGGCGAAGGATTTAGAATGTTCTTTGAGCACCTTTGTATGTATTTCTATCTCTTCTTGCGAAAATGAAGAACCAAGTTTCAGGATTTTGGGTTCCTCTTCCATCCCTATATTAATGTCTATTGTTCCTTGATTAAAGAAGTGTTACCTTCTTCAAACTCAGGTGGGGCTAGAGGTAGCTCCAACTCTTCCTCGACTTCATAGATCTCAAAATATTCAAGACAGAGAAGACTTCATTGTACGATCTCCGAAGTAAGAGGAAGGGTGAGGTATAAGGAAAATCCCTTCTTGTGGTGTGCGGGATGAAGGTTTGTGTAAGCATTAAGGTATCCTAAGATTGTATCATCGTTTTAAGTGAAATCCATCGTAGTGGGCTCGTTTTGAGTCTCAACATGTGCTTTAGAATTGCATTGGTTGGCATCTTTCGTGCAAAAGCTTTACTCACCTTTGAAATGGTGAATTTGGTTTCCTTTAACTACTTGCTTGGACAAGAATGGGAGGAGGAAGTTTCCATAGAATCAACTTGATTAGTTTTGTTCTCTTGGAATGGCCTACGGAGATAAAGTCAAAAATAATACAAATCTCGAGAATGGAAAACTTGTAGAGTTGAAGGTGCTCTGCTCTGGTCTCATAGACTTCTGAGACTTGATTGGAAATGAGTTGTGAGTCACCCAAGACTCTAACATTGTTCACACCCATCCTCTTGGCCACAATAAGACCAAGAAGAAGAGATTCATACTCATCTCCATTGTTTGTACACTCAAATTTCAACTATGGGGAAGTGAGAATCACCCCTACCCTAGCGCCATAGCGGAACTTTGCACAATCGTATTTGAGGTCAACGGTTATGCAGGAAGATAAACATTTGATCATTCTTTGAATCTTCTTCCTTAACTTCTGAGACCTCAACCATACAAACCTCTCCAATGCCATCGGATGGAAGAGAGGCAATTCCAAGAGCATGACCTATGCCCAAGGAATCAAATGGGAGAACAATCGGTAAATCATTCTCCAAAATCTTAACGATTTTGGTTGTAGTTTTTGTTGACACGGTTTCTACTACGGTGGCCTTATTTTCATAAGAATTCACCCGTTCGATTGCCTTGGATGATTTTAACTCAATTGTTGGAACAAGCTTAGATGTGGGAATTGATCCCTAAGGAGAGTTAGGTATGTTTAACTACTTAGGCGAGAATTCAAACTCAGTGTGAATCCTGAGTTTCTTCTTAAGGTTGGCTAAATGGATATGGAACGGTTTGAATCACCTTGAGCCACAAAGACCTTCCCTAGATGTAGGAACCTAGCTTCTTGAAATAGCGTGGAAGGGATGGCCTTCATCCGTGAATCCAAGGTCTTTCGAGAATCATATTATAGTTAGTTTCCCGATCTATAATATAAAATTCAGTCAAAATGGTCTTGGGTCCAAGGGTGACTGGAAGCACTATGGTTCCAATAGATGTTGTTTTAAGGCTATCATAACCTCTCAAAGCATGTTTTGAGTTGAGGAACAGTTTGTTTCCCCATAGCCTAACTTTTGTAAAAATGAGAAGGGGACTATATTAACAATAACCCCATCATCTATCATATCACATTTAACGTAATTGTTGTAAATCCAAACTTGTAAATATAACACAGGATCACCTCTTTGTGCTAGCTCAACATCAGTAGGCATCTTGCTAATATCAAATACAAACCCAACATCTCTCTCATGCTAGAACGGAGGGTGAACATCAAATTCTATATGGTTTATTTGGGCTTATGGAGGAGGTGTGACATGGATTAAGTGGCCAAGACCTAATGCTTCTAATAAAGTATATCGGTGCGTTGGTGAGTTCTTCAACAAATCCAGAAAGGATATGTGGGAGAAGGTCTTAGTTAGATTCATAATTAAATCATAGGCCCCAAGGGTTTAGGTAATACTAGCACAACATCTTGCACTAAGGGGTCAATAAGGAGTGGTTTTGAAGCATAGTCATGGGTACGAGTAGCTGCGTGGATTTTCGGCTCAGTTTCTAACTCATCTGGGTCCACAATCTTAGGATGATTTTGTCTATCCAAAGGAGGAGGTACTCACGGATCTAAGGACGTAGATGATTCATGATCATTGTTACTATGGGATCCCCCTTGTTGGTGCCATGAGGATTAAGATTCCCATTTTCAGGGTGCGTTGGGAAGGGGTCTTTATAAATCCCAAGAGTAGCATTCTGGAGTAACATGCCCCATGTGAGGATTTTACATAGGTGTTGTGGGATTAGCCAAGAACATCTCAATGAAGAGTTGTCTCAGTCTTTTGGAATACATTTTATGAACTTATTATTGTCCTTACACGTCGAGCATCGTGTCCTATAACCCTATAGAAACCACAATATAATTTGGGATCATAATCTCGAGGTCTTTGGTTATGATTTTTTTGTGGCCCATAGTTCTTATTGTTGTTCTAGTTTTTATTATTATAGTTAAAGTTTGGAGGCCTTTGGCCTTGATTTTGATACTGATTTGGAAATTGGTTTGGATATTGGTTTGGGTATTGAACCTGGGCCCCCATGGGCCTAAACTTGTTGAGGAGGAAGGGGAGGGTGACTAAAGTCAACCACATTAATAGGAGTGAATTTGTTACTCCTTTGGTTGTTCGCATTTGTATTATTGTTATTATTGTTATTTGTGTTGCTTGTGCTAACAACATTCAACTTTTTAGGTTGATCAACTACACCGTCTATTGTAGCACCAGGGTTTCGATCGAGGAATTTTGGTCCTTGATTGTTATTGTTTAAACTGCTCGGGTAATTTGAATTACCTTGAGAGGGAGTGACTAATTTCCCATTTGAACCATACGTCTTTTGTCCATTTTTGGTCAATATGGAGAGCACCCTCTAAGACCTCCTCATAGCTCATAAGAGGAAACTTTTGTACTTCTTCCTTAGTTTCTTGATTGAGGGAATGGAGGAATAGATCACAAAGCTCTGTTTGATCTATGTTTGGAGCATTGGAAGAGGAATAAAGGACTTGCCGCCACCTCTGGATGAAGTGGTAAATAGACTCATTATGCTCTTGTTTAATGTGCAAGAACTCTCTAATTCTGTTCTTAACAATTTTTTCATGTTGAAAGCCTTTATGAACTCGAAATGAGTTGCTTAAATGAATGAATGGAGGGTTCCAAGCTTCTATAATACCGATCGAGCAATCCCTTGAGGGCCTTGGGAATATCTTTGTTATGATTGCATCCCAAGGGAGTATCTCTCTAATGGCGGTCACATATGCCTTGATGTGGGCATTTGGGTCTCCCCCCTTGAACTTTGGGAGGTCTGGAAATGGTCGTGGGAGCATGACACCTCGGATAGTAAAATCCAGAGGCTCTTTCAAGTATTCAAAGTATGTCCCTAGTGCATACGATTCAACCATTGATGACCCTTGGTGGGGAGGTGGAGGTGGAACAAGATTTTGGTACAACACAACATAGGTATTGGTCGGGGCATAAGGAACCCCTTATTGCTGAGCGTATAAACCAGGGTAAGAAAACATGTCCCCTTGTGGTGATTTTGAATACATGTGAAGGTATGGGGGACATTATTTGGATATGGATTGGTAGGCGTAAAATGAGGGAACATCGCATTACCAGTTGGAATGACATTCGAGAATGCACTTCTAGCTGGCCCTTGTGATGGATATCCGTATAGAGCATGAGGGGGCATGCCTAGTGTGCAAGATCCAGTAAGAAGGTCTCAAGGATAGGAATGCCCATGTAGACTTGAGAAGGTGGTGGTGCAGAGGGAACATGATTAGAGTTCTGAACTTGGCGAGGAAATTTACCTTACCCTATGAATGGTGTAGAATGTGAAGGTTGGGCAAGTTCTAATTCCCTAATTGTCCACCAACGTTGAAATCACATCACTGATGAAGGTGTTACATTTTTAGGCATGTGTTGAGCCTTGTTGGGTTGTAAAGGCATGTGATATCCTGCTATAAATTGATATTTCATAGACCACCCCTCTTTAGATGTATTTTTTGTTGTGGGAGGAGGGGTAGCAACATTTTTCTAAAGAACATTAGTATACCCTTGCATCCTATCCAAGGATTGATCTATAATGTTAAGACGCTCACCGCTTTGGGTGAGCCATGCTAGGAACTCATCATCATGTGGTAGGTAAGAAGATAAAGAATTAGATTGCATGTTGATTTGGGTTTTGGATAGGACCCGTGGATAGAACCCTTGTTCTCCTATGAATGTCATATTGTTAGAGTTGGAGAATTCCGGTTGTGCACTATGGTTAGGTTGATCAATATCCTCAATCCTAATCGATGAATTGGTATTAAACCCTTGAGGAGGGGGTGTATGAGGATATGTTAGATTATGTATGTAATTATTAGACCACCCGACAAAGAAGGTGTTTGTTGCATACTCATTTGATTATAATAAGCCTCAAGACCGAAATTGGCCTACCGTATTCCGACCTTACATATTTGGGGGGTGTATGAACACCCATAGAATAATGAGAGAGGATAATTATGGATGAAATAAAGGAAAGAAAGAGGATATGAAAAGGAACTAGTCCTTTATGTCGGGTTCACCAATTTTTACACCTAAGAATCAACATGTGACTCCTAGATGCACGCGACCTCCTGAGGTCTTGCGGGACAACCACTGATGAAATGGATAGATGGATATGGAATGGATAAATAGGAATGCAGATGGAATGGGTAAAAGGTATGGAAAGAAATCAAGGAAATCTAATATTCTCAACTACGATGGGTATGTCCTCATTGAGAGAAATGAAAGCCTCTCTTACTTGTTCTAGGGTAATGGTATGGTCAAGTATGATTGTGGTACGCAAGTTGGTATCAATGTCATTTAAGCCAAAAAAGAAATGACTTAGTTGTGGAAATTGTTGAAAATCTCCTTCGTCTTCAATTAATTCCTATCTAAAGAGGGTCATTTGTGTATGACATATGATAAGATGAGGATGACCCTAGTCTCTACCGGGATGGTTTACCCAAAACTTGTTAGCATTATCCGCCTCATCGTTTAAAGCAATCAAGCTGTTAGATGATGCTAGTTTGGGGTGGGAGTGGTCTGAAATATGAGTTGCCTAAGGCCACTGATGAATATCGGACAATTGTGTAATGGCATTTTGTTGCGACACTCTTGGGTCACACACTCTTTGTCTTTGTTGTCTTGGGCCTTGGATGGTCATGTGGTTATGTGGATTATTTGTTTAACTTGGAATTTACTTATGACTGCATTGTCTTCAATTTGTGATATATTTTATGTTGATAAGTAGTTTTGATGCGGTGAATTTATGAAAAGAGAATAAATAGAGTACAATTGTTTTTATCCATTGAAAAAAATTTTTGTTTTGCATCAATTTTAGTTTTCATAGAGCACTTCTTACGAGGTGATGGATGGTGTTGGCATAAACTATACACTTTTGTTAGTTTAATAAGTTTTTGTTTGTATGAATAGAGCTGATGCATACAAAGGTGGATACGATTGATTAAATAGAAAACATGTACACACAATTGCAAACAAAATTTTGAAATAGGTCTACAAATTCAACATATATGTCATATCACATAGACAAGGTAACACAAACACAAATTTCTCGACTCTTAACTCTATATATATATATATATATATATATATATATATATATATATATTTAAGATGTTTAGACTGACACAACGGAATACATATATACTCAATTCCACTTCAATACTTAGTTTCTATTTTGCAATACACATACTCTCATGTATACATACCTCTCTTCCACATTTACTTACTTCTACATCCACTCTACACAATTCTCACACTTTATCTATGCACTCTACGTACATATACACTCCACATACTCTACATACCAATTTATCTTATCCTCTCTTGTATTTGTCTGATTAGATCCATTACAAAAGGTTGTAATTGTTACTCATGTCTATTATACATGCAATGTATTTTTCAACTCGCAAAGCCTTATTCTTTTGTTGTGTGGTGTCTATCAACAATATACTATATAATATCCACAGTCAAATTCTTATATTACAATCCGATGAAAAACCATATCAATATCATCCCAAACTTAAACTATTGTCTCGTCCTTGAGATAACCATAAGATGAAATCATCATTGATTCCTTTAATTTTATTTCTTTATTTTTGGTCTTCATTCGCCATTACTTGCACCAACTCGGGGGGCGTCTCGCCATCAACCATCCAAAACTTAGACATCTGGTGTAAGGAGGTAGAGTACCTCCCTCACTCGACTTACCTAGCTTGGGAGGGATGGAGGAGCCGTTAAGAAAAAAATCAACTATAATACAAAATTTCATTCACCACTTTATGGATATACTTTACAAATCAAGTGGTAAGTTGTTATTCAAAATCTTTCCAAGTCACTATTTGTGTGGCAAACCTTTACTCTACTTGCTGCGATTGGGCATTTAGAGGCTGCTAGTACCAACATCTTTGAAGGCGTTGGATTGGAGAAAGAGACATGATTTCTTTTTCTAGTTTTGTGATTGCCTCCGCCAAATTTTTCATTTGTTTATGTGCCATATTCTCGAATTCGTCCATATCATCAATTGCATATGCCGTGCGATCTCCTTTCTTTTGTATTTATCTCCCAATTTCACCAATCTCTTTCACTTGACCCCGATTATATCTACCTTGATGTTGTATGTCGTGGATGCTTTTGTGAGTTCCTCTTTGATAACATCAAGCTCATGTTTTCCTATTGGAGTGCAGGCCCGACCAACCTATCGAGTATGCAAAATAAGTTGCCACATCACCCAACGTGGATCTTAGTTGCCGTGCTTACACATTTTTCTCCTTTCCCCATTTTCTTTTCATAATGACATCATCAAGAGGCCTTACAATTCTCTATGGCTTCATCGCAAATCCTTTGATCATGTGATTTCGTGGAAGTTACGTGGTGTAACAAGTTACCCATTGTTTCTTGTAGTCTTTTATCAATCACCATTTCTTGTTTGCATCACATTTTGGCCTTACCTAATCGATATATGCAATTAATTTCTCCATAGCATCCATGTAATATCCCCTTTTAGGATATTATTTAAATCTACAAAATTAATTATCCAAATCAATCCTAGGAAGATTAGATCTTCTTAGTTTGACCTCAAATAACCCAATGTTGGCAATAATACAACCCAAAGTGGGGTTGGAGTATGCCAAAGTGGTGGGTTAGATGGGAAAACTAATTAGAATGCTAATATTTTCTAGATCTGATTTTTAACAGCAGATAATTAATTAAATAAATACCCAGAACAACTAAAAACTTCAAAAATTGATAACTTGCTCCAAACTCAATATTTTCCCACCAAATAAAATGCAGATTATTCTATAAATCAAGACCTTTCCAAAGAACTAAAGATCTGAATTTTATGATGACTGAAACCACCTCAAACAGACCCCCAAAATCTGAATACAAGTCGTTAGGGTTAGGAATATTTGCATAAATTATTTCAGTCTTTCCCCAAGCTTCCAAACACTCCAAAATCACTCCCCTTGCTCAGAAATAATTTTTAGACAAATCATATTTTTAAATCTGATTATACACAGCTGAAAACAATTGCTAATCAAACCCTAGTCTGCATGATCTTTAAAAATTCATATCTTCCTCAAAACTACTCCGATTTGGGAAAATGAGATATGCCTGGACTCGAGAAAAGACAAGGAACAAGATGAACCAAAAAAATTAGAACATAAATAGCTAAACTCCCAAAATAACCAAAATAAAAAGTTGCCTAGGGAAAAATAAATTGTTGTTTGCACATAAATTAATTCCAGCACTTGTATTACTCTCAAAACTCACAATTATGCTCACACACACTCACAAAATTATGCTAAATCAAATCTACAACATAAATATATTTTGAGATACCAAAAATATGCTTAAACAATCCCCAATCCAAGTCGCCAACACTTAGAATGGATAAACCATGCAAGAACACACTCAACACAATGAAGAGAACAATAGAGACTTCAATATCTTCAACCACAAGAGAGAGATCCTTCAACAATGAGAGAGCAAGAGTATCAAATTTGGGCATACATCCCTTTCTCCACGCAAGGAGTAAATTTCAATAATTCATCAACATGCCAATAAAGGAAATGTGACCCCTCTTTTATAGAAATAAGAGGTGCAATATCCAATGACCCATCATTTAATGTTTTCTCCCTAAGACAATATTAAATTAAAAATATTTAATGACTACTACCATGTGCACTTTATTATTTTAATTAAATAATAAAGATAACTAGCCTAAGTGCACATTAACTAACTAAAGAGCCCTCCAAGGGGTTACAAAATAGATAATAGACACCTTAGGATAACTTTCGAGCTCAATTCCTCAAACCCAATCTTGATATGGAAAATGTCCCGAGAAGGGGACATTACAATCCACCAATGTGATGCATCTCTTCATCTAATCGTGTTGTGCACTATCTTGTAGGATGCTCACTAGTTGCATCTTTTGTATGGGCAAAAATCTTGAGAGACATACTCAACCCTTTTTCCATTTTTTCTACTAAATCCTTGGTAAGAGGAAACAAAGTGACTTGTTTCCTTTAGGGTAAGATATTCTTGGTCGTATCCAAGTGGTCTTGACCTTTGTAAAAGTTTGGGTTTACTTGAACCAATCGACATGGAAGGAGCGTATATGACCCCACCTCCCATTTGTTTCGTGACCTCTATTTGTACGACTTTCTCCATTTTGCCTTGTTTTCTCCACAACCTTATTTTGGGCCTTCACAACTAATTCCTTCTCTTCTTGTTTTCTTTCTTCTAATCTATGATTTTCGGCCTCCTTCACCTTAGCCACCTCATCTTCCTTTTCCCCAAATCTCTATTTTGTATCTTATTTTTCTTTCAATTTTCTATCTTTTTCCTTGGTTTGTTCTTCCTATTCCTTCATAGATTTTTCTAATTTCTCCTTTTTGCTTAGCCTCATGATCAACTTGTTTTAGTTTCTCCACAGGTTTGTTGTTGGTCGAGTTGTTTTCTTTACACTTCATGGTGATGTTTAGTTCATAGCTCATTTTCTTGTAGTTTCTTAACCCTCATAGTCTTAAGTAACGTCTCTCTTATTGCGTTCGCAAATTAGTTTTTTTAGTTGGTCAATTCCTTTTCCATTTAGCTTTTTATTGGTCAATTCCTTTTCCATATGGCTTTTTTATTGGATGAGACCTTTTCCATCTTGAATAACTCCAACTCTACTAGAAAATTTTAAAGTTTTGGGTTAGAGGTGAGTTAAGGTTGAGTTTACTAGTTGGAACCTATATAATTTTACTTTGAAATCATAAATCTTAATATTAAAAAAACTTTTTATAAATCATAGTAGCCACTTGGAAAACACTCGTTGAGTTTGTAATATACTTAAATCGGGATTGTGAATGTAGCATCGATTCATTATTTTTTATATACACTCACCGAACCCGATACTTAGATGATATTGATTTATCGATACTTACATGATATTAGTTCCTCTCAAAAATTAAATTGAATATATGGTGGGTAAATTACAATTTTCACTTTTATTTGATGATAAGTATATTTATAATCAATTTAATTTCATTTCATGTTATCTAGTTTATTGTTTCAGTTGGTCACTTTACACAAATCACTAAGATCTTCAATCAATTGAAAGTGCCCCTCACTTCTTTGTGTGCATAAAATCTCATCTGGTAAATGTTGTGAAACTCTTTTTTAATAAATATTATAATGACCATTTTTTCTTATTTTTTGGTTATATTATATGATTGACAATCATCCCCAAAAAAATAAATAAAAAAAAAATTATATTCACGATAGGCAAATACATATGCAAACATAAATGTTAGACGATAAGCAAATACATATGCAATCATGTTTGTTCCTTGGAGAAAATATATGTTCGTCGATAGGTAACCAATAGGTGAATACGTATGTAGTCATGTCATTCCTTGGAGAAAAATGATGTTCGTCGGTAGGCGAATACATATCTCGGCATAAATGTTAGCCGTTAGGACAATGCGTATGCATTAATGTGTTTTCGTTGGTAGACTTATAAACAACAAGTGTTCGTAGGTCATCGATTACATACTCACTTTATGTTCTCATAAAGGTGAATATAGCCACACTATCATTTTTGACAAAGTAATCCAAACATGTGGTGGAGAACTAAGTTAACATTCACAAGAGTAATCCAAAATTTGGTTTGTCAGAGGTAATAAGGAAATAGTTATTTCAATTTGTTTCAGAAATTGCTATTTATATATCTATGTGAATGTAATTTTGGATTACCATCAAAGATGGAAAGAAAGCCCCACAGTGATAGAAATGTCCTTATTTTGTGGCCCATAGAAAGAGAGAAATGTTCTTTTCATGTCTTACATAGTTTAATTTTGTGGAATGGGAGGTTTCGGTAAAAATATCCATGTCAAAGCATGGAGACGCCTCTTTGGATGGCACTATCCTCACTTTATGTCTTCATCTTCTTCATCACTATCGAGAGGAATTTTGGTGTCACCCAGATTTCATCCTGAAATCTGCGACTACCCTATCAGAAAAAATTTCGTACTTTTAAAATAATGGGTTGTTTTGTGTTTTTTGCACGAAAGTTCTTGTATTGCATCAAGATATTCCCAAAGAGCCATATTAGCCTTTTCGCCAAATACCCGGATGCCCAAAATTTTTTATTGTCGTCGGGATTTTGTCTGGGAAATTTGTATTTAATTATTTTGAGCCCCGTATGAGGCTATTTGCGCTCCATTTTAACTCTGTTATGATCGAACATATCATTATTCCCTTGTACCAGAAGGATTTTAACAAGGAATGAGTTTTGGGCTTTATTTGTGACTTTTGGCAATTTTTCATGTTTTTGTGTTGTCCCGTTTCGTTTTCTGTGAAATTTCTCTAGAACAATTCCTTTGTCAGGTAAGCCCGATTTTTGGCCTGGAGCAGCTGGAAAACATATACGCACATTATGCCCGGAGGAAGTCACCATCGGAGGTCTAGATCACTGGGAAAAAGTGAAGTCGTGCACGGAAAAGCCCCTGCAGGGATGGGCACATTTTTGGAAAACAAAGGATTTAAGCTGCAATGGGAAAAATAGAAGCCGCAGACGGTGGGAATTTTGTACATGCTCGGAAGGTACTTTTTCCCGTGATATAAAATTCACTTAAGCTGCAGTGGGAAAGTTAGAGTGTCAGTGAGGCGAGGCGAGAATTTATTACTGCCTTGCGCAGGTAAAAATTCTCATGATGAAATAAAAGAAAAGTGACTTAAGTGAAATCATGGGATTTTATTGCCTGCCTTGCAGGGTAAATAATCCCATTGTCAAAGTCAAATCACTTAAGTGGATCATGGGATTTTAGTGCCTGCCTTGCAGGGTAAAGAATCCCATTATGAGAAAATTCTTAAAAATAGAATTATATGTGCAAAAAAGTGCAACCCACCTTGGGTGAATAATAATGCATTAAATAAATATTTGTTAATATTTATTCACCCAATTTTGGCACCCAGGCTTGTGGAAAAGTCAACAAAGGGAAGTGGACATAAGGAATTTAAAAATAGAATTCCAAAATTAAATAAATTTAATTTATTTAATGCAGCCCCTTTTGAGAAGGAATTAATACTTTTTAAAGTATTAAATGATTATATTAATTCCTATTTTCAGTGGCTATGGTCAAAGCACACTGTGAAGCTTAAGTGAAGTGATGTGTGAAGGATTAAATTGGATTAATTTAATTTATTGGATGGCTGTCCTTAAACATGCTATTTTTAAAAGAGAAGAGCATGATTTTTAATTAATTAATTGCCTTTAATTGTTAGGGCAATTATTAATTATAGAATTGTGAAGGTTATATAAGCATGGGTAGCCATATGGGTGAATTATTTAATTCATAGGTAAAGAATTGCAGCCAAGAGGAAAAGTGCGCCCCATTTGAAGAAGGATTTTGCTCAGGCAAGGTGGCAACAAGGCTAAAAGCTTCTAGATTTGGCGCATGCTTTGAAGAAGGTTGATCTTTGTCTGCATAATTGTTTGCACAGGTGTTACAGGAGCTCAGGAATTCATTACAGGTGCTTTACAAAAGAAAATGAGCTTTTATCAATGTCCAATACATTGCATATATCCTCCGAATCTGAAGAATTGTCTAGATCTGCACCAGTTTTGAAGAATTCCAGTTAAATAAGAAGAAAAAGAATTGTTCAGACAAAGATAAACAAAGCTATGGCAAAGAAAGATGAAAAAGAAAGCACAACGGAGTCATGCATTGCTTCTAAATTTTTAGATATTGGAGACACGGATCTAGGCTCGGAACTTCTTGCTGAATTGATAGAAAGACATCACTCATGCGTGCAGATAAAAAGCAGTGGAATTATTCAAGCTGCAGCTTTTCCATCCACAACCCAGTTGCCAGAATTTGTTATGCAAGTGCAGATCCATATCCAGATGCAGATGTAGATGCGGATGCAAATCCATATGTAGATCCAGATCCATATCTCATAGTTGCAAAGCTTAAGCACTAAGGCTTCATCCTCTTGTTTGAATGCAACCCGTGAAGAATTCGGTGTGTGGAAAATTCCTTCCAAGATCCTATGCATGTGCTCTCATCTTCCAGTTGAAGCCTTCATTGAATTTTCATTCACCCTGAGTGCTTTCCAGAATTTTTAATTGCTCATATGCAATTAAAAATAAGGATGATGAGTTATCTACGACCGACCTTGCAGCGATGCATGTATAGCGGAAGAAGCTGCAAAAGCTTGAGGATAAAAGAGAAGACAATGTGAAGGCAAAATTTCAGCTTGCTTCCAATTCCAATTGCTTGCAATTCAAACATTTCAGATCCGGTTTGAATCAATTTGCATGCGAGACATGAAAAAGGACAAAGTCACCTTCCTCTTCCTTCTTCTTTCCTCTGACAAAGTAATTGAGCGATCAATTAAATTATACAACTTAAGTGATTGGTTTAAAAGCCATTACTTGAAGAAGTCAACTACTTGGAGATAGGTGGCAGGTGTGCAAAATAGAAGGTTCTATTTTCAGTTGCAAATCATACATGTCATGCAAAGAGGAATTCTAGGAGGGAGATTGCCAGTTGTTTCTTTTCCGACTTCCACATGTGCCAGTTCAACTAAAGCTTCCAACTTGTAATTGCCCCTCTACATTCTATAAGTAGAGGAAGAACTTTCGGGTTAAAAAAAGATCGGAATTTGTAAGCAACAATCTTGTGCTCTAGACTTTGTCTTTGAACCCCGAGAGCAACTTGGAGCAAAGGAATACAAAGGAGCGAGTTTAGGAGAACTGTGTGTCACGGTGTATCTTGTGTTTTTGCTTTTAATCTTAGATCTCTTAATAAAATTTGTGTTATTTTAGATCAAGATCTAGAAGTGCCTTTGTTTTATAAGTCGTGTGTTCATATCTATTAAGTTTCTTCTATGTGCATGCAATTAGCTCTGCTATCTACTAATTGGGATGCACATCTTCCCCATTTCTTCTCTGTATTTCCTTTATTTTCTTCTTCTATAAAATACTTCCTTTCTTGAGCAATTGCTTACTACTTAACTGAGAACTTCTTAGTTATGGTTCATGAACTAAGTGGTTAAAGTAAAACCCCTGATAGATAATAACACATTTTTATTGACAAATCGACACGGGAGCCTCACCGGTTAAATGAGGGAGATTTATCTCATGACTGCCTAGGTTTTGTGCTATGCAAAAAATCTAGCCAACAAATTTATATGAGTAAGGATATTGGTTGTTAGTATTGTTCTAGTTGTACTCCCACATTTTCTATAAGCCTCTACATGGCGTAAAGCTTGTTCATGTAAATCATAGTTTCTAGATATGGAAAGTTGTCTCTATGAGTTATAATAGATTTGTGTATGTTTTAATTGAATTTTTTTATATATATTGTAAAAGGATCCTCTAAATGAACTTTACATTTCTAATACAACAAAAATATGTATTATACGGTTGATTCAACTTGTCATCATATATGTTTTTATTAAAGTTCACTTACAATTGAGTTTAATTTCTTTTCTAGAGTTGCTCTACAATGGAAAATTCTACAAACTAATAGGCATCACATATTCCTTTGCGAAGAAGAGGACAACCTAAAAAGGCAAATGAAATTGTTCATCTTCCCTTATTGCCACAAATAAATATTCAACAATACATTGAACCTACAAGAAAAATAATTGCACCCGCATCAACAAATTCCAATATAATGGTTATAATTATTCTCAACACTCTAATTTCAAGAAACCTTTAAATCCAATTGATATGAATTACACTCAACCCTTTCGAGAGAAAACACTATAATCTCTTCCTTCCAGTGAAAGTATTAGCAAAGGTAAAAATGCATACTAAGGAACAACCTACCTCAGACTCTATTTCAAGCTCCTTTCATGGAGGGGAATCAAATTGTTTCCAACATGGTAGACTATTAAACTCACTTGATGGAAAGTCATTAAACTCCACTCAACATGACATGCCATCAAACTCTACTCAACTTGGCATGCCATCAAACTCCCTTCATGGTGGGACATCAAACTCCATTCAACATGACATGCCATCAACCTCCCTTCATGGCAGGACATCAAACTCCATTCAACATGGCATGCCATTAACCTCCCTTCACGAAAAGACATCAAACTCTATTCAACACGGTGGTCCATCAAACTACCTCCATCATAGGACATCAAACTCCCTCCATGGCAGGTCATCAAACTCCATTGAACATGGCAGACCATCAAACTTCCTTCGCAATAGGTCTTCCAACTACAAACATGGGTGTTCCTCTATAACAAGTTAGCCATCAATTTTTTTAGACAAGATGAGGATAAAGATAAAATTGGTGCACATTTAGATGCAACAATTGAAGGTGGTGAATCTAATGTCGGAAGTGATGAACAAAATGTACTTGATGCAACTGAAGGATATAAGACTCAAGAGAATAGAAGTTCAAAAAATGGACAATCAAGGAAAGACTTTATGAACCTAAAGAAAGGCTCAAGATGGCATTATCATAAAATGGTGGAGGGAATGGAATTATTTAGGGACATAGGGTCATGGTTCTCTGGGAAATCCATTGATGATGTGGATGAAAATGACATTATTAGTGCAATTGGGTACTACATAAGTAAGAATTATGATGAAAAATCTGCAATGGAAGACATGATTGTGCACTTTGATAAATTGTTGGAATTTTTTTGATTAATTGTTATGGATGAGATCCATGGCAATGACTTTAAGCCTCGTAAGTTAGCATCGGTGCTTGTTGAATCAAGCATGTTGCATAAGACCTTGACATATTTAAAATACATTGACACTCATGGAGTGCTTCAAGGGGTTAATGCAACCTCAGTTTGTGAGGAGATGAAGTTATGGGCCAAAGAGGTTGAGGAAATGAATATGGGTTGGGACAAAACATATGGTATTACAGTGGGTGTTAAAGTTAAGGACATAAATGCATATGCATATTTTATGGTTGATTCATATGAGAAAAGAACTGGATCTAGAGTTGATGAAGTTACTTTCAAGCTTGGTATTGATTCTCGTGTCCATTATGATAGAGGTAGTAGGTGTGTGAGGTATTACTTGAGCTACTGCAAGATAATGGTCTCATGTCTTGTATAAGCCTAGTAAAATTTGATGGTAAGGAGGAGTATAAACATGTTTTAGCACATGTTGATCTTGAAAATCCAAAGAACATAATGAATCAATTATTGTTGCTCTGCCAAAATGGAATTAAGATGCTCGATGATAGGGATGTCAAAGTGAAATTGTATGAATGTCATGATTATATGGCCACAACAAGTCTAGTATGCAATAATAAAGTTTTAGTTATGGGAAATGAATTATATCCATGGTGCACAATCCTAAAGAAAGACATGCACATGGTTACAAAGAAACATGTTATAAGTGATGGTGATATTTTTCGCACTATTTCCATGTTGTACATAATGACACCAAATTCAATCCAAACAAGTTCCTAAATAGTACTTTTTAAATTGTTTTTTTACGTTACTAAGTGTTTTCAATTTCTAATCTTATTTTATTGACAATGCATTGTCAATTTCTAATCTTATTTTCTTAACAATGCAAAAATAACTAACATGAACTAAACCCTAAGTTGGATGCAATCAAACAATGGGAAGATTGGTTTGATGAGTGCATTACAAATGTTGACCCATCATTATGTCGCATTATGAATTAAAAGTTATGAAAAGACTATACTATTAATATAATCAATGATGAAAATGTACATTGATGTCACATTGTCACTTTCAATTTTATATACAAATATATATTTGACACATTACTCGTCTTGGAATTGTTTACTACAAAATATCATTTAAAAATTACACTCGGGATGATGACCAACCTTGTTTATTGTGCTCACCATGCTAAAGTTCGCATTGTTTTTAAAATGTTTCGCAAAGTTCAAAAGATAACACAATATTATGACAAGAAACATCCATCCAAGAAACATGAGAAAGATAAATTTATTATGATTTGGGATGAAATAGAAAAAATGGGGATTTCATGTAGGTTGGGGCAACCATACCATTATAAAGGTTGAGACTATAAGGATCTTAACTACGAACAATCAAATAATTTAATTTCTAATAGGATTCTCATTCGCCGTGAAAGCGTTTTAAAGGTTAATAAAATTTATTTTGATTTTTTAAATTTTTTTTAATGACTTCATTTGAGAATTCATTGCTGTTGTTTTTCACTAGGTAATCAAAGGCCTTCATGATGAAAAAAGTATATAAAACTTGTGATAATGTGGTAGTGTTACAAATATTTTTACATGTTGTAACTACAACCATCCGAGGGAAAGATGATAATTTTGTAGTAACCACTTGGCTTTGGTTGTGTTCTTTGTGTCTAGGAGAGGAGATGGTCCCTTATATGCATGTTTAGGAGTCCATGTCTTATAGATGACTAATTTAGTTTTCCCTTTTACATTGGGTCAGTTAAGGAATGAGGTTATGGAATGTAAACATCGAGAGATGATAAAATTGAATACTAATTTTGATGGAGGAAGATGCACTCCTCCAGAGTTTAGAAACATGTTTGAACATGATAAAATGTGTTTGGTTAATGAGATGAGAGCACAATTCTTCAAACTATCGGAAGGTATGTTTCAAATGATGATGTAAAGAAAATTCTTACCTCTAAACATTAAATCTAAACTTAGGGTCGAATACAAGAAGACCCCAAGAAAAATTACAATCAATAGGGAAATGGAGTGACACTGTTTCCTTGGTATTGAAGTTAAAACAACTGAAACAAGTCTTTAACTCATGACAAAAACAGGCTAAGAAAGCACTATTGAGTGTACCAACAAAATTGACTATCTTCCAAGAACAAGGCCCATAAGAAAAATTGGTGAAGAGGTCCATCTTAAAGCACACCATTTTGGAAAGAAGTGAAAAATCAAGAAGAATAAGGAACATCAAAACATGGTACTATTTTTCCAAAATGTGCAATCAACTGGTAAGCTAGTAATGATTTTTATTATTTGAATTAATGTTTTGAGAAGTTATATTATTTTATTTAACTAACTCATTGTTTCATCTTCAAAAAATGACATGAGGGAGATTGATCAAACAAAATACAATGAAGGACTCAGAGCTGTTATCATATCAACACCGTTGTTATAGAAATGTAGATCGTGGTTGGGGAAAATAATGGCCCAATAACAAGTCGATTGAAATTGAAAAGACACATGTTTCAAAGAGAAGAGCAAGTAAGTGAGATCTTAGAAACAATCTCCAGATCGAAAAACAAAAAACCAATAAAGATTAAAGATGCATCCAAGGCTAGGCATGAATCATTGTATATAGAATGGTGACATAATTTATCAAATTCTACCTAAATTCAAAGTCAAGACTTCAATATGCTTGAAATATGTGATTGAAAATTGAATACTAATGATTGAAAGCTATATTTTTCATAACAATCTTGTTTTAAAGGAACTACTATGTAAAAACAATGACCATATGTAAAACCCTAAAAATTACAACCTAATATTTTTTTAAGTATTTCACTTCCAAGCATAAGATATAATACATTTTAATTTAAGATAAAATCAAGTGGTCCCACAACTTGGCCCCATTTAGTAATAGTCATGACTTTTTTTCTCACATTTCATGTATAAGAGAGCATAATTCATTGATAGATCAAAAATTAGGAATCAATACCATATAGATCTCTCTATTAATCCATTCAAAAGCCTAATAGATTCGAAGTCACTTAACACAAATATCTACCTCTGTATTAAGAATATAAATAGAACAACATCATACCAAGCTACTAATATATTCTAGGGCAACACCACTTTTTTAAATACCAATTTTGATCAATATTCTATATGATTAAGAACTCCAACATCACATCACTCATGCACAAACTCAAATTTGCAGTCCTCTTTAGGGGAGGTTAATCAACTTGTTAGTTGGTGTCATATAAATTATGAAAGAAAACTAAATAAGAAGTAGATATAAGTCATGCATCTTAATATTTTTATTGTTTAAATTAATTTATATACATGTGTAATATATATGAAATGACAAAATGAAAACACAAGACAAGGTGAGAACTACAATATTGAATAAACTCCTGAAGAAACAAGTATTTCCAATACAATCAATACATAAGTTCACTAACATTCTCAATCACATAAAGTGAATTCACCAATATGTAAATGAATGTACCTTTCCATCCTAAATATTGGTCATATTTAGGGTGTATGGAGGGAATATATAAAAAAAGATTATATTGATCCATAACAAAATGAAAACATCTCAATAGACAATACATTATGTACAAGACCAGTCCCTCAACAACACTATTTTGTCTTTGGAAAAAAAGATCAATGAAAAATCTAATCTAATTAGGAGTAAAGTTCTCATTTAGAATCCAATTTCCATGGTTTACTTAATTACAACATATATACAATGAAAACTTAACACTTTTTCACCATCCCAACATGGATCCTCATGGTCACTTCCAAGTCTCTATTAACAATTGTATAATACTATTGAAGAACACGAAAACAAGATTCAATAACCATATAGCTCAACAATTTCTTTATCACTAAAATGAACTCACAACCACATCATATTTATGAAACATAACATGAAATCACCCTTGAAAAAATCACTACACTACACCATCCAACCATGATCACTTGTAGGAAATGATTCAACATGAAAAGGATGCAAGATTTACCATTCACCTAGTTCATTCCATACTTCTTAAGTAACTTAATGAGTAGACAAAGAAAGTGAGAAAACATCTTCTCAAATACTAAGGGAATACATCTTTTCAAATAGTTAATGCTTCTATAGTATAAGATGCAATTCAGTGTAATTGTTAAATTCAACATTTCATGGAAAAGGGAAACATATTAGAATCAGTCTAACTTAAACATGACATCAAATGTATGTCTTAAACAAAATCAAAGTCAGACTTACTAAACAACACCATAACATCAATTAAGTTTGACATTAACAATATGTGTATGAATAAAAAACAACTTCATTACAACTTTTTCTCCTCTGCGGGTTGACTTCCACTGACACATCTTGCTTATGCTCTTCCTATGATTCGACCATATCCCATTGTTTTGCTTCATGCTCCACCGCCATCATTGCACCAAGTTTTGATTGTTCATGGGTAACTTGAAGTGACATTGAATGTGTAGAGGTTTCTCCGGCTGCTCCGGATGTCTCACAATGCTTGGCTCTCGAGTTGAACCGACATTTTTTGAACCACGTGAATGTGTTTGAGCGATCAAGGACTCGAGCCCCAATTGCACATTTTCTAAATGTACCATGTTTATAAATTATGGTATCCTTTCAGCTGAGTAATTTCTTCCTTCAACTTCATCATTCCTTTTTCCGTAATCCTATAATGTTATTCAACTTTTGAATTTATAGATGAAGCTTCTTCTTCGTAGCCTTATAGGAATTAACACTAGTAACAACTTGGTTTAACAAAGCATTTTGAATTTTAAACTTGGCCTTCAATTCATTATTAGTTTTTTTTTCAAGTCCAGTTTATCTTGCTTAACTTATCCATAAGGTTATGAAAAATTTATCAGAATTGTGATATGATTTGGCTTCCATATTCAAATCAGTGATGCATAAAAATGACTACTTCAAATTTTATTCTATAACTTGGCTGATCCGGTCACCATCATGCCTTATAACAAGAATATTAAAAATAGTTTGATTTGGCTTTCCCAACCTCCCACATCTATCATTTAAATATTCTAATCTTTCCAAACTCCCTTTACTAAATGTAATGACAACCGACAAAATCATTTAAAAGATTTTGATTTTTGTCTTCCCAAGATAAACTTTGGCAAGGGCAAGTTTCAACTTCAATGAAGTGTCAATAATTTATTTTCGCATATTTTTTCAAAGTAGTTTGGGACTAGCATGAACATCAACGGTGTTTAAATTTGAATGGAAAACATGTATCATCTCTATGGTAGGCCTCTTTTGACTACTAGGAAGCCTCATTGGTTGCTCCAATTCTTGAAATTGACTCTAGTTAGGCTCACATGAGTTTTAACATGTATCCATATGGTATCGAAACACCGCCTATGGTTTTAGTAAATACTCACACCTTTTCTTTATGTGCATTATTTGTGTCGAAGATTCAATTCATGAGGAACTTGAAAAAAATCAAAGTAAGCATATGAAGAGTATAATAAGTGGCATCTTTGTTGAGGATTTATTTTCCCATGATACTCATCTTCTTCATTGCTGAAATTTCCTACCTCTATGTGACTAAGCGCGATACTTCCAAATATTATGGAAAACCAATTTCTAGATATGTCAACATGGCATCATCACACACTAATGGATCATTATTTCCTCCCACAACATCTTCATTTTTGAAGACATATTTTTTATTATAACGTTTTTATTACGCCGAAGGAGTTCCCCCTATGGGAAAGGCCCTTCGAAAGTTTCTACAACTATCCTAAATTTGACAATCGTTTAAACGTTTTTACCATGTTATTTAATTTGACGGGCCTTTTGACATTTTCACTTTTTTAATTATGTTTGTTATTTATAGCACGCAGATTACATGTTTTGATGGCCATGTATTTTTCCTTATTTTTACCTTGAAATCAATTGGCGCGATTGATGTTTTGTTGGCCATTTATTTTTCAAATTACGATAGTTTTACCTAGAAATCAATCAAAGAAATGACAATGAGAGGTAGCAGAATGGTGTTGAGAATGGTTTGGGAGCCGTTGGCATGGATTTGTTTAGTGGCACGCGAACCGTTTGACGAAATATTTGTAATTTTTTTTATCTGAGATAAATATGGTTTCATTGCCTAAGATGGCGCGCCAACTATTTGACAAAATGTATGTGGGGTTTTTAGCTTAGCTAAATGCATGAAATAAATAATTTGATTTCATTGTCTAGTCGTCGGTAGAAGGTGTTGTGGATAGGCCCTTCCAGACGTTTCTACAACTATCCTAAATTTGATGACACCGCTTAGACGTTTTTACCATGTTATTTAATTTGACGAACCTTTTGAGGTTTTCACTTTTTTAAACTATTTTTGTTGTTTATAGCACACATTGCATGTTTTGATGGCCATGTATTTTTCCTTATTTTTACCTTGAAATCAATCAGCAGTTACATGTTTTGATGGCCATTTATTTTTCATCTGCAGTAGTTTTACCTAGAAATCAATCAAAGCAATGGCGATAGGAGGCAACAAAATGGCGTTGAGAATGGTGCGGGAGTCACCGACATGGCTTTGTTTGGTGGCACGCGAATTGTTTGACGAAATGTTTGTAAAGTTTTTATCTGAGATAAATATGGTTTCGTTTCCTAAGAGGGCACACCAACTGTTTGAAAAAATGTATGTGGGTTTTTTTGCTTAGCTAAATGCATGAAATAAATAATGTGATTTCATTGTTTGGTCATCGGTAGAAGGTGTTGTGGATTGATAATGTTATTGAACTGTAAATGGAATTGCCAGGCTGTAATTTAGTATAAAAATATGGTTTCATATTTTGCCTATAAAATACAAATACCTGTAATAGATGTGCTTTCAAACTTTCAACATCTTCCCATACAATATGTGGTACTTTTATTCATGATGTTGGTAGATTTTTTGATGATATTTTGTAGAGAGCAATACAATTGTTAGCAATTAGAGTTTATATGAGAAAACAATGTCAATTCATGTGTTTTAAGTAATAAAATAATGTGAAACCTTGTTGCAGATGCAATAACCTAGGGAAGTGATATTAATTTAAAATTAAAATGAGGCGTGCTTGCCTCACTTTCCCTCCGATTTTTTCAGTCTTCATGTTTTACAAGTTTGATCATCAAGTTGATTGTCCAAGGTTTGTTTTTCTAGGGGGCTAAGGTACTCTTTTTTTAGGGATTTTGATCTTTGCAATTGATAAGGTCATTAATTTGAATAACCATTTTTGCAACTCTGACAGTAGGAAACACCTGTTGCTTACATTTTCTCGCACCAATGAAATAACTGAATTTATTTCCCTGGCTTCTCAAGATCAACTTCAACAGTGAAAACTATAAGTGGATCCCTATTTATAGGCTCACTTGAAAGTGATATCAAGTGGAATTCCATCATTTCGCATAAGAAATGTGTGATGGTGACGTTTACACGTGTTGTGAAGCTAAGCAAGGCTTCAGGAAACTTCATTTCTAAGTTCCTAACAAGAAACATTGGAAAAGGAGTTTTGGAACAATGTATGAAGGACGTCTCAAGGATGAAACTCATCTGGAATTGACTATGCCAAAAAGGTTCTAAACTTGCTAAACCACTTCTCCAAAATTGATTGAATGTAATTTGAACTACTTTGCATTGTTAATTTGGGCCAGAACTGTGCCTTGAGTAACTGCAAGGTAAAATAAAACAAAATCAAAATTCCTAACCAAAATTACATGAAAAATAGACTAGTATTTAATATTTATAATGCACAGAGGCTAATGGTAAAGGAATTCATCATGTAAACATCATATCCTTGGCCCTGTATCTACCTAAAAACCATCATTTTCCTGGGGTTCTTAACATAAATCATGCAAGTCTTGATCCTCTGTTATTAGTTCTTTTGGTTCTCTGAATTTTGTTTTACTGGACAGACAGTAGTATAGTTTCCTTTTGGAGGTCTTAATTGTCTTCAATCTTTGCCATCAACTTCCACAATCTAGTTGAGTCGCTTGCTTCCATGGTTTCCAACTATAACTCTTTCATTTGTCTCGGTGCTAATGACCTATGCTTTGGAGGGCATGTTAGAGTGAGAAACAAAGTGGGAAAAATTTAGAAAGGGTCATTGTAATGATCACAAAATGATTTTGTCACCTTAGCATCATTTTTTATAATTTACTCGTATGGAAAGAGTGACTTCATCTTGGTATTGTCTTTCATAGCAATATATCCAGAGTTTTAAAACATGATCGATGACAAAATATTCCCGTGAAGGGAAATTACATAACTCTCTATACAAACAATATAAGTATCCAACGAAATAATTTTAGATATTTACATTGAAAGGCATGTTTATAAGTAAAAATCCTGGGGGCTCTGACAACATATTGTAATTGACACCATCCATGTGATAGACCATATAAACGATCATGTCAAGAATATGAGCCATGCACTACGATTCTTTCTATATACCCGGGCCTCGCATGTACGAGATCGCTTCGTCAAAGGACATTCATGAGATCGGCCATTCGGTCATTAACGAAAAAATGGTTGTTTGTTTTGTATTTTTGTTTCATTCTCTTCTCTTCAATAAAAGAACGAAATTCACTTAGATATAAAAGAAATGATTCAAAAATAAATAACACTCGCATGCATAGCTGAGCCATTGTAAGATTTATTAGACTTTAGCCCTGGTTCTGTCCCCGTATAGAAATTTTACAAGAAGCTTCGATCTTTTGCCTAAAATTACTCGCAAAAATGGCATGTATGAGATCAGTTTGTCAAAGATAATTATGATCATCAATGGTGGTGCGGATGGTTTATTTGTCTTTTTGCTTCCATTATTTTCCATTCAATAAAAGAACCATAATCGATTAGACCTAAAAGAAATGATTCAAAAGAAATAAAAAAATAACACTCACATGCATAACCATGCGATCGTAAGCTTTATTCAAGTTTAACCACTAATTCTCTCCCACCTACGTGGAATTTCTATAAGAGGCTTTGATTTTCATCTATAATTGCTTGCAAAAAGATGGATAAGACTTTGACAACAAATGGAGCAAGGTGATATAACTTACGTGGCTAGACATGATTTCATATTGTATAGATTATCAGACAACAAATCACACAACCCAAATGAAGACTTTGCACTTAATTGGATTTGATTTCTAATGCCAAGCCATAATCATTCAAGAGTATTTTCTATTGCTCAACAAGATTAGAAAGTTCAAAATCAAATTACAGCCAATTAAGTTTTTGGAATGACATGAGTAATCTCGAAGAGAGTTTTTGTTTTATGTCTAGTTGTCCATATGATTTTGATCCATCCCCAAACCTATTGTACAATAACATCTTAGAGGAGACAATTTATCAAATATTTTGTTTGCCTCCTAGGTAGGACACAATTCGTGATACAAGGAAGACAAAAGGAGAAAAAAAGAGGGGAAGAGAGAGATTGGGGCCAAGACCACACATTCACAAATATGGTTTAGATATTCCAAATATTAATTTATCTTAACCCATTTGTTTGAATACGATGGAAAATAGAAGAAAATGGATCCTGAGAATAATTTATAATTTTTTTTTGCAGGTTTTCAAAGAATTCTCAACTTGATGTCGATATCTTCAAGTGTATCACTATTTTCTTATTCAAGTGTCGACATTATCAACACCGAAAAAATGTTAAATCCTGTATAATATTAATACTCAATGTGGTGGGAAGTGCATAGAAATGGATGAGCCATGTCATGTAGGAAAATGTTTTTTGGACGGTGGTCGCTACGTTGCATGATTTATTTCCATCTTTCTATTCATGTCTCTACCTTATCTAACAAATTAAACATCATCCAATCAAAAACCTTGATGCCGTAAAAAAGTTACATAAAAAAAATCTCAATTGGCCTATAAAATCTTCTTATTACTCATATGTCCATCTTTTGGAGGGGCACAATTACCAATGATTGTTGATGCATCACATGCTCTCATATAATTACTCAAGCTTAAAATTGAAAAGTAGGCATGTAATGTGCCACAAGAAGCAAGGAGTGTGATTCAGTTTTGAACTTGGAACCTTTTGAATTATCATAATTTTTCATTTCCAAGTTTCCATTCATGTCTTTGTCTTATCTAACAAACTAAATGCTGCTCAAAGAAAGCCTTGACATTGTACAAGAATAAAAACATAAAAATGATAGTGATTGACAAAGATGGCAAGCGATTGTAAGAAACACATGTTTTTCATATATTCCTTGCAACATTTTACCCGCCCTTCAACTACTCTTCCTTCACACCCAACACACATGGTTTTGTTGAAATCATGAAGAAATCAGCTTGTTTCAATGGAGCCATGGATGATTGCATTGGTAGCATCCCTGTCGGCGTCGATGGCCATAACGACATGTATCCTTTACATAACATGCTCCAGAATCTTCACGGAAGTCAAATCCACAGGAAGCCTTTGATGAAGCCAGAAGTAAGTACTATTTAGGGCTCCAAAAAAAGAGAGGCTTCAACATATCCAAACATGAAACACAGTAACAAAGTTGCGTAAGTATGTGGAGAATCGAATGAGACATGAAACATAGTAACAGAGTTGCAAGTATGTGGAGAATCAGTGACAGGTTTGGCCATCATTATCCTCTGTGGGTGTTCAAATGGAATGAAAACCCATCACTAATTTTGGAGGTTGTTGAGCAAGGATGGGCCCTTTATGAGGAGTCAAGACTACTATCACTTAACCAAAACAACCTGTCATAAATACTACCCTCTATTTTGATAGCACCTCCACTACTAATTTACTCAACACTTCTTGTATCCAAAGTGACAGTTCCGTTCAAGGGGTATCAAATGTATTCATGTTTAATGCAAATAAAATTGGCCACAAAAGGCTACCGCTCATGATATAAAATATACAAATGTATGGAGGTCTTCATGTATACATGTTTAGTTCAGATCTTGTGATATAAGATTTGCAAATGTATATGTACAAATTTGTAACAAATTTGAAATGTACACATAGAACCTTTCAATGTAATGTTTCATCTATATTCCTACACTTCCACTATCAATCACACCCCTTATCAACATGTTATCGACAATACAAAAAAGGATTTTTCAACAAAAAACCAACCAAACAACCGATGCAACCACCGTCTCAAACACGTTGCAACACTAACACAATTTCCCCCAAATAATTACAAACCACATCAACTACAAAAGTAATTAACTATCCAAAGTAGTATCAAATGTATTCATGTTTAGTGCAAAAAAAATTGGCCACAAAAGGCTACCACTCATGATATAAAATCTACAAATGTACAAAAGTCTTCATGTATTCATATTTAGTTCAAATAAAATAGTCAAGAAAATGCTACCACTCATCATATAAGATTTCAAATGTATATGTACAAATTTGTAACAAATTTGAAATGTAGAGATAGAACCTTTAAATGTAATGCTTTATCTATATTCCTACACTTACAAAATCAATCACACCCCTTATCAACATCAAGTACAAAAGTAATAACTATCCCTCTAAATCAAATAACATATACAATTCGACGTTCACATTGCATTGTACACATAAGATTGCTAGTTTATTTTATTTCTAAAGTTTCTTGAGTGTGGTGATGTACTAATTTGGCCAAGTCTTAAGATGAAGCCGAATCCCCTTCATCCTCCACAATAAAAACTATTATTTTATTCTCTCTTTTAGTATTCCTTTTTTCATGTTTTATAATTGTTTAGATTCCAACATATTTCAAGCGGAAGATGGAAGGAATTAAGGGTTTTCTCTAGCCAATGTATCATTATGAAAAATTAGTTTAATATCATTACATACATTAAACGAGTAAATATGCCGGACCCACTTGTGAAGAATTTTCTCCAATTGGTTAATAAATCTATTACATACATATTTCAACTAATTAAATCATTTCCTTTCATAATTTTGATAACATATACTACCATCTACATTGCAATTTTAGTATTTTTTCTACTAGAAATAATTTAAACAATAAAAATTCACAAATATCTTTTACAACAACATTTTTTAAACAATCAATATGAATCGCCTTATCTCTATTTACCTCATTTGACAAACTATAACATGTAACATCAATAAATATGTCCCTCACTTCTAAAGACACAAGTGCCTCTACAACTTCTAAGTGATCAAGAGGTAAACCAAATACCTCAAAAACAATTTTGGAGAGAGTTACAGTCATACCTTTAAATTTCACACATGTGTGACCAACATAGTTATCAACCATTACATACATTTTCTCATCGTCCAAGAGGAAGCCAAGAGGAAGAGTGACATATTAATCAATTGGGAAACCCCATCCTTAGACACAACATCATGTAATTTATCATTCTTTAAATCTAGGACATTTAAAAAGAGACCAAAGAACATAATAGTCCTATTATATCCATTTAGTTTCCGCCTTCTTCGGTGATTGATGAGGGCCACTAAGCGATGACCATATTTATGTCCAACACCAAATCTAGTTTCCTAAGTACTACCTCTACTAACCTCCTAGCAATATTTTTGGTGACCCATTGTCTCACCAATAAGTTGAGTAAAATAGATAAGGTAAGAGGTTAGGAGGAATACCTATAAAAATAAAAGGTGGAAGGTAGAATGCACACATTGTTGACATCATCCAAACTGGACGTAGAGAACTCCTTTTTGTGCTGGGAGGACTACATGTAAATACAAAACAAGACCACAAAAGAGCATTAAATAACATATGAAAGTTGACCACTAGCGTATGCTAGATCTAAGAAGTGTGATGCTTCCTAGAGAGGTTGTTAATCCACCGTTTAATTTAACATAAATAAGAAACTGAAATAAAAAGGTCCTATTGTAATGCAATGATTTAGGTTTCTTAATACAAAACAATATGCTAGATTTAATGTTAAATACGAAATGTATCACTAAATCTAATGAAACCAAAGGTTTGTTCGGGTTGGGTAGGTTTTTCAGAGGTCTGGTAAAGGTCTGGGATTGATTAGGTGAGGTCTAGGTTGGTTTTGGTTGAATAGAAGGCTTGTTGGTCTAAGGGTGTAAAATAACATAGAGACCGATATTAGTCGGGTGACCGATGTCGATATAGGGATGAAATCGACGGTAGTAAGGTAAACCGATGTTGGTAGGGGCAATGGGTGATAAATTAATAAAAATGGCTTTTTAGCCTCTCTTTGATTGCACAGAGAGTGAGGAAGGTGTGGTTAGGCTTGTAATATGGTGAGAAGACTCAAGAATGCGAGAGGAAGAGGTTAAGAAAGGTGGAAAGGCTTGAAATGGTTGGGTAGGTGGATTGGTGGGAAGATGGAGATATCCAAGTAATAGTAGAAATGGAAATATTGAAAGAAGTAAAAGATCTATAGTAAAGTAAGCACAGATGATGAAAACCACGTTACTTACTTGTTCTATGAAGATCTCGTGAATGAAAGTGGTGGTGGATGATACACAAGGTGATGGTTGGTTCAGTTTTGCGGAAGTGCAACGTATGTGTTCCCATGGATACTTCAACACACTGGAAGAGAACTTGTTGTGTGTGCTGCACTTTGGTGGTGTGTCGTCATCGTTTGGATGTAGGAATGGATTTGAGACTCACACTTGATTACAATAGAATTCCCAAAATTGAATGACCAACTCATGTAAAGAGTTGTAAAATTATATATAAAGGAACCGATGGCGGTTTAGGTGACCAACGTCACCGAGGATAAACTAGCATCAATTAGGGTGAATTATTCCAAGTTACTAAAAATATCATTATCTTTACTATGTTTCGCATGATCTTGATTGCTAATATGGGTCTCAAGTG
Source organism: Taxus wallichiana var. yunnanensis (assembly GCA_018340775.1). Taxonomy (NCBI): domain Eukaryota; kingdom Viridiplantae; phylum Streptophyta; class Pinopsida; order Cupressales; family Taxaceae; genus Taxus; species Taxus wallichiana. The sequence goes on along the minus strand of CM031244.1, from coordinate 563,140,798 downwards.
AGGGTTGGCACTTAGATAAGTGGGAGTGTTGTTGGAGAAGTAATAGGACTTTAATTTTAGGGTTTGAAAGAGTCCCAATTGGTTAAGATAAGTAAAGACTTAGTATTAATTAATTAATAGGCTAGGAATAAGTCCATGGTGAGGTGTCTAGGTGATGTGGCTAGGTGAGGTGTAAATTAACTTAATTAAAGTAATTAAGTTAATTAATAATGTGAGGATGAACATTAATTCAATTATAAGTAATTAAATTAATATGAATGTGGGGTAAGGGGTCATGGTTAGGTGAATACGTTATGTTAATTAATTAAAGGGGACTAAGGGGAGTGTGACCCAAATTTGGTGTCTACATTTGCCCCTTTTTTCACGTAGCTTGTATTGATAAGCATCACCGACAAAAAGATGAATTCAAAGTGCCCTGGTGTGAGTGAAGGTTAGGTTTCCCAAGTATGGGTGGAGGTGATCCCCTCAAACCAGGAACTGATGAGGTGTTAAACAAAATCAGTGAGTGGTTTGATAAATAGGTAAGTGATGAAAACAAGGGTAGGTGGGTTTTAGGTAAGGGTGATTTCGGTTCGGGTAATAGGTAGTGGTAGTCTAACGCACACACACATATAGAATGCGATAAGGTACCAGTTGAAGAGCTTGTAAACTCTACTTTGTCAAAGGTCAATAGGTTTATCCAAACAAGGTTGAAGTGGTTTAGGTATCCAAGGTATAGGATATGGTCTTGAAACATAACTAGGAAAGGTGCAAGAATAGGCAATAGGTTTGTTCCAGGGCACCAAAGGTGAGGTCGGGATAAACAACATGACATTAGGAAAGGTAAGGTCATGACGCTGAACAACACAAGTAGCATTGAGTAAAACAAATAAGGTAAGAGGTGAGGAGGAATACCTGTAAAATCTAAGGTGGAAGGTAGAATGCACACGTTGTTGACATTATCCAAGCTGATCATAGAGAACTCCTTTTTGTTTGGGAAGGACTACCTGTAAATACAAAACAAGACCACAAAAGAGCATTAAATAGCATATGACAATGGACTACCTAGTGTATGCTAGATCTAGGAAGCGTGATGCTTCCTAGAGAGGTTGTTAATCCATTGTTTAATTTAATGTAAATAAGAAACTGAAATAAAAAGGTCCTATTGTAATGCAATGATTTAGGTTTCTCAATACAAAACAATATGCTAGATTTAATGTTAAATACGAAATGTATCACTAAATCTAATGAAACCAAAGGTTTGTTCAGCTGGGTAGGTTTGTCAGAGGTCTAGTAAAGGTCTGGGACTGATTAGGTGAGGTCTGGGTTGGTTTTAGTTGAATAAAAGGCTTGTTGGTCTGAGGGTGTAAAATAACACAAAGACCGGTATCAGTCGGGTGACCGATGTTGGTATAGGGATGAAATCACTGTGGTAAGGTATACCGATGTCGGTAGGGGCAATGTGTGATAAATTCATAAAAATAGCTTTTTAGTCTCTCTATGATTGCACAGAGAGTGAGGAAGGTGTGGTTAGGCTCGTAATAGGGATGAGAAGACTCTGGAATGCAGATGAAGAGGTTAATAAAGGTGGAAAGGCTTGAAATGGTTGGTAGGTGGATTGGTGGGAAGATGGAGATATCCGGGTAATAGTAGAAATGGAAATATTGAAAGAAGTAAAAGATCTACAATAAAGTAAGCACAAATGATGAAAACCACGTTACTTACTTGTTGTTATGAAGATCTCATGAACAAAGGTGGCTAGTGGTTGATAGGCGAGGTGATGGCTGGTTCAGTGCCGCGATAGTGTAACCTGTGTGTTCCCATGGATACTCCAATGCTCTAGAAGAGAACTCATGTTGCTTGTGTTGCACTCTGGTGGTGTGTCGTCATCGTTTGGATGTAGGAATGGCTTTGAGACTCATGTTTGATTGCAATAGAATTCCCAAAACTGAATGACCAACTGTGTAAAGAGTTGTAAAATTGTATATAAAGGAATTGATGGTGGTTTAGGTGACCGACGTTAGCCGAGGATAAACCGGTGTCGGTTAGGGTGAATTAGTCCAAGTTACCAAAATAGCCGATATTTACTATGTTTAGCGTGATCTTGATTGCTAATCCAGGTCTCAAGTGAGGGTTGGCACTTAGATAAGTGGGAGTGTTGTTGGAGAAGGAATATGACTTTAATTTTAGGGTTTGAAAGAGTCCCAATTAGTTAAGATAAGTAAAGACTCAGTCTTAATTAATTAATAGGCTAGGAATAAGTCCATGGTGAGGTGTCTAGGTGATGTGGCTAGGTGAGGTGTAAATTAATTTAATTAAAGTAATTAAGTTAATTAATAATGTGAGGATGAAAATTAATTCAATTGTAAGTAATTAAATTAATATGAATGCGGGGTAAGGGGTCATGGTTAGGTGAATACGTTATGTTAATTAATTAAAGAGGACTAAGGGGAGTGTGACCCAAATTTGGTGTCTACACCCATGTCATTTTCTAATTTTCTGTTTCACCTATCGAACCCCTTGCTTCATTTTAGAAACATTTCTTTAGTATGTATTGCTACAAGCCTAAGATTTTAAAATATGATTGCTATGTAGCAAGTTCAATTTTCACTAGTTAATAGCTTTAACAACGTGAATGAACTATAATGGTTTCTTTCCTTATTTTCTTTCTCATATCACAACGATTTACTACCTTCGAGTGATGGGGTGACAATAAGTTTAGTCGCATTACAAATATTTTGTGACTGAAATTTTATTATGAATAAATATAATATTGAACTATTATGACCCTAATTAATGTACACTATTTTCTAGCATAAGAAAATTATTTTCACCCACCCACCCGTGAATAGATCAAATTGTAAAGTATTTTCCTACCATCAAATATATGAAATATGCAGATATAAAATATGCAAATAGGGTATAAATATAATTATTTTTCGCAAAGAAAAATACTTTCACTATTTGACAAATATATTTTTATTTATCGAAAGATGAATATGGTTATATTAGTAATGCTTATATCTTTGGTCTAATCAATGATCGACGATCATACATTATATATGCGACCAAATATCATACATTAAAGATCAACGATTGGTGACCATCTATCGCAACTAAAAAGGTAGACAAGTAAATAAATGCTCAAATAATGTGTAAACTTCATGTTACAAGCGAATAAAATTGGATCCGGGAAAGAAAAAGAGCTAACTACAAAAATGGAAAAATTAAAGGAGACGAATATGCAGGCGAAGGAAATAAAAACAAGAGATGGGAAAAGAAAAAGAGAGCTACCTCCAATCAAAAAGGAAAAAGATGGTAGGGCACAACTTTACAATTTCAAAGAATTGAAGGATGTGTTAATTAGGGCCAATTTATACGACTTCATCATGAAGGTTGTGGATTTCAATGAAAATGAGGTGCACCAATTTGTAGAAAATTACATCCCCATAGGAAAGGAATATCCCTAGATGGCAAAACATAGGTGGAAGGAGTCACCATTACACGGTGTCTAAAAAGAGCATTGTTGAAGCTACAAACTTGCCTAATGACATGGACAATCTATGCATAAATTTTAAGAAGGAAATAATAAATCTCTTCAATTGGGCCCTTTCTGAGGTGTTTGATACAAAGGAGGAAGAAAAAGGAATAACACTAGATCAAGGTTATTCAGTAAAAAACTATCCTCTCCATGGTGTGGGACCTGGTGATACGATAAAAATTTATGTTTTTCAAGACAAACATTCTAACACATTTTTACAAATATTATTTTAGTACTAGGTATCATAAAAAAATAATCAGAAAGTAAATCATGCAAGCTACTTGGTATGTGACATAAAAATAAATGTGAAAGAATGAAATAATGGAGAGTGTAAGGAGATAATACACCCTTGTGTCATGCAAATTTTAATAGATCATGAAAAATAAAAAATAAGGGAAGGGTCAAGTGAAAATTTTATAGAAGCAACAAATATATTGAATGGTCTTAGGGTGAATAAGGTGTTGGAAGAGGAGATAATGTCTCTTAAGAAATGTATAAAAGAAAAAGACACTATGATAGGAAATATGTAAGAAAAACTCATTGAATTTGAAGAAATGATCAAATTGCAAGCACAAGTAAAATTATAGGGAGAAGAATATTCTTCTCTCAAGAATTTTCTAAAATAAAAGGAAATTAATGTCGATTGGAAATCGGGAAGGACAAGACACATGATGAGATGTGACAAAAATGAAGGCACTGGAACATAATCTCATCCAAGCAAACTGTTTAAAGATTCAACAAGAACATATTGCACTTCTAAAGCAAACCATAGAAGACAAAAATATGACAATAACTGAGTTGGAGGAAAGTGTAAGTTATATGTCTAATGATATTGTATATATGAAGGAATTCGAAAACAAGTTTATTTATTAAAAAAACATTATAAGACATGGAATTAAATATGAATGAATCTATGTCATATAGGGATGAGTTGCTAAGATAAAATGACCAAAAGATAGAGGGATTGGAAAGATCTATTGCAAATAAGAATAAAAAGATAATGGAGTTGGAAAAATAAAGCCAAGAAAGTGATATAATGATAAAGGAGATGTTGAACACTATTGATTATTCATCCATTAAGATTGATAGGTGTTCTTTTCAATTGAAACATTTAAATATAAAAATTGATGAATTGAAATCCAATGAAACAAAGATGCTAGAAAATAATCTTGAGGAGCATGCAATGGGGGTGTGCATTGTAGTGAAGCATTGTAATGCTCAAAGGACACCATCATATTATTGTTATGATTCATTTTAAGACTTCAATTGTACTAAATATTGAATAACATACATTTGTGATTATAATTCTAATTTTTTTACCATGTGAAAATATGTATCTACATGTATATTCTCTACCTATTGGTCATTATGAAAATGTTGATTTATAGTTACTTAATTTAAGTATTTAGTAAGAATTTAGTTCATGTATTAAAATATGTTTAATGTTTACTTCATGTATGCACTCATTATCTTAATAAGATGACGTACCCCAAATTATCTATGTAAGCATGGAAAAGTAACTCGTTTTTATTTTCGGAGATGGTCCCAATCAAAACTTGGGGTTTTAAGAACAATGGATTATTGTGGGAGAATAATATGCTTGATGGGGCCCTATAGTGCAAACCTCTTGTAAACACTCTTTTTTTATCCTTTTTGTTCTTGATGCATGTGAATAGAGAGAATTCCTTTTTTTTGCTATCCTAGAGACAAAAATTGGTGGGAAATAATTTGATTCAATTGATCAAAGAGTAATTAGAACCCTCTATCATATAAATATCATGTAGAATGTAAAGTGATACATCTTAGATTTCTAATTGGTGTCCCTCATATTTCACCCTAAAATCTGGGACTACCCCTTTTTTAAAAAATCGTTCTTTTTCAAAGTAACGGGTTGTTTTGTGTTTTTGTTGCCAACATTTGTCTCCATTGCTATAAGGTATTCCCAAAGAATCATATAAGCCAAATTTGACAAATACCCACATGCTAAAAATCACTCTATCCCTTCGCCAGGTTTCATCTGAAAGAATTTTATTTATTTATTTATTAAATAAATAAAGTTATGTTAAAAATAGATTGTGTTGCGGTTGAACCCTACTGAGGATTTTCACGCTAGTATTGCTTCCGCCTCTCAGTGGAGTGTTCACCAAGGAAGAGTTTTTACTAACCAACTATTTGATAGGTTATTTTCAAAGCAATTGTCTGCAACTTCTAACGTGTTTTTCTTTTTATTTATCCCTTTTGTGTTTGTTTTCAGTTTTTCTTCGTAATATGTCTAGTAATCTTTCTATTTGTTCTATCTAGCCAGTTCCATTGCACATAGTTTCTAGAAGTCATCCATGGCTTCAGACAAATTTGAAGTTAGTTATGAAGTGATAGTTTTTGAAGCAGCAGTATGGAAGCAAGTTGCACTTTTTGGGAATGATGGTTTATTAATGCAAGTCACATTTTTGGCTTGCCTAGTAGTTTGGAATATTCTTCCATAATGACTTAACGGAAAAGCGGAAAAGTGTACACCAGCAGGAAAGATAAAATTTTACCTGCCTACCCCTCATGATTTTCCTGCAAAGGTCTTATTTGACTCCAAATCAAGTCACACTTTTTGGCTTGCCTGGTAATTTGGAATATTTGGCACAATGACAAATTAAGTGAAATACGGGAAATTGGAACCTAGCAGGAAGGTAAGTATTTGGCATAATGACTTAAGTGAAAAATGAAAAAGTGTACCCCAACAGGCAAGTTAAAATTTTACCTCCCTGCACCCCATGTTTTTCCCTTAAAGCAAGTCAAATTCACCCATGCAAGTCACATTTTTTTCAAAAGCTTCTAGCAAGCTAATATTTAACATGACAACTTGAGTGAAAAGCGGAAAAGTGGACCCTAGTAGGCAGGGTAAAATCTTACATGTCCTGCTCCTTGTATTTTTCCCTTGGCTTATAGCCAAAAAGTGTGACCCATCCTTGCATTATCAATTGCCTAAAATCTGATTTTATTTATTTATTTCTAGCTAAGGTTGGCGCCAAAAATAGGAGGAAAGTCAAAGCAAGCAGGAAGGCTAAAAATAAGACAAAGAAGCATGCTAAAAATAAAGGAAAGAATTGCATAGAAAAGCAAGCTAAATCAGGCAAACTTGGGCGCCCAAATAAGGAGAAAAAGCACATCCTATTATTAGGAATTGCTAAAAATAAGAAAAGGTAATGGGTAAAATTAGCATGCAGATTGCTTATATAAACAATGGATGTCATAAGGAGAGAGCAATTAATTCTTTTAGGTGGAGCATGCTGCCCTGGAGGATTTTGGCGCCCAAGGTTGGAGTTGTGAGCAGTAAATAAATATTTTTAATTGTCGGGAAGCAGCTAGTTTTGGCGCCCAAGGTTGGAAGTGCTTTCTTTTTACTATTTTGGCTATCTACATGTTGATGTGAGTGCACAAGTGAATAAAATAATATTTTTAGCTTGCTTGGCATGCAAGAAAGGTCTAAAAATTTAGGGCAACATGCTTTATAATCAGATTTTGGTGAAGAAATTAGGCATTCATGCCATGGATTCCATGTTTGTCTCGAATCATTTACGGGTATAATTCACAGTGCTCATATTGGAGAAAAGAAGGTGAAGTCAATATAAGATACATTGAATATATATTTCGAATCGGGAGGAATTGTAGGTTCGCACGGAATTGGTCCAATTGCAAGGTCTTCTGTCAAAAATAAAAGAAAAATATCTCAGGAAAAAATTGTTTCATGCATGATGCAACATGATGAAAGAGATGATTAAGTAAAATCATGCATAGTTTTCAGGCTTACCGAGATCATTGATACAAATATAGGGTTTGAACCTATCTCCGATTTGATTGAAAGATCCAAATCATAGGTAGATCATCTCTTATGCGAGCAATGAAGAGGAATAGAATTATTCAAGTTGTAGCATTTGGGATACAACCAAGTTGCCTAAATTTGTTCTGGAATGTGCAAAGATTTATCATTCTCTTTCTAGGACAATCCGAGATGTAAAATGAAAGATGGTGATAAGATTGGATCCTAAATTAATTATTTTTTACCTTAAGATTTCAGCACGGCCCGTGGTGATCACAATTGGCATGCAGGAATCTTGTGACAGATGGGAAAAGAATAAAGTAGACTGTGTGGGTATAATGAACAGTAGATATATGAAGAAGCCAAGATCACCATCAAAATTCCCAAGGAGCCTTCTACGGTCATTTGGTGTAGGAAGTTGATGATATTACCCGGTTGCTTTGCAGGATAAATGGGGAAGCCAATGCCCATAATTTCCACTCATGGATGTATGCCTTTATCATAACAATAGAAATAAAAAAATCTGATTCAATAATCAATTGGTCGGAGAACATCAATAATGACATTAGTGAGCAACTCATAAGTGTGAGGCGGAATTTCAATTTATAAATGACTTCATACATGGTATATGTTACAGCCTCGCAAGGGATATTTTCCAAGCTAGATAGACGGGGCATACTTTCAAAAGATCCTATTTATGAGTATTTCCCATAGTTGGTGATCCCTGAATGCTATAAGGATTATAACGTAGTGAATGATGATTTCTTCTATGGATTCATTTGCAAGTTGAACGGTGATCTGAAGAGCAACAAAGTAAGCAAGGAAGCCTGGGAAACTATCTCCCAGCATGGTTGTATCTTCATCCAGTTCGCCAACTTCACATATCTTAGGATTATTGGTTTCTCAGAGAACCAATAGGGTTTCCGAGATATCCAAATGATAAGTGGATTATCATGGAGTTATGCATGATAATTATAGAGTTGCATGACTTGTATATAAGGCGTCATAAATCTACGGTTATTTTCCCGGTTGTAGTGGGTAATTATAGTTGTCATAACATCCACAGAGCTAGAGGAGTTGAAGCAGAGATGTTTCTTGGTTATGATCATGAGTTCTTCCCAGCTCGAATTAATTTCGATCCTTATGAAATAGCAAGGAAAATAATTTCCCTAGAATGTGCACATATTCCTTCGCTGGAGGATTTCTGGATGAAATGCAGGAATGAATACGAAGTCAAAAAAAGAGATTTCAACAGATTATCAGCTCAACAGATTTCTGACTATGATTTGGTGAGGATACCTGTAGACCTTCCAGATGATGGGCATGTAGTGCTTGATTCATATCGTCAAATGGGAGGAGACAAGGTTGCGCTTCAAGCGAATGTGGGTGGCAGTCATACAATCGAGGAGAGATCTTCGACAGTTTTAGTCAATACTTCCAATTGGTTGTTGACAAAAGGTTATTGTTTGGATGAGGCCCTGATGAACCAGATCACAAGGAATTTTGGTACAGGGAATATCAGTAGCAAAAGGAAGCATGGAGGTGAAAGCAGCCGAAGGTTAGAAAGTATAGAGTCTGTAGAAGAAGGCTCGGGCATAAGAAAAAGGCATGTCTACATCACGGTCTATTCTCGGATGAAGCTTCTCCTACTTCAACCCATAGTACTTTAGTGGTTCCATCGCACCAAAAGTCATGACTAGTCAAGCATTGAGACCGACATCATTCGTATATACTTCTCCTCTTCCACTACCAATTTCTCCACCTCCTTCTCCTCCTATGGAGGAATTAAAGTCACAAATGAAATAATTTGAACTGGCATTATACTTAGATGACATGGGAGAAGGTAACCATAATATGGAGGTGAATTCAGATGCAACAGAACCTGAGCAGGAAATGGTAGTACACACCGAGGTTTCTAATTCCCTGAATAGTAATTTCTCATCTTGGTTGGCTCTGTAAACAATTCCAAAGGCTAGAGAAGAAATCAACTTGGAAGAGGAAGACTTACAGTTGCTTATGAGCTTGGGAGGTAGAGGCAGAAGGTCTAAAGCTGCTAAAATAACTTCAAGGTTTCTTATTGAAGAATTTGGTCGAAGTTTGTGTAATTATCGATTACACGGTGAAGGAAGCGAAAGGGAGAGCTAACGGTCACAAACATATCAGTAACCAAAGTGTCATTGGGTCAAATCACCACAGAAGGATTAAATCAAGATACACAGACATTAATAGACACTTTATTCCTCAAGCTTGACAAGGAGAAGGTAGAGAAATCCAAACTTCAAAAGCAGATTTCCCAGTTATGTGAGATCATCACCAAGGTTTCCAAACCTTCCTCTCAACCAGTCAAGACAAGAACCAATGATCTTCCATTTGATTGAAGAGATTGAAGATGCGGGAAATCAGGTCAAATCTATTGCTAAATGGAAAGAGCAAACCATCCACCAAGCTTTAGAGTAGTTCAAGGAAGTACCAGCTAGCCTAGAGGATATGCACGTGGCATTATCTTAGCTGAAGCAACTAATGACATGTATAGAAGATGAGAATATAGTTTCGAGAGACACTTGAATACCTTGATAAAATAAATTCTCTGTCAGAGGATGTATTAATTACAGAGCAACTTGCACCTGATGGATTGGGAGAGAAAGGTAAGTTGGAGATAGTGGTTTCTTTCCTCATAGAGATTCTCAAGCTTATGCTTAAAAGGATGCAATCACTACTAGAAGAAAAAATTAGAGAAGTGCCAGAGAACATAGTTGTTTTCACTATATAAGAAGAAGTTGATGGTATTCGTTAATATACGAGATGCATTCCAACAAAGTTGTGTGCTTCTCTTGAGGAATTTATTCTAGTTTTCCGAGAAGAAGATCGACGAAGCCGTCATGCCTTTCACATTGGATTCAATTAGAAAAATAGCGGACTTCATCCAAACATCAAAGAATTTGGGTCTAGTTTGGAGAAAGTGAAGGCAAGCATTAACACTCTTTCCATGGGCTTGTTGCGATTCAAAACTAAGAAATAAGTCATTATTAAAATATATGGGAAGACACTGAATCACATATTTGACAAGCACATTCAATATCAAAACAAAAGGAAAGCATGAAGTGTAACAGTTGGCATATTTTCTTTCTTCTCCTCTTTCCTCTCTTCTTTCTTATTTTCTCGAGACATAAAATTATAAAGCTAAAGTAATTGATTAAAAGCCATTACTTTAAGTTATTTGAAAAGGTCCTTTAATTGAGAACATGTGGCGAGATATGCACAAATTTGACCTAATCTTCAGATGCATGTCACTTAGAGAGGAATTCCAATGAAAGATTTCCAATTGCTTCTTTTATAGCTTCCACATGTGTAAGTTCAATTATAGTTTCCTATTTGTAATTTCCCTTCTATACACTATAAATGGAGGAAGAGCCTACGGGTAAAAGGATCGAATTTATAATCAACATTCTTGAGTTCCAAACTTTGTGTTGTAACCTTTGATGTATTTTCTGTGAAAGTTGAGGAATTGAATAGAAGTGGATTTCCGGAGAACTTTGTGTCAACGGTGCATTGCTTCTTACTTTTGTGTGGATTTTTAGATAAAATTTGTGTTATCTAAGATTTATATTAGAAGCTTTTCCTTTCCTTTTCCTTTACTTCTGTATTGTGAGATCTATTTGTTTTATCTATGTGTATGAGACCAACTCTGTAAACTATTGGTTGGATTACACATCTTCCTTTCTTCTTTCCCAAATTCTATTATTTCCCCTTGGTTGAAAATACTTCATTAACAGCTACTTACTTGCTGTGCAGAATTGCTTAGCTATGGTTCATGAGCTTTGTAATTAAATTAAAACCCCACAAATAGTTATTAGGATTCATACTCACTAAATTTATAAACATCTTACATGGGAGCCTCATCGGTAAATGAGGGAGATTTATCTCTTGACTACCTAGGTTTTTAGCTCTACGAGAAAATATAGCCAACACTAATCAAGAACATGTGACAAAGTAATGTCACAATAAATTTACAAAAGTGTATAACAATGATATAAAATATATATATATATATATATATAGATTAAATAAATTTTGAACTCAAAACCCCAATATAAGATGGAAATCAAAACCCCACTGATTCATGATGCTAAGAAAAAACACCTGATTCGTGATACTTTCTACATGTCATCCCTAGATCAACATTGTTTCCTTTGAAATGATCAATACTCAAAGATTCACAATCATATCATAATACTCAATTTTTGATCTACAAAGAGCGATACAATTCATTGCAAGCATAGTAACTTACTTTTGTTTTTAAATGGTCTCAATAGACTAAGGGTTTTAAGAAAAATGTAATATTGTGGGATAATCAGATGTTTGATGGGGCCCTACAGTGCAGGCCTCTTGTAAACACTCTTTTTAAATATTTTTGTTTTTATGTATGTGTACGGTGAGCATTCCATGTTTCGTTAGCCTAGAGAAAAAATTAGTGGAAAACAATTTGATTCAATCGATCCAAGAGTAATTGGAGCCCCTATCATGTAAGATGTAATGTGATACATCTTAAAATTATGATCAAGAACATGTGAACAAGTAATTGATGACTCTAATTGTTAACTTTTTATTTAATCAACTTAATTGTTGATGTCATTCTAACCAGCGGTTGTCTAAAGATGTATGCAATAAGATTATTTTGTTTAAATGACAATTACTTGGTAGGACAATCTATTTTGGGGTTCATAATTCCTAAATGTTGAAAATGAAATCTAATCTAGAATTGAAAATTACACACACAATACAAAAATAAAATCAAACTTGTAGAATTGAAACATACAATGCTTGAATTAAAAACACACTTATATAATTAGAGTTGTAGAATTTAAAATAAAAATAGATTTTAAATGTTGGGAATTAAATCATACTTTCGTAGGGAATTCAAATTACTAAAGAAAATAAAGTTTATCAAATGAAAGTTATCAGTATAATAAATTTGCTAAATATTAATTAGAAATAAAAGATACAACAACAAGTAAGGAATAAATTGTTGTAAACATAGATAAGCACGTACACACACACACGCACATACACACAAATGTACACACGCACACGTACACAAACACACACACACACACACACACACACACACACACACACACACACACACACACACACACACACACACACATGTACACACGCATGCATTAACACAAAAGTAAAACAAATACATAAATACCACAATATCTCGAATCTTGGGGTGAGTGGGCCCTCTTTATTACTTTGATTAGAACTCCACCTTGCACACTAAATCACCAAAGCAAAAAAATAATTTACTTCAAGATTTCTAGATCATATAACAAGATTGAATTATAAAATACTAATTTCTAACATCATTTTGACAATAAGTGAGTGCAGATTATATCATCCCGCTCCCTCAACTGATGCCTACAAAACAACTGAATCAATCCAAGAATCTATCTTATTTAGATAATTGATAAAGAGGTTCCACAATATCCCCATATCTCAAGATGAAATGATGGAGGTAATCGGGAACCGATTGACTCTATAGGATTCGATTACAATAAAACATATATGAAAATAATCTACATGATCCGTTCTATAACCGATATTTCCTAATTCTAGTGTGTGTTATTCTTGAATGGATACACATTATAGGCTAGAAAGATTCCCATATCTAAGAGCTTGTTGACTCCAACTGGTGGAATTTCAAGTCGATGGGTAGACTTTGAAGACAAAGGGTCGACTCAAGCTACTAGAATAGATTCTAAAGCCATAGGTAGAGTCTTGAAGCCACATGAAGAGACTTTGAAGCCACATGTAGATACTCCAAAGCCACACATGGAGACTCTGAAGCTTAGAGAACTTGGATTTCTAGGCCTGAAACTCTACATATTCGAAAAAACATACTTTTCTTGATCTATATACACAAAACTTAATTATTTTCATGATATTTAGTTAGAACTCAATAATGGAACAAATACACACACACTAATCTATTAAAATGCATATATTCTCTACTTTGGATTAGGAAAAAGTTATAGAATGCACACATATTCAAACAAGTGAGAAGATAAATATTATCATTATTTAACCATTTATTGAGCTCGTCATTATCCCCCACACTTACTTGTTTGCATGCCTTCTTGCAAATTATTTTCCACCATCATGATCAAGATCCCTTTCCTCCATAAATTTTCTTAAATCATAGGTACTATCATGATATTCCCAAGTGTCTTCCTTTAAAACAAAAAATCCTTCATTTTCCTCTACCTTTTGTTCCCATTTGTTGAATTCATGTGTACCCTATGTAGAATATTCTTTCCATGAGGGCATAGGGAAAAGAATGAGTGGTGGCATGAATCTCATTCCAATCCATTTGTGGCCATGAGTTTCGTGATTTATGGAATCATGTTTGTTATTGACATGGCCCTTCTCATAGACCACTTGATATTTGTAGGAGAGAGTACTTCCCTCCTTTTCAAAGGAATATTCAAGGTATCCCACCTTTTATCACAAGTTGTCATTGCCTTTGCAAATTATTTTTGTTGAGAAAATTTATGGACACTGACAATGCTCTTCTTTAGCTCCTTTATGTGATGTTCTTGAATCTTAGGTTGATAGGACAAAGATCTAAATGTTCTAAATTGTTCAATTATTTTATAAATTATAGAATCAGTTTAATTTTAGTCATCCTCCTCAAGTTAGGGAGCTGCAGATCCAGTCTTTCACCAGGAAGAAGAGTGTGAATTCCTCTAGATCCAGATCGTCTGCAACATAATCCAGTAGTTGGGATTATTCACCAAGTCTACTATCAGAGGAGACGTGTTCCCTTCATCATTTAGAATCAAAATCAGTAGCAACTTGCTCCTTTAGCACATGTTCCATGGGGAGTAAATTTTGGTCCTCTCGAATCTAACTCCTCCTATCCACGAGTTGACTAAAGGATCAAGAAAGAATATCCAAAAATTCTTTGGTCACGACAAAAAGAATCGGATGATCACTTAGCATTATTCTTCATATCTTGTAGAGTGCTTGCAGTGGAGCATGAAGACGTGTCAGTCAGAATTTTCATTGAGACTTTGCATGACTTGGCTGGAGAGTGGTTCTATCGATTAGCTCCTGGGACTATAACAAACTGGACATCCATGCGGGAGCAATTTTTGAAGAGGTTCAAACCTGCAGAAGATGCAAGTACACTGATCACTTAATCGACACGATTGAAAAATAACCACATGAGAACATGAGGGACTTTATTGCTAAGTTCCAAAGAATTTTATATAAAATCCCTACCTCTATTGCGCTTAGTGACGAAAATCAAAAGACGTTTTTTTATAAATGCTTTGTTACCTAAAGTTGGATATCAGCTGCAAAGGGCAAGACCTGTAAATCTATTGGAAGCACAAAATGCTACAATAGAGGTTGAAGACAACTTGATTATGGCTGGAAAGATCAAGCAACTAGCCCATAAAGTCGACGAAACTTCTTCAATAAGTACCACCGATCCTCTCCGCTACAGAGGTTAGCTAATGACATGTTGCAAATTAAGAAGTAAATAGCTCAAGGAGGTAGTACAACCTCTTCAAGAACAACTCCTACTCAAACTTTTAATGGTCAAAATCAGAATCAAAATAGACTTATTGTTGCACCAAAAAGGTTGGCAATTGAAGTTACTTCAAGGAACAACTTGGAAATGAATGAAGAAGATCATGTTGTTGGTGATAATGAATCACTTGACGAAGAAGACTTTGTTGATCCCATTGGCAACTCCAACATTGGCTACCTGGACTATGAATCTGATGAAGGCTATTACGAATCTTTTGAAGATAGTGATGGTCATACATTTGTGGTGTTCACAAGGTCTCAAACACATCAAAATGTTGAAGCTTCCTCAAGTGGAAAAAGGAGAGAAAGAGAAGATCCTGGACTAGACATTACTATTCTGAAAAGAGGCATCCCACTCCCTTCTTCTTTAGCTCCAAGAGACAAGCATGTAAGTACCTCTAATCAACAACAAAAGATGAATGGACAAGTAGTGAAGTAAGTCAAGGTATCGTTATTCCTTCTTTCGATATTATTGACCATATAAAGAAGACTAAGATTCAGATGTCAGAAGTTGAGTACTTAAGGGCTTTTCCCGATCAATGAACAAGTTGGTGAAATATGTACAGAGTAATGGTCCAAATAATTCACTGAATAATGCTTCATGGGGCATCTTATCTAATCCAAAAAATACTCCTCCTTTGAATAATGTTGCAACTTCTTCTCCTACTACATTTGAAAGGATTGAACCATTTTATGTTTCATTACTTATCAATGGTTATAAATTGAGTAATTGCATCTTAGATTCTGGAGCTTTGAAAATGTTATGCCAGCCAAAGTCGCAGATGCTCTGGGTCTCACACTGACGAAGACTATTGGAAGATGTTACTCAATGGAAAGGCAAGTACCTCTCATTGGACAAATTAAAGATGCACAAGCAGTACTTGCTTCCTTTCCAGATAAAAGACTGAAGATGAAAATACTGGTGGTTGATATTCCAGTATCTTATGGCATGTTATTAAGTAGAAACTTTTGTAAGGAATTGGGAGGTGAGGTCAAGATGGATTGGTCTTGTGCACACATCCCAATTAAAGTGGTTAATCAAAAGCTAGAACCTGAGAAGAATTCCATGTATACAGTCTCAAAGTATGAAGACCCTATATCTCATATCCTTTTCAAGGAATATGATCATGGAGTCTACTATTTAGAGTTAGAAAAGGAAGAAGCCCAACCCATAATGTAGGAGCCACATCAATTGGGCAATGAATTTTGGACTCTAGAGTTTGATGGTACTTGTTGTTTGCTTGGATCTATTGCAGGTGTTGTGCTTGTTTCTCTTGAAGGAAAGGTGCATGCACATTCCTTTAAATTAATGTTTGAGAATACTAACAACATAGCGGAATATGAAGCACTATTGTTATGAATGGAACAAGCCAGAACAATGGGAATTAAGTTGATGCATGCAATAGGAGATGCTTGAACTAATTGTAAGGTAGATATGTGGTCTCTACCAAGTAAAAAAGGATAAAGCTGTGACATTATAGAGACTCGGGTCTATTCATATACTATGGATTTTACGGCTTTCTCAGTCTCTTATATCCCTAAGGATTAAAAATCTAGGGTGGATTCATTGGCGATTCTTTACATCGCAACTCTATTGAATCCAAATCAGCCACATGCAATCTTCAGATAAGGCAATTATAAAGTGGAAATGGTTTTTCATCCAAAGGTGCCTGATAATGTTCAATAATGGTAGGTCTTCAATGATGATAAGAATTGTTGCTTTCCTCTAGCAACAAGATAATTTTGAAGAAATATACTATGAAGGAAGTAATTCACTTCGAGATAGACCACAGTGGGTGAAGCGGATTCAAAGATCAAAGGTGGTCAGGAGATCATTGATTAAGGGAAAAAAATTCCTAAAGGCCTAGTGTCTCTTGAAGAGATGTTCGATAAGCATGATCAAATGCTAAAAAAGAATAAAGAGTGTGGAGAAAGTTCTTCTTCGATGTGCAGTCATTGAATTTGGGAGTTGATGATGAACCCAAGTTGGTAAACTTGGGTAAGTATTGTTCAGAGGCAGAACAAGAAGCTTTCAAAAAGATTCTTAAGAAATATATAGATGTATTTTCTTGGTCTTATCAGGATTTGAAGACATATCAACCTTCAAGTACAACATTATATCCCTTTGAAGCAAGAACAAAATCCCTTCAAGAGAAAGATGCGATGACATAATCCAATAATTTTAGATACCATCTTTTCGAGAAATTCAGAATTTATCGACGCAAAGATAATTTACTCGATACATCATTCTGAGTGGTTGGCCAACATAGTTCCCATGAGGAAGAAAAGTGGTGAGATTAGATTGTGTGTTGATTTTCAAATCTCAATCAGGCCTCATTAAAAGATAATCACCTCATTCCTATTATGGATCACACTCTACAGGTTATCACTGGATCTGAGATGTTGTCAATGCTTGATGGTTTCTCAGGCTATAATCAGGTCAAGGTAGCTGAAGAAGATCAATATAAAATAACATTCATCACACCTTGGGGAACATTTTCTTACCAGAAAATGCCTTTCGGGTTAATTAATGTTGGAGCCACATTTCAGAGGGCTATGGATTTGGAATTTTCTCATCTCAAAGATAAAATCATAGTGGTTTACCTAGATGATCTCACAGATCTTTTCTAAAGCAAGGGGTAATCACATTTCAGATTTGGAGGAAGTCTTCATCCAATGTCGTAAGCATGGGATCTCCTTGAATCCCAAGAAATCTATCTTTGTTGTGACGGAAGGAAAGTTGTTAGGTCACATTATTTCAAAAGAGGGAACCAAAATAGATCCTGAGCGAGTGAAATCTATTCAAAATTTTCCATTACCAACCTCCAAAAAGGGGTTCACTCCTTCTTTGGTAAGGTTAAATTTCTCAGGAGATTCATCCTTGAATTTTCTGAATTAACTCGTCATATTTCAAATATGATGAAGAAGACGTAGGATTTCAAGTGGAGCGATGAAGGAAAAGAAGTGTTCGAGAAGATCAAAGCAGCTTTGTCTGAAGCACCAGTCTTGGTATCACGCATTTTAGTAAAGAATTTATTCTTTACTATTGTTATTCCTCTGAGCACACAATGTCAGCAATCTTGATGTAGAAAAATCAAGAGGATATAGAAGCCCCGATTGCTTTCATGAGTATGCCTTTAAAGGCTTATGAATTGAAATATAATCCTATGGAAAAGCATGCATACACAGTTGTGAAAGCATGTAAGGCATTCAAATATTATATTCTTTCTTCACATATTGTGGTCCTTGTTCCAGATACTGCAGTAAAGTCTATTCTAACACAACAAGAACTAGGGCTGTTAAGAGGCACGTGGGTAACAAAAGTGCAAGAATATGACTTGGATATTAAGCCTACAAAGCTGGTTCAAGGAAGAGGCTTATGTGAGTTAATGACCGAGACAAGGACAATTAAATCAGAGAAAGGTGAAAGTTTGCCTATGGTTCTTTTTGTGGATCTGGTAGATGAATGGTATAACAAGATTTCCTATTTCATGACCTATGGGGAATGCAAATCATCTCTCTCGCAAGGAGAAGTGTACCATTAAATTGAAGGCAAAAGACTTTTTTCTTTGGGATAATGGTTTGTATAAGAAAGGGATTGACGGTGTGTTTCTCCGATGTGTGGATAAAGTTCAATAGGATCAGCTACTGAAACAATTTCATGATATGGCTTGTGGTGGTCATTTCTCAGCCCGAGTCACTACACACAAGATCCTCCGAGCAAGGTATTATTGGCCCACACTTTTTCAAGATATTGTAGATTGGGTATCCAAATGCCAAGCGTGCCAACTTTTTGTCATACATGTAAAATTGCGTGCACTTCCCTTAAAGCCAAATGTAATTGAAGAGTCTTTCTAGAAATGGGGCATGAATTTAATTGGTATGATCAACCCAACTTCCAAAGCTATCCATCATTACATTATGATTTTAGAGTGAGTATTTCAGAAAATCGGTAGAAGTTATTCCGTTAAAAATGTCACTTCGCAGAGGTGTGTAATTTTATCAAGGAAAATATTGTCATAAGGTTTGGCATACCCAGTAAAATAGTAACAAACAATGCTCCTAATTTATCTTATGAGGAGTTGGTTGAATATTTCTACACACACATGGAATTTAGTTGGTACATTCTTCCAATTATTATCCACAAGGGAATGACCAAGTTGAATCAAGTAATAAGAATTTTGTAATAATCATGTGAAAGTTGGTAATAGAAAATCGAGAGGACTTAGTATATGAAGTTGTTTGTTGTCTTTGTGGGAAGACAAGATCACTTCAAAGAAATCTATCAACATGTATCCTTTCCAGTTGCTATATGGAAGGGACGCAGAGTTACCTCTTACATTAGAATTTCTTGCTTTGCAACTCTCCAAAGCTCTGGAAGATGCTACGTATATGGATGTTCTTGATAAGAGAATAATGTATCTGACCAAATTGCGTGAAGTACAGGTTCAAGTGGCAGATAGGTTATCGGAACACCAGAGGAAAGTAAAGGTGATATTTGACAAAAAGGCCAGAGAAAGAAAGTTCGAGATTGGTGACTAGGTCCTCTTATGGGATAAGAGACGTGAACCAAAGGGCATGCATGAAAAATTTGATTCATTGTGGAAAGGGCCTTTCATAATCAAAAGAACTACTGGAATGGATAGCTTCATACTTGCTCATCAAGATGGAATTGAATTACCATTTCCCTTCAATGGGAAGCATTTGAAGCTTTTCTAGAATTGAGAAACAAGGTAAAACTTGTATGTATATAAATAAAATTTTGGTTGTTTTTTTTTTTTTGCTTTATTTTGTCTGTGTTGTGTTTTCTTTTGTGGCTTAACCCCAAAACCAATGGACAAGATATGAAACCAGAGATGTTAGGATCTCATCTTCACTCCTTTCATTTTGACAAAGGTGAAGATGTCCACAAACAGGTGAATGGTGTCCCCGAGATTTCACCCACGAAATGCAGGACCACCCCTTTTTTAAAAATCATTCTTTTTCAAAGTAATGGGTCATTTTGTGTTTTTGTTGCCAGAAATTGTCTCCATTTCTCTAAGGTATTCCCAGATAATCATATAAGACAAATTTGATAAGTACCCACATGTTAAAACTCACTATATCCCTTCGCTAGGTTGTATCTGAAAGAATTTTATTTATTTATTTATTTATTAAATAAATAAAGTTTCGTTAAAAAAAGATTGTGTTGTGGTTGAACCCTACCGAGGATTTTCACACCAAAGATTGCTTCCGCCTCTCAATGGAGTGTTCACCAAGGAAGAATTTTTCTTGACTAACTATTTGACAGGTTATTTTAAAAGCAATTGTCTGCAACTTATGGCGTGTTTTTCTTTTTATTTATCCCTTTTGTCTTTGTTTTCGGTTTTTCTCCGTAAATATGTCTAGTAATGTTTCCGCGTTCATTCTGTCTAGCCGTTTAATTGCACGTGAGTTTTAGAAGTCATCCATAGCTTCAGACAAATTTGAAGTTAGTTATGAAGTGCTAATTTTTGAAGCAGCAGTATGGAAGCAAGTTGCACTTTTTGGGAATGATGGTTTATTAATGCAAGTCACATTTTTGGCTTGACTCGTGATTTGGAATATTCCACCATAATGAATTAAGGGAAAAGTGGAAAAGTGTACCCTAGCAGGGAAGATAAAATTTTACCTGCCTACCCCTCATGATTTTCCCACAAAGGTCTTATTTAACTCCAAATCAAGTCACACTTTTTGGCTTGCCTGGCAATTTGGAATATTTGGCACAATGACAACTTAAGTGGAATATGGGAAATTGGACCCTAGTAGGCAGGTTAGTATTTGGCATAATGACTTAAGTGAAAAGTGGAAAAGTGTACCCTAGCAGGCAGGTTAAAATTTTACCTGCCTGCTTGCCCCCATGTTTTTCCCTTAAAGCAAGTCAAATTCACCCATGCAAGTCACATTTTTTGGAAGCTGCCTAGCAGGCTAATATTTAACATGACAACTTAAGTGAAAAGCGGAAAAGTGGACCCTAGCAGGTAGGGTAAAATCTTACCTGCCTTGCTCCTTGTACTTTTCCCTTGGCTTATAGCCAAAAAGTGTGACCCATCCTTGCATTATCAATTGCCTAAAAGCTGATTTTATTTATTTATTTCTAGCTAAGGTTGGTGCCAAAAATAGGAGGAAATTCAAAGCAAGCAGGAAGGCTAAAAATAAGACAAAGAAGCATGCTAAAAATAAAGGAAAGAATTGCATAGAAAAGCAAGCTAAATCAGGCAAACTTGGGCGCCCAAATAAGGAGAAAAAGCACATCCTATTATTAGGAATTGCTAAAAATAAGAAAAGGTAATGGGTAAAATTAGCATGCAGTTGCTTATATAAATAATGGATGTCATAAGGAGAGAGAAATTAATTCTTTTAGGTGGAGCATGCTGCCCTGGAGGATTTTGGCACCCAAGGTTGGAGTTGTGAGCAGTAAATAAATAATTTTAATTGCTGGGAAGTAGCTAGTTTTGCCGCCCAAGGTTGGAAGTGATTTCTTTTTACTATTTTGGCTATCTACATGTTGATGTGAGTGCACAAGTGAATAAAATAATATTTTTAGCTTGTTTGGCATGCAAGCAAGGTCTAAAAATTTAGGGCAACATGTTTTATAATCAGATTTTGGTGAAGAAATTAGGCATTCATGCCATGGATTCCATGTTTGTCTGAATCATTTGCAGGTATACTTCATAGGTGCTCATATTGGTGAAAAGAAGGAAAATTCAATGTCAGATACATTGAATATATCTTCTGAATCAGGAGGAATTGTAGGTTCTACACGAATTGGTCCAATTGTAAGGTCTTCTGTCAAAAATAAAAGAAAAATATCTCAGAAAAGATTGTTTCAGGCATGATGTAGCATGATGAAAGAGATGTTTCAAAAACATCATACATAGTTTCTAGGCTTTCCAAGATCAGTGATACAGATATAGGGTTTGAACCTATCTCTGATTTGATTGATGAGATCCAAAGCATAGGTAGATCATATCTTATGCGGGCAATGAAGAGCAATAGAATTATTCAAGTTGTAGCATTTTCGGCACAAACCCGGTTACTGAATTCATTCGGAATGTGCAAAGTTTTATCATCCTCTTTCTAGGACAATCTGAGATGCGGCAGGAAAGACAATGATCAGATTGGATCTGAAATTCATTGATTTTTGCCTTAAGATTCCGGCACAGCCCGTGGTGATCACAATTGGCATGCAGGAAGCTTGTGACAAATGGGAAAAGAATAAAGTAGATTGCGTGTGTATAATGAATAATAGATATATGAAGAAGCCAAGATCACCGTCAAAATTCCCAAGGAGCCTTCTACGGTCATTTCTGGTGCAAGAAGTTGATGATATTACCCGGTTGCTTTGCAGGATAAATGGGGAAGCCAATGCCCATAATTTCCGCTCATGGATGTATGCCTTTATCAGAACAATTGAAATCAACAAAGCTGATTCGATAATCAATTGGTCGGAGATCATCAATAACAACATTAGTGAGCAACTCAGAAGTGTGAGGTGGACTTTCAATTTCAAAATGACTTCATACCTTGTATATGTCGTAACCTCACAAGGGATATTTTCCAAGCTAGATAGACGGGGCATACTTTTAAAAGATCTTATTTATGAGTGTTTCCCACAGCTGGCGATCCCTGAATGCTATAAGGATTATAAGGCAGTGAACGATGGTTTCTTCTATGGATTCATTTGCAAGTTGAATGGTGATCTGAAGAGCAACAAAGTAAGCAAGGAAGCTTGGGAAACTGTCTCCCAAGCATGGTTGTATCTTCATCCAGTTCACCGACTTCACATATCTTAGGATTACTAGTTTCTCAGGAGAACCAGTCAAGCTACCGAGATATCCAAATGATAAGTGGATTATCATGGAGTTATGCAGGCAGCTCATAGAGTTGCATGACTTGCAAATAAGGCATCATAAATCTACAGTTATTTTCCGGTCGTAGTGGGTAATTATAGTTGTCATAACATCCACAGAGCTAGAGGAGTTGAAGCAGAGATGTTTCTTGGTTATGATCATGAATTCTTCCCAGCTTGAATTAATTTTGATCCTTTTGAAATAACAAGGAAATTAATTTCCCTAGAATGTGCACATATTCCTTCGCTGGAGGATTTCTTGATGAAATGTAGGAATGAATACGAAGTCAAAAAAGAGATTTCAGCAGATTATCACTTAGCATATTTTTTGACTATGATTTGGTGAGGATACATGCAGACCTTCTAGATGATGGGCATGTAGTGCTTGATTCATATCGTCAGATGGGAGGAGACAAGGCTGCGCTTCAAGCGAATGTGGGTGGTAGTCATACAATCGAGGAGAGATCTTCGGCAGTTTTAGTCAATACTTCCAATTGGTTGTTGACAAAAGGCTATTGTTTGGATGAGGCCATGATGAACCAGATCACAGGAATATCATAAGGAATAACAAAAGGAAGCATGGAGGTGAAAGCAGCCGAAGGCTAGAAAAGCTAAAGGTGTAGAAGAAGGCTCAGGCATCAGAAAAAGCATGTTTGCATCCACTTCACCAGTGCTACTCTCAGATGAAGCTTCTCCTGCGTCAACCCACAGTACTTCAGCAGTTCCAACAACACCAGAAGTCATGACTAGTCAAGCATTGAGACCGGCATCATTCGTATATACTTCTCCTCTTCCGCTACCCATTTCTCCACCTCCTCCTCCTCCTATGGAGGAATTAAAGGCACAAATGAAAGAATTTGAATGGGCATTATCCTTGGATGACATGGGAGAAGGCAACCATAATATGGAGGTAAATTCAGATGCAACAGAGCCTGACTAGGAAATGGTAGTACACACTGAGGTTTCTCATTCCCGAAGAGTAATTTCTCATCTTGGTTGGCTCTGCAGACAGTTCCAGAGGCTAGAGAAGAAATCAACTTGGAAGAGGAAGACTTGCAGTTGCTTATGAGCTTGGGAGGTAGAGGCAAAAGGTCTAAAGCTGCTAAAATAACTTCAAGGTTGGTTATTGAAGAATCAGGTCAGAAGTTTGCTGAATTATCAGTTCCAGCTGAAGGGAAGCAAAAGGGAGAGCTAACGGCAGAAGACATATCAATAACCAAAGTGCCATTGGGTCAAATCACCACAGAAGGATTAAAGCAAGATACATGGACATTGATAAACACTTTATTCCTCAAGCTTGACAAGGAGAAGGTAGAGAAATCCAAACTTCAGAAGTATATTTCCTAGTTGTGTGAGATCATTAATAAGGTTTCCGAACCTTCCTCTCAACTAGTTATATAGACAAGAACCAAAGTGAGCTTCCATTTAATTGAAGAGATTGAAGATGTGGGAAATTAGGTTAAAGCTATTGCTAAATGGAAAGTGAAAATCATCCACCAAGCTTTAGAGCAGTTTGAGGAAGTACTAGCTAGCCTAGAGGATATGCACAGGGCATTATCTTAGTTGAAGAAACTGATGACATGGTATAGAAGATGAGAATATAGTTGTTGAGAGACATCCTGGATACCTTGGCTAAGATAAATTCTCTGTCGTAGGATGTATTAATTACAAATCAACTTGTATTTGATGGATTGGTAGAGAAAGGTAAGCAATTAGAGATAGCTGTTTCTTTCCACGTAGATATTTTCAAGCTTATGTTGAAAATGATGTAGTCGCTAGAAGACAAGATGAGATAAGTGCCAGAGAACATAGTTGCTTTCACTAGAGAATAAGAACTTGATGGTATTCATTAGTATACAATATGCATTCTAGATAAGTTGCCTGCTTCTCTTGAGGAATTTATTCTAGTTGTACAGAAGAAGATCAATGAAGTTGTCATGCCTTTCATGTCGGATTCAATTAGCAAACTAGTGAGGCTTCATGTAGACATCAAAGAATTTGGGTCTAGTTTGGAGAAAGTGAAGACAAGCATTGAAACCCTTTCCATGGGCTTGTTATGGTTCAAAACTAAGAAAGAAGCTATTGTTAAAACAAATGGGAAGACATTGAATCACATGTTTGACAAGTACATTCAATATCAAAACAAAGGGAAAGCATGAAGTGTAGCAGTTGGCATATTTTATTTCTTCTCCTCTTTCCTCTCTTCTTTCTTATTTTCTCAGACAAAATTGTAAAGCTAAAGTAATTGGTTAAAATCCATTACTTTAAGTTATTTGAAAAGGTCCTTTAATTGAGAATAGGTGGCAGATATGCACAACTTTGATCTAGTCTTCAGATGCATGTCACTTAGAGAGGAATTCCAGGGAAAGATTGTCAATTGTTTCTTTTATAGCTTCCACATGTGTGAGTTCAGTTATAGTTTCCTATTTGTAATTTCCCTCTATACACTATAAATGGAGGAAGAGCCTACGGGTTAAAGGATCAAAATTTATAATCAACATTCTTGAGTTCCAAACTTTGTGTTGTAACCTTTGATGTCTTTTCTGTGAAAGCTGAGGAATTGAATAGAGGTGGATTTCTAGAGAACTTTGTGTCAACGATGCATTACTTACTTACTTGTGTGGATTTTTATATAAAATTTGTGTTAGTGAAGATTTAGATTAGAAGTTTTTCCTTTCCTTTCCCTCACTTCGTATCACAAGATCTATTTGTTTTATCTATGTGTATGAGACCAACTCTGTAAACTATTGGTTGGATTACACATCTTCCTTTCTTCTTTCCCAAATTTCATTATTTCCCCCTAGTTAAAAATACTTCATTAACAATTGCTTACTTGCTGCATAATTGCTTAGCTATGGTTCATGAGCTTTGCAATTAAAGTAAAACCCCACAAATGGTTATTAGGATTCACACCACTAAATTGATAAACATCTTACACGAGAGCCTCACCGGTAAATGAGGGAGATTTATCTCATATCATTTGCGCTAGGTTTTAGCTATGCAGAAAATCTAGCCAACACTAATCAAGAACATGTGACAAAGTAATATCACATAACTTTACAAAAGTGTATAACAATGATATATATATATATATATATATATATATATATATATATATATATAGAGAGAGAGAGAGAGAGAGAGAGATTAAAAAAATTTGAACTCAAAACCCCAATATAAGATGGAAATTAAAACCCCACTGATGCACAATTATAAGAAAACACACCCAATTAGTGATACTTTCCACATGTCATCCCTAGATCAACATTATTTCCATCAGTTGAGATGATCAGTACATAATACTCTATTTCTGATCTACATAGAGAAGTACAATAGTTGTTTGCATGCATGACATAATACTTTCCACATGTCATCCCTAGATCAACATTGTTTCCATTAAGATGATCAAGTACTGCAATATTTACAAACATGACATAATACTCAATTTTTTATCTACAAAGAGCGGTAAAATTCATTGCAAGCATAGTAACTTGTTTTGTTTTTAGATGGTCTCAATAGACTAAGGGTTTTAAGAACAATGGAATCTTGTGGTATAAGTAGATGTTTGATGGGGCCCTACAATGCAAACCTCTTATCAACACTCTTTCTTAATCTTTTTGTTTTTTTATGTATGTTTATAGTGAGCATTCCATGTTTCTGCTATCCTAGAGACAAAATTGGTGGAAAACAATTTGATTCAATTGATCCAAGAGTAATTATAACCCCTTGTCATGTAAATATCATGTAAGATGTAAGGTGATACATCTTATATTTTTGATCAAGAACATGTGACAAAGTAATTGATGACTCTAATTGTTAACCTTTTATTTAATTAACTTAATCTGTTGATGTCATTCTAACCAGAGAGCAAGTGTCTAAAGTTGTATGCAATAAGATTCTTTTGTTTAAATAATAATTACTTGGTAGGACTATCTGTTTGGGGGTTCGTAAGTCCTAAATGTTGGAAATGAAATCTAATCTAGAATTGAAAATTACACACACATGACAAAATAAAATCAATCTTGTAGAATTAAAACACACAATGCTTGAATTAAAAACACACTTATAGAATTAGAAATTGTAGGATTTAAAATAAAAATAGAATTTAAATGTTGAGAATTAAATCATACATCGCATGGAATTAAAAATTCCTAAATAAAAGAAATTTTATCAAATGAAAGTTCTTGTATAATAAATTTGCTAAATATTAATTAGAAATAAAAGATATAACAACAAATAATCGGAATAAATTGTACTAAACATAGATCACACACACGCGCACACACACTAACAAAAAGTAAAACTAATACATACATACCACAATATCTCGAATCTTGGGGTGAGTGGGCCCTTACTCTCTCTTTCGATCAAAACTCCACCTTGCACACTAAATCACTAAAGCAACAAATGTATTTACTTCTAGATTTTCAGATCATATAACAAGATTGAATTACAAAATACTAATTTCTGACATCCTTTCGACAATAAGTGAGTGCAGATTATATCATCCTTCTCCTCAATCGACGCCTACAAAACAACTAAATGAATCCTAGAATCTATCTTATTTAGATAATTGATAAAGAGGTTCCACAATATCTCCATATTTCAAGATGAAATGATGGAGATAATTGGGGAACCGATTGAATCTATAGGATTCGATTACAATAAAACATATATGAAAATAATCTGCATGATCCATTTTATAATGGTATTTCCTAATTCTAGTGTGTGTTATTCTTGAATGGATACACGTTCTAGGCTAGCAAGATTCCCATATCTAAGAGCTTGTTGACTCCAACTAATGGAATTTCAAGTCGATAGGTAGACTTCAAAGACAAAGGGTCGATTCTCAAGCACTGGAATAGATTCTCAAGCCATAGGTAGAGTCTTCAAACCCACAGGAAGAGACTCTAAAGCCACAGGGTAGATACTCCAAAGCCGCACGGGTAGACTACGAAGCTTAGAGAACTTGGATTTCTAGGCCTCGAAAATCTACATATTCGACAAAATCATACTTTTCTTGATTTGTATACACAAACTCGAATTATTTTCATAATATTTAGTTAGAACTACATAATGGAACAAATACACACACACTAATCTAGTAAAATGCACATATTCTCTACTTTGGATTAGGAAAAAAATATAGAATGCACACATATTCAAACAAGTGAGAAGATAAATATTATCATTATTTAACCATTTAATGAGCCCATCATTATCCCCACACTTACTTGTTTGGATGTCCTCTCGCAACTTATTTTCGATAATCATGATCATGTTGGTGTGTGTGACCTGCCTTGTCATCATCCACATCACATGGTGAGTCATCTCACCTTGCGAGAGTCATAGGTCTTAGGGAGTCAAATGACAAGTGTCAAATTCTGTCATAGAATATGTCATTGTCATTCATGACAATGCATCATAGGAGTTACATTCCTTATTTGTAATTGTAACTCCTCCTTTAGTGGCGTCATATGTGTCAATGGCATCATAGGAGTTTCTTTCCTTGTTTAGGCATGGGGGTTACACAACACCCCTATTTGTACTTCCTTTTTTGATCTATGAGAATGAGCAGACATGTTTTCTTATTTGCATATTCTTTCCATTGTTCGAATCTTGCTTATTGCGTTGGAGCTACGACGTTACCATCAGAGTGTAACTTCATTGTGGTGCATTGTTTTCAACATCATTTCTTGTGTATCCCTCTTTCATGGTATCGTAGCTGATTTGCGTACAACGTGCACTCTTCGTTTATCAGTTGCTTATTACTTATGGTTTCTTCTTATTTCCTCATGCAAGTTTTTTTGATTATTACTTTAGAATCATATTTCTCACCTTGCATTGATGTTTCAATAGTTGTAAGTTTGAGGGTATTTTGGTCGATTTGCTTTATCGATTCGCCGAGTTTGTGATTGCTCCTATTCTCATGAGCTCGTTTTTGCTTTGGCGTGGACTTGTGGTTCATTTTTGTCTCGAGGTTACCTTTTCTTTGGTAAACCCGCTGTTTGTGCATGTTTTTGATTTGGAGGCTCATTTTTGGTTTGGTCATGCATTTATTTTTGCATGCATTAAGTATTGATACCTCTCACCTCGGATATTTTTTCTTCGTTTAGCACTCTTTGCATTGGATTCATGACAACTCGTTGGTAATTCATGCATACTGCATCCACATCAACTACGGTCAACTCGTGCCTTGTTTCTTGGGTCGAACTTGCACTATTTTTGGAAGCTCAGGTTCTTCTTTTGTTGAAATTTCTACCCCGATCTCGGAATCGAGGATCCTCTCAGCGTATGTGTGGTAATATTACTCGTGGGTTAAAGCCTTGTTGCTACATGTGTTCAATCTCATCTTTTCTCGTTGCAGGCTTGTTTGCATTGGTCTACAGTTTGAAGTCTCACCTTGCAGCTCAATGATAGCTCAACTCATGATTCAATCTGCTTTTTTTGAACCATCCTCGCCACTCACTACACCGTGCATTGCATCATCTCGAGTCTCAATCTGCACATCTCATTTTTTACTCCTATGTGGATGGTTCGTCTGCACATTTGCCATTTTGTAACTAGCTTCCCAAGCTCATGGTTGATTCTCCACTACATTGTTAACATTGTGGTCGGTTTTGCCTTGGTCTACTACGTGCTCACCGTGTTTTGCCTCTTGCAACTCGTTGTTGACTTGGCTTCCTCCCCGTTGGTGCTTCGGCCTTGCTCAACGTTGTTTGGCTTGCATTCACCGTTTGAATGCTCAGCCTCTCTCCATTACTCTACTCTATGAAGGGATAATCCCTTCACACGTGGACTGGTCGACACGCCTAAAGACTCCGCCTTTGGATTGTTCATTTGGGACGTGGCAATAGCTAACTCTCACTCGCAGTCCAAACGTTACAATTCGAGCAAATCAATCAAACATTGCCCATTTTAGAATCAATTATTGGTAAAATAAATCACCTTTTAAAATTTTTAGGTTAAAAATATTTATTTCATTGGCATTATAATTTTTTGTGTATTTTTCTTGTTTTATTATCCTTCCTTCGAGTGTCGAAGACGGAGGGTGAGGTTCGGGGTTGGCAGGAGGCTAATCCCCCCTCGCAATTAAAAAAACCCTATCTAAAATTTGATTCCATTTCCAACGAGCATACATACGACACCCTTTGCATGCGTTTAGGGCACTTTTTTAATCCGTTTGTAGGGCTTATTGGCGTTTTCCATTAGTTGCGGGAATCATTTTTTGCTATAACTTTTGACTCGTTGCTCAGTTTTGAGCACTTCTTTAGTCAAAGTTACATGTTTTTTACACACTACATGATGGGATTATCATTTTTATAAACGCACTATTTTATAAAGTGCCACATTCTGGGGGGTGTCATTGTATTGCTTGTATCACTCATTTCAAATCATCTTGAGCATTGTTCTATCCCTTTTATTTCTTGTGGACTTGTGAGTGCGTCCGCCACAGTCTTACAAAGAAAGGGATTCTTTTGTGCGACGTGAGATGCTATTTCTCACAAGGCCTTCTCTTCCCCTTTTTATTTTCACTCATTCTTGTGCTTGCTTATGGTGTCAAACTGTTGTGCCCAATGAACCTTGATTGTTGTCTCCACTCTTGCGTGTTATTACACTGATTGCAAGGTGAGTGACAGATTGGTTCTCAGCACACATTTGCATCGGCACACAATCACATCTGATTGTAATCAACGCACTAAATTATAAAGTGCCAAACTCGAGGGGTGTGATATTATTTTGGGGTGGTTGTTTCCTTTCTCTCTCCTTCCTTCTTCCTTTGTTGGTTCTATCTCTTCATTATGGATATCTCTAAAGTACCGGTGCTCACACCTTTTAATTTCTTCGAATGGAGATCTAAAATTATATTGGTTTTGCAAAGTAAAGGGTTATACCATGTCACCATGGGGTTAGAGACCAAACTTGATGATGAACCCGAAAGATCTAAATGGTTCAACCGTTGTGATGAAGCCTTAGGTCTTCTTTGTATGTCTGTCTCTTCGACTTGCTCTTCCACATCAAAACTTCCTCGACACCTGATGGAGCGTGGACAATGCTCGATGAGATGTTTGGGAAGAAAGATGACATGAGAGCACATGAGTTGGAGAATGAACTACTAGGGTTAAATCCTAGTGACTTTGAAAACCTGTAGGCCTTCTTCTCAAAGTTTGTCCACACTAGACTGCTTCTAAAGGAATGTAAAGTGGAGAAGAAAGACTCTCAATTGATCTTGTCGATTCTTTCTAAGTTAGGTCCTGAATACTCTATCTTTGTTTCAACTTTCCACGCCACAAAAGCCACCTTGGGTAGTGCCTAGAAAATTCCCTCATTTGACAGTTTTTCATCCCAACTCATTCGAGAACAGGACAAACTCATTCAAATGGGGACTCTAAAATCCAAGTCACATGCCCTTGTGGCGAATAAGGGAAATAAAAATGAAA
The DNA here is from genome assembly GCA_018340775.1 of Taxus wallichiana var. yunnanensis. Classification (NCBI taxonomy): domain Eukaryota; kingdom Viridiplantae; phylum Streptophyta; class Pinopsida; order Cupressales; family Taxaceae; genus Taxus; species Taxus wallichiana. The sequence continues at coordinate 563,109,557 of CM031244.1, read as the reverse complement.
ATAAGAAAGAAACAAAGGACCAACCTAAGAAAGAAACCAAGACCAACCAACTCCATGTAAGCCCAACACTAACACTTCGACTTTTGAGCCTAAAGTGAAGAAGGAAAAGTGTAAATGCTCCTATTGTAAGTATCCTGGCCATGACGAGCATCATTGTTTTTGGAAACAAATTGATCACTTAACTCAGTTGCTTGAGAAGAATAAAATAAGTGTTCCTAAATTCGTCAAAAAAATGCTCAGAAGGGCAAGTCTTCTAAAGCAAAGGAGTCTAAAAATGAAAAGAAGAAAGGTAAGGCCCTCGTAGCTAGATCAGCTCCATCATCAACTTAGATTATCGATTCCGGTGCCTCGCACCACATGGCTTCTTCAGAGGTTGAATTATCTAGCATTAAACCATGTGGCATGTCCCAAATCATGTTGGGTGATGACACTCATGTGTCGGGATTTCAGTAGTGGATCGGTAGAGATAGAAGGTGGAACATTTAACCAAGTGTTGAGTGTTCCCAATCTCTCTACCAATATCCTATCGGTTTACCAAATCACCCACCTTGGTGAAGGAATGTGAGTGGAATTTGGTCCTAACTCGGTGATCATTCGTGAGCTTAACTTTGACTACACTGTGGCTGAGGGAAAGGTGGATCACCGTTCATGGTTGTATACCTTTTCCCACTTCTCTTCTGATTTGATGCCCAATGCCTTGCTCACTCATGCAAATGAGGTTAGCAAGCTATGACATGAGTGTTTTGGGCATCTAAATTATCATTACCTTGAACAATTGAGCCAAAACAAAATGGTCAACGGGTTACCCGAGTTAAGTTTTCTAAAGGTATTTGTGAGGGTTACACCCTCGGAAAGCACCCTGAAAAAAACTTTGATAAGGGAAAATCCTAGAGAGCTACTCGTCCCTTGGATCTTGTTCATAGTGATGTTTCTAGCCCCTTTCCATCTCCTTCTTTCACTAGAGCTATATATATACTAGCCTTCATTGATGACTTTTCACGTTATACTTGGGTATATTTTCTTAAGCTTAAGTCTGAAGTCTTTGAACATTTTCAGAACTTTAAGGCTCTTGTTGAGAAACAAGCAGAATGGTCTATCAAGATTCTTTAAACCGCAATGGAGGTGAGTATGTGAGCAATAGGTTTGAGGATTTCTACACTTCTGAGGGGATTTCTTTGCAACGTATAGTTGCTTACAACCCTTCCCAAAATGGATTTGTAGAAAGAAAGAACCAAACTCTAAAGGAGATGGCTACTTGTATGGTTCACTCGAAGTCCCTTCCTCCGCAGTATTTGGTGAAGTAGTGAATTGTGCTTGTTACATTGTAATCATGTTCCACACAAGGCAAGTAAGAGGGATGACACCCTTTGAAGATTGGTTTGGACACAAGCCTAATGTTGAGAGCTTTGAGTCTTCGATCCAAGGCTATGTCTTAGATTCCCAAGAAGAAACGTAAGGCATGGATCCACAATCCAAACCTTGTATCTTTATCGGGTATCCCGATGGTATGAAGGGATATCGATTTTTGAACCCTACAACCCATGAGCTCTATATTGAGAGGAGTGTGAAGTTTGATGAGTCATCCTTGACTTTTACTTCCACCGAGGTTATTTTTCCCACTAATTCAAATTTTGACTCATCGATGATGATGATGTCTCGAACGAGTTCCTCCTCTCCCTACTCCTCCCAATCCTCAAACTTATGAATCTTCGATTCGATAAGTAGTGATGATGAGGACTATCTCCCTTCTCACTCAAGTGAAGAATCTTCTAACTCTGAGCTTGAACCTTCGGAACCTCTTTGGGCCAAGAAAAATTTACAGAGTGCTGGAGATTTAGTTAGAGATCCTTCAGATGAGAGACGTACTCACTTGAGTTTCATTGGACCCCACTTCGTCTTCACCTCTGCTTCGTATCCAATGTCTTTCCAGGAAGCTTCTAGGATCCCTAAGTGGGATTTTGCTATGGATGAGGAGTATTCCTCACTCATAAAGAATGACACTTGGGATCTTACCCCTCTTCTGAAAGGAAGAAAAATCATTCGGTGTAGGTGGATATATCGGACAAAGTATGGAGCCAATGGAGAAGTTGAGAAGTATAAAGCGTGACTTATAACTAAGGGTTTCTCCCAAGTAGTTGGGGTTGATTACTCAAAAACTTTTCTCCGGTTGCGAAGATGACTTCCATTCGACCGATCCTTACCATGACCGCCGCTACAGATGGTAAGTCCACCAGATGGACGTTAAGAATGCCTTCCTTCATGGGGACCTAGAGGAAGAGATCTATATGGAACAACCTCGGGTTATGTCCATGATCCATCCCTCGTTTGCAAGTTAAAGAAGTCTCTCTACAGCCTTAAACAATCCCCTTGGTCTTGGTATGCCAAGATGGACTCTTTTACTTGCATCAGGGTTCACTCGGTGTCACTCTAACCCAAATGTGTATATTTTCGGCAGGATGACTCTATTAGGTTAATTAATTACGATAAGATATATTGATTATTTAATTAATTTTATTAATTAAATAATGTTGTTATATGGTTATATTATAAACCATATTATTGTTGTATTTTGTTATATGGTTTTATCGACCATATTTGTCTTTTATTTCCACATGTATAATTGTTATAATTGTTATAACAATTATGTGCTTCCCGGATGTAATATTGGAAGTAATTGTGAGTTTAGTTTTACTGTGTAACCTATTTCTTTCTTTGTCAAGACATAGTTGTTCAATTCCTATAAGAATTCCAAAGACTCCATTGTAATGATTGATTCACATTAATAAAATCTACAAAGCTTTCGTCCCTATTTTGTGAAATTACATTTGGTTTCGAGAAAGCGCAGTTAAAGGATATGGAGGATTGCAACAGAGTTTGAGGAGCATCGAGAAGCTTGTGCAAGTAAAAGAGAGCTAGAGTTGCCTCTGTAACTTCCCAGCCCCATCCCCTGCAATACCACCATCAAATTCCTCAAAACCACATTTATTCATTGAAATTAAGGTTGAGGAGGATAGAATTCACCAAGGAAGAGATTACAAGCTCAAAGGAAGGAAGAAAAATGATCTAAGGCGCTATACACACTCAAAACCACCTTCATTCTCACCAAAACCGCTTGTAATTTTTTTCTCTTTGTTGGAATTTTTACTCAAAACCACTTCTCCAAAACCGTGGTTTTTGAAGAGGTATGGTTTTATAGTTTGGAAGCGTTTAATTACATTTCTCTCGCTTATACTTGTTTAGCTTAGCCGCCCAAGTGGATAGGATAACTTTTGTAAGACACTTCCCATCAAAAGAGGTCAAGGGGTTAAATCCCCCTCACTCACCCACAACCAAATTTGGTGGAAAATTTAGTGTGATCGCTAAATTTAGTGGAAAATTCAAATGTAGTTATAACTACCTAAATTTAGCGAGAAAAACCCTATTTTAGGGAAAACTTTTTTTTTCCACTCTGCATATTTTTACATTTTGAGCACATTTTTCCAAATGAGGGCTACCTAAAAACTTCATTTTGAGCTATTTTTTTACCTTTTTTGCTCAAGACGCCGTATTGGGCTCCATAGGCCACTAGGGCCCACAAAACAAAAAAATTTGCCTGCCATTCAATTTTTTATAAATTTTTGAATGTAATTACATGCTGCAATATATTGTACTAATTTGCAGGTTGCCATAAGTCAACTGTAAACTTTGTAACTGATAAGAAACTGGCAGAATTGTAATAAAAAATAACAAAAAAAATTTGGTTCTTTAACACTCACGAGGTCCTAGATCTCATTCGCAACATTCGGTATATACGGTGCCTCTAGGAAGCACTTATGGGTAAAGCCGTCATAACTACTACTGCACTTAATACCTAATATAGCTGCAATAATGTCGTATGGGCATCAACCCTTTAAATCGACGGGGAGTAATAAGGTCACAAGTGCACACACTATGAGCCATCCCATCCGTCTATGAATGATTGCACGACATAAACCTGACTCGAGAAATTATCTAAGTATATAGCTTAAGCTACGCGTGTGTATGAGGATATTTCTTTTAGCCATTGTTAATAATCACACAAACCCCTTTAAGTACTATCTTAGTACCACGTATTGAATTCTTTCACGTACCACCGGGTATATAGAAAGGGTGAGCTTCTTCCACGTACCGCCGGGTATATCAGAAGGGCACGTATATAGAAAGGTTTGGTATATAAAACTGATGGTATATAGATTGGGAGACCTTATACCTGGAGTGATAAGAGCCAAACCCTATCAGTGATCTTTGCAAAATGGGCACCAATGCCCCCAAAGTTTTTCTTCCGATTCACAACTACTAAGAGGAAACAACTATGCTGCATGGAAGACAAAAATCAAGACACAACTTGAGTTTGAAGAAATTTGGCCTGCTGTGAATGGTACTTTGACCAGATCAACTACTGATACAACACAACAATGGCAGTTTGATAAAGTAGATCAGAAGGCCAAACTCATCATCTTGTTTGGAGTGTCCAACGATGTGCAACCCCACATTCGAGATGCCAAAACAGCCAAAGAAGCGTGGGATAAGTTGAGCATAGTATACGAGGCCAAGAACAAGAATGTTATACTGAATTTACAGAGTCAGTTACACACATTAAAGTTCAAGCAGAATGAAAAAATAGAATCTTTCTTAAGAAGATTTGCATAATTGAGGGATTCACTTCTAGCCCTAGGAGAAGTCGATCAAAGATGATGATCTTGTTCCCATTATTCTGAGAGCACTCCCTTCTTCATACCATATTTTTGTAACGACACAAACTTGTCGATATCGACGTTAGTTTTGACAAATTGGTAAACTTACTGCAACAAGAGGAAGCAATGCACAATAAGGATGATGAAGAAGAACAAACACTTTCTTCACATCAAAAATGGAAAGGAAAAGGTAAAGGAAAACCTAATTCCTATCAAAAGTCCCAAAATCAAAATTAGTATCAAGGGGATAGACAATGAAGAAGCAATGTCCAATCTGCAAAAGAGGACATAACCTACAAGATTGTTGGTATAATACTTACAAGAAAGGTTCATCAAGCAACTCTGGACCTCCACAACAATCTAACAAGGGACATTCTAACTACAATCAAGGGTAGAAAATGGGAATTGGAAAAGAAGACCCCATCAACAAGGAAATATTGCTAAGCAACAAGAATAGTCAGAAAATGAAGACTACTTGTTCACTGCTCGATCAAGTGAACCATCCACATCATCTAGTGATGTTTGGTATGTTGATTCGGGGGCCACTCGACACATGACCGGCCATAAAGACTGGTTTATTTCAATGAGGGACACGCCATCAAAAAATCATGTTTCGTTGGGAGATGATTCTTCATATACAATTCTAGGGGATTGGGAACATTTCTCTACCCCTTGGTTCACGCAACTGTAGACTTTCAGATGTCTTATATGTCCCTGGGTTGACAAAGAATCTACTTTAGTCAGTCAACTCCTTGATCACAACCTAAAAATTGACTTTGATAGTCATTCTGGCAAGAAAACATGTTTAATTCAAGATAAATCAAGAGGTTAAAAAATAGTTGCAAAAGCCTCTAATGTGGGACGCATGTTCCAACTTGATTTTGTTCACAAAGACGATCAAGCACTTGTGGCTAAGAAATCCACCTCAACATAGTTGTGGCATTGGATACTTGGTCATGTAAGTTTTAAGTATCTCGAGACACTTTGCCAGTGCAATATTGTACATGGGTTGCCATCTCTTCATAAGGATACAGACAAGTGTCCTCACTGCCTAGCAGGAAAACAACACAAAGCTTCATTCCAGAAGAGTACATATCAAGCTCATGGTCAACTTGATGGTTCATACCAATCTTTGTGGTCCGATGCAACCAAGTCATTTTGGGTTCCAATACTTCATGCTTTTTATTGACGAATATTCAAGAAAAATGTGGTTTTTTTGTCTTCGCAAGAAAAGTGAAGCTTTTGAAAATTTCAAGAAGTTCAAAGTAGCAGTTGAGAATGAAACTGGTCATCACATTAAAATTCTTTGCTCAGATTGAGGGGGAATTCACTAGTAATGAGTTCAAAGACTACCTACAAACTCATGGGATTCATTGACAAATGCCTCCTCCACACACACCATAGCAGAATGGTGTTGTTGAGAGAAGAAATTGCACTATCATGGAAATGGTGTGATGCATGATCGATGACTCGAACTTGCAAAGACATTTTGGGAAGAAGTAGCAAAGACAACAGTTTATTTGTTGAACAGAGTGGCCACAGTTTCTCTTGACGGAGTAACACCACAAGAAGCATGGTCAAAGTGGAAACCATCTATTGCACACCTTAGAGTATTTGGGTGCAAAGCAAGCATGCACATACCCAAGCATAACAGAAAGAAATTGGACATGAATTCATAGAAACTCGTCTTCATTGGGTACAAGTGAAGAGACTCTTGGGTACATATTAATGGATCCTAAGACCTAGAAAAGTATACACCAGTAGAGATGTTGAGTTTTTCAAGAAGAAGGAAGCAGAGACTCCTCCTCCAAACTCACCAGATGTATATTTTTCACCAGTTGTAAAAATTGAAGCTGATGTTCCCTCAGATGATGAAAGTGAGGGTGGGGATGATGGTGTTGATTAGATAGAACCACAACCCATAAGAACTATTCAACGTATGCCCAAGTGGTGTACTAGCACATTACGAGATGCAAGAATGGATGCTCTACCGGATACATCCACCCATGGACCATGAGACTCACATTAAAGCAAGAGAAGAAGTTTACTTTGATGAGTAGAGTTATTGAATCTGATGAGCCCTCTACAGTCCAGGAAGCCCTACAATCAAAATCTTGGAAAGATGCCATGGATTCTGAATATCAATCAGTGATGAAGAATAACACTTGGTAGCTTGTCGATCTTCCACCAAGAAAGAAACCCATTGGATACAGATGGATATTTAAAACAAAGTACAAAGCAGATGGGATAGTGGAAAAGTATAAAGCGAGACTAGTAGTAAAGGGGTATGCACAAAAAGAAGGCATAGACTACGAGGAGACATTTTCTCCCACAACCAAGATAAAAAAATTCAAAATGATCTTTGCTCTAGCTGCATAGTTTGGTTGGAAAGCCCGCCAGATGGACGTAAAAAGTGCCTTCCTAAACAGAGATTTACAAGAAGAAGTCTACATGACTCAACCTGAGGGATATGTAGTACCTGATCAAGAAACAAAGGTATGCAGACTCAGGAAATCTCTGGTATGGCCTCAAACAGCACCCCGGGCATGGTACATCAAGATTGATGAGCATCTCGTACAACATGGATTTGTTAGAAATCCATATGATCCCAATCTTTACCTCAAAAAGCAAGGGGGAGATTGTGATTGTCGTTGTCTATGTCAACGATCTAGTCATCACTAGTAGTTCAGTGAGGATGATTGATGCAACGAAGAAAGATCTTAATCAATCATTTGACATGACCGATCTTGGGCTAATGCATTATTTTCTTGGATTGGAAGTATGACAGAAAGAGAATCACATTTTTGTTTCTCAGATGAAATATACCAAGACAACGCTCAAGAAATTCAGGATGATGGATTGCACACCAATTGCTACACCCATGGAGAATAGATTGCAGTTATCTTGTTCAGATCCATCTCCTGAGGTAAATGCCACTCTCTATCGATAGTTGATTGGGAGTCTCATTTACCTGACCTACACTAGACCAGATATCAACTTTGCAGTAAGCTATCTATCCAGGTTCATGCAGGAACCCAAAGTTTGTCATTGGAAAGCAACAAGGTGCATTTTGAGATATCTCAAAGGATCAGTGGATCTTGGTCTAGAATACAAGAAGAACGAAAACTTCTTCTTGATTGGATATTTGGATTCAGATCATGCAGGAAATATTGATGACAAAAATCCACTTTAGGCTTTGTATTATTTATGGGATCTTGACCAATATCATGGGGAAGCAAGAAATAACACTTCGTTTTTCGCTCTTCCACAGAATCTGAGTATCATTCTGCAGAGAAGCTTTCGTGAAGTGATTTGGCACGCTCTACATCCTAGAAGGACTTGGAATACCACAGGACAAACTAACCACCATGTATGTTGACAATGAAGGTGTTCTCAAACTTGTTCGCAATCCAGTTTTTCATGAGATAACAAAGTACATTGAAGTATAGGTTCATTTCATACATGAACATGTGTTAAAGCACAACATCTAGCTTCAATTTTGTCCAACAACTAAACAATGGGTAGATATCTTCACAAAGTCACTTGCATGTGACAAGTTCAAGTTGTTCAGAGAGTTCCTCTCCTCATCTCTTGAGACAATGCACAATTAAGGGGGAATGTTAGGTTAATTAATTATGCATAATATAAATTGATTATTTAATTAATTTTATTAATTAAATAATGTTGTTATATGGTTATATTATAAACCATATTATTGTTGTATTTTGTTATATGGTTTTATCAACCATATTTGTCTTTTATTTCCACATGTATAATTGTTATAATTGTTATAACAATTATGTGCTTCCCGGATGTAATATTGGAAGCAGTTGTGAGTTTAGTTTTACCTGTGCAACCTATTTCTTTGTCTGCACATGGTTTTCGAATTCCTCTAAGAATCACAAAGACTCCATTGTAATGATTGATTTCACATTAATAAAATCTACAGGCTTTCGTCTCTATTTTGTGAAATTACGAGACTCCATGCTTATTCTTGTTCTCTATGTTGATGACTTGTTGATCACGGGTAGCTCTTCCTCTATCATTGATTTTGTGAATATCTCCTTGCCAACAAGTTCTCCATGTCGACTTAGGATTGCTTCATTACTTTCTTGGGATCCATATTTCACAATCGACTCGAGAATTATGATCTTACTGACCTAAGTACTCTCTTGATTTGCTTTCTCGGTTTCACATGTCGATTACAAGTCCTCACCTACTATTTTTCTTTCCGGGGTCAACTTGGTTTGATTACTCTTCCCCTTGGTTAATGGTACCCTTTATCGGCGGTTGGTGGGGAGCTTGATCTACCTTACTCGCACTCAGCCAGATCTATCGTATGCTATCAGGATCGTGTTTAGATTTATGCAGGAGCCTCATGAGTTACATTTAAAAGCAATAAATCAGATCCTTCACTATGCTTGTGGCACTCACACGATGGTATTCATTACTTAGGAGCGACCGAGATTAACTTGGTTGGATTTACTGAGACTCCGATTGGGCTGATCTAGATCGTCGAAGTCTACCTCAAGATAAAGTTTCAATCTTTGTTTAGGTCCTGTCAGTTGGTCTAGCAAGAAGCAAAACACCATTTCCATATCATCAACAAAAGCATAGTATGAGGAGCAAATTAACACGCCACGAAGCCTGTTTGGTTACGGTGGTATCTTGTGAGTTTGGCATCCACTTTCAGTGGCCTACCATTATCTACTATGACAACATGAGCACTATCTTGATTTGTAGAAATCCAGTTCAGCATCAACGGATAAAGCACATTGAGATTCACATGTGCTTCATATGGGAGCTGATACATGAAAACATCATCGACATACAATATATTTAGACAACTGATCAAGTTGTAGACATATTCACCAAGCCCTTCATTGAGGTGAAATTTCTTCACTTGCAGTCTCTTCTTGGGGTGAGGTCTGCTGCAACTCGCCCATCTTCTTTGGGATATATAGTCCTCCTTCTTCTCCTCTTCTTCTTTCCAGAAAGATGTTGTTTGTAAATGGGCACCTTATCAGGCCTTTAGTTTCAGGGCCCCATTGACACATCTCTCTTAGTTATCTAGTGGAGTTTTCTTTTCTATTCTAGCTTACCATGACCTCTTCCTCAGCTTTGATGAAGGGGTGGTGTTGGTGTGTGTGACTGCCTTATCATCATCCACATCACATGGTGAGTCATCTTGCCTTGCGAGAGTCATAGGTCTTAGGGAGTCAAATGACAAGTGTCAAATTTTGTCATAGAATATGTCATTTTCATTTGTGTTAGTGCATCATAGGAGTTACATTCCTTATTTGGAATTTTAACTCCTCCTTTAGTGGTGTCATATGCATCAGTGGCGTCATAGGAGTTTCTTTCCTTGTTTAGGCATGGGGGTTACACAGTACCCCTATTTGTACTTCCTTTTTTGATCTATGAGAATGAGTAGACATGTTTTCTTATTTGCATATTCTTTCCATTGTTCCAATCTTACTTATTACGTTGGAGCTACAACATTACCATCGAAGTGCTACTTCGTTGTGGTGCATTGTTTCAACATCGATTCTCGTGTATCCCTCTTTTAGATCAAGAACCATGTCCTCCATAAAAAAAATTAAATCATAGGTACTATCATGATATTCTTAAGTGTCTTCCTTTGAAACACAAAATCCTTCATTTTTCTCTACCTTCTGTCCTCATTTACTGAATTCATGTGTACCCTATGCAGAATATTCTTTCCATGAGGGCATAGGGAAAAGAATGAGTGGTGGCTTAAATCTCATTCCAATCCATTTGCAGCCTTGAGTCGAAAGATTCCTAGAATCATGTTTGTTATTGACATGGCCCTTCTCATAGAACACTTAATATTCGTAAGAGAGAGTACTTCCCTCCTTTTCAAATGAATATTCAAGGTATCTCACCTTTTATCACAAGATTTCATTGCCTTTGCAAATTCTTTTTGTTAAGAAAATTTATGGACACTGACAATGCTCTTCTTTATCTCCTCTATGTGATGTTCTCGAATCTCGAATCTTAGGTTGATAGGCCAAAGCTCTAAATGATTGGAATTATTCTACAAGTATGGGATACTGAGGTCTCATGCAAAGTCCTATTTTTACCTTTTAAAAATATTCCTCGGTCCTTTAATCCAAAGCAAGTTAATTTTTCATAGTAGATGAAAATACTCTCAACTAGGATTCTCCCATGTATAGATTGATTAGAAAATCACACATATGGTTCAAAATAAAATTACACAAATCAAATTCACACATTAAATTTTGGTGTTCAAGCGAGATTTGAGTATAAGCCGCTAAGAAATTTGTTTCATCCTTCAAATCAAAAGGTAATTCACATGTAATTCTTGATAGTTGTCATCTTAAAAATTTCTCTTGTAGAAAAAATATGTATGCTTTGATGAAGGTCTTCTATAAGCAAGGATTTTTCTCCAATGGTACAAGCAACTTGTAGAGTATTTGAAATTTTCTTTTTCTTTTTAAATTTCTTTTTTCCGGTTTCTCTCCTTTTCTAATTCATTTTTCAACTATTTATTTAGAAGGGTTGGCCTTCCTAAATCACTTTGCATGTGATATCTCGAATGTTTTTGACTTCATTATAACTTAATGAAGTTTGAACCTTTGATTATTTTGCACTTTGGTCTTAGAAAGGATTATTTCATATTTTTCTTTACATTACAATTTAAGTTCCTCTATTTATTTTTGCAATGATGAAATAAGAGTTTCTTTAGTTTTTACCTTTTCTTGGAGGAAATTCAATTCTTCATGATGTTGTTTGATATTTTCTTCTTTCTTGGAGAGGAGTACTGCTAGATTTTTTCATCCTTCGATCTTGCTCTATCAAGTAGGGGACATAGGTTCTTCTTCTTCTTCCACCATTGGAGTTTTTATTTGTCTTTATGAGAGGCAGAGGGTGGTGACATTGATTTTGTAATCTCCAATGCAGTTAATTCTTGAATTTCATTAGGAAATGTTTTATGTGCTTTTGTATCTTCCTCTATTGCTAAATTTATGTTGGCTAGGTTCTCAATGCCTCTTCTAGGTCCTCGTATTCATGTAATATCAATCTTATTTTTCTACTCGGAGGTAAAATAAAGGAGGATTCTTCCCCTGTTTTTCTCAATCATCTTGTTCTTTTAGAATCGATTCAGACTGCCTGCAGTGGTAAGCTTCATATTTTCCACATAGCCAAAAATTGGGCCTTTCTACTGATTTGAGTAATACATGAAGTTTCTTCTAACTTTTACCTTAGTGTAATGGTATAAGAAAGGGGTTTTCTTTTCTTTTCTAGTTTTTTTCTAAATTTTTCAATAATGTGTCCCTTACCTTTTTATTTTTCTAACATGCGATGGAGTGTTGGCACACAAGTGAATCAACCCTTGGTTTCGAATTGGTCCTCCCTTCTCATTGTACCTCCTTGTAGTATTTTGAAGCCTATCATATAAAAATCCAAGCAAGTTGATCATATGCCCTAGTTTCTGCAAACCCCGATGTAAATGGATTAAAAGTCTAATTGTATCACAACCCAAAATGTTGTATTCACCATCACAGGTAAAATATTTGACTACCCAAAGTGAATCATTCCTATAGGGTTTTGGGAGTGTTTATTTCTTGAATACTTTTGAAAAACTTTCCTTATTTATTATAACTTCAAGTTTAGGATCCCCTTCTTCACAAAAAAATTAATTAGGTCTTTGAAATTAGACCTTGCCATTTTTATCCCTCACAAGGAATTCCAGATATCTTACTAATAACTTGATTGTTAACAAGAATTTTTTTGTCCCTTACCTTTGTTTTATCTCCTTTGAGGTTGGTGAGGAACTCTTCAATCAACGGTTCTTTATAGCCCTGGAACTTTTTCATGAACTCTAACCATCCTGCCTGTTCAAATATTGCCACCACCTCCTTGTCTTGCAATAGAATTGAAGAGGATTCCAGTTGAGAATACTTCTTTTGTCCCATTTTCTAGCAAAGCGGGTATTCCAACAAACGGTTCAAGTAGTGTTTTGGTTTATTCTTCTTGCTTCAGATTTATGAAGTGAGTTGGTGTGAGGAGGAAATTTTTTTGTATCTTTCCAAACAATTTATTAGCTATAAAGCTGACGTGACCTTAATAATGCATGCATGCGAGAAGTTGTCACTTTGTCAACCATCACTCATGTGAGGACCGTTTCCTCGTAAAAGTAATCATTTCAAGTGAGAGATGTTGAAAGGCCTTTATGACATTTGATTCTAAGATCTTCCCCACTCATTCAAATAATTATGACATATTCTAACTTTCTGATGATCTGATACTTAGAAAATAATGTAATTTTACCTTCAATAGTGATGTGACTTTGTATTGCTCACTCCATGTGTCCTGCAAAAAGGAAAATTTAGTTAGTGCTTGAAAAGTCAAGAAATCACACTTTATTTCTTGGTGGGAAAGCCATAATTTATGGTTTTCAAATTCCTTGTGTGTGTGTGTCATTGTTGGTTTTCAATTCTTCTCCTTTATTAGCCTTCATTATTTTTCATTGGTTGGCCATGATGGAAGAACTAGGTTCTTCCTCATAGTCAAATTCACCTTCTAGATTGGATTTGTTGTAGAAAATCCTGTTTATTCAATGGCTTATGATAAATTTTCAGTCTATGGCCATTGACCAAGAGAGTTTTAGTGTTCCCATCTATGGCAAGTAGTTGAAATGATCCATTGTAAAAAAATTCAATTTCATATAGACCCTACCATCGGTTCTAAGCTTTCTGGAAAGTCCTCTGGTACTTAGAATCAAACAAAAAATCCCAATCTCCTTCTTTAAACCTCCTTCATTTGATATTTGTTTCATGTTATTGTCTCCTCCGATATTGTAGTAATTCAATCATGTGAGTCTGTTTCCATCCTCATTTGATCAAGTTCATTCAATTAAAGTATCCTTTTTTGTTGTGCTTCATCCAATTCTATACGAATCTTGATTGTTATTCTTGTTGTCTATAGTTAAAATTCAATGAGTACTAAGGGATTTTTTCCATACACCAATTCATATGGGGAAAATCCAGTGGTGGTTTTCCAAGTAATGTTGTTGCCCAAATTTCCTCTAGTAATCTATTTTTCCAATCTTTCCTGCTAGTGCTGACTGTTTTAGTTAAGATACTTTACAACTCTCTATTTTTCACTTACACTTGTCTATTGGCATGAGGGTGATATGGAGATAACTTCTTACGATTAATTTGGTAAACTTATACCAAATATTTGATCATTTTTGACATGAACTGAGGCTCTTGAGCTAAAACTATGCTTCTTAGTGCTCCAAACTTGTGCATAATTCTATGATATAAAAAGTATGCTACTACTTCCTCTCTAGCTTGTGGATGAGCTTGTACCTTAACCCATTTAGTCACATAATCAGTGCAAACCAAGATGAATTCCCTCCCTCGTGAAGGTGGGTTTGTTGGTCCAAAAAAATCTAGCCCCAATTGTTCAAAAGGATCAAGAACCAATTGAGGTTGAAGAGACATTTCGCTGAACATAGTAGGTTCACCAATCCTTTGGCATGCATCACATTCCCAAATATATTTCTTCACATTCTTGTGAAGGGAAGGCCAGTAGTATCCAGCTCCAAGGATTTTATGGATAGTTATCTTTACTAAGTGGTGACCTCACGGAGGTCCGTCATGAAAATCTCTCGATGATGTCATATACTTCATATTCCCTAACACATATACATAACACCAAGTCGATTCAAATTTGAACAAATACCATTTAAAATTAACACTTTCTCTAATCAACTATTTTATTTGTTTGCTACTAAAGTTATCATGAAATTTTCTTGTTGGCTTGTTATACCAACAAACCAGGGTGAGTTTGTAGATATAGAAAACAATTGTTCATCAGGGAAGTTATCATATACATGATTATACTCTCCAAGTATGTCCAACCTTTATAAAATATCAACAACCAAGCTAGATTTCCTTGGATTATCAATAATAGTAATGTCAAATTCTTGCAAAAGGAGTAACCATCTAATGATCTTACCTCCTACTATTGACTTGTTCATTAAATACCTAATAGCTCCATGGTCAACATATCTTTTAACATGTAATATAATGATGAAAATTATTTATGGCATAAACAAAAATTAAACATTCCTTCTCGTAGTAGTATAGTTATTCTCTGTGGGAGTGATATTATTACTGATGTAGTAGATAACATATATTTTACCTTGTTCATCCTTCTATCCCAATACTACCCCTATAGCAGTGTTATAAGCATTAATGTGAATATGGAAAGGCTCTTTCCAATTGGTTCCTCTTAGATCTTGGGGCTGAAGTTAATTTTTATTTAATCATTTCAAAATCATTTGGCACTTCTCATTCCAAATTAATTCACTATATTTAACTAACAAACAAACATTGGTGCAACTCTAAAATCTTTAATGAAGCGTTTATAATATCTTGCATGCCCAAGAAAACTTCTAACATCTGTATGAGTTTTGGGTACAGGTAAATCTAAAATCAATTCAATTTTCTTTTGATCCACTTTTATCCCTTGGGTTGAAATGTGATGCCCAAGAACTATTCCTTCATCCACCATCATTAAGCACTTTTCATGGCTCAAAGATAGGTTATGTTGTTCACATATTGTTAATACTTTGTCCAAATTATCAAAGGCTTCCTCAAAAGAGTTTTCATATCTTGTAAAATAATCCATATACACTTCCACATAATCATTAGTTTTGTCATAAAATATGGTCAAGACTGCTCTTTGAAAAGTAGTTGGTGCATTACACAAACCAAAAGGTAACACTCTATAAGCAAATGTTCCCAAAGGGCAAGTGAATGTTTTTTTGTCCTGGTCTTCTACAACCACCCTTATCTGGTTGTAACCACTAAATCCATCTAGAAAAGAAAAGAACTTCTTTCCTACTAAGTTATCTAAGACTTGGTCAATAAAAGGTAGGGGAAAATAGTCTCTCAAAGTAGCTTTGTTAAGCTCCCTATAATCTACACAAATTCTCCACTTACCATTATTTTTAGGAACTATCACAAGTGGTGAGACCCATTGGCTGTCTAATATGGGGTAAATGAATCCAACTTGCAACAGTTTCTCAATTTCAGTTTTAACCATGTCCTTTAATGCAATATTTATTCTTCTTTGTGGTTGTTTGACTAGTTTGACATTACTTGTGTAAATGTGGTGGGTACATATACTAGGATGGATTCCTTTCATGTCACTGTAATCCTATGCAAAAGCATTGGTAAGGATTATTAGTATATAACATACTTTGGCTTTCTCATCATTAGTTAACCAATTGTTGATGTTCGATTCTATAGACACCGCTTTTGGTATCATTCCTCCCCTTCACCCCGTGTTTTCTCTCCTTCATTAGGCTTACCCATTTGAATCCTTTCCCCTTAAATTTGAATAAATCTCATTTCCCACCAAAACTACATATTCAATTAATCAATCTTAATTGGTTAATTGATCCCCTTTAAATACCTAAATCTCATTATATGTTAATATCCAATTGATAATTAAATATTCTAAACTAATTCATATCACCCCACCTAATAATTAAATAATCCAAAATAATTCAAATCATGCACCCCACTCATAAATTAAATAATTCAAAATAATCCACATCAAATCCATTATTTCACCTAATCACTCAAATCATGTCCCCCACTCACCTAATCAGGGTTACTTTTTCAAACCCAGATTACCTGATAACCCCTAAATTAACCCCATCTCCGGCTATAAATATAGGCCTTCCCCCTCTTTCAAACAAGTCAAGAGTGATAGAAAACCTCTGACATTATAGCCCCTCGCTTATCATAATATCATCATAGTGCCCTTGTGATGCCACTTGTATCACCATAATACCATCCTCATGCCCTTGTGGTTCTCTTAGTTTGGTTTGCTTTACATTTACTTTGATCAGATTAGTATCTCCTCTATACATCGACGCTTTTAAATTTAGGTTCTGTTATTTATCAGTTTTTGCATGTTATCCATCTATCTTTCATTTATATCATTTTATCTTATCAAGCGGGGTTGACATCCGCATAAGGAAGCTCGTGCTTCTTGGAACCGACTTCGTCGGGAAGCCCCCGCATATACCATCTAATTCATTTTCCTCTTAGTTTCCTTTGTTTTGCAAGTCTATCAATTCACAAAGTGAGGACATTCACTTTGCACCCATCCATTTGTCACCATCTTCTCCCAAGGTACCATAAACCCTTGCATCTTTGAGGTTGTTTGATTTTCTTGGTTATCTAGCTCACTAATCTGGACATGGACGAAGAAAACTCGATCAACATTTTGGCACACCGGTGGGACCAATCCTAGATTTGGTCATTTTTTTTTACTTTACTTTTCTTGTGCATGTGTTGTACGTATAACAACTATCCTTATTCATAGTTGTCGTCCATTTACATATCTTGTGAATATTTCATTTTTAGGCTTACTTGTTTGCAGGGTTTAGTGTTGTCTCCATCAGTTTGGTATGTTACTTTCGGTAGTCTATATCCACCTTGAGGTAAGAGGATTTGCTTTTTTTTTTATTTTGTTTCTTGTTTTCTAGTTCCACATTACTACATTTCTTCATTTTGTTAAGTAGATTTTATATAAACCTATAAAAACAAAACAACAAAAATCATTGTTATTAAAAATAAATAAAGCAAATAAAAAACAAAATTCATACTTTGAGTTCTACTGGCATGGGAAATTCATCCAGAAAAATAATCTTATTGTTTGGCTTTTGTTCTCGATCTTAGTTTTATAATCGATATATATATATATATATATATATATATATATATATATATTACTTTTCAACAAATCATACTTTTTGACCTTTGTTTAAACTAAACAATATATATCTTTATTTAGATCTTAATTTCCTTTGTATATCGATCTTACTTTTCAAAATATACAAGTCTATATTTATTTATTTATTTATATATATATATATATATATATATATATATATATATATATATATATTACTTTTCAACAAATCATACTTTTCGACCTTTGTTTAAACTAAACAATATATATCTTTATTTAGAGCTTAATTTCCTTTTGTATATCGATCTTACTTTTCAAAATATATGAGTCTATATTTATTTATTTAAATCGAAAGCAAAATCTTCACTCCCATCCCTATCTCCCCTTAACGCCAAGCTTCATTCCAACTCCCCGCTCCAACTCGATTCACCCATCTCCCACCCCCATCACCTATCCAGTTACACACCCCGATCTCCATGCCTACAGACTCGATCTACCATCTACTAGCTCATTTCCATGAACCCTTATCACCATTGTAAACATTTGTCTTGTCATTGGATCGTTCATTTGATTTCTTTGTTGTTCTTATATGTCTATAGAAGTATTCAACATGCCCGAGAAGGTAGTGCTCGATCTAAATCTACAATTTGTGACAATTATTCCTATTGATCTCTTACACGTAACACTTATCGAAAACCCAAAGAAATTATACAACGTTTTCCTACTCTAATATGATGCCACCAGGCTCCTCGTGATTCTTCATTTCGATTGTGAATCATTCTTTGTTAAGGAGTAATTCCGTTTTTCATAATCCAAGCTTTCTTCACATAAGCTGTATGACCTCCTCACATCTTCGCAGTGACAAAAGAGCAAGAAATTTCAATTCAAGAAAATGCTCAAAATGTTGGGCAATTGATAGTGCTTCTTTTAGTATACGCATTGCATTTGTTGCATCTCCATGATTTCCCATATCTAATCGTTCTATTTATCGATCTATATATTCCTGCCCTTTTTGTGCCTTTCTCGGCCACACGTGTGCGATCAAAACTAGTTCTTGAGACAATTTTTTGAGTTGTGATGCCATGGATCCTTCATTAGTAAAATTACCGTAAACCAGCCTTGACCTTCGATTGTCGTTCCTTAGGTGCCTTCATTATCCACTTTTCTTTTCTTTTCACATCTTCTAATTAATCATGATGATAAGAAACTTTTTGCTTGATTTATTTGTTAATAAATTACATAAACAAATGTTCGTCTATTTCATTCCTATTGTCACTCTTTCTCAGATCAAAACAACACAACAATCCAATCCATCCAATGACATCCCTTCCCCTAATGATCTCTCCCAATAATATTCTACACTTGAGACCACACCTTTGGTTACCCAACCCCTTGTCTCCATGGTCTTGCTTCATGAGGACCATGTCACCCAAAATTTTCCCTATCTTGAAACCAATCCTCATATCTCTCATCAGTCTAACCTTTCTAGATCAACTATATGTCCCTGCTCCTTTAGAAACTCTTCGGCCTCCTCCTAACCCCATTTATGACTTCTTACTTCGTAAATCTCCCACAATTTCTCAATCCTATCAATCTACTCATTTGGTGGATCCTATTCCACCCACACACGTCAATTTATGTCAACTCTATTCCATCCGCTACTAATATGCCTATCCAACCATCTCAACCTCTTCACACTTACATTCCTACCCACCATATGCTCTAACCATCTCAATCTCTTAACACTCATATCCCCACTTATCATTTACCACAACAACCTACCCAATCTCAACAATCACATCACGTCCCTATTTCTCAACATCAACCTATGCAAAACTTACCCAATCTCAACCCATGACATATATTAATCCTTATCAAATGATTCCCCAAATGCTCACACATCCACAAACATATCAGCTACCTTACCAAGCTACTTCCCATACCACACAATCACAATCCCAACCTAACATTGCATCAAATGATCCTATTCACGCTCTCATGAATAGGTTATCCAACCTTGAGGCCGCCACTTTAGGGCCCAAAGTTGCATTATCCTATGAACAAATCTATAACGAACCGATTCATCTATCGGTTCCTATCAAACCTTACCCTCCTCATTAGGAGCTTCCAAAGTTCATTAAGTTCAATAGTAAGGAAGATCCCAAAACATATTTGTGTGTTTAAACATGCATGTTATCTTATTGCACATGATCAAGACCTAATGCTTCGCACTTTCCCCATGTCCTTGGTTGGTCCCGTGTTAGACTAGTATAATAGTATACCTCAATACTCGATATTTTCCTTCACCCAACTGCACAATTGTTCTTAGAACACTTTTTAATCAACATTGCGTGCAAAATCACTATCACTAACCTATACGCCATCTGACAGTTTGAATACAAGTCCATCGTGGACTTTGTCACATGATGGTGTGGCATTATAAACCAACTATCCTTCTCTCTTCCACAAACAAAACTCTTCTCATGTTCATGTGCAAAGCATATATCATCTACCTTGCAAATCCAATCATTTCAAACCTTTGATGAAGCCTTCACCATGGCTCAAAACTTGAAACCCATGTCATTGAGAAAGGTCATCTTAAACTCAGATCGACCAAACCTAAAATTGAATTTACTAAACCATCCGCACATAATGACACATTTAAGGGTGCGGCCAACGTCGTGGTTGTTAAGTCCTCATCCACACCTACATCTAAAGCACGTGGCCTAAAAAAATCCCCTAGACCATCTCCTAATTATACCCCCTTAGGGAATCCTATAGTTATGTATTTGACAAGTTGATGGCAAGTACACTCCATCCAACTTCCTCCCATACGACCCGTGGATGACTCGACCCAAGCCTATTTGGTATCACGAAGCCCACTATTGTAAATATCATCAAGTCAAAGGTCACGACATTGAGAAATTTCGTTCCTTCAAATATCATATCCAACAACTTATAAATCAAGGGGATATCCAAATGGACAGCTCCACCACTTCATCTAGCCAACCCCTCGACAGAATTACGTAACATTTTCCTAATCAACCACCAACAAATCAAGCCACCCCTTTTACATCTCAACTATCAAATGCTTACACCATTAACACCATCAATCAAGATCTCATCTCATCACCGACTCTGCATGTTCCTACCTTAGACATTATTCCCACTCCTTATTCAGAACCTATTGTATCCACAACTATCACACCTATATCAACTTTTACTACTTGTCCTATACCTATACCTGCTCCTACCCTTACCACATCCACATCAACTTTGACTATACCATCTACTTCATCCACTTCGATCATGCCCCAATCTATCACATCAAATTCATCCTTAGCACCTATTTTGGCCCCATTGATATACACACATATCCCTACATCTCTCACATTTGTTCCTTCACCCACATCTACATCAAACAAACCTATCCATACATCCACACCTACAACATCAACCCCATTCGTAAACATATCATTCTTACCCCTCGAAACATTTATGAAACAACCATTCCCACCTACTTCTACACCCGATATTACTCCTGCATTTACTGCATTACCTATCATATCTACTCCATCGGTTACCACATCCCCTTCATTATATTTGACTACCTTACCTACATCCATTCCACCTTTACCCATTATACCATCCTTAGAGTCAATCCCAGTTCCTCCTTCCGCACTTTTTTCCGTACCAACTACCTTTACCACATCCACATCAACTTCGACTATACATACCACTTCATCCACATCTATCATGCCCCAACCTGTCATATTCAACCCCTTAACCACATCTACATCAAACATACCCATCACCACATCACTTACATCTCCAAATATCCCAATTATTCCCACCTCCCTATCCATCCCAACTACCCCTATATCTATCATATCAACAAATCCACTTACCCCTACCTTGACATCTTCATCACCTATACCTATATCCTTTCCCATGGCCACATCACCCATTTTATCCCAATATTATTTACTTAATCCTTCTATCACACCGACCAAATCCTCTCGATTTGCAACTCTATCAATGATACCCCTTGAGAAATTTATAGAACAAACACCTCCACCTGAGGAAAACACAAAGGGGATTCACAAATCAACTGCTTTTACATTAATCAACCAAAAACCTATACGATCCAAAACCCCATACAAACATCTCTTTCTCCATTGATATCCACCCCTACACCACCACCTTTGGATCCTCCAGTTGAAATTATTATCATCCCTACCAAGAGTAAACCATCTCGATCAATGTCTAATGCTTGTGTTAAACATTCTCAACGGTCTCTCTGCGCATCCTCGTAAGAATTCGGGTTCTTCCTCTTTTCAGCAATCCAATGTTACAACATCTATTTTAAGGCCAGTCCCTTCATCTAATACACCTCGTAACGATAAATCCCAATCCAAACAATCTAACCCTCCTCTCAAAATTTATTCATATTTTAAGACATCTAATTCACCCATCCGATCTATGTCCACTTCTTCCCTAATTCCAAGCCAAAATATTTTATCAAAACCCAAAATAGTTGCCTTTCAATTCCCATGACACGTCGATTGGGTCTTACGCAGACATCCTTTGATATTTAATTCAAATATATGCCATCACACTTCCTCCCATTAAATCTTTTAATCCCCATAGTCCAAAGCCATCGTGGTTCAATCCCAATTGCATTTGCACTTATCATCGTACCTCGAGCCATGACATTGAACATTGTAAGGCCTTTCGGATAATCATCCATAACCTTATTGAGAAAGATGATTTCCTCATTCAGGGGAACATCCTTCTCCATCTATATCTAATCCAATTCGTATCCCATCCATCGGGTTTCCCACGATTCCTCCATCCATATCATCCCTTAACATCTCTCTTGCACATGAAATTCCTCCTAAGGAAGGTCCTTCATTATTCATCGATATTGTTTATCTTTCCAATCACCCTTATGGTCTCGACCATTTATCCAATCCAAATCCAAAACAATCCTATCTAAACTCCTTTGACATCCACTAACTCATTCGCATCTAATATAATCTCCCTTGCTAGGGGACATCCTCCCCTCATCCTTAGCATCCCTTCGCATCAATTCATCTCTTATCCATCCATACAACTTCCTTGATGTTGGGGAATTCACTTTTGACATCATCTTATTTAATCTCATCCAATCCATCTCATCTAATCTTAAATCCAAATTAATCTTGTCCAAATATTCATCTCTTTTTAAAGCCCACTTTTGTGGCCATATTCGTCTCTCCCTTGAGGGACCATGTTTTTCATTTTAAGTCCACCATTGTGGCCATACGTGTCCCTTCTTGTGGGGTGCCATATTTATTTCTCTTCCTCAAGGATAGCGCATAATTTTTATCTTCGCTCATCTATATCATCGTATCTATCGTATCATATCTTCCTCCCCTAAGACTTTATCCTATCTTTCGCTCACACTCTAGAAAGGAGCCAACATGGAAAGTTTTCTCCCAACTGGATTGGAGTAGACCTTACATTATCGTGGTCTATCGTTTAACCTCCCTTGATGGTAAACCAAAGACAAAACCTCTTAATGCATTGCACTTGTGACCATTCTACTGTTAGCATACCTACCAATGAGCACTTAGTTATATCCTTAGATCATTCCTCCATCATGAACCTCTTCCATATGTCCATATCATTATCCTTATGGATAGTTTCTCTCTTATTGGTGAGAGCTCCATGATCATTATGTCCATAACCCTTATATCTACCTATTGAAACCAATTAAAGGGTCCAGGGGTGTCACTTGTATGATCATCATCCCCTCCTAAGTTGTCTACCTAGCTATACCTAGCTCTTCCTCGTCAAATAAAAAAAAAGTCAAAAAATAAAATCCAAATGCAAAACAAAAATTAGACCATACCCTTGAAGGATGGTTACTCTATTGTATCATGGCAATAAAGGCTTCCCACATTGATCAACCTTCTATATATCATAGCATCCTAAGAAATTTTCCCACATCGATGAACTTTCTCATATGCACTACAAACTTCTTGCGTTGATCAGTTTGCATCTTCATCCTTCCCAGAGATGGGGCATAGTCCTCGGAACAACCACCTATGGAGAACCCTCTTCCGCGTACAAGTTACATCTAGAATCCACTTTGTTGTGTCGACATTAGGTTTATGAGCATATTTCATCCATATTTCCCTCATGGTCTTTTGGTATAACTAATTATTGTTGGTTATGTATTAACACATGTTATTGGTTGTAAGTGCAATGCCTTGAGTGGTACCCTTTCTTGTTTACCTCAATCCGGTTCAAAGCATGGTTTCCCGTATGCCCCTTGCTACGATTATGTGTCTTTTTCTCATTAAATTTACTTGTTTATCAAGATCACATTCTTACAGATCAAATTTCAAACCATGAAATCTATATCTATATGTTTACCTTTAAGGATGGCATATCTTACAATCATCCATAATTCCATGAATTCTGTTAACATCTATGAATGCTCTCGCTAATACACTTTTTAGTTTGGGAATTCTACTTGATCTCCATTGTAGTTTGTGAATCCTACTTGAGGATCCCTCTCAAGGTGAGTTCATTATCCTGCAACTTCTTATCCCCCACCATGATCAACAATGTCTTGATCCATTGATCCTCGCTCCTCATTTCCACTCATCACCACTTATCCCCACATCACTTGTCTCACCATTCATGTCCTCTTTCATCACTTTGTGTATCTTCCTTTCCTTTCTTCCCAATTTCCCCTTTTCACTCTTCCACTTTCAGCTTGAAAATCTTACTTAACCATCCATACAATCAGGGACTCTTAGTTGAGGTATACCTTCTTCCTTAGATCCTCCCCATTATAGAAACTTCTCCACCATCTCCTCTTTCATCAGAAAACAATCACCACCACACACATATTTTTGCTCTGCCTCTTCCACTTATCATTCTTACCTCATCACTCTCACAACATGGGAATCCCAATTAAGGATTCCCCTCACACTCTTCATCCTACACCACATATGTTCCTCCATCCATTCATGTCACACTCCTTTGTTTCCTTATTTCCTTGTTATCACCTCCTCTTGTTCCATTTTGGCATACACCACTCACTCTTTTCTCATTCTTCCTAGTATCCATCTTCTGCTTGGTAATCTTACTTACACATTCTCACAATATGATGAATTAAATTAAGGATTCCCCTTCAGTCCATCTTGTCATACCCTCTTCCCATAAACTCCATCAATCACTTACTTCTTCCCATCATTCTTCTTCTTGGCTTGGCGATCCTACTTAACCATCCATGCAACATGGCAATCTTACTTAAGAGTCCCAATTAAGGTTGATTTGTTATCCGGCCCTTCCCCATTCCATCCTATTTCTCCCCTCCCTCGTTGTAATCATCTTCTCTAACCAGACCATTCCACCCATGTACCCAATACATTCTTGCCTTTCACCTTCCATATTGTCACTTTATCGGTTTGGCTATCTTACTTAACCCCTCATACATCATGACGATCTTACCTAAGAGTCCCTCTTAAGGATAACTATCATCTCGCACTCCCCCATCAATCCACACTCTCACCATCCACATTTTCTTTTCAGTCCCCATTATCACATCCTATCACCTCCTCTTTCATTCTCGCAAACACCACTCTTTGCTTTCCCACTTTTCATCTCCATCATCCCTCGCTTGGAAATATTACTTAACCACTTCCATCACATGACAATCTCACTTAAGGGTCCTCCTTAGGTAAGACTTGTTGTTTTGGAATTCTCCCTCACCTCATTATTCATTCCCTCCATTGATCGTTTCTTCCTCCTAGTCTTCCTTACCAACCACATTTTTATCCTACCATTATCCTTTCTCAACCTATCATATCACAAAATGCATCTCCTATCTTCCACTTATCACCATGTTCCTTTCCCCCATTTTCCCCTCCTTGATCCATCATCCTTAATACAATTTCTTCCCATTCTTTTCATATCTTGTTTCTTCATCTTCATCTTGTTCATCCTCATCCACTACATCCTCTCCTTGCCTTCATCTTAGCACAAATTGTTATCCCTCCTTTCTTTACTCTTTCCACTCCATCTTCTCAAGTTCTCCCACATATCCACCCCCATGTTTAACCACCATTATTGATGGTCTTCCCCTAACATTATTTCATCATCATCTTCCATTTCCACGCTAATAATTATTGGTGGACTTCTCCTAAAATTCACTCCTCCCCATCTACGCATGGCCTTGTTCACTCCTTTTGACCTCCTCCATTTTCTCTTCATTCCTTCCTTCCCATGTGTACACCGATCATTATCGGTGGACTTATCCTAACATCCCTTCATTGGAGTTTCCTCTTCCATTCCTCATTTAATTTTTGCCTCTTCTCACTTTTCCTCCCATCCTTCCCTATCGATCATTATCGGTGGACTTCTCCTAACATCCCTTCACTGGCGTCGCCTCTTCTATCCTCGTCAGCCCTCTCGAAGGGGCATCATAATATCCATTTCTAATCATTTCTTCCCATGGTATTTTTGTCTTTGAGGATACCATAATGACCATCACCTATCACATTTTCCCTCACAAGTGCTTGCTCTATTTTTTTCTTAGAAAACATCGATCGTAATCTTCCCTCGTTTCCATGAATCAACATTTTTCTACTTTCTTCTT
The DNA here is from genome assembly GCA_018340775.1 of Taxus wallichiana var. yunnanensis. Taxonomy (NCBI): domain Eukaryota; kingdom Viridiplantae; phylum Streptophyta; class Pinopsida; order Cupressales; family Taxaceae; genus Taxus; species Taxus wallichiana. Next base: position 563,083,424 of record CM031244.1, on the reverse strand, counting down.
CTAGTCTTTTCTTGTCAACAAAACATATTCCTTAGGAAATATCTCTTCAATACTATTCACCCCCTCGTCTGGGGCATATTACCTCACCATTCGTATTCCAACTCACCTTTTCGGTGCCCTTCGTGTCCTGTGCTAGGACACCTTTGTTTTCATCCTCGTCCTTATGGATGCATAGTTTTTGCTTGATTCCTCATGTACAAAGGATTTAACATAATTTTTACATTTCATTGCGCATAATTTGGTGCTTTCCTATGACCCATTTGTCATCTCGGCATGCATACGTGTTGCGGTGGTCTTCACCCACTCACCGATCCGTAGAATGTTATAGCCCATCTCCGTTAAGACCACACTTTTCTTCTACCGATGTGATATTGGAGTCACCGCCATATTTTTCATTATTATTGCGATCCTTTTTTCCTTGGGAATCTTTCTTTGGTTATGAGTTTACCCATATTTTCATCACCCACCCGACCTTTAACATCTATCTCTTTTCAAACTCGTGATTAACTTCCTTTATGTCGTCAATCCCAAGTTTGAGGGGGAACACTCAATCAATCATATTTTTAATACTTCATCATTTTTGTCTCGCAGCTTGCCCAATGCAAACCACTCATCAAAAAGGGGAAAATGTAGACACCAGTTTTTGGTATCATTCCTCCCCTTCACCCCGTGTTTGCTCTCCTTCATTAGGCTTACCCATTTGAATCCCATTTCCCACCAAAACTACATATTCAATTAATCAATCTTAATTGGTTAATTGATCCCCTTTAAATCCCTAAATCTCGTTATATGCTAATATCCAATTGATAATTAAATATTCTAAACTAATTCATATCACCCCACCTAATAATTAAATACTCCAAAATCATTCAAATCATGCACCCCACTCACAAATTAAATAATGCAAAATAATCCACATCAAATCCATTATTGCACCTAATCACTCAAATCATGTCCCCCACTCACCTAATCAGGGTTACTTTTTCAAACCCAAATTACCGATAACCCCTAAATTAACCCCATCTTCAGGCTATAAATACAAGCCTCCCCCCCTCTTTCAAACAAGTTAAGAGTGATAGAAAACCTCTGACATTATAGCCCCTCGTTTATCATAATATCATCATAGTGCCCTTATGATGCCACTTGTATCACCATAATACCATCCTCATGCCCTTGTGGTTCTCTTAGTTTGGTTTTCTTTACATTTACTTTGATCAGATCAGTAGCTCCTCTATACATCGGCATTTTCAGGTTCTATTATTTATTAGTTTCTGCATGTTATCCATCTATCTTTCATTTATATCATTTTATCTTATCAAATGAGGGTTGACATATGCATAAGGAAGCTCGTGCTTCTTGGAACCGACTTCATCGGACAACCCCCACATATACCATCTAATCAATTTTCCTCTTAGTTTCCTCTATTTTGCAGGTCTATCCAGCTCGCAGTGAGGACATTCACTTTGTGCCCGTCCATTTGTCACCATCTTCTCCCAAGGTACCATAAACCCTTGCATCTTTGAGGTTGTTTGATTTTCTTTGTTATCTAGATCACTAATTTTGACAAAGATGAAGAAAAATCAATCAACAAGTTCCTTCCCTGGATAAATAGAAATCAATTTTGTTCTAGGATATACTGAATTGGTGGTTTTAAATTCACTCATCAATGAATTTAATGGGAATTCATGTGGTAATAGCATATGGAACACAATCATATCCCCAAAGGTAGGATTTTTTTGTGGAATCAATGTTGTTAGGGGATAAATGAATCTTGTTATAGAAACATTTTGATCTATTTGTATCCATCTCCTTATATTTCATTGAAAAGGGATGGATTCATACCTTTAGGAAGGACATTGATTAGATCTTTTGGGATCCTTTCATGGAGTGGTTTCATATCTAGAGTCCAGATGAAGGATTTAGAAGTTGAGAAAGAAGAATTGGAAGCAAGGCTAAAGGACTTTGAAGCTAATTGGGGAGACTCAAGCTATGATCGAAGACTCTAAAGCCAACTAAGGATACTACAAAGCTAATTGAAGAGACTTTGAAGCAAGACAACAAGAATATGAAGCTAGTTGAAGAAACTTTGAAGCGATATTACCCATCTCCGAGTTCGTGTTGATTCTTATTCAATTTATTCAATGTGGGTTTTACCGTGATCATAGCCAAAAAGATAAATTATAATTAGCCAATTCAGAATCATCAACCCAAATATACTCTTTAACATCTACAAGCAATTTTACAAGTGAAAATAATGAGTATTTTTAGCATTTATCCCATTTGGTATTATCATATCTCCATATCTACAATCTATTAATATTGTTACGGTGGCTAACCATGGTCTCCCTAGGATAATTGGATATCCATGTATTTTTCTCTTGGGTTGGAGAATCATAAAATCTATAGGATATTCCCATGATTCCACAGTCACCATAACACATTCTATGACTACCCATGGTTTGGGAATGGATTTATCTGCCATTTGTAGAATGGTTGCAATGGGTTGAAGCCCAAATAATGGTAATTATTTCAAATTATCATTTGTCATAATGTTAATAACAACTCCTATATCAAGCAACACATTTTTAATTTCCTTTTTCCCAATTGTTATAGTAATAACAGGACTTCCAATATCACCATACTTAGGCAACAATAATTTTCCTGATAACAGGTCAACAAGTTTTCCATCTACCTGTATAGTTTTGGGGTATTTTTATTTCTTCATGGAGTCTTAATGCAAAGGATTTTTATCAACCTATTCAATTATGGAATATATTTAATTTCTTATAACAATGGAATTTAAATGTTTAATTTATTTATTTCCTTGATCGAGATCATATTCTTTGTTGATGATTTCTTTGAGTCTTTCCAAGAATGGAACTGATGGAGAATCTATGGGTTGTTCATGATGTCTTTCTATTTTTTCTTCATGGTATTTTTCTTTTCCTTTTACAAGTGTTGGTTTTTCATTTGGTATTTCAAAGTTGATGACAAACTGGTGGTTTGTCCACAAATTTTCATGATCTTAATTGAATGTATTTACAATCTATGTAATTTACTCCCATGGATTGTTGATTAGATCCGAAGATAGGGGTTGTTTTCCTATTCTTTGGATTTTCCATAGGTTGTGTAGGCATTTGAGGTTGGAATACCGATTCATGTTTGTTGAGGTTAAACAAAAGGGGGAGAATTAATGCTTATTGTTGATGTTGTTATTGTTGGGGTGGAAACCTTATTTGTTGTGGATAGCTAGTAGGTTGGTTGGCATATTGTGTCCATTGTGGATTGGTCCATGGATGATGATAGGGATGTGACATCCATGGTTGGGGTGTCTAGTATTGAGATTGGTTAGGCATCCATGGCTGGGATGTCCATTCTGATGGATCCCAAGGCATTGGTGCTCCAGTTGGTGGATACATATTTGTAGCCCATGACATCATCCATGGATTATGATTATTTCTTGGCATGAAATGGGGTTGTGTTTGTGGAGGCTAATTTCCCTATTTTTGTACAAAATTGAGGTCTTCAGATGGTGTATGTTTGACCTAATTTTTGAGGATTGGAAAGAAACATCAACCCTTAGTATCATGATCTTTGCCACATATCACATATATTTTTGTCTTATCAAGAGGGTAGTCTCTAAGAGATTCTTTATTTCGACTTGTTGGAAAATACATTGCTAATGGTTCATGTTGGCTTCGGCCCATGCTTGCATACCATCTAATGCAATGTTTAAGTGTACTAAGATTTCTATTTTGAAGTTGGAAAGTTCTTCCATTAATTTGTTTACATCTAGATTGGTATTTTTCGCTCTCCTTTTCCTAAGGTCTCCCTAGTTCTAGAATAGTTTATACGTAATTGCTCAATCTCATGGAAATTTAAATGATTCACATCTCCTCCTCCTATCAGATTCAAATATTATCTTATTTATTCATCCAATCATTTTAGGAAAATGGTTTTAGTTAAATCTTCACTTAAGGGGTGTCCACATTTCCTATGAAGAAAGAGGAATCTATCCAGGTAATCCTCCAAATTTTCATCTTCATTTTGTTTGACTTGGAAGAATTCTTCCTTTTTGTCTCTCCCTCTGCAATAATCTTAGTACTTTGCTTTAGGAAATTTTTCTCCATTTCGCCCAACGGTGGATAGATTTTGGTGGTATAATCATAAACCCTCTCATAGATGAATCATTCAATATAGAAGGAAACATGTTTAACCTTTGATTATCAGTCCTATAGTCATAGGTTTGGCATATTACTTTGAACTCAAACAAAAATTGATATGGATCTTTAGATGTCATACCTTGGAATTTAGGTAACACAAATGGGGATATGTTATTCATGGGGTATTATCTTCTTCTTCAATGAAAATGGGATAGGTAAATGTTCTTTGAGGCAAAATGAATTCCCCATTACGAGGGTTGTTTTAAACTCTTAGTTTTTCATCTGCCATTCTTTCCCAATTAACTTTGTAAAGAATGTTTTTCCACTTAGGTGAAAAATCTAGTGTGGGTAGAAGGATACTAACATGAGATTGATAACTTAGATTAACTAGATCCTCTTATCTATATTTTCTTATGTATGATGGCCCTACCTCAGGGGAATATTATGAAGGTTGTGGTAGGGTAAGGGTTGTGTCCTCTTTAGTAGGTGAATGTAATTCTTCTTCTAATTACTCAGAATGATCCAAATATTTCTCGGGTGAATAGAAGATTTGTGATTGAGGATCTTTTGGGAGAAATATACCCTTTAAGTCTTTGGGTCTACTCATATATTGTTGTAACTAGGTATATTCTCATGAGAAATTGTTAATTGAATGATTATTATTAACAATATAATGCCTTCACCGACAACGACGCCAAAAATGACAAGTATAGGTGTTAACTCTTCATTTAATCAAATTAATTGTTGATGTCATTCGAACCATGGAAATTCCCAAGGATGTATGCAATAAGATTCCTTTGTGTAATTAACAATTGCTTGGTGGGACTATCTATTTGGGGGGTTCCTAAGTCCTAAATTTTGGAAATGAAATGTAATCTATAATTGAAAATTACACACATGGTGCGAGAATGGAATCAATCTTGCATAATTGAAACACATAATGCTTGAATTGAAAACGCACTTACAAAACTAGAAATTACAGAATTTAAACTAAAAAATAATTTTTGGTGGGACTATCTATTTGAGGGGGTTCTAAGTCCTAAATTCTCGGAAATGAAATGTAATCTATAATTGAAAATTACACACATGGTGCAGAATGGAATCAATCTTGCATAATTGAAACACATAATGCTTGAATTGAAAACGCACTTACAAAACTAGAAATTACAGAATTTAAACTAAAAACATAATTTAAATGTTGGGAATTAAATCATACATTTCAGTGGAATTCAAAATTACTAAAGAAAAGAAAAATTATCAAATGGAAGTTACTATATAATAAATTTTCCAAAGATTAATAAAAATAAAATATACAATAACAAATGACATGGATTAAATTGTACTAAACACAGATAAGCACATTCATATATATATTAGCACAAAAGTAAAACAACCAATACATGAATACCAAAATATATGAATCTTGAGGTGAGTTAGCCCTTGCTCTCCCTTTGATCAGAACTACACCTTACACACTAAATCACCAAAGGAACAAAATTTTTTACTTCAAGAGTTCCAGATCATACAACAATATTGAATTATAAAATACCGATTTCGACATCCTTTTGACAATCGGTGAGTGTGAATCATATCATCATGCGCCTCAATCAACGCCTATAAAATAACTAAATGAATCCTAGAACCTATCTTATTTAATGAATTGATAAAGAGGTTCCACAATATCTCCATATTTCAAGATGAAATGATGGAGAGAATTGGGGAACCAATTGACTCTATAGGATTCAGTTACAACAAAACATATATGAAAATAAACTACATGATCTGTTCTATAACTATATTTCCTAATTTTAGTGTGTGTTATTCTTGAATGGATGTGCATTCCGGGATAACAAGATTCCCATATCTCAGAGCTTGTTAACACCAACTGGCAAAATATGAAGTCGTTGGTTATACTACGAAGCCAAAGGGTCAGACTCCGAAGCTAAAGGGTTAGACTTCAAAGCTACCAGAATAGATTTAGAATCCACATATAGAGTCTTCAAAGCCATAGGAAGAGAATCCAAAGTCACAAATAGATACTTTGAAGCCACATAGGAAGAATCCTCAGCTTAGAAAACTTGGATTTCTAGCTCTAAAACTTTGTATCTTCCACAAAATCATCTTTTTCTTGATTGGTATACACAAAAATGAATTATTTTCATGATATTTAGTTAGAACACAATGGTGGAACAAATACACACACACTAATCTAGTAAAATGCATATATTCTCTACTTTGGATTAGGAAAAAGTTATAGAATGCACACATATTCAAACAAGGGGGAAGATAAATAATGTCATTATTTAACCATTTAATGATCTCATCAGTAATATTAGAGTAACTTTACAAAAGAGTATAATAATGATGAAACAAAAATATATACAATAGAGATGAAAAAAATACTAAACTCGTAACCCCAATATAAGATGGAACTTGAAACACCCCTAATGTGTGATGCCAAAATAACACACCCGATTAGTGATACTTTCCACATGCCATCCCTAGATCAACATTGTTTCCATCAATTGAGATGATCAGTACATAATACTCTATTTCTGATCTACATAGAGAAGTATAATAGTTTTTTGTAGGTATGGCATAATAATTTCCACATGTCATCCCTAGATCAATATTATTTCCATTGAGATGATTAGTATTGTAATCTTTGCAAGCATGACATAATAATCAATTTTTGATCTACAAAGAGAAGTACAATTTTTACAAACATGGCATAATAAATTAACATTGTTTCCATTAAATTAACATGAAGGGAAAATAGTTGTAGACATACACACAAAAATGTTTGTAACAAATTAAATAACTTAATAGTGGAATATGATAAATGTTTAGCTACATTTATTACAAAAAAAAACAAAACAAATGTTTATGTATAAATTTTAGAATTTTTCTTATATTAAATACTTTCATAGTTACAACTCTATATGGGGGCACCAATCCTCATGCCTAGTCCATAAAAATTATAATTTGGGTCTCATTAGTGCACATCCCAAGAAAAGTACACAAGAATGTGAGGTTACGGGTTCATTATGAAGATAATGAAATTTGAATGTTGGTCCCACATGCCACTTTCTGGAGGTTGGGTCTAATCAACCGAACCTAAAGCTGCATAAAATCTATCAGGGAACATTGGCTATGTATAGAACACTACTTCTTTCAAATTGTTATAACCTTCCATAGTGAACTCCATTGCACTATTATGCTTAACAATACTAGTTGGCATAGAATGCATATGGATAAGTTCATAGGTAACCATGAATCTTTCATCTGAACATGATATTTCCAAAAAAATTCATTGTGAATCATGTTGCAGAAACTAAGGTGATTGAAAACTTTGTTTGATAAAAGGTGAATATTGTGATGATGCACTCATTTGTGGTTGAAAGACTCTAAGGTATGAAGGTAATGTATTATGTATACCATATTTTGTAGAGGCAACTTATCTAGTAGTGATGATGTCATCATCATCTTTTATTTCAGTTGGAAAAATGTGTGATTTTCATCAATTTCAGTAATAAAGTAGAAAAATTATGTTTCCCATCCCGAATGGTTGGACCCACTTTCTAATAGAGATAAAGAAAGAAATATCAAAAGAACTTGCACCAACAAATAGATCACATAATATTAGTAAACAAATATTTTTATGAATGTTACGTCAAACTCTATCATAAATCATAAATAGAGCTAACAATAAAAAATCAACTATAGATCTTGCATCAACAAACAATGCACATAACATTATAAAATTCATTGATATGAATATTGCAACAAACTCAATCATAAATTAGAAATTTTGAATTATAAAATGAACGATAGTATTAAAAATTACAATATTATATCGTCAATAACTTGGTTGGTATTAGAATCGCTCTACAGTGATAAGAAAAAGAAAATGGACAACTGGGAAACTTCAACATCCAGAACTACTAGATCTTCTGCAAGAAGACTAGTTGATTTTGGAAGTAGCTCTAAAAGAGGAAGGCCCTCAAAAAAGGCTCTTAGATCCAAGAGAACAGAGAGAGACATTGTAGATGGCATTCAACATCAATTGAGCCATCAGGCAATCCCAACTCCCACTCCTTCCAAATGAAGATTATCTCTTGGAACATCCGAGGTCTAAATGGAAACTCCAAACAGAGAATCATTAAGGAGTTACGTGATTCTAGTAGTCCTAGTATTTTGATTTTGTAGGAAACTAAGATGAAAGCTAAGATCCTTGAAATTAATAAAAAGAGTTTTTGGGAAAACTCTGAAATGGCTGCGATGGACTCTCAGGGAGCCTCTAGAGGTCTGGCTACTCTTTGGGACAAAAGGCACTGTACTGGTATGGTTCTTAATGCTAGCACTAATCATCTTGCTATTAAATTTCATGCTATTGAGAATAATGGTGAATGGATCCTTTCTAACATCTATGCCCCTAATACGGTTAGTGGGAGACGTAAACTTTGGTCTGATCTTAAGATCTTTAGAAACCAACACAGTACAGTTAACTGGCTTATCATGGGTGACTTTAACTCTCCTCTAAACCCAGATGAAAAATATGGAGGAAACTCCAGTTTTTCCACAGGTATGGAGGAATTTGCTGATTTTATTGTTGAGCTTAATCTCTTAGATGTGGATCTACATGGGAATAAATACACTTGGAATAACAGAAGGTTGGGAAAATATCTTATCCAGGTTAGATTGGATAGAGCCCTAATTTCTGCTAGTTGGATTCTCAATCAAGACTTCCACCTCTCTTCCCTGCCCAGAATTGGATCGGACCACAATCCGATTGCTTTAAATCTTCTTAATTGGACTAAGCCCATCAGAAGCTCATTCAAATTTGAAAAGATGTGGATGGAGCATGACAACATCTACGACAAAATTAAAGAGTGGTGGGTTTGGAATGGTGAAGGCACTGCTCAATTTAGATTGATTCAAAAGCTCAAAAATGTTAAAAAACAAGTCAAAATCTGGAATAAAAGAGTTTTTGGCAATGTGTTTGATAAAAAAGAAGTTAAAACAAAAGCTTCAGGATCTGGAAATCAAAATGAATACAATGGGGAGATCTTTTGAAGACCAAACTGATGAAAAGAATATTCTCTTAGAGCTGCATACAATTTGCAGCAGAGAAGAATCCTTATGGAGACTAAAATCAAGAGCTATCTGGCTTAAAGAAGGAGATAGGAATATGAAGTTTTTTCATATGACCACTTTGAAGCACACAACTTGTAATAAGATCATGGAAGTGGCTAAAAGTAATGAAATATTATAAAAGATCCCAATAGCATCAAAGAAGAAGCTCTAAATTTCTATAAAAAACTTCTTAATGAAAGGAATATCATTAATGCTGAGGCAAATTCTTTCATGCTGGAGGCTATTCCCCAAGACAAAATTGAGGAGCAGAGATATAAAGATATCACTAAAGTTGTCATGCTTGAAGAGCTGCAAAAGTGGTGTTTACTCTGGAAGGTGACAAGGCTCCAAGCCCGGATGGTTTCTCCATCAACTTTTTTCAGAAATTTTGGGAAATTTGTTCGGATGATATTCTCAGAGCGGTGAATGAATTCTTTCAAACTGGAGTTCTTTTGAAAGAGCTGAATAACACCCACATTGTGTTGGCCCAAAAAAATGGATGTGAAAGACTTCAAAGACTTCAGACCCATCAGCCTTGTGAATGCTATCTACAGAATTTTTACCAAAATCATTGCTACCAGGCTTCAATGCATTATGAATGATTTAATTTCAAGGCAGCAGAGTGGATTCATTAAAGGCTAGGATTATCCAAGATGGAGTGATTATGGTTCATGAGACCATACATTCTATGGAGAATAATAAAAAAGTGAATATGGTGCTTAAGCTCGATATGAATAAAGCCTTTGACAAGGTCTCTTGGGTTTTTCTTGACAAAGTCTTAATTAAATTTGGTTTTCCGGCCAAATTCAGGAAAATCATTAAGGCTTGTATCTCTACGTCAGATTCTCTGTGGTGGTTAATGGGGAGCCAGTGGGCTTTTTCACAAGCAGTAGAGGACTAAGGCAAGGGGACCCCATCTCCCCCCTGCTCTTCATTCTTATGGCAGACAGTCTTAGTAGAACAATTGGTAAAGCAGTCATTGACGGTCTTTTGAAAGGCTCAAAGCCCACTTCCATCAATCAAGTTGCTTCTCATCAGCAATTCACGGATGATACAATCCTCCTTTTATTGGCTTCTATCATTGAAGCTAAGGCTATCAAGGCTATTCTAGAACTTTACGAGTCTGCTTTTGGGCAAGAGATCAATTATGATAAAAGCTCCATTTTCTTCTTCAACACTCGAGGAAAGACAACTTAAAATTGCCAAAATTTGAGTTTTGTAAAATAAGTGCGCTTCCAGACCACTTATTTAGGGCTCCCTCTTGGCACTAAAAAGTCTCTAACAAAGTGTGGGATGATCTTTTGGTGAGATTTCAAAAAAATGGCTGGATGGAAAGGAGCCATTTTATCTAGTCTTTAGTAAGTGCCTGCTCATAAAAAGCACTCTTCAAAATCTGCCTATCTATATCATGTCTCTTTATAAGATCCCTTCTACCTTCATAGAGAGAATTGAGAGGATTCAGAAAAATTTCTTATGGAAGGGCATGGAGGAGAAGTTTAAATTTCACTTAGTTTCTTGGGATAAGGTTTGTACTCCTAAAGCTATATGAGGGTGAGCATAAGAGACATCAAGAAAATGAATGAGGCTCTCATTGTGAAAATGGGCTAGAGAATGCTTTCTGAGAAACAACCATGGATAGATTTAATTAAGGCTAAATACCTTAATCAACAAGTTGTCTTTTCTTTTCTTCAAGATGAGCACCTTCCCTATGGTTCCATTTTTTGGAATAATTTAGTAAAGAGCAGAGATTTCATTAAACAAGGCAGTAAATGGAAAGTGGGAGATGGCTGTGATATAAAATTCTGGGAGGATAACTGGTTTAATGGCAGCCTTATGGATGATTTGGGATGGTCAAAGATAGTCTTGAAAACAAGTATGGCACTAGAATTAAGGATTATATTGAGAGAAATGGCAACAATAAGAAATGGAAAAAACTTTCTGTGGAGAGAGATGATCTGATCCAAAATATTTCCTCCCTTCAAGATCAGTTAGATCTTATTCCCTTAAGTCAGCTGGATGTTAAGGATGAATTGGTCTAGAGTAATTCTATTGATGGGGACTACTCTGTCAAAACTAGGTATAATACTTTCTTCGACAATAGTCAAACTGAGTTTAAATGGAGTAGAATTTGGATGACTGAGTTAACACCTAAAATAAAAATTTTCTTTTGGCTGGCTCTCAGAGGCAGAATTCTTACCACTGACAACCTGATAAGAAAGGGTTTCATAATGCCTAATAGATGTCATCTATGTAAAAAAGACTCTGAGGATATCAGTCATTTGTTTATCCATTGTGATTATGCTACTAGAATATGGAGTTTTGTCCTCTAATTTTAAAGCTTTTTGGGTGATTCCGAAGGATTTTAGTCAACTCTGGACCCAATGGAGCCCACCCTATAAACATTGTGTTGTTAGAAGGCTCTGGAATCTGGTTATTCCTCATATTATTTGGAGGATATGGAAAGATAGAAATGATATTATCTTTAGAAATAAAACACAGAATTTTAAGCTCAGTATTGGTAAAATTTCTAATGATATTAAAGAAAATATTGCTAGATTTAAACCCCCAAGAACAAGAGTTATCCAGAAAATGAAGAACATATCTTGTCCTTTGGAAGATTGGAGCTAATAATATCTGGAATAATTCCGGTAATAGTATTGATAGATCTTTGATTCATTGGCATCCTTCGATCTTAACTGGTATAAGTTGAATTTTGATGGGGCCTCTAAGGGCAACCCTAGAATTGCAGCGGGGGGAGGAGTGATCCGGGATCATAAAGACAGTTTGATTCTTTGCGTATCTTTGGAAAATGGGAATTCAAACTAATCATTTTGTTGAAGCATTATCTGCTTTATGGGGTCTTAGAATTGCTCAGACTCATAATATCCAAAACCTCATTCTTGAAGGGGACTCGCTTAATATTATTAATCATCTAAATCAGTGTTCTCCTCCAAGTTGGAACATCAAGGATTTCATCTTGGAATCCATAAGTATTTGTCAAACCTTCAATAACATTCAGATCAAGCATACTTACCGGGAGGGTAACAAGGTGGCAGATGCATTGGCTAATTATGGCATAAATGTTAATCACATGATTTGGGATGATAAAAATAAAATGCTTGAACAGCTTCAAAGTAGCATACAAGCGGATACTTATGAGCATGCAAGTACGGGATATGAGATATGAGCATTGCGAGTGGAAGTGCAGTAATAAAACTCCCACACGTGCTGATTTTAAAACAACACTCAAGCAAATCTTGATGGGAAATCAAGGTTATATGAAGTATAATGAGACCTTAAAGTGGATATATATGAAGAATATAGACGCGCATGTGGGAAATATTGAGCTCTCAACAGCTTTTAAACAGGACTTTACAGATCTCCATGTCAGTAATAAGGATGATGATGAGTTGGAGTGGGCTACTAAAAGGATTGAAGTTCACACATGCGGATTTTCCCAGGTACATAACAATGAGTTACTCAGCTATTCGTGGGAACAACAACGGCTATCCTAGTCATCATTTTCATCGCGTGGAAATTAATAGTGAAAGATGGACTGGCATCTGCGGCTTCTATAGACCTCCACATAAGGATTTTGAAATTTTTATTTACAAGCACTTAGGCATGGTGATAATGGGAGGAGCCCCTTGCCAGATAGAGCCCAGTAGCGGATCCGGAATGGAAAAATAATGAAGAACTTTGGAATCTTCTCAGACAAGGAGGCATCACTAATTTTATTGAGAAGATTCAAGGCCATGACCAAAGTATTTTGTTCATTTTGTGAAGGATTGGAAGGATCACATTGTGGATTATGGAGGGCAGAAGATTTCGATCACTGAGGAGTTAATAGCCGAGGCTACTGGCCTTGGCATGGATGGGTACCATTTTTTTAATAAAAGGATTGACAGAGGTGCTGAGGAGAGGAAGTTTGTTGAGGGTAATGAGAAGCTGATCTTTGTCACGGCGGGCCTGCAGGTTAGTTCTATCCCTCCACCTTTTGACGAGGTCACCCGTATGATGGTGTGTTACATTTCTTTGGAGGGGAGATTCGTCACTGTGCCCTCTAAGCATCTTGTGTTCCTCAATCACTTCCGCAGGAGTTTCATGGTATGCTTCCCTCACTATCTGCTTAACTCTCTTGAGCACTCCATTTTGGAGTTTCAAAAGCATACGCGTGCGGTTCCATTGCATCAGGGTCTCATCTTCTTGTTGCATAAGCTTTGTCTTCTTAGGTCTCCTGGTATCCCTTCCTCCCCTGTCTCTGTTCCTCCTCTGCCCAGCACAGCTGCCACTAGCCCCATTTCTTTGCCTTCGCCCCGCCACCCCTTGTTGTCACCCTCTCGCCTCGCCTCCTCGGCTCCCTCTTTCATCCCCCACCTCTGCTCCCACCCCCTTCGCTTCCACTTCGTCCAGACCTGTTACTAGGTCTTCTAGAAGGCTGAACCTTGATACCCCTGTTACGGGGAATGTTCCTCAGGAGTTAGAAATTGCCCATAACCTCCTACATATTAGTAGTACTAGTTCACAGGAGGCACGCATTGAAAGCTCCACAAAAAGGCTAGAAGCCTTAGAAGCTGACACGATGCTGCTGAAAGATGAGGTAAAAAACTTGACAAAGCAAAAAGGTTAGAGGAATGAGGAGGAGGCTGTCATTGATAATAAATAGGTTGAAGACATATACAAAAAGTTGAACTCCTTAGATAACCGTTTAGGGAAGACCAAGACTTGCCATGATCATAATATGTCTATTTTTAGTGCAATTGAAGAGTTTATTGAGTGCATGTCCGCAGCGTCTCTAATCTCAGTGGAATTCCAACAACTCTTTGGGGTACGGAAGAGGAAAGAAAAAGGACCATTGAACAGCTGGATGTTACTGACTCTACCCACATGACGACTTTGGCTATGTTCACCTCTTGGCAGAATATCAAAACCAGAATCGACAAAGCCGCCACGAAGTAATTGTGGATACTCTTGCTGCACTTCTCTGTATTTTTGTTGTTTTTTTGTTGTTTTTTGGTTGCTCTTCAGCAGTGTTCATTCTGGTTTGTTTCATTGGGGTAACTGCTCTTGGACTGCTTGGGGTTTCTATGTCTCAAATGGATCTTGATCCTTTTTGTTTTGGTTCTCATTCCTATTCTGGCTTCTAGGCCCTCTTTTGTACACAAGGGTATAGTCCCTTTCAAAAAACTATTTATCAATAATAAAAAAAACTTCATTGGTATTAGTAATCTATGTTTTGTCTAAAACACCTTGCATGGATTTAAATTAAAAACCTCAAGAAATTCATGACTTCTACCAATAACATCCTCGGGACTCTAAAAATTCTTACCCAACAAAATAATTGTCTAGTAAAAGCATCTAGAATCCCAACATCTTGAACTCTATCACAATTAGTAGCATAACATTCTGCACCAAATCAAAGCGCTTCATCAACAACTTCATATGAAAATTGAATGTTTTTTAAGGTAGAAATTGATGTTCCAAATTACTATCGACAACTAATAATAAGAAAAGAGTAAAATTCAGTCATGTTCATTTTTTCACAAACGAAGAAAAAATCATTAAAAAGGAATATGAAGCTAAATAAAAACCTCAATGGAATAATGTATTGGATCAATCAGGATCAAGATTTAATTTAATTTGAAAAAATTCAAAATCTAAAAGTTGGGGAGAAAATGAACTTGGTAGAATCAAGAGCAACTCTGTTGTGTTTTTGTATTAAATGACCTGATAAACACAATGATAAATATTTGTTCGTATGATAGGATGAGCGACAAACACAATAAAATTTTTGGTATGTTTAAATAAGACGACTAATGAACACAATTAAAATATATTTTTATGTTTATATAAGATGACCAACGAACATAATACGGAATTTAGGGCTTCTTAATTTGAAAAATTGGTAAACAACACATCAAAAATATAACCAAACAACGAGATATACGGAATAGAAATAATATTGATCTATCTCTCACTATGGAAATATACGTAAAACGAAAAAACAAAAAAATCATGATATTGCTAAAATCAAAATTTTCATCAATGAAAATGAAAACCACTAACAAATAATGCAACATACATGTGAATATGTGTATTTGCATTGGCTCTAGGATTTTGGTGTGCATATACTATAGGTACTTTGTTTTTAATTTTTTGTTTTGTTTTGTTTCAAAGTTATTTTATTTAGGGGGTTAATTTACTTTTTTTAAAAGGGGTGACATATTAGTGAAACTAACCTCTTAATATTTTATGTTTGAGTTAGGGTATGGTTGACAAAAATTTCTTTTGATTGAATTTTTTATTAAAAAGTAACATAGAATAATATTTCATTTAATTTATTGAATAGGAGAGATTTTGAGGCTGCTAATTTCTTATACGGCCTTTTCCTCTTCTTCATCATCTTAACGACACACATCTCCTTATGTTTCCTTACCCTCGGGTATGTTTTCCATTTTGGGCATTCATTGTTTAGTTGTTTTTATGTGTTTTAGAAGTTGTAATGACTACTTAGTTCACCTCATCCTCTACTTTGTGGGTGTTGTCATGTAAAATGTCTAGCATGAAAATATTAAAATTTTGGTCATAACAACCAAGTCCACACTTGAATTCCCTTTCCCGATTAATGTAAAAATTTCCTTTGATCATCATTTCAACTATGTCACCCTCGTTATGGTTGAGAGGAATGTGATAAATTGATTTTAAAGTGTGTTTGAAGTGCGAGATAAGTTTACCTAGCTTGGTTCTTGAAAGTTTAGCTATTGATATCTAAAAAAGAGTAGTGCTCATAGAGGCTTCAAAAGGGCTATTCTTATTTTTTTTTCACTGTTGAACATCCTCGAAGGTGTACATGGAAGATTCAAATCATCCAGGATTTTTTTGGGAGAGCCTTGAATTTTTCAAGGCACTGGGAAATGCATGTTCTTAAAAGGTTAGTCACCTTATTTGAAATGTTTAGGACCATCATGAAGTGTTGGAAGTGGTATCCCAAGAATCGAGAAAGATGGCAGAGCCTACTTAATAGTGAAATGGTCAAGAAATAATTCTTAGAGCATAAAAATGTGGAAAATTGTTCACAAAGGCAGCATAAGAGTCCTTTTATAAAGAAACAATTATTTGAAATGTTTCAAGATCCTCATGAAGAGTTAGGAGCATTAAAAAAATCTCAAATGCAGGTATTTTCAATGATATTCATGTCTAATAAATTTGTTTGGATTGTTTCCATCGATAACTTTCTGTTAGAGTAGGTATTTACCTTAGCTCATGTTCACCTAGGTACTTTATTTACCTTTATTGTATTTATCCTCACCCACTTATGTGTGTGGATATTTATTTTATCTTATTTAGATATTAGGATATATTATCTAGTTGTTAGGTATAGTTCTTTCCTTGATCTATGGTATTGACTAGTTCTTTCCTTGATCTATGGTATTGACTAGATCCTTGATGTCTAGTTCTCTCCTAAATCTATGGTCTTGACTAGTTCTTTGATAACTAGTTATTTCCTTGATTTATGGCTTGATCTACGACCTTGATTGGTTCTTAGATTGTTATTCCTTGCCTATTTAAGCAAGGCCCATTCTCAATGTATTGCATTGAGTTCCATAATAATATATGATATTGCTGCTCATTTGTTTGTAAAGGTTTTATGTAAAGCTATTCTGGTGAATTGCTTTCATCTTATTGATCGTGGTGTTTGATTAACATCTGTGTTCTTGGCTTGGTACGATCTGGTTATCGTTCCTTTCATGGTATCAGAGCTAGAGATTGTTGTTGACATCCGTCTGTAAGTTTTATTTTGCAAATAAATTATTTGTGTATTCATATATTTGGGATTTGGTCGTATTTTGTTGTTGCATGCATTTTTATGTAAAATAGAGGCTTCCATTGGATCCAGGAAGGCATGAAAACCCTAAGATCGACTGTAAACTCGGCCAATTTCTAGAGGTAGTCATTTTTGTGGTTTTTTTATTTTTACGAGAGAAGCACACAGTGCGCCTTGGGATTTGAGCCAAGAGAAAAAAATGTGATTTTATTTATTTGGGTTTGTTGGATTTCTCAAGATCTCAGGGTTTTTTTGCATGGGTTTTGTGCACAAGAAGGTTTTCGGATCTTTCCTTTTTTGGCAGGGGTCCACAGATGTTGTGCACGTTTTTACTATTTCGGGAAAATCCACAGGTTGCTATTTTCGGCAATAAAGGTCACTGTCTACACAGTCCAGAAATAGTAATTTTTTACCAGAAGAGGCAGTTGGATGTGACTTTCTCGAAAACACGTGACACACCCCAAAATAGTAAGTTGTGCAAACACCCATTAAAATCCTTAGCCCTTGGTCATATGGTATGGTCATATGAGGGCTTAAAGCTTTAGTAGGTGCTTAACTTCAGCCCCTTTAATTTTATTTGTGTGGTGAAAGCAAAATCATTTTGTTTTGTTTTAGTGGCACCTAAAATAAATAACAGAGCAAAATATTAAAAAGCTTGTAACTTTTGATCGGTAACTCAATTTTGAGTGTCGTTTTTTGCAAAAGTGCTTGTTTTTCGTGCTCTTTCCATTGGAAATATTTATTTTGAGACTTGCACTATAATTATAAAGTGCCAAATATGGAGGAGTGTTGTAATCAATTATGGACATAATTTGCTGAGCCCGACGTCCTAAATTTTTGGGAGTTGCAGTTTGTACCTATCATGGATTCTGAGAATGATATGCTTTTCTCTGAAGTATGTGGACTTCAAGAGGATATTGTAAAATTTGTGGAAGAAAATAGATCACTCAAGAAGTGAAATTCTCTTCTACAATCACTCATTCACAATAAGGATACAATAATACACTTCCTGCAGAACAAACTTGCTAGCCTACAACATCACCATCATATTGTGGACAACCATAACCATGCTCCTAGTCCACTTGCAGCTATTGCTCCTGAACCCACTGACATTGATCTGTTAGTCTTTGAGTCTGTTCCTGCTCTTGATGCTCATACACCTATGAAGCTTGTTACTGCATGCTCTTCCACATTTGTGCCTATTACAATACCACATGTTGTGTATCCTATTTCTGCTCAGTTGCATGGATTTTTTGAGAAGCATACTCATTGCATTCAGTTCTCACATGCTCCGTTCTATGGGTCTCACTAGTGGAGTCATTGGCAAGACATTCACAGGTATTGTTTCCTCTATTCCACATGTTAAGTGGAATTCTCGTCATGACATTGGTTTTCGAGCAAATACTTCATTGGGATCACACATTGACAGAGCTCCTTTTTTTGTTCGCTCGACTCTTTCTGAGGATCTGAGCAACACATGAGTTCTACATCTTCACTTAGGCTTGAGAAACTGATATTTCAGTTGTCAGACATGATCAACACATTTTGATGTTCTTTTGCATGCACCCATTGTGCATTTTGCACCAAGTCATATGCAAGCATCTTCTTCATCCATCCGTGTTGATTTGGGGTGGATATCTAATCACTCATGGAGGTAACATAGGCATTCGTTGAGAGGACTCTACAAGCGTGGCTCCTCCACCATTCGGCCTCTTGCTCCACTTTCTATACCTTCTACATTGTGATGCTTCTTGTTTTGAGCATTTTTCTTTAGTAGGTGTAGTGTATCTCTCTTATTTGTTGAGAGATTTTGTATTTGTATTTTTGACACTTTTGGCATGTTGATAGTATCTCTTGTGGGGGATCTATTATGGTGAAGTCCAGTGTTATTTTGTCAGTGTTCGAGTAGTTGATTTTGGGAAACTCATACAGATTTGTAGCGTCACTCCACCCATTCAGCAGTATGGGAGGGTGTGGTGTTGATCTTGCTTCTTCGGGTTTCGTGTCCTTGCCTTGTTACCTTGGCTTTTCTTGGATTGTGACACTCTGGAGTTTGTGTCCTTGCCTTGTTGCTTTGGTTATTATTCTTGGATCGTGGCACACCTATTTGTAGTAGTTGGTCAAATTATGTTTGGTATTTTTTTGCACTTTCGACATCACTTCGTTGACAGTCTCCTTGTATGGAGCTATTCTGGTGAAGCCCAGTGTCGATTTTTTTGAGTTCTATGATCGAGTAGTGGATTCAAACCAAACTTCTTCATTGTATGAGTTTTTTGAGCCGAGCTTCTTGGGGTGCCTTGGAGTGGTTTTTACTCTCTTTTACTTTGTTGTTACTGGTTTTGGGTACCTTGCGGTGTCCCTTTTCCCCGATTATTGTACATGAGTACCTCATCAGGCCTAGTTGTCGGGACTCATACTATGGACATGCCACTTCTATTTTGGCCCCTAGCTTCACTTGAGGGGGGGTGTTAGAGTAGGTATTTACCTTATCTCATGTTCACCTAGGTACTTTATTTACCTTTATTGTATTTATCCTCACCCACTTATGTGTGTGGATATTTCTTTTATCTTATTTAAATATTAGGATATATTATCTAGTTGTTAGGTATAGTTCTTTCCTTGATCTATGGTATTGACTAGTTCTTTCCTTGATATATGGTATTGACTAGATCCTTGATGTCTAGTTCTCTCCTAAATCTATGGTCTTGACTAGTTCTTTGATGACTAGTTATTTCCTTGATTTATGGCTTGATCTACAACCTTGAGTGGTTCTTAGATTGTTATTCCTTGCCTATTTAAGCAAGGCCCATTCTCAATGTATTGCATTGAGTTCCATAATAATATATGATATTGTTGCTCATTTGTTTACAAAGGTTTTATGTAAAGCTATTCTGGTGAATTGCTTTTATCTTATCGATCGTGGTGTTTGATTAGCATCGTGTTCTTGGCTTGGCAGTACGATCGGTTATCGTTCCTTTCAAACTCTTTTGCCACTCGACTCACTTGGGCCTTCGCTCTAGGAAAAAGTGGAGATGTAGGTAAAATTCATTGAATATATCATTTTAAATCCTTCTTAATAGTATCATTGGATTCATTTTCCTATTTCCATGAAGATTCATATATTATTTTGCCAACTTTCATTAAGTTTTGACTGTGGGGTGAAGGAAACATTCCCAGAGGCCGGTTTGAAGAGCAAATCATAATCAGATGCAACACTTGAGCGCTTGGGCACACTTTTGGTGTCCCCTTACACCCTTGGTGGAATTTTGAGGTGTAATTGCACCTCATAAGTTTCTCACTCCTATTGGCTGTCATTCCCAACTCAAAAACATAACATGAAGCCAAAAATGCACTTTTTGACTTATAAGAGTGTTTTAAGTTGTGGTGGGTCCCATTTTCCCTCCTAGGTGCACTTTTAAACTCCATTTGCACCTTGGGTGCACTTATGAGGTGAAATTACACCCCAAAATTGTGTCATTCCTCATTGGTGGATATTTTTGACATACATACATGATAAGTTAAGTGAAAAAAAGAAAGAAAAGCCTTCACTCCCTCATGTTCATTGCATGATTTCTTCCATCCCCCATCCTCATGGCACACTTTTCTCATCACCATGCACTTAAGTTTCACTTTTGAGGTGAAATTTCACCCAAAAAGTGTGCCTAAGTGCAATGGGACACTCAAACTCCACTTCTCCACTTCCCCCACTTCTCCATCTCCCATGTGCACTCTCCACTTCAACTTCCACCCTATAAATTCCCTCACCCATGCTCACCACAACTCATAAACACAAAACACAACTTAAAAACATAAATTCACTTCCTTGGCAGCCATTAAATCACCTTTTAAATCTAATTCATAATATACAAACACAAGAAAACCCCTTTTGTGCCTTATACATCCAAATCTAGTTTTGCTCATAACTCAAGGTTTCAAGCTCTGATTTTCTCAAGATTTTAACCAGGATTCTGTTGTCAATAAAAATTATACCGACAACCAATCAACCCTTTCACCTAATTCAAAAGGTCAAGATGGAATCAGACCAGTTTAATCGTAGTTTTACTTAAGAATTGGATTAAGTGTGGGTAGTTTAATATAGGCTAAATAATGATTCAACCTAAGATCTAGGAAAATTCTATTTCTAACAACAATAATAATATACATACATCAACAAAAGGCAAAAGGAAACACATCAAAAGACTCAACACAACACAACAAGATCATCAAAATTTAATGAGAATGATAAGAGATTAATCTTTAAACTTAATGTCTTTTAATTCCAATATGATCACTCGTGTATCAAAACTGATTTTCTGAATCAAAGTAATATAATCAACCTTTATCCGACAGAGTGAAACCTATAAACTAGGTAACCTCTTGAAAAGGTGAAATCTAAGTGATATTTATAATCTCTTCTTCACAATTATTTCCAGTATCATAATGATCTCACAAACAAACATACATCAAACAAAAAGATAAAATAAAAATATCAACATATAAACATATTTACACAATTAACGAAAAAGAGTTTGATATAGACATGATGAAGAGAAAAAATTTGCATTAATGAAATGAAGTACAATGATCGCTAAAACAACATCTTGACAAGGTCATGATCAAATATCAAAGCCAACATGGCTACATATTACATTCATTTTGAGATAGAAGTGAAGATATCATCAAGCTTGCTCTGGATATACAAACAAAATATGTAATCAATTAGATAAGAATACATAATATTTAATCAGATAATCAAAATAATAATATTAAATATGGATATACCTATTGTATTCGAAATTCACACTCAAACCTCAAAACAATGTTGTCATAACTCCTATAAGATCACTTGCCTCAGAAATGCATTGCACATAATTAGTTTCAATGAAATAACTTTCAAATAGCTGCAAAATAATTGATTTTTCATCCATTGTAATCAAATCCTCCATGCCCTTTTATAACATCCTCATGAATAGAATCGGTTATAATCGATTGTTTTATTTTAATGAATTAAAAATAATGTTTTAAATTTTATAATAATAAAGTTTCACTTTATAACTTAAGTGAAACTATATAACTTTAAATAAGGACACGAGCTCTTAATTTTTAACTTATATAAATGAATGAATGAGGTATAAATTATCAAAACAAGGGCCACATAAGTATTGCATACACTAAATAAAAGTAAACACAATCCATATTAACATTCATCATTTTAATAACTAACACCTCATCATGATATAACAACCAATTAAATATCTACAACCTCCATCCATATATTAAAAATATTGTCACCATTAAGTCATTAAAATATGTCCCAAAAATGTAAAATATGATATCCAAAAATGTGAAATGCATGCAAGTGTCTAATATATCTAATCAATTTTATCAAATCAAAACATGAAAATCATTCATCTCCTGTCAAGTCTAACAATGGCTTTCTGTCTCAGTCACCATCTCTACATACTCATATGGCTCCATAGGAAGTATGGTGCGAGTGATAACACCAGATTCCTCTTCTACTTCCAATTTCACCCTTTTCATTGCACCTGTCACCTTAGGCACAACGGAAGAGGACCTAACATGCTTAGAGGTATGTGGGGACTCATGAGATAGGTGTAGTTTGATTCTTTCCCAGCAAGAGCGGTGCGGGAATGAGTGGTAAAATAGGCTAAGGAGATGCACGAGGAATATATTGAACATATCTATTAGAGGAAACAAGATTATTCTCAGCATGTGCATGTTTAAGGTTTTACAGAGGTGGATTATTGATGTTGTGGGAGGGTGGATTACGCGGATAAGAATCAATCACTTGAAGAACTTCATGAGGTAAGGATCATTGGCATCAAAGTGAACAGATACACGTGTGGGACCATGCCTAATAAAGGGTCTACCTCCCAAAGAATACTAGTTCCTCTTTGTCCACCCCTAAAATAACCCCTCTACCATGATCGACCATGAAAACAAAGCAACCACTAAGCTCGAAATAATATATTATGGAAGTACCTAGTCTCCACTTAGTTCAAAATATGTTAATTTAATATGTGGTATCCTATCGATCCTAAGCTCCATATATTATGTTGTTGTTTAAACTAGCATCAACTAAGTTCAAAATATTTTCTGTAATTTTTTAACTGTTGTAAAATATCATAACTATGAATTATTGAACCCTTGCGAATACAATCTCCAAATAATATGTTGTGGCATAAGCTAGTGGCTGCTAAGCTCAAAATATCTTAAACCATTAGTAGTCTCCAAATATTATGTGATGGCATAACCTAGTGGGCGCTAAGCTCGAAATATCTTAATTCTAAATCTTAAATACATACAAAAAAATCAACTAATTTATATTGGTCTTGATTGCTATAAAGATCTCCAAATTTAATGTCCTTGATTAACTTAGAGGTCGATAAGCTCAAAACAACATTATTTAATTTGTTAAAATCTAGCGACTTCTAAGTTTACAATATAATTTTTTATGTTATGTTTAAGCACAACCTAGAGGACATTGGATTCAAAATGTCTTTCTTTTGTTTGTTAAATACTAGTGACTTTTTAGCTCGAAATATTATATTATTAAGTACCTAACGGGTGATAAACTCGATCTATGTTGATTCAAATTTGCTAAATCCCAGTGAACATTAAGATACAAATATTATGTTTTAGCGTAACCTACCGGCCGCTAAGATTATAATTTCTTACTTTCTTTTGTTGAAACCTAGAAACTGCTAAGATCCAAATATTATATTGTGGCATAACCTAGTGGCTACTAAGTTCAAAATATCTTAATTTGATTTATTAAATACTAACCATTGATAGGCTACAAAGTTTGTATCTTTGGCATAACCTAGTGGGCACTAGGCTTGAAATATCTTAATTTAAAATCTTCAAATTATACAATAAAGTTGACTAATTTATACAGATCTTGATTGCTACATAGTTCTCGAAAGTTAATGTGGTTGATTAACATAGAGGTCAAAAATCTCAAAACAACTTACTTTACTTTGTCAAATCGTAGCGACTTATAAGATTTTAATAAAAATTGTTAGATTATTCTAAGGCGTAACCTTTTTTGGCAACGACAAGAGGATATGGCATGTGCGACTTTAATGACATCGATAGATTGCATTCATGTGATAGACGGGATCGATTAATGGTTATATGCACACGAGATGTAAGATGGCATCAGAATTTAAGAGTTTTAATGTGAAGCATGATATTATTGATTAGGATATCTAATCGATGATCTTCATGCGTCACACTTCTCTCCTTTCGTGTGTTACGCGGTGGTGGCTATATATCTTCGGGTCGGCTAGAAATTTCACTACCCCTTTCCTCTTTTTGTTTTAGGTCATTTTTATTTATGTCTCTCTACGATGGTGATAGGGGTGCTAGTGGTTTCGTGGGTAGCATGGAGTGTGATCCTAGCAGGAAGAGGTAGAGAGAAATGATAGGAAAGGATCTTGGGAATTGTTTACTTCTTGGATGGATGGGAAAATCTGGAATGCAACTATGCGGAATTGGCTCGCGAAGGTCCTGGTCGATTGCATAGTGTTTCGAAGAAGAAGAGGATGGTGATATTTTTGAGATCATGCGCAAACCGATGCTTCACCGAACCACCCAAAGGGTGGAGGAACGTTTTTGAAATGGAGGAACGGTTGAGTGTTATAAACATACTTTCCAACTCTTCGGGGTAGTTTATCTTGTATAAAGAGCATGAGATGTTGGAAGAGCGTCTTGTCAACCTTCAGTATCATGTTCATGCCTTGATGTGGGGGATGCATTCAATTATGCGTGGTCTAGAGGCGATTGCAGAAAATCGGGGTATATAACTCCTTGTTGGTGCTAAAGTGAAAATCTTTGGAATGTTGTGTTGATTCTTCCTCCTCCTCTGATCAGAGTAAAGGGGACTTGGATGTCAAGATCATCAAAGAGGTGAAGTCGAGAGGTAGAAAGTCCTAATCTTTGATGGATGCATTTGTCTTTACTTTTTGATTAAGGGTCGGAAGGGTTGTCTGTATAACAAAGTGTATAGATATAGGAAGTATTTGTGGGTGAAGTAAAGTTGATTACAACTCTTCCCCATTCATTTTTCCATATATTTAGTACGATAAGTTGCTTGTAATCATCATGGTAGTCCACTGCTAGAAGAGTTATCATGATCGGTTCCTCATGGTCTATTTTTTGAAGACTTAGTTAAATAGTAGTTACTTTTTCAGCTCGAAATATTATATTGTTTAAATACCTAAAGCGACTATTAAGCCCAAACTATGTTGATATAATTTAAATAATATATTGTTTAAATACCTAGCGGCCATTAAGCTCAAACTATGTCAATTTAATTTGTGAAATCGCAGTGACTACTAACATCCAAATATTATATTTTGACGTAACCCACCCTCCCTAAATATTGTAAAATATTGTATTTGAAGTTATTAAAACATAGCGAATTGAATACCCAAATAATATGTTGTTGCATAACCTAGCACCCACTAAGCTTATTAAATCCTAACCACCGCTAGGCACCAATGATTATGTGGTAGCATAACCTAAGCAGTGCTTAGGCTCAAAATATCTTAATTTAAAATCTTAAAATGATACAATATGTTCAACTAATTTATACATATCTTGTTTGCATCTTTGAAGATTACACTATCATTTGTTGATGTTTTGTTGAAACAAAACCTAGTGGAAACTAAACTCAATATGTCTATCTTTAGTTTGTTAAATGCTAGTGACTATTTCTATCGATATAATATATTGCTTAAATACCTAGCGGCCGCTAAGCTCAAACTATGTTGATTTAATCGATAAATCCCAATATTCACTAAGATCGTATTATTATGTTTTGACGTAACCTACCGGACGATAAACTTATAATATCTTACTTTCTTTTACTGAAACCTAGAGACTGCTAAGATCCAAATATTATGTTGTGTCATAAGCTAGCGGATGCTAAGCTCAAAATATCATTTGGTAGCTTGATAAATTATAGCACCCACTAAGCTGGAAATATTATATTGTGGAAGTACCTAGCACCCGCTTAGCTCAAACTTGTAAGGTCTTAATATTATGTCTTGGGCTAACCTAGTGGACGAACCGTGAAGATTTACAACAAGTTTTTAGATATGACGTGATATACTTGATGAAGCCAAGCGGTCGATAATCTATTCGTACAAGTAAATATATTATTTTTATAATGAAGTTGTGTTATGAATTTAATTGTTAATCCTTGCATATTTAACACGAGACAAATAACAAAGAGATTGATTGACCCAAAAAAGTGTGTTGCCTATAACAAAATCCACTTATCCGTGAGTCCGTCAAGGTAAACAAAAACTAACTTGAAATAAGAATTATAGCCTAGCGGTGCATTTAGAAGTAGGCAACATTTTTCATGAAGAGTGTATTCTATTATCAGCCAATTTTGACTTCACAAAATTAATAAAAATGGAAATTTTGAATTTTTTTAAAAGTGTTACTTTGTGTGATCTATCGCTCTCATCGCGATCATCTCATTTTTGTGATCGTTCCGGTCTTCGTTTCGTCCTTTTCGGGCGAGAACTCCTCCCGCTAGGTCTCAAACTACGTTAAATATTAATTAATTAATATTTAATTAATTAATTACTCTTTGTTTGATAAAATTAATTTTTAAATGATTATGGGGTTTTTAATTAAATAAATATTAATTAAAATTCATTCAACAAGATTTATTTTAATTGCGGGGAAAAATAAGCCTCCACTTCCCATTGCCTCGGGGATGCCAAATTGGCTTCCCGGACCCGGATTTCCCCTTTCCTGGCAATTTTGTTTTAATTTCCCACTTGTGGGATTTCTTTCCCAATTGCCAAATTAATGAATTGGCAAATGGGCAAAAAATATCCTAATTTCCCACATGGGGAAATAAAATGGGGATTGTCAGCCCACCTTGCCATTTCTGTTGGCAATTGGTTGTTTATTTCCCCACTTCCCCCTGGCAATTAATGCCACTACCCGGGAAAGAGGGAAGTTGTTTTAACGGGATGAATAAGAAATGGTTGTGAAGAAGCTTCTTAAATCCTCATCCATCAAACTCCTTGGAAAAAGTCGTGCGAAGTAAATAAGAAGCTTGGAGGATTTTTAGTTTTTCCAAACTCCTTATTATTTCCTCTAGGTGTATTCATCATAGGTTTTAAAAGAATAGAGGAAGCTCACGTTGAAGGAAGAAAGAAAGAACAAGTTTCCACGCACAGCCAGAGAAAGGGGAGTGAAGTAATAAGTTAAATGTTTTAAAGAGTTTACACACAGCAAGAAGACAAGGAGGACCACATTTTGTTTCATGCAAAGCATCTCCACGTAGCAAGGAGGAAAGAAGGAGCAGTTTGAAGATCCCACGCATTGGGACAACATAGAGCCAAAAACAACAATAAAGCATTCCCACGCATAGCAGAAATAATCCACATTGGAAAATAAAAGTCAAACAACAAAGGAGCATACCACGTGGGATAGAAAGGCGGTTTGATAAAGTAAATAATAGTCCAAATATTACCACGCATTGGCCAAGGGACATCTGAAGATCATCACGCATTCACATTACTCCTCCACGCAGGCCAAGGCAAATAATTTGCAGCTGGGTAAAGAAGTTACATTCATCCAAAAGCAGGCATAAGACAAACAAATTAAAGTAACAGTCCACGTAGGAGCAACAAAAAGCATTCCACACACCCACAAGTTTCCACGCAGGTCAAGAGATAAAGAATAAAACAAAGGAAGATTAAAACAACATTTTCCACGCTAAAAACCAAGAAGAGCATCCATGTGGGAGAGGGAGATAAATAGAAAAAGTTTTCATGCACCAGTTTTAGAAGAAATTCCCAACGCAGGTCAAAGCATCTCCACAAAGGAACATCAGAGTTTCTCCACGCATTCATTCAGGCAAAGGCCATGCAGCAGGGAGGAGAAAATAGTTTTCAACGCCTGGGAAGAGTTAAACATAGTCCAAAACGCATGCATAGGATACCACGTGCCAAGGAGAAGGTGGAGTTGTCCAGGAAATAAAGCAGGCAATAAACTTTGCAGAGAAGAACACATTTCCACGCAGTTGTCAAGGATAAAAGCCAAAAATATTTTCTTTTTCTTGTTTTCCAGGAAAATTACAATTCACGCGTTGAAGGAAAGGAATACAGTCCAAGAGTAAACAAGCAAAGTATAATCACACATCGATCAGAAGATCACGAGGAAGAAGTAAATCTCAAAGTACGTTGTCATTAAAATCAAGTGATTTTCACGCATACCAAGGAAAATTTTCTCTGGCAAATTAAATAAAAAATCAGGATATTAAAATTGAGTGATTTTGTTTATTTTAAAAAAATAAAATAAATAAATCATTGTCGTGAGTCGAAATTTGAGCCTAGTCTTGGTATGATGTATTAAATATATATATATATATATATATATATATTTATGTAATCGGATAGTTGTTATTATTATTATAATAATAATAATTAAACAAGTCATATTATTCTTGCATTGATGGGGGTTTCGAGAGACTGAGACCCGGCCCCGCTTGCATTGTTTTGTGTGCCTGAGTCATTA
Source organism: Taxus wallichiana var. yunnanensis (assembly GCA_018340775.1). Lineage (NCBI taxonomy): Eukaryota > Viridiplantae > Streptophyta > Pinopsida > Cupressales > Taxaceae > Taxus > Taxus wallichiana. The sequence goes on along the minus strand of CM031244.1, from coordinate 563,054,729 downwards.
TTCTGTAAAATTCATAATGGCCGAAAAATCTAATAAATCTACGGGAATATCAAAGAAGCCAGTGGAGAATCGAACAAATCCACACTCAAGTATGAATTCCAAGGAATCATCCCTCCCAGTTCCATTAAGTCGGCATATGACAATATCACTGATACGAATCTGGGTCACATCAATGTGCAACAATTCTGCGAACGGGTGAAAATTGAAGGCAAAACCATATTCTCGAGATAGGCTTTACCATAGTGGTCTACCCCAAGCAACAACATTTCTCGCCCTGCCCAAAGGTCCGTGAGCTGGTTATACTGCAGCAGAGCATTATGATCCCGAGAGACAAGGAATTTTTAAATATAATTGCGATCCTTTTCTCTTAATCACACCAGATCACATTGAGGAATTTCTCAACATACCTGACTTTCCTGAGAATGTAGATATCACTCGATAGTCAGCACAATAATTTTTGGATGAAGAACCCCTCAGGTGGAGCAAGATGGTTAATAACAATTGGTTGGTGACCGAGAGGCGTCGAATTGACCGGCTTCCTAAAGAATTGTACCGCGTTGAGTTTGTGGAAGAAATCGAGGACATGATTACTCTCCTAAGTCGAGTTTTCAGTTTACCCTCTCTGTCAAGATTTTCTACCAATGGATGTAATAGTTTATCTATATCATCCTTGTCAAGAGAGAGTTTGTGGATTGGGCCTTCATCATCAACGATACTCTTCACAAACAGTTGATTGAAGTAAAGATGACTGGATGTTTCTACATGACATCATATCTGACTTATGCAGTGGCAAGAAGAAATCTATTTTCTAGACTTGAAACAAGAGGAGTCATGGGTCCATCAAATAGTGTCTTCCATTATTACCCGCAACTAAGTTTCAAAATAAGCTCTCACCATTTCAGAAGGGTCAACGATGCAATTACCTTTCGCGTGATTCGGAACCTGAATCGAAATACAAAGGAAAGATTTTCTAAAGAAGCCATGGATGTCATTTCCCAATAGGGAACCTAGTTTATTCAATTCTCATCTTTTTCCTACATTTGCGTAAGTGGCTTGGGTACTCCATGGAAACTTCCTAAGTACGTCAGTGACAAATGGGCATTGATGGAGCTTGCATGACAACTATTCCAAGTTCATTGTCTTCTTAGTGACAAGCATCACTCAGGAATTCATTTCCCAATCCAAATCGGGGAATACCAATGTCCAAATCTCTTCAGTGCACAACTCATGGAAAAAGAGTTTGCCCTCATCACAATTCATCCATATGTGAAGAGAGCCCAATTTGATATCAATGGATATATGCAAAAGATTCTTGGAGCAAAGTATCAACATAACCCTACCATGGAAGATTTTTGGGTTGCTGTTCAGACGAGCATGAAGTAAGAAGATGAGAGTTTTCTCACCTAACCCTTGCTCAGATCAAGGCCTTTCACATCAAGAGCCCTCCAGATTCATTCGTAAATGATGATGAAGATGTTATTGATCCTTCATATGATGCAATTGCTTTTACCCCGTTGCCTCGAATTGACTGGACCAAAAGAGATGAATTTTCTCTTGATAGCAAGAATCAACCGATCCTTGAAAGAAGCATATCTTGGTACGAAAGAGAACTTTCCAAGTTACAATCAATTCAAGATCATACTTCAAGATCACAAAAATTTCCAACTCAAGGAGGTCTTCATTCAACCAAAGCCCCTTCTCAATCGACCTTCGTGCCATCCAATCATACGCAATCAGCAAGAAAGGAGTGGTTTCCAAAATCCCCTTCACCGAATAATGTGTCACGAGGAGAAAAACCTAAGGGTCCTAGCCCCAGTGAGGGAAGAGAGCATGTATCAGGATTTTCTACTTCAAGTAGAGATTCTTCTACTCACATTGTTAATAGTTCTCAAAAGCTAGTGACAAACGATCCTCAGCCATGCCTTGCACAAACGTCCACTCAGTGCAAGTAGTCCAAATATTGAACACTTCGGAGCCTACAGTTCACGAAGAAATTTCCCAAAATCTCCCAAATGAGAAGGATGTGGATGTCGAGGTTATTTCTCCTAAAATCTAGGTCGTGGAAAGGGTTCTTGTAGAATCTAATGGTGTCAAGAGCATTGTATGCAAAAATAGTGAATGATACTCCTTTCTGGGTTGATTTCGAGGTCAAGAAAAGGAAGAGGGTTGTCAAGGCAATTGAAATTGATTTTGATGCCCTTTTCAAACTTTCTAATGATGTCATTCTCAAGAAGCCTAAAGTTATTTCTTGAATAATGGTGGATAGTGACGGAAACAGATTTGTGGATCTTGCCATCCCACAAGTTAACAAGGAGCGTGATGCCATGACATCTACTGATTATGAAGTTTCCAGACTTGGACTTGGGAGGTCCACATTAAAAAGTGACATGACAATGGCTTGAGATTCAATTGATATCGTGCTTAAGAGACATGAGAAATATAAGTCTCAGAACTCTCAGCTCAAGGCTAAAAAGAATCAATTGGTGGAATATGTTGAGCATCTAATAAATCCCATATCATCCACTTTCCTAGTACTGGATGCAGTGGTTGTCCCTGATGAAGAAACTCTCAATTTATCAAAAGAAATAAACACATTGGGCCATGTCACTAAAACTTGGCTTTCAGAGATTCTTGTTTTAGGCCAAGAGACGATCAAAACAACGGTTAAGCTCCATGAAGATGTCAGTGCGTATCTTGATCCAGTTCTTTCTTTCAAGGAAACTTTTGTTTCTAACATATCAAATTTGGATGAGATATTGCCCAGTTTACAGGAGATGATGAGTATGGAATCCTCAATTTTAGCCATTGAAGGAATTCTCAAATTTGAACATCGAGGGACATGTTTTATTTGGTGTCTGCATCTCAAATCAAGGAAGATGCTTCTCGAGGATTCTATGATCCATTATGAGAGCATATGTAATGAAGCCTTCACTTCACTCGCCTTGATTCAAGAATTCATAGTTGAGATCCCTTGCAACCTCATAAATGAGCATAATCAAAGGTGTTCATCGAACATGTGGAAGAGCAATTTTCACAATTGTTTAAGGACATGTACACTCCCACCAATAATTTCTCATCAGTCTCAATGGAGCGTTGCATCAAATTAAAGAACTTGTTTGAGAATGCTCAATCAAAGATGGTTAATTTAAATGATATGCCAAGTAGGATTCTGGAATTGTAGGTATTTTGTGAGGCTATTCTTCAACCAAATGAACCTCCAGAAGAAGAAAAGATGTTTGAAACATTGGGAAGGTTTAGATCCTTTCAATTGGCGAAAGCGACAGATCCTAATTTCACCGACGGTTCAGGGAGATAGTTTTCTTGGTATCTAATGAAGTGGGAGAGTCCATTTCTCATATGTTTGAGATAGGTGGACCCCATTTCAATGGATAAGGCACTGGTTATTATTGTATGTTTTTAAAAATGGGATTTTAAGAAATGAATGTTGTTATTTAGGTTGCTTTTGGAAAACTGTGGATAACTTAAGTGATTTCTATTTTTAGTTGATTTTAATAAAGTTGGTTGAAAAATTCAAAGGTCACTTAAGTGCCTTATTTAATGTTCATGTAAAACCCTAACTACTTTGTAACCGACTTTTGGGTTATAAAAGGAAGTGAGGGGCTCATTTGTAAAAGGTGACTTTGAGAGAGGAGAAGAAAATACTTTTGTGTGCAAGCTTTGTTTCAGGAAGAAACTTTGTGTTCTTTTGTGAAAACATTTTGGAGTTAATGAAATACGAACTTTGTGTCTCATTCATTATCTCTTATAACATTTGATGTTCTTATGTTCATTAGATGTTAGATGTTTAAATCTTGCATGAAAATATTGTCTTTGATCTTATTGTCAACGTTATTAAGTTGTTGTTCTTGTTCACAGTGATCAAGCTCTGTTATTTACTTGCTCATGTGTGTTCCCTTTTACTCATTCTCATTTAGCTAATGCAAACTCTATTTTATTTGTGTTAGTTATTGTTTGTTCTTCTCCATGCAATATTAGGCTCTATTTTTACCTAACTCTTGCATGTTCCTTCCATTCATTCCTTTCCTTCATTCCATTCCATCTCCTCATTCACTTTTCTTTCCATTGATGTTCCAAAACACCCCACATACAATTTTGAATGTACAGGTGTAAATACAGTTTTGGTTTTCAATAAAGGCAGCCTCACCTTCATTGAGGAGGGAATTCATTCTCACATTGTGGCATGTCATTTGCATGCGTGTAAATCCATATGCTAACATATTCATACAGGAGTTTATATAAATGGTAAAAAATAAATGGAATTTATATAATGGATACATAAATATACGTGTAGAATCGTGTATTTTATGTGATATATAGGTATACGTATAGACTTGGACTAGTGATTGAGAAGTTATATAACAATATTTTAAGTACGACGTGATCTACTCATTGTACCCTAGCGGTCGTTAAGCTATTATTAAAGGAAAATATATCATGTTCATAATGAAGTTGTGTTATAAATCTAAATTGTTAATCTTTGCGTATATAACAAGAGACAAACAACAAAAGTGGTCCCTAGCACCAAATAATAGTGTGTTGTTCCTAGCGGGCGCTAGTGTATGCAAATTTTTTCCTGTAGAGTGTATTCATACAGGAGAAATCATATTGAAAATTTGTAAGCGATAACAAATAAATCTGGAGTTTATATAATGGAAACATAAATATACATTTAGAATCGTTGCATCTTAGTGATCGCTAATCTATTCTTAAAGATGAAATATATCATGTTCATAATGAGGTTGTTTTATAAATCTAAATTGTTAATCTTAGTGAATATAACAACAAACAAAGATCAAAAGCGATCGCTAGGACCAAAAAACATTGTGTTTCCTATATAAAAACAACTGATTCGCGAGGGGCCAAGGTAAACGAATGTTTTTTTCAAATAAGAATTCTACCCTAGCGGACACTAGGGTAGACAACCTTTTCCCATGGTAGAGTATATTCATATAAGATAAATTATATTGAAAACATATAAACGATAACAAATAAATCGGAATAGTGTATGTAATTCGAAATAAAATTCGGGTTTAGTAAATAGGTTGTCGAAACAAAGAATTATATCATGGCTGCCTCAAAGCTATGTGAATTTTGGGCATAGATTAGCGACATGCAACAGGAAGAATATATTAATTATTAAATACATAGTGATTAAAATTATATTTAATAATATTAATGCATATATAATGTGTTTAACTTCCAATGTATAAAACAAAAAATTGTTGAGGACATTACATTTGGTTAATTCTACATGGTAACACGTATATAATTGGAAATAATTATCATACAATTGAATTCTTAATATGGTTTTATAGTTTTTAAGTAATTTTTTAACGTCATATGTTTTCCTAAAATGTCTAAGTGACAACCATGTAAAAAATGTAATACGAATTAATTAGCGATGTTTCTTTGCATCATCTTAATGAAAAAAATAAACTATTTTGGTTCTCCCAACCAAAATAAAAATTAAAAGAAGGTGATTGTGTAAGAAGCTATCAATATCCTTAAAAAAATTGCAGGAATGAGAACAAAAAATTCAAAACGGAAATACCCAAAGAGAAACATAGAATGGCGGAAATGGGAAAGAGTTAAACAGAGATGAATACTAGAGCGAAAAGGGATTAAATTTTCTTTCGTTAATGCGTAAAAAAATTGTTTTCATGAAGAACAAGGTAGTTTGGCATGGAGATCAAAAGCAACTAGAAAGCAAGGCTTGACTGTGGAGCACGATTCAGTAGGACAGAGCAAGGGTGGTGTGGATCATGATTGAATTGTCGTGCAAAAAAAAGGAGACTACAGAGCAACTAATAGAGCCCACAATAAAAAAAGAACACCTTTACTATAAATACCTAATTTAGTAATATCTGGGATTATTTTGTGCTTATGTTGTGAGTGAACCCTCCATCTAGTACCTCAATCAAATAATCTATGTGATTCTATTCGCAATCTCTGTTGCTTGCCTCCTTTGTGTGCGTCATTTCTATGTGCGTCTTTTGTGTTCCTTCTCTGCAAACAAGATTATAATCGCATGCAAAAAAACAACCATGATTCGAACACTCGGCCCTGCAATCTACACCTTGCGCATATTTTTTTATTTTGAAGACATGTTTTTCTGTGTGACCAAAAAAATCAGAAACCCTATTCAACATTTCTCCGAGGTATTTAATAATTTGTTTAGCACATTCCATGAAAGAAATTTCAAAAATAGAAAAAGAGCGGGATATGAAAAATTGAAATTTTCACTTTCCCCCTCTTAAAGCAAAAGGGCGGGCTATTGAAATTTCAAATATCTAAAAAGCGGGAATTCGAATATTCCTTTTTTATTTTTCCATGGTTTAAAAATTAAATCTAAACATTAATTAAAAACAATGCAATTTTTCATTGTCTAAAGCCTATAATAATATAAACATAATAACAAATATATTATATAACATATATTAAAACAAGCATAGTAAAAATATATATTATAAGAAAATAGAAGAAATAAATCCTAAACATAGTTTTGAAGTTTATTAGAATAATATACAGACATTTACGTTCCATTCTTTATCAAAATTTGATTTCTACATTGTTAAATATAGTGTGCGCTAATTTAAATTAATTCTCCAATTAAAATGTGCCATGTGGCAAGTTCGAACAAGATATTTGGGATAAATAATAAGGCTAGTAATCCAAGACTGTTCAGATAGTGTTACTGTATGGCTATTTTCAAAATAAGAAACGTTTGAGCCTAGGGTCTGATATGTTGTTTCTGTCTATAAGTAAAGGAGCTTAGCGGGCGCTAAGAATTTTATTTGTTAGGAAATGATGTCAAATATGTGTTGAAAACTATGTATCTTATGACAACTACATACTAAGCCTAACAATACACAACTTTACAGATAGTATTTATAATGACAAGAGGTAAAGGTAGGATCCTAGTGGCCACAAAGCTATATCATGATTTGTTATTATAGGGATATTTTCAAAATAAGAAACATTTGAGCCTAGGGTCTGATATGTCGTTTATGTCTATAAGTAAAGTAGCTTAGTGAGCGTTAAACATTTTCTTTGTTAGGAAATGATGTGAAATATGTGTTGAAAACCATGTGTCTCATGGGAACTACATACTAAGGCTAGCGATCCACAACTTTACAAATAGTGTTTATAATGAGAAGAGGTAAAGGTACGAGCCTATCAGCTGCTAAGCTATATCATGATTTGTTATTTTATGGATATTTTCAAAATAAGAGACTTTTGAGCCTAGGGTCTGATATGTCATTTCTGTCAACAAGTAAACAAGCTTAATGGGTGTTAAGCATTTTGTTTGATAGGAAATGATGTGAAGTATTAGTTGAAAACCATGTATCTCATGGGAACTACATACTAAGGCTATGGATCCAAAACTTTAAAGATAGTGTTTATAATGAGAAGAGGTAAAGGTACGAGCCTAACAGTGGTTGCTAAGCTATATCATGATTTGTTATTTTATGGCTATTTTCAAAATAAGAGAATTTTGAGCCTAGGGTCTGATATGCAATTTCTGTCAACAAGTAAATGAGCTTAGTGATCACTAAGCATTTTGTTTGATAGGAAACAATGTGAAGTATTAGTTGAAAACCATGTATCTCATGGGAACTACATACTAAGGCTATGGATCCAAAACTGTAAAGATAGTGTTTATAATGAGATGAGGTAAAGGTATGAGCGTAGCGGCTGCTAAGCTATACCATGATTTGTTATTTTATGGCTATTTTCAAAATAAGAAACTTTTAAGCCTAAGGTTTGATATGTCATTTCTCAATAAGTAAATGAGCTTAGCAGTCACTAAGCATTTTCTTTGATAGTAAACGATGTAAAACATGAGTTGTAAACCATGTATCTTATGGGAACTACATATTAAGGATAGCATTCCAAAATAGTAAAGATAGTGTTTATAATGAGAAGAGGTAAAGGTAGGAGCCTAGCGGCCGCTTAACTAGACCATGATTTTTTATTTTATGGCTATTTTTAAAAATAAGAAACGAACAGATGTGAATTACATGTTACAAACAATACATCTTGTGAGTACTACATAAGTCATGATCCTTCTTGAGGGTTTGCAAGATATTTTATTTTATCGCTATTTTCAAATTATGAAACAGTTGAAGCTAGCGCCCGTTATGTCGTTACTTTCGATAAGGAAAAATGTTTAGCATTTGCTAAGCCTTTTCTCACATAAGATACGATGGAATTATGTACTTGAACAATATACCTTATGGGAATTACATAAAGTTAGATCCCTCTCTATGGTATGCAGTGCAGCTATTGTCTCGCCATGTACATTCCAACCAACATGATACAATTATAATCAATGGAAAACACTAGCGATCCAAAGTTGTATAGATAGATTTTACAATGACCATAATGGTAGGAGCCTCATGGTCGCTCAGCTAGGTTGTGATTTATTATTTTATCACAATTTTAAAAATAAGAAACTGTTGAAACTAACGTCCGTTGTGTCGTTACTTTCAATAAGTAATGAAACTAAGTGTTAGGTAAACAATTTTTCCCATATGAAAATGTTGTGAATTATATGTTACAAACAATATATTTTATGGACAATACATATGGCTTGATCCCTATCGAGGATTTGTAGAGTAGCACTTGTTTCCGCCATGGATAGTCTATCAAATATGATACAATTATAATCGATGAAAATCACTAGCAAGCAAAAAGTGTACAGACAGTGATTACAATGAGAAGATGAAATGGTAGGACCCTAGCTTCCGCTAAGCTAGGTCGTGATTTTTTATTTTATCGCTATTTTTGAATTCTTAGTGCTTTGTACCCTCAATTGATACAACGTATCGGACAGTAAATGTTTGCAACCTAAGAAGACTAGCACTCTAAATGCGTTAACATAAATTCGAACAATTTGAAATAAATTTCTTCAATTAGTATTGTAAATCTAACTTATAGTCAGAGTAAGAGAGAATAGACCCTTGTTTTTGTGGTACTCATTAAACATTGTTAATAATCAAATCTTTTCTCAAATAGGTATAACCCACCATGACCTTATAGAAATCATTGTTTCCACGAAAACAACTACTGTGATGATAGCCATACTTACGTTTAGGAAAATTGTAATCATTCTCGTTAGTTTTTGATAGCTTGTTGTGGAATTTCCCACCAAGTGCTACGCTTAAAATAATGTACTTAGACTAGTTATAGACATTTAAACTTAATGAATACAATATGTCTGATATACATATATTTCACATTGTCTTATATAACAAAATTTGATGAGCTATCACTACCTTCGTTAATGTGATTTGTTGCTCAAATACTCTCCTCAAAATACCAAACATTAGATATTCGACCATTATGCTTTAAACATCTTCCTTAGTCTTGTTACAAGGATTTAATCCTTACTACTACAAAGTATGACCGATATACACATAAAACACATTGACTTATAAAAAAATCTCAAGCAACCGTAAACTCCGTTATTGTGATTTGTTGCTCAAACACTCTCTTCAAAATACGGTTTTCCAATCAATAGGTGTAAATGGCTAAAAAATTATTTACGTTGTTCTTTTATGTGTTGACTAGAAGTCTATCTGCCACTAAAGTATATATTTTTAACGTTCCTATCATGATATCTATATAATGTTATAGCTTGTCCGACTCATATGTAATCCTTTCACAAGGTGCAAATGGTTTCGTATCTTTCAATGCATCATAATTCGATTTCAAACTTTTAGAAAAATTGTGTTATTATTGATTTGATCCACAAAATATGAATTATTGTAACCAGTTGAGTGATACATAATATGTCCTATCAAAGCCTAGCGATCGCTAACCATTAAGTTAATTACTCTCTTATGGTAAATAGTAAATAACTCTAGAGGTTGGTGTCCGCTATGGTAGTATTTAAATTCCTTATCAGACAATGCAAGAAAAACACTTTAAAGTTTGGAAATGACCTAATTATTAATGTTTTTTACTCTAATTACAAGTAAAATGTCTTCCATTGTTCGTGCTCCATTAAGTTGAATTCCATTCATCACATGCGGTATTTGTTAGAAGAAAAGAGATGAGGAATGGTTTGTGGAATATTGTTCCCCTGAAAACTACCACATCGACCTGTGGTTGTTTTTTTTTATAGATGAAAATCACGAGGAAGTTGGTATCGTTCTCTTCATAAGTTATTGATTTGGGGATATTGCGTGTCTAGGTGGAATGCTTTGACTTTGAAAACAAAAAGTGTCTTATTCTGGATATGAAGTTGGAATGTTTCTTTAATCAGGAAATGGGAAATGCATGCCTCCATAAACAACTGACAATATTCCTATTCAAAATACGGTTGGAATTTGGGGATTCTAATAGATTCTGAAAAAATTGGTTGTTCAAATGCAGAAGACATTACAAATGGTATATTTACAGTATTCAGAAAGTTGTATAGAAATGACAAACCATCTTCTATTTGTCATTTCTTGTATAGAAAAGGTTTTCTTTCACCTCCAAAACATGCCAAGTTGTTTACTATGCTGAGGCAAACATATTTGAATAAATTGGAGATAGACCCATTTAAATCAAAATTGTATGGATTGAAAATAAATACTAAATCCACTTTGGGTTTCTTGATTTGGTGTAATAGCGAGAGACATTTGATTCTTATTGTCTTAGAATAAAAGGAGACAACAAAATGAGAGCAAAAATCTACATTATTTAAGAAATAAGCATCCGAATAATATTGTATTGACAACTTGCAGTGAATCCAATGTAATTGAAAAATTTAAATTGCATGAATCACACTACCACCAGTTATCTATATTGTTGGGTGAAGAGAGAAATGGAAAAGGAAATCGATTCCCATATAGGGGAAAAATGGAAAAATGGAAAAAAGATCATGAGGTGGAAGAAGTTCTTCCCGTCGAGGCTCAGACAATATTAGACAACTATTTGATGTCATTGGAAGGAAATATACCAGCAAGGATAAGACACGAAGAATTTTCTTGTAAATGTGCATATCCATTCCAGCTTCTATCAACTTTATCAGTAATTCCTTCGACTAATCCTTTCAATGTTGAATGTGTGATCACTGATTTTTGTAATTTGGCTAGCGATATGTCTTCTGATGTAATAATGGATCTTCTAATAGTTATCGAAACTAGTCTTCTGGATTGTATCATTATTTTTCTAATACCAACTGGTTATTCAAAATGTTAGTGACGCAGTAAAAAGATACATGGAAAAGGTTAAAGACAGTGGAGTATCAATTATGGATGGATGCTACATACTCTATGATAACAACGGGATATTCAAACGTTTGTGTCTTATGTACACAATATCTGGTGTGCACAACTGTGAAAATAACGATGATTATAGAGAAGAGGTCACTAGGGATTGGATGGAGAAACTACCACAAAAATTGGTAACTACAAGTGAAATTGGCCTACAAGGAAACATCCATCCTTTTCCTTATGAAAGATCGTATGAGTTCTGGGCTGAGATGTTCACTCGATGTTGTTAAAAATAATTGTAGTACTAGTGCTTTACGGTGGCAGTGTCGCACTCCGTGCATTAGTGGATTCTAAACTATCTGTTGTTTTTATTGTTGAGACACATAGTCAAGAAATGTTTCTGAAACATTACTATTCTCATATGAAGAAAGGTTCGTCGCGAAGACAACTTCAACAAGTGATTTTGTTTAATGGCCTTTTAACCTATATATGCTACTTATACATTTATTGTTTATGCAGACAACCACAAAGCTATAAAATCTAATGTACAACCCTTTCACCTTGATGCTACACAACTAGTTCAACATGGTGATTTACCTTCAATCATTTTATAAATATGTTTAATGAGCTCTATTTTCAATTGTCATGGCTTTCAAATTTTTAACAAACTTATGTTTTTTACAGTTTAGATGATAGATGTGGAGGACGCAAGCACAACGGCCTCAAATACGCCATCATATCTAGGTATGTTAATCGTGTGAATTTCCAAACAAAACCACTAATAATCCCCACAAATTTATAAAACAATAAATGATTATGCAGACAACCATCAACTAGAGAACGTAATTGTGGAGGGCGTGGAGGTATCCAACATGAATACACACTCACAACCTAGTATGTTAGCCATGTGTATTTTAAAACAAAATCATTTATAAGGCCCACAAATTTATAGGAAACGATAACTAACAGACATTAGTTTATATGCTTGGCATACGGTAGAAGAAAAAGTTTAAGGAAATCCATTTGTAAGCTATGATAACAATTTCAAATGAAGTATAGAGCTTAGCGGACTCTATGCATCCACATTCAATACCATAATGGTTAGACTAAAAACCTTGCATTCATCAATATCTCATTGATTTACAATTGCATATTGTCTATAATGTTTCACTGATTCACTATTGCATACTAAATACTTACATTGAATTAATATTGTATTTGCTTCAACATCATCATAAACAGAATTACATACAGCTTGATCCAACCCGTACGTATGTAAAGAAACACTTAACTAGCCTCATTAACGATCCCAGCTAAGTGTAGTTCGGTCAATGATGGCATAGCCTAGTGGTCACAAATATTCATCAATAGCTGAGAACTATTTTCCGCTAAAGGGTGGTTCGACGAATATAAGCATAGCCTAACGGCCACAAATTTTGAATTATAAGACAGAGAAAAATTGATATTGTACTTACCATATCACCACAAAAACCACTATGTTTATCCATTTAAGCTTTGTTTTTCCACAACATGAAATCGATTATGAATTGATTAATGTATATTTCAAATACATTATGCTCACAATTTTATTAGTAAGAAATTGATTATGTGTTGATGAATGTTTATTTGAAATAGCTCTTGCATCAACGGATCCAACAATGTGTAAAGGTGGTGTAATCCAAGCCGCAATATCAATCGGTAACTGTTAGTCGTAAGCTAAAATGTTGTTTATTTCAATTGGTTATAATTGATATGTGGTCGATGAAATTAAAATTTGTTTACTTCCCTGCAAGTAGCGATAAGAGTTATTTACTTATTTTAGACATGGAGGACCTGCTATATGGGATAAACAAAACATACAATAGGAAGATGTCATTCAGGTTCGGCATGAAAACTGTCAACCTGCGAGGTGGCCTATCAGAATTTATAAAATTATTATCACCATACTGTGAACTGGGATTTTGGTCCAACAACATCATTTTTGTTGATGTTAAAAATATATCAGTGGGCTTCAATAAAAAAATATTGATTGTATTGTATCTAAGACTCACTTAGGGAAAGGAACATTACAATATAGTCGAGGAATTGTTAGAGTAGGTATTTACCTTAGCTCATGTTCACCTAGGTACTTTATTTACCTTTATTGTATTTATCCTCACCCACTTATGTGTGTGGATATTTCTTTTTATTTATTTAGATATTAGGAGATATTATCTAGTTGTTAGGTATAGTTCTTTCCTTGATCTATGGTATTGACTAGTTCTTTCCTAGATCTATGGTATTGACTAGATCCTTGATGTCTAGTTCTCTCATAAATCTATGGACTTGACTAGTTCTTTGATGACTAGTTCTTTGATGACTAGTTCTTTCCATGATTTATGGCTTGATCTACGACCTTGATTGGTTCTTAGATTGTTATTCCTTGCCTATATAAGCAAGGCCCATTCTCATTGTATTTCATTGAGTTCCATAATAATATATGATATTGCTGCTCATTTATTTGCAAAGGTTTTGTGTAAAGTTATTCTGGTGAATTGCTTTCATCTTATTGATCGTGGTGTTTGATTAGCATCTGTGTTCTTGGCTTGGTACGATCTGGTTATCATTCTGTTAGGAATAGCCATACGAGACCTAGAAAAGGTTAGGAGTATAAATAATTTTTCATACAATTCTAAAAACACTTTGTGTATTACATTAGGTGCAAAGGGAAACCCTCCTGAAAATTTTATGGTGGGGATGAAAAAGCAGACGCAAAGATTGTACAATACAATGACAGATAAATGGTTGATGGCCTATTTTTACAAATAACTATCACAAATAGTGTCTCGGGGATTGAATGTGGTAGAGGGAATCAAATATTTGGAGCAAGAAAATGCTAAATAACTATTTATCTTTCCCGAATGTTGTTATAATGTTGTTATGATGGTATTTTTAACATTGTCAATAATATATACATTCATATGTTATTATGAATGTACTGTGTAACTCTATTATATTATGTTGAGATTGTCGGAATATAAGTTGGGAGGATTTATATTTTCACTTGATTATAAGATGACAATATGATTGAATAACTTATGTGGTGAATTATTAGAAAAAATTGCCCTTGAAAATTTGTAAAATAGTTTTTATTTTTACATTGTTCATAAAATAAATATAAAATTATATTGTATATACTTAATTATTTTTAATATTTTTAATATAATTAATATATAAATAATCTATAAAAATTGACGGTCATATCTAAAATATGTAATTCATATGTGACGGTTATTTCAAATATTTCTGACTATTTGTGAATGAAAATAATAATAAAAACGTCTAAACGGGTGTCAAATTTAACACCATGTTTTGGCCTTTGTTGCAACCATTGAAGGACAAGAGAAGATGTTTGGGATGATATTTGATCAAAAACTAAATTCGAGGGAACTTATTTTTGGAGATTCACTATGACAAAGCATAAATAATGCTTAGTGGTTGCTAGCCCATTTAAAACATAACCATTTTCTGTATATAACATAGCATAAATAATGGTTGGCGGCCGCTAGCCCTTACAAAACAAAAACATGTTTTGTACATAACAAATCATAAATAATTCCTAGCAGCTACTAGCCCGTATAAAACATATACATGTTTTGTTTAGTCCAAAGCATAGATAATGCCTAGCGGATGCTAGCCCGTATAATGGATTCCAATATTTGACATTTTGGATTCCAATATATGGGACTTTGGAGTGCAGTAAATTCCAATATATGTGATTTTGGATTCCAATATATGCGATATTGGAATCCAATATGTGTGATTTTGGAGTCAGATAATTCCAATATTTAACATTTTGGAATCCAAAATAAGTACTTTTGGATTCCAATAGTGGTTATATTTTGTTGTTGTGTGGACTGGAATATGTCCCAATTTAGTGAAATATGTGTTTAATCACCAATAGATAGAAAATGACTAAAAAATGGAAGCAGATTCAAGGCACGATGCTACTGAAAAATAGAGCAAGTCGAAAGGTTAAAACTACAAGAAAATGGCCACCCTCAAACTCTAAAAAAATCATATTGCGTAAACAAAATGACAAACCCTTTCACCAACCTATCAAACCCAAAATACAAGGCATGATGGAGGAGCAAGGGATCAAGTTCCTATAGTTGAAAGATGTAAAAATAGAAGACATGGGAATCAATGCAATGCTTTCTAGACTAAGTGGAGTGATCTCGCCACACTATGGATTACAAGCAAAGGAATTTTTTTGTGGAAAATAGAAAGGCCACAAGTAACTACAAAGGGAAGAAAAAAGTGCTCATAAAGGATCCATTGTGCCAAAATAATATGGAGAGGCTCAAAAAATGTTAATCTGGGAGATCATCTTGAGCTCACGTAGACAATAATGAGTATATACAATAATGGTGCAATTTGGTTTACTCCGCAAGACATGGTGCCCATCAATATTGCCATAATTGTTTGGGCCACTAGATTACCAAATCGAAGCACATCGATGCTAACATAAAAAATAAGCATACCACCTATTCAATAGACCGTAATAGCTTCATATGGATCATATTGTAAAGGAGGAGGTTTTCCATTAGGATTGATTGCCAACAAGTCTACAGAAGTCTTGGTTGAACTGGTGCAAGAAATATTTTTGCAGGAAACTTGAGGTAGTAAACAACCTTTCTTTGGGAGTCATGGATATTATGATAAGGATGCGGGAAAAAAATGAAGACTTCAACTAGATATAATTTTGGGCACATGAATTGAATAAAAACACAAAAAGGAGTGGAATATCTTGTAAGTCTTTCATATACCAATAGTTTCTTATCTTGTTGTGTTTCACACACTAGAGAGTGTCGAAAGGTATTATCAAAGCTGAATATGCTTGCTACCCACATCATAGGTTTGCATAGTAAGTTCTTGTTAAGGTTGTAAACAACCTTCGAAGGTGTCCAAAAGATGGGTACACATTGGAAAAGATCGAGAGATACATTGAGTACAAAACGAGAATACGAAAGGAAGTGCACACATACATGGTGCCATAGGAAAAGCTGATGCTATTACACGATGGATTCACACTTCGGTTATAAGGTGATATGACTTAAAAAACCCTAAAAACCCATTTTTATCAACATCAACATAGAATAGGTTAAACTAAGTAGTAACCTAGTAAACTACCCACCAACGTGCCACCATTGTGCACTTAGGTGCCAATCCAACCAATAATGGAAACACCATAGACCACACCAACCATGTAAACAAAATCCACATAAGAAGAAGCAAAAAAGCCACACACAAAAAGAAAAAAATCCAACCAATAGTGGAAACACCATAGACCACACCAACCATGTAAACAAAATCCACATAAGAAGAAAAAAAAAAGCCACACACAAAAAGAAACAAATAATGAATTCGCCCAATAAAAAATCAAAAATGGGAAAAGAAGGGTACAAAAAGGGAATTTCACAAGCAAAACATGAAGGGATAAAGGTCAAAACATACCCCCAAGATTTTAAGTTAGTTTTAGAGCTCAATTTTGATAAATGTCAATTAACTAGAAAAAAAAGTGTCAATATCACAATGAAAGATATGGGTACAAAGATGTATCAATATCGAAGAATGGGAATGGTACACTTGGAAAGCCATCAGGTGAGCCCAAATAATGACTTAAAATCTAAAGGATAAAGACATGATCCAAGCACCACATATTCCCCATTCTTTAATGATCACAGTCCAGAAAACATAATGTAAGAATAGTTATTGCGTAATGTCGCATTGGGTCTAAAAGAGGTTGAAATAGACATAAAATCATAACCATAATTGTACTTTGTTGAGATGTCCAGAGAAAAGGAGGAAATTCCCGTTGTTTCACTCAAGCGAAAGAGATAAAATTGTTATCACAAAATTGCAACACCCCGATTGCTTGTGATTTTTGTGTGAGGAAATCGGTGTAACCTGTATAACATGGGATTATCCTATAGTGTGGGACCTTGCAAGTAGAATAATCCTCCAGAGAAAGTCGAATTCTTCTCCTAACCTAGTGCCAACTTCTCCAAAGTGTAGAGAATGGAAAACTAAACTAATCCTACCCTAATGCTTTCCAAGGAGACAGGGATAAAAGAATGCATAAAAGTAAATCTACTCTAAGTGAAGGTGATGCACCAAGAAAGGGAGTGAGATACTCTGAGTGAGTGAACAATAGGGAGTAAACAAGGTGAGAGAGGGTGAGTAGAAGCACCACAAGCTAAAACAATATTCATCTCCCTAGATTCATAAAACACAACAAATTATAGTTCTGCAAAGAGATATAAACATGCACAATATACCTGCAAACATAATGGAAGGAAAAAGATGCAATATAACCCAAATTAGGGCAAGAAGAGCCACAAAACACCAATTTTATTTCTCAGAAACATGCACAATCAATTACCATGTAGGCATAAAGCAAAATCCTTTACAATAGGCCCAAATTTGATGTCTTTAGCTCACAATAGCTCTGGAACAATTTTGACAAAGTTCCTTTGCAAAACATAATGAATCCCCTCAAAATGAGGCAAATTTTACAATATATAGGCAATTTGGGCCACCAACTAGTAGGATGCATTAAAGAGGTATGGGGATCCATACAATTTGGTACTTTGATTGCATGGGCAGTCATGGGCACCATGCCTCATTAAATATGGTTGTTGAGCTATCATTCATCCACCTACCTTTGCTTGGTGTGTGACTCGTCCATCCTACGGGTTACCCAACCATGTTTGGTTGGATGACATCCAACCATATGGGTTGTACGAAATAAGAGTGGGATGTCCAACCTCCTTGTCGTCCCAACCTCGGGGGTGGGATGACGTCAAACTTCTAGGTCATACATTCTTATGGTCACTGACCAACCTAGGAGTCACCATCTTCACACCATGGGCCATCCAACCTGGGAGGTTGGATGACCATCTATCTCTGTATCGTATATCTGATGGGGTTGGATGGTCATCCAGCCCTATGCCATACAATGTGCCACCCGACCATCCCGATGGGCCATCTAACTTTGTGTCATCCAAACACGGGGTTGGGTGACGCCTAACCCCCTGTGACATCAAACTTGGGGGTTAGACGCCATCTATCTTGTTTGTACATTGTTGACCCATCCAACCATGAGCTTGTCACCATGTTGCCACAACAGATGACCAACCAACCTAGCGAATAACCTATCCATCGATCTCAACCAACAAACCCAGCCAACACACTCGTTTGACCAACCAGCTGACCAACCTCTTTCCATACACAACATCGTCGACCAACCCTTGGGTTGTCCATCTCAACCAACCAACCCAGATGTCTAACCTATTTTTTTGTACGATGTGCCACCCGACCATCCCAAACATCAAGCCTAGTGAACTTTTCAATTTCCACAATGAGCCTGACCACCAACTCGAACATTCATCGTGGCAAGCTTGTAAGGTCAACTCGGCAAATCAAGAATATGAGTTGCCTAGAAGATCGTTAAGAATTTCCCCCTTTTCCCATTCGACTACTAATGCTCCAACCTCGCTTAAGTTGTTCATTTTGCAGGGTGCAAAAATGGATAACAATTAGCGACTTCGGGATGATCTTCCTACTAGATCTAAAAGACCAGTGACACTAGGGGATCCATTGGGCATGGATTCATATTGATTGCTGAAACTAGACCGCCACTTGAGGATTTATCCTTTAAACTTCAGGATCACTACTGGGGCACTTCCCAAAACTGGTTGAGGACTGGTTGTTTCTTCACCAAACTTTGTCTGAAACTGGAAAGTGCAAGAGCAACAAAGGCACAACTATATACAAACATCAAAGTCATACACATCCCAAATGGAACATGTAGAGAGTGCATAAGCACTTATTACAAATCAAACCTAAACTAAAACAATGCAATGTGCTAAAATCACTTAGAGGAATTAAAAACCTAAACTAGTATGTACAAGGGTGAGAATCTCCTTTCAATAGCATGAGTGCTTGAGATAGATTCTGTTGACTAGAATCTATAATTCTTCTCCGTCCAACTTGGATAGCTAGAAAGCATTGCTATTTTTACATTTTGTGACCATGTAGGGGCCACTCCATATGGCATCAAATTTGGAATGCCTTCCTAGTTTTTCCCTATCTACATCCCATTTTAGGACCAAGTCTCCCTCTCGGAAGTCTCTAGACTTTTCCTTCTTATCAAATTTCACCTTAATTTGGGCCTAGTCCTTCTCCATTGCTTGCATAGCTTGATTTCTGAGCTCCTCAAGCTCCATAAGCTCTGCATACCTTACTTCCATGGCCTCAAATTCAGATAGTTCCAGCTACTTAAGCAGTTCCAATGCGGGAAATTTGAGGGATATAGGCAGCCTTGCCTCCCTTCCATAGACTAACTGTAAGGAGAGTTCCTTGTTGACCTCTTGGGAGTAATCCTATCAACCCGCAAGGCTGATTTTAAATTGGTGTGCCAAGTCCTCTGGTTCTCATCTAGATTCCTCCGATAATCCTCAAAAGATTTTTGCTTTGAAGTTACCCGAGGGTAATAATTTTAGGAGGTGCTCAAATAGATGCCATTTTTCACTACCCATCCAAATATTTTTGTCCCAAGAAAAGACAAGGAATTATCTGATATTATAGTTGAAGGGACTCCAAATCTAGCTACAATACCCTCATAAAAATCCAATATGTTGGCCTCATTTTCCTCCTTGAGTGCAACCGCCTCCGTCCACTTGGTGAAATAATCTGTGGCTGTAATGATCCATTTGTGACCCAAGATAGAATTTGGATTAATCACCCTAATAAAGTCCAGCCCCCATTGCATGAATGGTTCATTTACAGAGATGGGGTGGAGTGGAAGGGCTGTTAACCTCTCTTTACATGTGAAGAAGGCACACTTCTTACACTTCGACCCAAGTATAGCAATCACTAAAGAAGTTGGTCTAATAATACCCTGCCTTCATAATTTTGAGAGTTATCACCCTTGGGGGAAAATGGCCACCTGTTTCTCCATTGTGAAATTCATGTAGCACCTTCTCTATCTAATCTATCTTGATGCACCTTAGGAGGATACCATTGACATCTTTCTTGAACAAGATGCCATCAACCAATGCAAATGGAATACAATGAAACCTAAAATACCTTCTTTTTGCTTGCTCATCCCTTGAGGACATTGACATATTTGAAGAAAATGGACTATATCCTGAGTCCAACAGGATTAAGTGAGACATTAGTTGATTGTTCTTGATCATCTTGTAACACCAAAACAACCTCTTCTCTACCACCTAACTCATCATGTTGTCCGGAAGCTAGCTACTCACATAATCCCTTACCCTTGACCAACTTGGTCACCTTAATATCAATGTCATATTCCATGACCTTGGTTACCCAACCAACTCTTTTTTCATTGAGGTCCTTGTTTAAAATAAATTCTTTAATACCAACATGTGTGACTACCAGATGAATCCTATTATTTAACACTAAGTGCTTGAATTTCTTCAAACTTCTAATTATAACAAGGACATGTTTCTCAATGAATGAATATCTTACCTCATAGTCCACAAGGCCTTGGTTGAAGAATGTAATAGGTTGTTCTAGTCCTTCTCTATTCTGTTGCACCAATATTATAGAGATGGTATCCAAACCACCAAAGGCATAGAGGAAGAAGTCTTTAGAGAAATTCGGATTAATGAGAGTTGGAGCTTGAGATATGACTTATTTGATAGCTTCAAAACTCTCTTTTCCCTTCGTTGTCCATTTGAATTCCAAATTCTTCTTCAACATCATGGTTAATGGCTTCACAAGAGTGGTAAAATTTGGCACGAACTTTCGTAAAAGTTAATCCTCCCCAAGAAGCTTTGGAGAGCCTTCTTATGGCTTGGCAAATGGTAATGCTCGAATGGCTTCAACCCTTTCTAGATCAATAGTCAATCCCTCTTTAGACATAATATGGCCTAACAATTGCCTTCATGAGCCAAGAATATACATTTTTGGGATTCAAGGACACTCTGAATCTCCTACACCTTTGGAATACCTGCTTGAGGTGAAAGAGGTGGCTTTTTGCATTCTTGGAAAACACAGTGATGTCATCAAGATAGACAAGAACTATTTTGTTCAAAATCCCTTTGAACACCATATCCATAGCCCTCTGAAATGTTTCTCTCGATGTTTGACAACCTGAATGGCATCTTCTTGTAGGCATAAGTGCCCCATTTTGTGGTGAAGGTTGTTTTGAACTGGTCCTCCTCTTTCACCATGACTTGATTGTAGCCGAATATCCATCCAAGAGGGAGAATATTTCGAACCGGCCACTACCTACAATATCTGCTCCATGGAAGGAAGTGGGTAATGGTCTTTGAGGGATGCCCTGTTTAAATCCCTGAAATCGATGCACAATCTGATTTCCCCATTCCTTTTCTTGACTGGCACTGATTTCCCACCCAACTTAAGAACTTGATTGGGAAAATGATGCTCGCCTCAATGAGCTTGTTTAACTCTTTCTTCATGAGAGGCTCTATATGAGGATTGACTAACCTTGACTTCTACTACGACGGGTTTAGCTCTTAGATCCAATTCAATCATGTGGTGTGCCAACTTAAGATTAAATCCCTTCAAATCCTCATAGCTCCAACCAAACACAACTAAGAAATCTTGGTAAAGCTGTATGGATTCAAATTTTTCTTGATCCATGCTCACCTTACCAATTTGGAGCATTTACCCTCTCGCCACTAAAATGGGTTCAGAATCTTCCCTTTTCGCTGAATTTTGGCCTTATATTTTTGGAATTGATCATTTGGGTTGAAACTTGACTCTAGAGTCACTAAACCCTTTGGCAATTTGTTTGTCTGTGATTGCACCATTTGATACCATCATCTTCTTTGCTCTAATTTATCCTAATTTTTAGTGAGAAATCAGCTTCCTCCTGTAAAAAATTAATGATATGTTGATCATTCTCAAACACCTGCTAGCTTTTGTTATTTTCTGGTACAATTGGCCTCATAATTACATGAATATGTGGTTGCACTTTATCTCTTTTAATATTGTCAACCACATCGAATGTTGCTCAATTTCATGCAAGCCTATCTCGCATGACCTCATTCTTCTTCCTCGGTATGGCCTGAATATTGAATGCCTCAAGGTATTCAATTTGATCCCATACCCGATGTTTATAGGCTTTGAGAAGATCATTTTTATTGCGTGGGATCCTCGACCTAGTTAACAATCAAATCGCTATCCCCAAACACTTGCAAGTTTTTATACCTCTTTCTCACCCAATGCAATCCATGGATCAAAGCTTCATATTAAGGTGAATTGTTTGAACAAGCAAAAACTGGAAGCAAAAATCTGAGTAATACTTCATACCTTATGGTGACAAGAGCATTAAACCTCCTCTAACGCCTTTCCTGCTCCTTGAACCATCAAAGAAAAATTGTCACACTTCATGAGCATCCTTATTTCTTGGCTTGGTGAAATGCTGGGGATAGGTAGGTTTTCTTCATGTAGACAATAAACACCTAACTCAACTTCTTCCATATCCATGCCTTTTGTGAGCCCACTCATCAAGTGTTAGATCAGGAATAGTCCCAACCTTGGTGTCTGATTCATAGGCCTCTAAACAATCCTCTCGTTTAAACACTGCACAATTAACACTTATTTGACTTGGCACATGGGGTTCAATATGAAAATGTGTGATTGGTTCTGACCTAATAGTAACCCTAGCTCCATATCTTGTTAGAATAATATGTGGACCAATCGGTGATATGTACCCACCAATCTTGGTGTAAAATCCCTCGAAAGGCACAAGGCAAATAATGGTGGAAAATCAATCACTGATACATCTTGTAGAATTGTGACATTCGGGCAAGCATGGAGCATAAGGCTCAGTTCCTTGATCACTCCAATTGTCCCTATTGTTTTCCTATCTAATTGCATTACTCCCTTCAATATTGGCTCATATTTTAAGCCCAATTTATCTGTGATTTGCTTCAACATTACTGAGTTTCTCACCCCTAAGTCGATCATGCAATTATGTACTAACTTATCTCCAATGATCAATGAGACATAGAACGGTGGAGGCTTCACATTCTTACCTAAATGACCTTCTCCTTATTGCACAATTTTAGTAAGAACCCTCTCTTGATTTTTGGATGGCTCATTAGAAGGGGACCAATTTACCATAGTTACTTGCAATAAATCTCATTGCCTGGAATTGCCAATGATTCCCACATGGAAATATTGACATTGGTCTTCTTCATCTGATTGATGATATTGAATGGAGGAGGGTTCTCCTTTTGTTTTCCCTTAATGGGCATGACCTTTTCAGACACTTGAATTGGCCCACGAGTGCCACAACTAGTACCGTGGTGATTCTACAAATTCGGGGCAGCTACAACAATCACCTTAAGCAAGATTTGTGCATTGGGAGTTGCGCTTGGTCTGCCAACTCCTTGTGGTGTGGGAGTGGGATGAGAAAAAACTAGACTAGATGATTTCCCCTCCTCTATGTTCCTCTTCTTTGATCATGTGTTAGTAGCTACACCTTGGAAAGGAGATTGATTGATTCCACAGAAATCTTCTACTTGTCAATTGACCAATGTGGTTTCAGTCTGAGGTGCATCCTATTGACTTGCTTGCTACTAATTTTCCTCTTGGCTTGCCTCTTGAGGCACACCAATGGTTTGCACCACTAGAGCATGATTTGACGGATCTTGAAAGTATGTTGTTTTATCATAATAGTAGCCATATAGAGGACACCATTCATATTCTTGTGTCATATTGTTTTGGAATGGAACTAAAGCCCTTGATGTTGATGTTGCATTCGGATTATAAGGTTGAGAAGGTTTGGCAACAGGAGGTTGCCCTTGATTTGATTGGCAGCTTGAGTGGGAGCCCTATTTTGTTGATATGGGGGCCTAGCTTGATATTGAACTTGAGGTTGAAAGGGTCTAAAATTTTGGGCTGTTGCCTCTTGATGGCCACTAACTCATTCCCGAAATTTTTGCCCCTTGATTATCTCCTACAACACTTTCTTAAGTTCTTGGATTTCAAATGGGTCACTAGAAGAAGTAGAGGCCTCTTTATTGCTTTGATTTCTATGGGTAGGAATAGGGGATATTTCAGGTGCTTGACTAGTAGAGGGGTTTCCCAATTCTAGATATAGGGGCATAGGTGGCCTAGGTGCTAGTTTACCAACTTGGATTAGACAATTCTCAGCTCTAATAGTTGTGGCATAAGCCTGGTAAGGTTATCCCTCCCATAGATTGTATCATAATAGATATATCAAAATTTAAAGCTTTAAGGAAATAGAGGAATGCACCTTCAACAGCCGGCCTTACGAGAATTGGGATCATGTCCACGTCCGCTAAAATCAAAAATTAAACTTTGTCATTTGTTCATTGAGAGCCATCTTGATTGTAGTCATTTACTCCAATAGTAGGGACAGTTGTCCCCTCTTTCTCCAAACTAGTTATAGAGGGATGTGCATATTTGATCCCAATTTGTAATGGACCACATTGCTAAGCTCTTGAACCACTACAAGGCCTTCCCCTTGAAAGAGGAAGCCAACAATTTAACTGTAACATCCACTTCATTAATCTCATGAATGGTACATATATTCGCAATATCTTGAATATGGTCAGCAGGAGTCGTGTGGTTCTCCCTTGTGAAGTAGGGAATATTTTTTAATGTTGCAACCAAACAAGGATTTTGGGCATTGAGGGCAAGTGGGATGTTTCCCATGAAGTTGACATAAAGATTTGGTGGTCTGTGTGGTGGTGGTGGTTGATATGCCATCCTGATTGGCCTGAGAACCCTAGTTGATTGAAGGAAGGATCTACCTGGTGGAGGTGTTGATAAGGTTTTGTTTGGTGGATATGGAGACCTTTGTACTCTTCTTCCTCTCCTTCCTCTTCCTGGTGATAACTACAAGTATTCAAAGGTACCTTCTTCTCCTCCTCTGGACCGAGTTTAGATCCTTCTCATGTACTTGGTCCAAAAGTCACTGCTTGAAACCAGTCAAATTTTGACCTTGGGAGTCATAAGATGTGTTGCTACAAAGCCTCCAAAGGCTAAAAATTCACCAAGATGCACATCCAATCTTGATAAACCTGAAAATATTGACTTTTGTTCCCACCGGGCATGCGAAAACTGTTATCACAAAATTACAACACCCCTGATTGCATGTGATTTGTGTGTGAGGCAATCATTATAACCAGCATAACGTGGGATTATCCTGCAGTGTGGGACCTTACAAGTAGGACAATCCTCTAGAGAAAGTCAGCTTCTTCTCCAAACCTAGTGCCAATTTCTCCAAAGTGCAAAGAATGCAAAACAAAACTAATCCTACCTAATGCTTTCCAAGGAGACATGGATAGAAGAATGCATAAAAGTAAATCTACTCTAAGCGAAGGTAATGCACCAAGAAAGGGAGTGATACACTCTGAGTGAGTGAACAATAAGGAGTAACAAGGTGAGAGAGGGCGAGTAGAAGCACCACAAGCTAAAACAATATTCACCCCTAGATTCATAAAGCACAACAAATTATAGTTCCTACAAAGAGATAAAACATGCACAATATACCTGTAAACATAAAAGAAGGAAAAAGATGCAATATAACCCAAATTAGGACAAGAAGAGACACAAAACATCAATTTTATTGCTCAGAAACATGCACAATCCATTACAATGTAGGCACAAGGCAAAATCCTTTACAACTAGCCCAAATTCAATGCCTTTAGCTCACAATAAGTCTAGAACAATTTTGTGAGTTCCTTTGCAAAAATGGATGAATCCCCTCAAAATGAGGTTGATTTTGCAATATATAGGCAATTTGGGACACCAACTGGCAGGATATATTAAAGAGGTATGAGGAGTCATATAATTTGGTACTTTGATTACATGGGCAGTCACATGTGCCATGCCTCATTAAATCTAGTTATTGAGTTTTCATTCATCTACCTACCTTTATCGGCATATAACTTGTCCATCTTGTGGTTCGCCTAACCATGTGAGGTTGGATGGCATCCAACCATATGGGCCATACAAAATATGAGTGGGAAATCCAACCTCCTTTTCGTCCAACGTTGGGGGTGAGACAACATCAAAATTTTAGGCCGTGCATTCTTCTAGTCACCAACCAACCTGGTAGTTGCCATCTTCACACCATGGGTTGTCCAACACGGGAGGTTGGATGGGCTTTTATCTCTTAATCGTCACAACCGATGGAGTTGGATGACCGTC
Organism: Taxus wallichiana var. yunnanensis; assembly: GCA_018340775.1. Taxonomy (NCBI): domain Eukaryota; kingdom Viridiplantae; phylum Streptophyta; class Pinopsida; order Cupressales; family Taxaceae; genus Taxus; species Taxus wallichiana. Next base: position 563,028,273 of record CM031244.1, on the reverse strand, counting down.
TAACCCTGTGTCATACAATGTGCCACCCGACCATCCCGATTTTCATTTAACTCGTGTGTCATCCAACATGGGGTTGGATGACGTCTAACCCTATGACATCCAACCTAGGGGTTGGATGTCGACATCTTGTCCATACATCGTTGACCCATCTAACCATGAGCTTGTCACCGCATTACCACAATAGTTGGTCAGCCAACCTGGCTGGCTAACCTATCCATCCATCTCAACCAACCAAACCCAACACGCCCGTCCGACAAACCTCTTTCCGTACACAACATCGCTGACCAACCCCGGGCGATCCATCTCGGCCGACCAACCTAGGCGTTTAACCTATTCTCCGTATGATGCACCACGCGACCATCATAGGTGTCCAACCTCTCGAGCGTTTCAATTTCCACAATGAGACCGACCACCAACTCGACCAAAACATAAGATACCCGAGAAGATCACAAAGATCCCACTTTTACCATTCGATTGCCTAATGCTCCAACTGTTAAGTTGTCCATTTTGTAGGGGTGCAAAAAATGGATAACAATAACATGAGAGAAACCAAAAAGAACGATGAAATCCCACACAAGATAATGCACAAATCATGCCTCAAATAAGCATTTAAAGTCCCAAGATGGGAGTTACCATGAGGATAAGGGCATCTTTGATTGTGGAAGAAAATTCAAGATTTGAAAAAGAATTTGTGAGAGAAAAAAGTAGCATAGGAAAGAGAGGAAAGTCCACACAAAAGGAAAAAGGAAAAAGTTAAAAGTATAAAGAAAAGTGAAGTCAAAATTCCTAAGACCTTAGTGCAAGAACATGTCGTCACTCCTCTCTCATCCTCCATTTCCACCAATGCAAACTAGTCCTCCAAGACAAAGAGGAGATGAAGAAAAATGAATGCAATTGGAGCAAACCAAATCATATGTTGAAATGGTGAATGTAGAAAAACCTGCGGTGTAACCAATTCTAACGAGTGTAACATACATATTAAGTAGAGAATAAAAATGAGTAAGAACTAAGAAAGGAAGATAATAGAAAAAATGAGGAAGAAGCAAAATTTAAACAAGAGGAAGTTGTCAAGGAATTCCTAAGAAAGGCAAAGGAAGATACTTGAATTACATAGAAACGAATGCGGAAAAGAAGCACAAGTAGAATATGAAGTTGACAAGAAGGCTAAGGTGAAAAATAAAAGGAAACATGATGAAAAAGAACACAATTATAAGAAATAAGAGGTTGATCTACAAAGGAAATTAATTGCATAAGAAAAATGAAAAGAAGGAAGAAGAAAGGAAAAAGAGGGAGCAAAAGAAGAAAAAGAAGAGAATACGTAGAAAAATGAAGCAAAGAATAAGAATAAAGAACAATAAAAGAAGAAAATGGAGGAAGAAAAAGAAAATAAATAAAATAACGAGCAAAAAGCGATAGAAGAGGAAGAAAAGTAGGTTGCGAGAGGAATACAAGATTAAAGATGTTGAGGCACGGAGTTGCAAAATAGGCCCGCATTGCGAAGAGAAACAAATTACAAAGATAAAGGCGAGTCATAAAAAATAAAAAGGACGTGGAAGAATCCTTGACAAAAACTATTACAGTAGCGATTGAAACCCCTCGATACAAATAAAGAGTGCATAGTAAAGGGAAAAGGTAAAGGATAAGCGCAACTAAGGTAGGAAGCTATAACTCTCATATTTTTATGCACTAGGAGTTTAGGTACTGACACCTTCAAGTGGAGGGTTAGTGGAGACTACAATGACACGGAGGATGTACATGTTATTTTATGACTACCGATTCAAGGAGTCTGCGTATGTTTTGTGACATATTGATGGATAATGGAGAGAGGAGAGAACTTGCGTGATGATGGTCTATAGGCATCGATGAGTATTACCTAGGCACATTGATGATTAGATTGAGTGTCGTATATGTTGCACATATTTTGGATATCTAGAAGGCTATCATTGGTAAAGTTGTGGCACAAGTCTTGTCATAATGCGGATGTATCAAGTACCACCATTTGTGTTAGTGGCTTGCAGAGATCCTTTGGAAATGGGGATATAGTTTAGTTGAGGCACAACCACATGGGTGTAACTAGTGTATGACCTATATTAAATTCGAAGTCGGGTAGTAGAGGGCAATAGGCCTGTCATCTTGTTGTTGTCTTGGATATATGAGTGGTCCCCAATGTATAGGCCTATGGGGACATCATTATAGATAGAAAGAGATACCCGATGATTTTACAATGGGACAGAGGCCAAATAGTGAGGATCGTGGTAGGATTCATGAGATTACCATATGTGAGACAAGATAAGGTAGTGTGGGAGCCCTATAGAGTGAAAATGCACTAGTGGCCCAACTAGTCGACTACATTAGTGGTAAAGGGGACCTTGGAGATTAAAAATCACTATGTGTATTTGGTGAAGACACACCCAAAGTGGATAGAGTGCCTTTGCGGTTTCGGCATCTAGATCATGTGGTTATCCTACCTCTCTCGGAGTATCAAAAATACATGCTAGAGTGAGGAGGGAGACTATGACCGGTGGTAGGCATACCAAAATTATGACCACGTCGAGTGAGGTATACCCCCCATAGCCAAGTGTAGGCGACATGTTTTTGTAGAATGAACTATATATGAGTGACACTCAATGATTGAAGGAGCGCACCATGAGATTTTGGACGATGTATTAGACTGTGAATACAACCATGATTGAAGATCCGAGTGTCAAATATGGTTAGAGACTCGGTGGATGCATTTAGGCTTGTAGGGAGGTAACTTGTGAGATTTAGAGGCAAAGGGATGTTCTTGTGGCGGTGAGTGTGAGAGATATGCCATCTTTAGTGTAGGGTTTTTGCAAGTATACATAGCTCTAGTGCGGGAGTAGGCAACGAGACTATCTAATGCATAGGGAGTGGGCGGGCGGAAGATGTAGCCCACATATCAACATTGGAGGTTCGGGTGGCGAGAGCGAGAGGGAGAGGATTTGGGGGATTATTCTAGAGCCACATCTTTGCACGATCAAAATGTGTGACTAGTCGGGTATAATCAACTCAAAGAGGGTGGTCAACCTCCATCGATGGAGGGGATGCTTGAGGATGGTTGATTGTATGATTTTGTGAGATATATGATGATGTATAAAATTATGTGTGTGTGTGAGAGAGAGATATAGATAGATATATACAAAGAGATAGAGACAAACAAAGTGATGTAGCCTAGAATTTACCATAAATAACCCGGGTGTCTTTGGCACATTACCTAGCCTAAGTTGAGCGCTCACCCAAAGCGTGCAAAGGTACCAGGCCCCTCCTTAGAATTGTTTGTGTAATATGTGAACATGATGATGATATAATGCATTCAGATCCATAAATAGCATAAACATTCCACAGAGCATATTCCAGTTCTAGATCTTAAAGAGTCATGAATCAAATGATAAACATAATGAAATCAACCATGTAAGAACCAATTATAGTCATGTTTAACACTATTATTCACCTAATATACTCCATTATATTAAACACAGTAAATACATAAGCTTCTTACAATAAATAGTATCATAAGTTTATGCGCGCATAAGATCTAGTAGCATAACTCCACAATAGCTCATACATAGTGTCTCTCTAACTACACATTAATACATATTTATAAGGGTGGGGACTTGCCCTTCACCACTTACACACTTCCTAAAATAGGTCGCATATTGAAAATAGTCATGCACCTTTACAATAACATGCACACATGCAAGTGCATTAATAATAGATCTCTTATAGTTAATTGGTAGTAGTATTCCTATTATTAACTCGAACTCATTTATGGTGCTTAGTATATGCTCTTCCCAAAATAGCATTTGTGTGTCGCGCAAGTCTCCATCCCATTGTGTGTTTACGCGCTATCTCCAAAAATAGCCCGTAACCATGAAAATGGCTAAGTCCCAAATAAATCTATCTTTCGTGCACGTTTCCTTCCCTATCCTTCGCGCCTTGAATGACTTACTCCCACGTGTGAATCTTTTGTGTGCCCTCTCCTAAGTGTCATATTTTATCTGCTCAACATTACCCCACACTAAACTACATTTTCATACCGACAATGGGGTTCCTCTGATGTTACCAAAGAATAAATAATAAGAATGGAAATAATGTAAATAATTACTTTACAAAGAATGTAATTTTATTCTGCAACACCCTCTGCTTCAACTGGGAGGATCAACTCTAGATATTCTTCTTTAATCTTAGCCTCCAAGGCTTTGCCAATCATCCAATGCATTTCTAGTCTTCTCTGGAACGTCTGCGGTGATGGATTCCAACTCATCTTGGGTTATCTCTCCCTTTTCATTCTATAATACTAGGACAATGTTAGCCATAACAGACATCCTTCCCTCCAGAAGATCCATCTTTTGTGTTATGAGATTTCAAGCTCATCTAACCTCTCCTTATGCAGATGTTGTGTTGTTGTAAGGGCTTCACACTTTTTCTTTACTAATTCCAATCTCTCTGTGCGCCCTAAAGTCTCATCCTTCATTGCCTTCAAAACTTCATTATCTTCTAATATAGTTCTTATCTTGATCACTACTTTTGGAGTTGCACATATGTTCAAAGCTTGATCTGCTTTCTTCAGCTCATCTTGTAAAGTTTGGAGCAATGCCTCGTAAGATGAAATCTTTCTAACCATGGAGGCCCTTGCTCTCTTTGCTTCTTATTCAAGGTCCTTTGGCGTTGGCATGCAAATTGGTCCATCCTCAAGCACCAAATCAACTAACATATGCACATAATGCATAGCCAAAGGAAACTTTTTAGGTACCTTAGACTCTAAGTGTGGTCTTGCTTTCAGGACATAATCACCAATTTCTTTATGCCATGTTGATGAAGGCTTCATTCTTTTTCTGTTCTAATTCCTTCTCTCCTTTTAGACACACTATTTTTGTAGCTTTTGCCTTGTTATCTTCTCGTAGCACTCTAATAGTGGTAGCCTTATCTATGTTCCTCCATGCCACTTCTGTAGATACCTTAACCAAGGCATTTCTCACCTACTCATCAGACATGAGAGTGGGCTTTATAGTCATGTGCATGCTTTGTGGTGCCTTCTTCATTCTTCTTGACACACATGACTCCTCACATACATCAAAATTGGGCTCGTCCATGTGAGTTTGCATGGACTAGGATAGTTGTTTCCTTGCATGCATAGTGGCCATGTCTGGGTCCATCAACTCCCATCCATATAACCCCTTAAGGCCCATTGTGCTCTGGAAATGGGCGCGAATAATTTTACTTGTGTCCTCAACATAGCCCATACTTGGCCCAACATACTCCCCACTGGTTCTCTTCATTCTTGGCCCCTTAGGAACTTGAGCGCCAAGGTTTGGAGTTGGATCTTTGATGTTTTGAGAAATATCATGCTCTATTTCTTCTACCTCCTTCGCACCTTCCTCTTCATCCTTCATATCCTCATCCTGGGTTCTTCCACATCTTCTAGTTGTATAGGGGTTCTAGGTGCACTCTCTACAAACTCCTTTGCCTCCTCATTCAGCTTTAGTTTTCACCTCTTCCTCTTAGTTGTTTATTTCTGAGGAGAGATTCGTGGTGAACTTCTTACATGGTGTGAAGGTCCCACGCCTTGGGTCCTAGTTCTTCTAAATACCCCTTTAAAGCGGGGCTCTCTATGGAATGCCTCCATGTCCAATACTTCATCTTCTTCTTATACACGAGGTGCGAGTACCCGTGCGCTCGGTCTACTCTATCTGTGGATTGCCTTTGGCCTTTATGATCTAAGCCACCACTATCTTCATGTTCTTCATCCTCCTCATCTACTGCTATAGTTTTTGTAGGCTATGGGGCTGGCACATTCTCCATTGTATGTTTCCTTTAGGCGGCCTTGGGAGCACGAACTCATTTTCTACATACTTGTTATTCTCTAGCTTAGGCTTAAGATGAAGGTATACAAGCACAACTCCATTGTCCCCAATAGCCAATCTTACTGGCTTCATACTTATGACATCTAAGATGAGCCTCTCAATGTAAGCAATCGACTGGATACACATATGCCTTCCTCATAGTGTGGTAGTCATAGTCTACCTTGTCTGTATTAAAGTTTAGTGTGCATCAATAAATCGGTGGGTGGTGCTTGGAAGTAGCACGTTGTGAAGGCATACGACAGTTTACACCATGGGCTCCATGCCCCATCCCTCATAGAAAATCGTGTGATGCAAAAGTGTTGGTACCGCGAATTGTACTGCCTTGCCCACCACTAAAGGTAGCTCCTTGGGAATGCACCACTCCTCAAATGTCACACGAAGTCGATCATACCACATCTCGCCCTCTGCTTAAATGGCCCACTCATTGATCCTTCACATAAATATTTGTCAAACCTCTTCGTGAGGGACTTCTTTTCCATGGGATACTCCCAGATCTTGTTCTTTGGCCCATCGAGCACTCCAATTTCTACAAATATGAGAGAAAGTAGGATAGTGCCAAAACTTATCTTCTCTCTGTGTGCGCTTCCTCAATAATGGTGTCTGCAATGTAGCCTACTAGGTTGTAGACTACTCCACGAGATATTTTCTTTGCAACATGTAACCACATGGTATTCACCTGCGACCATCTCTCTTGATCATTCAACTTGGTTACCAGATGCGCGGCTTCCTACACCACTACGTACTTCTTCAATTTATCAATGTCCATTCTGCGTGGACGCTTAGTATACCCCAACTCCTTTCTTATCTCTACAATTGTTGTTTTATCATTTAGATCACTAACAAGGTGTGCCCCCTATGCCCTTGATCTGTCGGTTTGAAATCGGGGTTGTTGTGATTCTAACCCTTCATCTGGAGAAATAGAATAAGTCCTCATGGATTATGCTCATAAGCCATTGGTATAATGGTTCATACTTGACAAAATACGGGAGCACATATAACTAATAGACTCGTACCTACTTCAAAAATTTCTCCCAGCGTAAAGTCATATACTTGCATATCCTCCATAGTGCACTTGTTGGTCTTTGTATTCAATAATGCATCCATCTCTTTTTGTTGTCGGATGTACGATGGTTGTAGTCACTTATTTTCACTGCGCAGATGTGGGAATCCCACTCTTGTATGACTATCACACCTTCTGTGCAGTCTGCATCTCGAAAAATTACTCTCAGAGCAATCTCAACTTCATCTTCTACCTTCTTCTTTCTTTTCGTGCTTGCGGCATGTGATTTCTTTGGTGCCATCATGAAAATACCTCCTTCTATCTTCTGTAACAAGCAAGTTCAAACCCTAGCTCGAATCTTTGCCCTATCTTGAAACCTGCCCTAGCTTCTTTTCAACACCTATGATTCACTCAAACCCTTCACCAATGGGGATGCAAGCCTCTTCCGCGCAATAATCTGCTCTCCACGTCTAGTTTCAAACTCTCCACACCTCAATATGATTCGCCTCGGCTCAATCACACTTAGCTCACTCAAATACTTGTGATCGCAAAGCTAAAAATGAACCCGTATCACATCTTTATATAGGTTTTCAAAAATTTGGTGCATTTATTACTTCTTCATCAACCAACAATCCTCTCATTAATTGACCATTTTGACAATCTCCACTTAGTACATCTTCATGCCTCAGCTATAACCTTCTAGCGTGCTTTCCCACCTACAACTCACAGACTTATCTTCAGCGTGCTTCCATACGCCCAAGTACCTCACCTCTGCGCCTTCCCTGGTAGTCTCTCACGTGGCCACTTCTTACCTCGCGTTATATTGTTCCCTCATTTATCTCCATCTACGGTCATCTTTTTAAAAAAAAATCCTTTCTAACAACTCCTCTCCAAACTTGAATAACACATGTAGCAGTTTGTTCCTTTATGTGTACCTAGTTGTAAATATCCACCCCACAAAAATGGTATGTGCATTCCTTTGCGCATAAAAATTCTTCAAATGGTAATTAGCTTCCAGCGCGCCAACGCGTTTATTACTCAAAACACAAAACTAAATTGACAAAGCATAGCAATGAAGAAGGAAATACATTAAGTAAATACATAAATGAAAACCTAGTCTAAATGGAAACACTGCCTTATTACAAGCACAAAGAAGATTTATTTATAGTAGGGCTTCAACCTACTCCCATTGAAGTAACCGCATAACTATATTCCATCAAGTGTCTCTAACTGAAAAACGCCTAATTCAAGTATATGAGTGATAATATACGGTCCCAACCAATTCACTTTAAGCTTTCCTGGATGGCGCAGAAACTTAGAGTCATAAAGAAGCACCATCTGTCCCATCTCAAAAAAAAATTCCCTGATGTGCCTGTCATGTCATGCCCTCTGCTTGGCCTTTTCCTACTTCCGACTCCAACTTCCTATTGCTCGTCTCTCATCCAAATTTATCAACTTTTTAAATTCGTTATTCTAGGGCTTTCTTGTCAGTTAGACCTCCAACATGCATAATACTGCGAAGAAGGTAACATGAATTCCATAGGAAGAAGCTGTTTCTACATCGAAACAAAGCGAAAGGGTGTGGCCTTGTTCAACCTCTTATATGTTGTTTTATACGCCCAAAGCACAAAAAAACTTTATCATCCCAATCTTTCCTTCCAACATCACAAATGTTTGTCAATGTCTAGCTCAAAATTTTGTTGAAGGCCTCAACAGTCCCATTTTCCTAAGGATGATAGGGTGTAACATTCATCCAATATTATCCCTGATCATCTCATTCGAAAGTGTGTACCCCTATCACTTGTCAAGCTCAGCGGGAATTCATACCTTGTAAGAACATTTTCCCATAAGAACCTGGTTGTTGTAGCTGTTGTACAATCCTTGGTGGTTGTTGTAGCTCTTTGTACAATCCTTGGTAGGTGTCTTACCCCACCTTGTAAGATAATCTATGCAAGTGATGATGTAGCGCGATCAAGTTCTACATGTTGCTGGTGAAATAGGACCTAGAAAGTTTATTGCCCATTTCTCAAATGGATTTGCACTAGGAATAGATCTTAAAGGCATTTCATCTCTTTGCCCAGGTTTACCAATGCGTTGACAAAGTGATCACATGCCTTACAATATGCTTTACAATCTTTATAGAGGGTCTCCCACCATAATCTAGTGAGTAGAATCTTACACGTAGTGGCATCACCTACATAGTGCCCACCTAGCAATACCACCACGAGCCTCCTCCATGATGTTTGTACACTCGTGCTCTAGTACACACTAATGCAATACTTCATCTCGGCCTAACTTGTAAAGGTTGCCACTAATCAACATAAAAGGTGCCACACGAATTGCAAGTTGTTTCTTCTCTAAGTATTTCATTCCTTTTGGTGCCATACTTATACGTAAAAAGATAGCAATATCCTCCATTCTGAAGGCGTGCATTGTAACACTGTCTGTTGTGCATCCAACATTGTATCTTCAATTGTCTAAGCGTCCTCCTCCACTGAGTTCTTGATAAGTGGTCTAGGACAGAATTACTTTTCCCTAGTTTTACCACAACTGTGAAATCAAATTCTTGGAATAAGAGCACCCATCAACATATGTGCCCCTATAAAACGATCTTGTTTACCAAGTATTTCAATGCCATGTGATCGGTGTAAAATATGAATGGTGTTGCTAAAAGGTATTATCTGAATTTATGTAGTGCATAGATCATTGACAAGGCTTCGCACTCAGTAGTTGTATAATTTTGCTCTGTAAGAGTCAACTTTCTACTAGCAAAATATATAGGATGATCTATAATACCTTCTCCAGGATGAGCTAACACCACGTTAATGGTTGTGCCAGAGGCGTCCACATGTACATGAAATGGTTGGTCCCATGAGGGAAAATGCTAGAATAGGCGTTGTAGTAAGTCTCTCCTTCAATGTCTCAAATGCGCGTTGTTGCGGTTCTCCCCAATAAAATGTCCCTTTTCCTTTTAGTAACTCTTCCAAGGGTGCGACAACCTTAGCATATCCTTTGATAAATTTTCTATAATACCCAGTGTGACCCAAGAATCTGTGCACCTCACTCTGACTGGTAGGCTCTTCCAAGCCTATAATAACTGCAACCTTAGCTAGATCTACTAACAAACCTTCCTTGCAGATGATGTGCCCTAACAGAGTGCCAAAAGGTGTAGCAAACATGCACTTCTTGATGTTCAAAGAGATGCTTAACTATCTACATCTTTCAAACATTAAGCACAAATTGTCACAATGATCCTTAACAAGTCCATACACCATCCAATCATCCAAGTAAACTTGCAAGAAAATGTGAATAAAATCTTGGAATGCTTAAATAACTATTCGTGAAAATACAACATACGTGTTTTCAGACAAAGGGCATCATAGTATATGCAAAAATTCCCCATTCAATGGTGAAATTTGTTTTTCTTGATCCTCTGTGCAATCTGGACCTGATGATACCCAGAGAATCCATATGTAAAAGAATAGATTTCGCGCCCTACAACGCCTTCTAATATCTCCTCTGTGAAAGGTGTAGGAAAGGGATCAATCACACATGCAACATTCAATTCTCTATAATCCACACAAATCCTAATCCAACCATCTTTCTTTATATTGATGACCATGGGGCTAACCCACTCGATTCTTCTAGGGGCTTGATGATGCCATACTTCAACATCTTGTCAATTTCTTCTTTAAATTTTACGTGCAGGTTAGGGTTCATCTGTAGGGTCTCTTCCTAACTGGGTGCGCACCTTCCTTAAGCTTGATCTTCATTTCTCCTAATGACTCATGCACTCCTTTTAATTCATGGTAGCCCCTAGGAAATAAGTCCTAAAAATCACGGAGCAACTCCACTATCTTTGCCACTTCAAAGTCAGACCAATAATCTCCAATTATTACCTCCTTAGGTTCAACATCCGTACCAATATTCAATTTATTTTTCCTCATAGGTTCATGATAGGCACACATGTTTTCATCGCACTTTGTCCAAAACCTTCAATGCAGTACCTTGTATGATCTATATCCAGATTTTCTAATTCTTCATCATCCACTATATAGACCATCTTTCTTTTTTCTTTCTCAAAGCAAGTGTGCTTAAGTAACGTGGTCTTTGTCTCTACTTCTTCATCAAAGCGCGCTCTTGATTTGTTCTCATCAAATAACTTCTAAATGAGTTCTTCCATATTTACACTGTCTCCCATAGTTAAACGCTTTATAACCCTTAATGTCTCTTCTACTGGAGGTTTAGTAGAGAAGTAGTCAAAAGTCTGGACCATTCTGCAATCAAATCCTACCAATTTCCAGTTTCTCTATGTAGCTCCACATATACATACCAAGTGTGTGCGTGGCCTTGTAAAGTGGAATAAAGTTTGTGCACCCATAGAAAAGGTGGTAAATCTTTCTCCCTCTCAGATTCTCTCACAGAGCCTCTTACATGTGGTCTTGAATGGTCAATTACCATGATAAGTGTAGATTTGAGTAGGTGCATTGCTCCTGGAAAACCGAGTTGTTAGAGCAATCCTGACTTCATTCCATTCTACAAGATTATCCCTATGAACCACCCACCAGCGTTGTTGTCCCGCATGCAGGGTATATGCTAACATATTTCTTCTTTCAAATCAGTCTATCCATTGTTCCTCCATGGTGTGCAGGGAATCTTTGTAGGGTCTCCTTCTCTAGTGTCTTGAAGTACAGCAGAGTTACTCTATCCTCATGATGCAACAAGGTTTGTTTTTCACGCAAATGCACTCCTTGCTTCGTGCACAACCATCTAATAAGTACCATGATCCCAATTATCACAAGAAATACTTGTAATATCACTAATATATTACATCTTCCCTTCGAAGGATTCCTTCATTAGATGGCTCAAGTACTTTTGGGTCTCGAATGGTGCATACATAAATCCTATTCAAATCTTCCTCACTCAAAGGCTCAACATAGGGCATAGATTTCCCATCTATTAAAGGGATAATAACTCTTTCCTCCTTGTTCTCAAAACTGATATATCCCTTGTTGAACCGAAGATTAGCATTATTCACGTAACACCAAGGGCACCTAAGTAGAGCTGGGAAATTGTCTTCTTCTGCAAGCGCTAAAACCTCAAAATCCCAGTGAACTTGGCCCCTTGTATAGTAATGGATGCATCTTTAAAACTTTGATAGGAGTGGCCTTAGTTCGATTATCCATAAACAGTACATTAGAAGATGGTTGTAATGAAGGTCTCCCAATTTGTACCCATGCATCTAAAGTAAACACATTTACCTACATGCCTGTGTCAATCAATATATTACTCAAGAGCCATCCATCGACAACAACATTCAAAGTGATCTCCTTGTCGTAATCTAAGCTATGGGGGAAGATTTGAATGCAGGATCTGACACCCATTCTCAATATTCACACGCAAAATGCTTCCCTTTAGCCAACTCCCTAGTAATGAAATGATATTCTCCTGGAACAACATTCTATATACCTCCTTCAAGTCATCAATATTTGATTGGACCGTCTCTGTTGCCCTCTTTTGTTCCATCTTCCGTGATTGCTACTTTAAACGCTATATTTCCCCTTTAAGGTCTCTGAGTACTTCTATGGTGTCCTGATAAACCTCCTTCTAGTGCGCATGATCTGGATATCTTGCATGCAAAACATCCTCCTTAGTGATGGTAGGATTCTGCTGTAATGCTTCTCTAGCGCACGTAGCTTCAACGCGTATAGTGATCTTCATAGGTAATACCTCAAGTTTTGGTTCCAACTTTGGCATCCACTAATTTTCCACAATAAGTTGTATCCTAACCATCCCTGTGCCTTTATTCGCCTATTTATGTTGTTTGCTAAGAGGTTAATATAGATCCGGGCGTTCCTCATAACTATGATTCTTCTAATGATGAAAGAACATGTAATATTCTGAGGACATTTGTGCATGTAGTGGTCAAGTGATCCGCATGTAAAGCATGTTCCACGAGGGAATTCGCTTTGTCCACCACCATGGCCTCAACCTCCAAATCCACCACGGTATCCTTGACCTCTGCCACGTCCTCCTTCATAGAACCCCTCATTCTAATCATAGTGCGCTTGATTGTGATTCCGATCCTGATGCTCACCTTTACCCTTAGAGTTATCTGATATTCTTGTCTATCACACACCAATATCTATATCATCATGGATCTGGCCAATCAACCTATAGTCTTTTGTATCGTGATTCGTGGACCGGAAAATCTTACAATAGTAGTATACATTCTTCGTTATTGCGCGTTGTAATAATGTGAAGTGGTGGCATTATGGTTCGGTGATATCTCTCACAATCTAGTAATAATGAATGTATTGTTCTGCTGGGAAAACTATATTTGGTGTACCCTTCCACTTTACAGTTTGTACACCAAATCCCGGTGCGCGTCTCATGTGCCAAATTGGCCAATAGTTTCTTCAACTGCTTTTTCATAGCTACAATTTTTGCTTCCAATAATGGGTTGACTCCAATGTCTATACCCTCGACTACCTTAGCGCGCAAAGCTACTTCAAGTGCTTCGTGCGGAGATGAGTGTATGTCTTATGTGACATTGGCCTTCTAAAATGTGTGATCAGACCTCCAACGAACCATTGTGCATGTTGGCTTGTGTGAATATCATAAGAAAGCTTAGATAAAAGTGTTTTGAAATAGTCATCATACTTCTAAACACTCTTAGTAGTGCCTTGCTTAATATCCTTGAGCGCTCTTATACTCTTCTGCTCAAATTCAAGGATATAGAACTCTTTAAGGAATGCATCTTTGATTGTTGCATAATCTACGCAAGTTTGAACAGGACAAACTTCCCATACCAAATGTGTGTGCATGCCCTGCAATGTAGTTACATATTGAATTGCCTTGTGCTCGAAGTCCTGATCCCTTTTGCATGCCATAATATCTCACACATGTGTACATGTTCGGAATCATCCTCTATGTCCGTATACTCTAGAAGACGGAAGGACATCTCCATGTAAATATTTTGGGGTTGGTGCGGACCCTGCCCACCTAATCTAGAACCTCTTATGTTACCTCTACCTCAGAACCACCAGATCCACAAAAATAGAGCCACCTATACCCCCTGATCCTCCACCTGTAGCCGAAAGTGGACCAGAAGATGTAATTCCATGTGTCCCAATAGTAGTATCTGTATTGAACTCCTACAATCTGCATGGTGGTACTACTCCCAGAAGTGAGCCCCAAATTTTGCGCGCTTGAATTTTGTGCAGATGATGCGCTGAAAAGGTACCTCCAAACAACAACGAAGATGTTTTCCCTGCCATAGATGTACTTGCTATGTGACTTACTCTTGCTTCCCTACTACCCAAATTAGCTTGTTGACTATTGGATGTACTAGATACTAGAAAACCAAGCACAAGGGCTAGGTTCTAGGTAGATTTAGATGTGCACCTATGGCCCAAGTCATCTCTACTTGGTGTGCTCCTGTGTGAGGCCGAGGAGGGTTCCCTGTCATGCTTTCCCAAATGGGGGAGTTCCTGATGCTCTGGCTCCATGCCTTCTACGTGAGCTCCAAATCCTTCACGAGTCATATCTCTCCTCAATGCCATCCACTCTATAATGTCACGTTGCTTCTCTATCTCCCTCTTGCGTGCATCAATGTACTTAAGCCGCCTTTCTTCTCTCTGCCTCTTTGTCGTTAGGTCCGCCATCTTTCACCAAACATGCTCCTACCCCGCATGTGGTGGGATTTTAGCAAGCCATTGAATTTTCCTCTAAGTTCAGGGTTACCATCAAGATCTTGATTGCCAGTGGAATTCCTTGCAAGTAAGTTCCCTGGGATAACGTAAACATTGGAACTCAACTACCTCTAGGTAAGAATAAGTGGAAATTGAGTATTCCAGAATATAGTTGTTCAAAACACCATGGAACCAAGTATCCATAGTGCATATCCAAATCAGATCAAGCATCATAAAGGGCTGAAATTCTTCCTGCGTCCAAATAATTATACGATACCTCCAATTTCATTTAGACGCATAAGTAACCACCACCCGTATAGTTTCTACTGGGAAAATAGCAAAGAAGATCTCATATAAACAATCATATAGATTCTTTTCCACCCATGTGCATGCACAAAACTTAGATCCAGTGTTGAACCTCCATGCATACTCTTCTTCCAGATCTTTTATCCACTCCTCAACACTTGTTAGGGTCAACCGATATGTCTTCATCATGAACCATCCTGAAAACAACTGAAAAAAGGTCCTCGGAAACAAAACCAATGATGCAGCCTAGAATTTACCATGAATAACCCAAGCGCACTGGCACATCACCCAGCCTGAGTTGAGCGCTCACCCGAAGCGCATGCAAAGGTACCAGGCCCCTCCTTAGAGTTTTTTTGTGCAAGATGTGAACATGATGAAGATATAATGCATTTAGATCCATAAATAGCATAAACATTCCACAGAGCATATTCCAAATCTAGATCTTAAAGAATCATGAATCAAATGATAAACATAATGAAATCAACCATGTAAGAACTAGTTATAGTCATGTTTAACACCATTATTCACCCAATACACTCCATTATATTAAACACAAGTAAATACATAAGCTTCTTACAATAAATAGTATCATAAGTTTATGCACGCATCAGATCTGGCAACATAAATCCATAATAGCTCATACACAAAGTGTCTCTCTAACTACACATATTAATACATATTTATAAGGGTGGGGACTTTCCCTTCACCACTTACACACTTCCCAAAATAGGTCGCATGTTGAAAATAGTCATGCGCCTTTACAATAACATGCACACATGCAAGTGCGCTAATAATAGATCTCTTACAGTTAACTAGTAGTAGTATTCCTATTATTAACTCGAACTCATGCATGGCGCTTAGTAGACACTCTTCCCAAAATAGCATTTGTGTGTTGCGCAAGTCTCCATCTCGTTGTGTGCTCCGTACGCTATCTCCAAAAATAGCCCGTAACCATGAAAATGGCTAAGTCCTAAATCAATCTATCTTTCGTACATGTTTCCTTCCCTATCCTTCCGCGCCTTCAAATGTGCCTTTCTCCCACATGTGAATCTTTTATGTGCCCTCTCCTTAGTGTCATATTCTATCTGCTAAACACAAAGATAGAGATACCATTGTTTTATTGATATCTTGTAGATTGATGTTAATGTGAATATTTACTTTTATGATTCCATTTCCTTATGTATATACAAATGTATGGTTAAGAAAAATGAAATGATAAAAGGGTTTTGAGATTGATAGAGTAGGAATTGTGGATAAGATAGAATGGGA
This sequence comes from Taxus wallichiana var. yunnanensis, assembly GCA_018340775.1. Lineage (NCBI taxonomy): Eukaryota > Viridiplantae > Streptophyta > Pinopsida > Cupressales > Taxaceae > Taxus > Taxus wallichiana. The sequence goes on along the minus strand of CM031244.1, from coordinate 563,012,119 downwards.
TGGGGACCAATGATAGGGACAACCCAAGAAATGAGAGATAAACACAAGCAGGAGATGAAAGGAAATTGGTGACCATAGTATCGAAATGTACAACCATGGTCATATAAACCTAAGTGAGAGATAAATGAGAATTACCAAATTATCAAAGATATGAAGCTATGACGTTATAATCCCAAGTGGGATGAGTAAACCCAAGTGAGAGATAAAAATAATTACCAAGTATCCAAGATAGGAAGCAATGGTCGAATAAACCTAAACATGATGAATGAACCCAAGTGAGAGATGGATGAGAATTACCAAAGTATCCAAGATAGGAAGCAATGGTTGTATAAACACAAGGGGGCTGGATAAACCCAAACAAGAGATAAAAGAGAATAGATCAAGTAAGATAAAATTTCTTAATGATGATGTGTGAATGATTAGAATACATAGTTGATGATGTCATCTATATCGTGAAGGATTTTTGGTGAGTATGAATCATGAGGTCCTCAAGGTTATCTTGGATGATGTTGATACCTCGATGTATTTTTGGTCGTGTGGAAAAGAGAGAATCATCGATCCCGTCGAGATTCATGTGAGGACATCACAATAGATATCATCAAGGGAGGGATAAGGGGGTAATGATGAGAACTAGATGATGACATATAATGATGTGATGGGGGAGATCAACCTTGACACTTAGGCACTCGAGTAGAAGGATATTGGGATTGGCGCTTGTGAGAGAGAACTTGACAAGTATTATACGTATGTTAGAAAAAAGCACGATCGGAACAAAAGATGGGTGTAGTAAAAGAGGGTTTTAAAGCTTTCTTGCGTTGGTCTCTCCGATTTCCTCCTCAAGATTCTTCATATGCCATTTATAGGATCTATAATTAAAAACATCATGTCTGGGAGCCTCATGCCATGTGTAGTATCTCCCAACCATGTGTGGGCTAGGAGCCATATTAGTATCAATAAATGGTGGTGATGTTTTAGAAGGTAGAGGTATAGTGGTATGTAGAGAAATGAGAGGGGCAAGAGAAGGAGATATCACAAGAGGTGTTGTAGAAGGGAAAACTAGAGGAGATGACTACAACTCAGGAATCAAATCACCAATTAGGGGAGTGTAATTCATAAGCCAATCCTTGGATTGAAAGTTGGAATACAGATATTTATTTTTCATAAGATAATTATCCTCCAGTCAAAGGTAGGATGTGCATCTTATGTGGATATAGTGATAGTATTGATGTTATGACTAAAATGGTAACAAATAATTTCTACATTCTTAGCTTGGGTGTAACTTGCTAAAAAGGTGTCATCGAGAGAATAATCATTATCATAATCAAGTGTAGTAATATCAATAGTACATGAGTTAATGGCATTATCAAGCTGGACCATATACTCTATAAGAGGATATTAAGTGTGAGTGATAGTGATAGGGACATAATCAAAATCCTTATTGTATGATCGTGGTCATAAGGCAACGAGTAATTAGGAAATAATGCTTTGGGAAGATAAGAGGCATGAATTTGAAGGTTAATTTCATCGGGCTAATCATTGTTGGACTCAATGAGGTTCGACGGAGTATGACCCATGACCTCAAGATGACCATATAGCCACAAAGATAATCCACCATGTATTGGAAGCATTGATATTCCCAAAATGGGATGGGAGGTAGTTATTCAAGGGCAAGGCAGGATGTTTTAAAGTCCCACATTATTGAAATAGGAAAAAATGTCAAGGCTTTTTTTCATTGTGTACCTTATAGATAGCTCCTAGGTGTGAAAACTTAACACTTTGGCATTTGGATGACACTGTTGCACATATGCAATGAGTCCACAAATGTCGTCTAGAAGGATATTATAAGACATGGGGAAATTGAAGACCATGAATTTTACGTAAATGCATGTAAGCGACACATTGATAGGGAGCCAAATGTAACCCATAGTGGGCATTTATCTACAATCGTAGCCTTGAAACGTGCTTTAGGTGGATTTTATAGAGTTACATGTTGTCTTGATGAAGTCAAGAGAAGTGAAAAAAGTGTCAAAACCTTTGTCTATGAAGGATCTATTGACCATAGTATGGCTAATACAATCGAGATAAAGGATAGGATTGTCAACATGATATCAAATCTCATAAAGGATCATGGAATCAAGAGGAAAGTGGATAATGAAGAACAATCGATGGAAAGATCAATGTAAATGGATAAATATTTGCATTATCGCATGATGCTCTCTTAGAAATAGGTAGGAAGATCGTTTCCCTAAGGCTGGTGGAAAAGGAATGCTCATAGTGAAGAGTGTGGTCATAAGTTGATCACGATGTTGGGTTGAAGTACGAAGGAATTCTAAGAATGATATTTGTCTAAGGAGGCAAGGGGATCCAAATCTTTAAGGTTGGGTTATTCGGTGGTCTAAAATTGGTGAGGATTAGTCTAATCAAGTCAAGCAGAGGGATTAGCAAAAAGTTATGGAAGTGGACATTTAACACTCATTTATATGGGATTGGACATGGTAGAAGTGTTACCACAAGATTCAATGGTGTAGGGACTAGAAAAATCCAGGATCAATGGGATCAACCTTGCGGGGATGTCTATACAGGGTCGATAACATTAACTTGGACCTGAGAATATGGGTATGGGGGTTGTTTAAGAAGTGTTTTTCATGATGAATAGGTATAAATGGTACTATAGGATCTAACATGATCTCAAGAAGGATACCCACTAAAATTGGTATCACATTTGAATTAGTTACAAGTATACCATTGGCATTTGAGTGTACACGAAAGCGAGTTACACAAGTTGGTTAAATATTTTGGTCTTTAAACAATACTCTCAATTGATATAAATACAAGTCATTTCATAATTTTTTTGTCCTCCTTGCTAGATCTATTCCTAAATAATTAGTGTTGTCTTGCAAATGTGCAACAAGAAAAATGATAATTTCCTAGCATGACAACTATACCCCTGTGCCAAAATTTTCACGTTCTATCATTTCGAGGCACCTCGGATCTACCCGATCGACCCAAGTAACATCCCAATTGGTGTTAATTCATTCCCCTAGGTGATTTATGAAATTCCATTCATTCCCCCTAGGTGATTTTAGAAGTTCATTAAAAGTTGCAAGCTTCAGACAATTGTGGGAAGGGCTATCACTGGCCTTCCTACAACTGGAGCAACCCCATGGAGCGGAGAAAAAATACAAAACAAATGTGGAGGTAATTCAAAGGCCTTGGGACATCATGGAAGCAATTCAATAATATTTTGGAAGGACTTGGAGAAGTTGGGGTAGTTTCGCCAAAATTAGGGTTCTGAGCCTCAAGCGGTGCAGAGGCCAAAATGCTGTTGAACTTCCGAAGGTGATTTCGAGAGCTTCGGATGGAGTTAGGAGAAAAAAAAACATCATTAGAAAGGGAATTCTAATACATATAAGATGGTGAAATTATTTTTTCACAACACTTTGGCACATTGGGTATACAAGCAGTTTTTCTCATGCACATGAGGAGTACTAAATCAAAAATCTGATTTTTTAGGGATCAAATGGAGGATTAAATACCTGATACCTACACCATTTGATTACAAAGGTCATTTATAGTCAAGATCATATAAAATTTCATTAAAAATTCCATCGGGAGCTCAAGTTATTGTCGTTTCAAGTTGTCCTCTTGGAGCGAGTTCGGGAGTTAGTCAAATTTTGGGAGGACATGTGTCATCTCTAGGAGCCTAGCGAGATTTTGTGTCCCTCACATCCCTCAAGTTTAGGGAAATAAACCATGGAAAAATGCTCCTAGCCCCCATATGACCTTTGGATCCTCATGCGACCTCCAAGATCGCCAGTTCAGCCTCCAGGTGCTTGCGGGAGCTCAAAGCCTCAACAGTCCGATCGCTGCCATGTGTCATCACCAGGAGCACCATGGAATTTGATGTACCTCATGTCCCTTAAAATTCAGGGACATAAATCATGGAAAAATGCACCCAGCCATTAAGGGAGACTTTTGGTCACCCATATGACCAACTTCCAGCCCCTCAATACTTTGAAGTTGATTGTTTTTAGCCTTCATTCCCTACCATCGGATCTCCGCCATGTGTCGTCGCTTTGCTCACCATGGAATTTTATTTCCATCACATCCCTCATAGGTCGGGGCACAAAACATTGAAAAATTCACCCATCTCCCTTCTCATCTTTATTTCAAAATTTTAAATACCCACCTGCTTCCCGCTTCTAACTTCTAACATTCCTATGCACAACCATATCTACACACTCCCTCTACAACCTCCTACCATCACTTTGCCATTTCCAAAGCTCAAACCAGCTACACAAAAGCAATAAAATCCCTTTCCCATGGCAATATTCAGGTCTCAGAAGAAGATTTCATTGAGCTAAGGAGAAGAAATGAAGAACAAAGAAGAAGAACATCGGAAATCCACTTTGTCGTGAAATCAAAATTTGAAGAAATATTACAAACAAATGCATGGATTGACAAACCATTATTTTTGTTCATTCCTCTATCAAAAATCATCAGAAACACACCTTCAAATGTCCCATTCACATCAAGGAATGCTCACAATGAAGAAATTTCACTTCCGGCTCCAGGAAGAACAAAGCTCAATTTCCTGTCAAATTGACAACCAGATTGAAGAAAAATTTCACCAATGAGACAAGAAGCAAAAACCTATTGCAATGGAGTTGATTTCATCTCAAATGGAGACAAAAACCAGACCTACAAATTTCAAGCTCCATTAATGGCTGATATGACACAGTAGTGGAAAAAATCAGTGAGCTACCTCTCCATGTCTTAGGATTCTAGTTGGCGAAATCACACGAAAATTAGAGGGAATGGTCATTGAAAAATCTAGTTGCACATAAACTAGTTTTTGTGCCATGAAGTCCCTATTGTTTAGGGATATGGAGGGTTGTATTTTTGTCGAGTATTTTGCCTCGCCAATGAAAGTCTCATTTTCCCACTTGTTCAGACGAAGGAATTACTCAAAATGCGGAGCATGGAATCCCGAAATAAGACCTAGATTTTCAAAACCTGTTTTGTCACAATCTGACATCCGTGGTGCACTTACTAAAAATAACACGACTTCTTAAATAGGGGTTTGTTGCTTCGGTTAAGTTACCATTTGAAGAGACTATGAAGAAGGAAGTGAACACAGAGGGATTGTATCGCAGAAAAGTCATCAAAAAGGTCATCTCGGCTCACAACTGACACTTACTAAAAATAGTAAGTGGTTCCAAAAGTCCCTACCGTAAATAAAGCAGAGTTGATCCAAAAGTGAGAGGAACACAATAAGAAGAAATAATTCAAGCTACCATAGCCGCTTGAGGTTGGGAAAAGTTAACTATGAAACTTACTAAAAATAGTAAGTTTGCCCCATCTGTACTTACTAAAAATAGCAGGTCATTCTCAAAGGTCAAGTTTGGCACAATGGGACATAGAAGGATGATCATTCAGGTCAACACCATCATTCTAGATCATCCATGGGAATTGCTCATAGGGAATTCGAGACTCATCTCAAGGAATTCAACAGTGTCTCCGACACTCACTTTGTGGCTCGAGTTGCAGGAGTATCTTGTGTAAGGATGAAGTTATGGTCATCGACAAAACCATTCAATAGTGTTTTTAAATACTCATTCCAAAGCATCTGTGAGCCAATTAGGAGTTTTACACGAGTTTGAAGATTCAGAGTTTCGTCGCATTGAGATTTCCATCAACGAGGATCAATGGACTTCATCGGGAATGACATCTCCTCTTCTTCTTCTCTCGCTCTTTCTCTCTCCCCTTCCCCCAACTTTATCTCTGTTTTACCAATTTTGACTGTGCAAAATTGAAAATAAATAAAATAAAAATGGAAATTTTGTAATTTTTCAAAAGTGTTACTTTGCGTGGTTTGTCACTTTCATCACGACCATCTCATTTTTGTGATCGTTTCGGTCTTCGTTTCATCCTTTTCGGGTGAGAACTCCTCCCGCCAAGCATTAAACTGCGTTAAAATTAATTAATTAATATTTAATTAATTAATTACTCTTTGTTTGATAAAATTAATTTTTAATAATTTTGGAGTATTTAATTAAATAAATATTAATTAAAATTCGTTTGACAAGTTTTATTTTTATTGTTGGGGAAAAATAAGCTTCCGCTTCCCATTGTTGGGAATGCCAAATTGGCTTCCGGGCCCGGATTTCCCCTTTCCTGGCAAAATTGTTTTAAATTCCCGCTCATGGGATTTCTTCCCCCAATTGCCAAATTAATAAATTGGCAAACGGGCAAAAAATCTCCCAATTTCCCACATGGGGAAATTGAATGGAGATTGTCAGCCCACTTTGCCATTCCCGTTGGCAATTGGCCGTTGCTTTCCCCATTTCCCCTGGCAATTAATTCCACTACCCGGGAAGAGGGGAAGTTGGTTTGACCCTCATAAATTCCTCCGACGAACTCGGTGGAAAGAGTCGTACGAAGCTTTCTAAAATTGCTTCTCACTTCTTCTAAAGAACATAATATTTTTATCACATCCACAATACTGCGAACACCATTGTGAAGGAGAAATACAAGAGGACAGTCATAGAAAGTTTTATGCAAAAAGAGAGAACACAACCAATGGGACAACAAAGATAAGCTTTCCACACATAGGAGAAAGAGGCAGTTACATTTTGCATTTCCCACGCATTGGCCAAGGAGGGAGATACAACCAGAGCAAAGACCAGATCATCAGCAAAAAGGAAAGCATAAGACAAAATCCACACAGGTTTTGAAGTAAAGAAAATACAAAGTAAGCTTTCCACGCATCAGCAAAAGCCGGGACAGTCCAAAACAACAAGAAGACCCTGCTGGAGAAAGGAACCCACACTGACCATAGATGGAATTTCCTAACAAGTTCCCATGCAAACGGTTCCCAGAGGACAATTTAAAATAGAGAGGAAGATTCCATGCATTCTTCAAAGTCTGTCCACACACAACCAAAGGGAATAGAAAATTTCCCACGCATTGGAGAAAGAAACAACTTAAGAGCCCATGCAAAATTTCCCATGCACCCACCAGGTCTGTCCACGCAGGTCAAGGAAAGTTCTTTTGGAAAATCTTCATGCAGTCAAAGTCTCTGCAAAGAACAGTTTTTAGACGCCTAGAAAGGAAGGAAGGAGGCCACGTGGGAGAGGAGGGAATAAAGATAGTTCATATCCCACGCCTTCACTTGGAGGAGCAGCAGTTTCAACACATTCAAAGCTTCATCTTTTCCCACGCAAGTTGTGAAAGAAATTGCAGAGGAAAACAATCCACACATACAACAATAAAAAAAAAGTTTCAACGCATATGCAAAAAGTAATAAAGATTGGTCAGCATAAGACAAAATCCACTCAGTTGTATATGCATTGGCAAAGAGAAACATGGCTATCCAAAGGAAAACCAAGCATTCCACACATTGGAGAAGATTATCCGCGCATTTGCAACAGAGGGTTGTCCACGCAGGTTAAAGAAAATAAAAACCAGATTGAATAGATCACGCAATTGTTTCTACACCCAATAGTCATACACCGGTCAAAGGAGGAAATAGCAAATGCATTGTTCACACATTAATGAAGGATTAAGCAAGTGTATTCACGCATCGCTCAGAAGATCGCAAGGAAGAAGTGAATCTCAAAGTACACGGTTATTTAAATCAGCCAATTTTTACACATACCAGGGAGAATTTGCTCCGCAAATTAAATAAAAAATCGATATTGAACTTGGGTGATTTCGTTTATTAAAAAATAAAAAACTAAAAAGTTGTCACCCGAGTCAGAATTCAAACCTAGTCTCGGTGTGTGATTTTGTAAACAAGACTAGTTATTATTATTATTGTTTTTCTTAATACTGATCGGGGTTTCGGAGGCGAGACCGATCCCGCTTGCATTGTTTTGCATGCCTGAGTCATTTTTCTGTAAAATTCATAATGGCCGAAAAATCTAACAAATCTGTAGGAAGGTCGAGGAAGCCAGTGGAGAAATCGAATAAATCCGCACTCAAGTATGAATTCCAAGGAATCATCCCTCCCAGTTCCATTAAGTCAGCATATGACAATATCAAGCGATACAAATCTTGGTCACATTAATGTGCAACACAATTACGTGAGAAGGTGGCGAAGGCAAAACCATATTCTCGGATAGGCTTTACCATAGTGTTCTACCTCAAGCGGCGGCATTTCTTGTCTCGGTGCAGTGTCGAATCGATTATCACTTATGCGGAGCATTATGATCCTGAGAGGCGAGGAATTTTTAAAGATAATCGTGAGCCTTTCCTCTTAATCACACCAGAGCACATTGAGGAATTGCTTGGCATACCTGACTTTCCTGAGAATGCGGATATCACTCGCCAGTCAGCACAAGAATTTTGGGATGAAGAACCTCTCAAGTGGAGCAAGATGGTTAATAACAACTGGTTAGTGACCAAGAGGCCTCAAATTGACCGGCTTCCCAAAGAACTATACCACGTTGAGTTCGTGGAAGAAATCGGGGACATGATTACTCTCCTAAGTCGAGTTTTCGGTTTACCCTCTGCTAGGATTTTCCACCCATGGATGTATCAGTTTATCTATATCATCCTTGCCAAGAAAGAGTTTGTGGATTGGGCCACCATCATCAGTAACACCCTTCACAAACAATTGATAGAAGTTAAGATGATTGGATGCTTCTACATGACATCATATCTGACTTATGCGGTAGCAAGAAGAAAGCTATTTTCGGGACTTGAAACGAGAGGAGTCATGGGGCCGTCAAATAGTGTTTTTCATTATTACCCATAACTCAGTTTCAAAAATAGCTCTCACCATTTTAGAAGAGTCAACGATGCATTCACCTTCCACGTGATTTGGAACCTGAATCGGAATACAGAGGAAATATTTTCTAAAGAAGCCATGAGTGTCATTTCCCAATGGGGAACATGGTTTATTCAATTTTCATCCTTTTCCTACATTTGCGTGAGTGGCTTTATTGGTACTCCATGGAAGCTTCCTAAGTACGTCAGTGACAAATGGGCATTAATGGAACTTGTGTGACAACTATTCCAAGTTCATTGTCTTCTCAGTGACAAGCACTTTTCAGAATTCATTTCCCAATCCAAATGGGGAATACCAATGTCCAAATCTTTTTAGTGCACAACTCATGGAAAAAGAGTTTGCCCTCATCACAATTCATCCATATGTGAAGAGAGCCCAGTTTGATATCAATGGATATATGCAAAAGATTCTTGGAGCAAAGTATCAACATAACCCTACCATGGAATATTTATGGGCTGCTATTTGGACGAACATGAAGTAAGAAGACGAGAGTTTTCTTGCCTAACACTTGCTTAGATCAAGGCCTTCCGCATCAAGAACCCTCCCGATTCATTCATAAATGATGATGAAGATGTCATTGATCCCTCATATGATGCAGTTGCTTTTACCCCGTTGCCTCGAATTGATTGGACCAAAAGAGAAGAATTTTCTCTTGATAGCAAGAATCAACCGATTCTTGAAAGAAGCATATCTTGGTACGACAAAGAACTTGCCAAGTTAAAATCAATTACATATCATGCTTTAGGATCACAAATATTTCCGACATGAGGAGGCCTTCATTCAACCAAAGCCTCTTCTCGATCAACCTCTGTACCATCCAATCATACACAACAAGCAAGAAATGAGTGGTTGCCAAAATCCACTTTGCCAAGTAATGTGTCACGAGGAGAAAAATCTAAAGACCCTAAGCCCGAAGAAGGAAGAGAGCGTGTATCAGGATTTTCTACCTCGAGTAGAGATTCTTCTACCCACATTGTTAATAGTGCTCAGAAGTTCATGGAAAATGATCCTCAGCCATGCTTCGAACAAGCGTCCACTCAGGTGCAGGTAGTTTAAATATCAAATACTTCAGAGCATGTAGTTCATGAAGGAATTTCCCAAAATATCCCAAATAATCAAGAGGTGGATATTGAGGTTGTTTCTCCTCAAATCGAGGTCATATATAAGATTCAAGTAGGATCTCATGTTGTCGAGAACAATGAGGATATTGATTTGAGCTCTAGGATTTTTGTATGCGAAATAGTGCATGATACCCCTTCCTAGGTTGATTTTGAGGTTAAGAAAAGGAAGAGGGTTGTCAAGGCAATAGAAATTGATTTTGATGCCCTTTTCAAACTTTCAAACGATGCCATTTTAAAGAATCCTAAGGTGCTTTCTCAAATAATGGTGGATAATGACGGAAATAGATTTGCAGATCTCGCCATCCCACAAGTTGATAAGGAGCGTGATGCCATGACACCTGTTGATTATGAAGTTTCTAGACTTGGACTTAGGAAGTCTACATTAGAAAGTGACATGGCGATGGCTCGAGATTCAATTGATATCGTGCTAAAGAGACTTGAGAACTATAAGTCTCAGAACTCTCAGCTCAAGGCCGAAAAGAATCAATTGGTGGAATATGTTCAACATTTGATAAATCCCATATCATCCACTTTCCCAGTACCTGATACAGTGGCTGCCCCGGATGAAGAGACTCTCAATTTGTCAAAAGAAATAAACACATTAGGCCATGTCACTAAAACTTGGCTTTCAGAGATTCTCGTTTTAGGTCGAGGGATGATCAAGACCGCGATTAAGCTTCATGAAGATGTCAGTGCGTATCTTGATCCAGTTCTTTCTTTAAAGAAAATTTTGTTTCTAATATATCAAATTTGGATGAGATATTGCCCAATTTGCAGGAGATGACAAGTATGGAATCCTCAGTTTTAGCCATTGAAGGAATTCTAGAATTTGAACATCGAGGGACACATTTTCTTTGGTATCTTGCATCTCAAATCAAGGAAGACGCTTCTCGAGGATTCTATGATCCATTATGAGAGCATGTGCAATGAAGCCTCCACATCACTCTTCTTGATTCAAGAATTCATAGCTGAGATTCCTTGTAACCTCGTAAATGAGCATAATCAAAGGTGTTCATCGGAGCAAGTGGAAGAGCAATTTTCACAATTGTTTAAGGACATGTACACTCCCACCAACAATTTCTCGTCAGTTTTAATGGAGCGGTGCATCAAATTAAAGAACTTATTTGAGAACGCTCAATCCAAAATTGTTAATTTAAATGATATGCCAAGTAGGATTCTTGAATTGTAGGTATTTTGTGAGGCTATTCTTTGACCAAATGAACCTCAGAAGAAGAAAAGATGTTTGAAACTTTGGGAAGGTTTAGATCCTTTCAACTGGAAAAAGCGGCAGATCCTAATTTCACCGGTGGTTCAGGGAGTTAATTTTCTTGGTATCTAACGAAGTGGGAGAGTCCATTTCTCATATGCTTGAGATAGGTGGACCCCATTTCAATGGATAAGGCACTGGTTATTATTGTATATTTTAAAAAGTGGATTTTTAAGAAAAGGATGTTGTTATTTGTTTTCGGGAACTGTGGGTAACTTAAGTGATTTCTATTTTTGGTTGTCTTTAATAAAGTTGGTTAGAAAAAGTCAAAGGTCACTTAGGTGCCTTATTTAATGATCATGTTAAACCCTAACTACTTTGTAACCAACTTTTGGGTTATAAAAGGAAGTGAGGGGCTCATTTGTAAAGTGACTTTGAGAGAGGAGAAAAAATACTTTTGTGTGCAAGCTTTGTTTCAGGAAGAAACTTTGTGTTCTTTTGTGAAAACATTTTGGAGTTAATGAAATACAAACTTTGTGTCTCATTCATTATCTCTTGTAACATTTGATGTTCTTATGTTCATTAGATGTTAGGTGTTTGAATCTTGCATAAAAATATTATCTTTGATCTTATTGTCAACGTTATTAATCGGTTGTTCTAGTTCACAGTGATCAAGCTCTGATTATCTACTTGCTCATGTGTGTTCCCTTTTACACATTCTTGTTTGGCTAACTCAAACTCCATTTTATTTGTGTTAGTTATTTGTCTTTCTTCTTCGTGCAATATTAGGCTTTGTGTTTACCTAACTCTTGCATGTTCTTTCTATTCATTCAATTCCGCTCCTTTCCTTCATTCCATTTCATCTCCCTCATTCACTTTTATTTCCATTGATTTTCCAAAACCCCCACATACAATTTTGAATGTACAAATGTGAATACAGATTTTGGTTTTCAATAAAGGCAACCTCACCTTCATTGAGGAGGGACTTCGTTTCCACACTGTTGCATGTCATTTGCATGCGTGCGCAAATCCATATGCTAACAATATCTCTTCTCAATGTTCTAATTTTGCATTGGGGTTGCACTTTTTCATATGTATTAATGTTCCTAATGTAATAAGTCACCTTTGTGTTATAAAAAGGACTTAAAAGTTTCTAGGAAGTTGAAAAGTTTTAAGTTGTGCGAGGACATATGAAAAGGCATTGGGGGTAGATGAAGAGTCATATCTCATTCTATAAATTGTAAAGCCATTCCCATTTCAAAGGGTTGGTGATTGATTTTGTAAACTCAAGAGTGCATTGAGAGAACAAAGGAGATAGCCAAATTCTTCCATTCCCCTCATTCTCAAATTTCCTCCATTTCCCCACTATGTACAACTTTGGTTTGAGCAATCAATACAAGAAGAAGGAGTTTCTAGCTTTCTTTGACTAAGGGATTTCATGATACTTTGTGCTCATCAAATTCTATTTGGTCTTATTGCTACTTGCAGAGTTGTTTCCTCTTAATTTAGTGCATGTGATGAAGTTTCTAACTAGTGTGTGTAGGAATCTGATTTTCTACCTGTAGCATTAGTTCCCCTACCTCATATTCTCACTCCCTTTCCCACTTCTAGAAAAAGTCCTCTCTAGCAAGCAATTGCTAGCTTTGCCACAGGGTTTTGGAGATCCCATGTTGGATCCCTACCGTAAGGCTACGGGGAAAAATCCACCTTTTTCACTCGCACATGCATATACGAAAACTACACCTTTGGTTAAGTAGAGGGATTTAGACCCCAGTCTTGCAAGAAGTCCATCAATTTGTCCTGAAAATTTTTCGCCAACAGTTTTGGCACCCACCATGTAAATGATTTAGCAGCATTTGCACCCAAAATATGACCGCAAGGTCCAAAACTTTATTAAAATAATGAAATATTAAAAAAATTAAAAAAATTGGAGTTGATGGAAGTCCATTGCTGAAAGACACGATGTTGATTCTTGCAAGTGACCTTTCGTATCCCACAGTGTCTTTTCATATTCCTATTGCAAAAAAAAATCAGTGCTATAATTTGAAGAAGAATTTTCTGAAGTAAAAGCTGAAGCGAAAACAATGGCAGATGAAGCAAAAAGACCTCAACCCATTGTTCCATGGGAAAGAAATACTGAGCCCACTCGCTCTTGAACCACCTCTTCATGATCTACCAATAGGTTCGCGCAATAACTTTCCAAAGTTCAAAGGCGATGGCACACAGATACCTGAAGAACACATCGCGGCTTTCACCACATCATGTGGAATTCTTGGAGTCGAACATGAAGATGTTGCCGTGAGACTGTTCGTGGAGTCTCTCCAAGAAAAAAGAGTGGAATGGTTCTACCTCCTACTTTCATGATCCATCACTTGTTAGAACAACATCAAAAGGAAGTTCAAGGAAACATTTATATTCACCAAGGACTGTCAAGACCTCCTTGTTCAATTAGCAAAAATGAATAAAGGAGAAAGTGAAACTATGAGAGACTTTTGGTCGTTTCGTTTGGTTGCTTCAGGATATAGGAAGAAGATTCACCATCGAGAGAGCAACATTAAGAGATTATTTATTAGTGCTCAATCACCGGAGGTAAAATTTTTCCTATGAAGATTTTAACCAAGGGATATTGCAGAAGCACAAATATTGGCCATTGAACTTGATGACAATCTCATCCTATCTGGAAAGATCAAGAATCCCTCAAAGGGTAAAGCTCAACCGTCTAGAGATGAAATAACTGTTTTTTTTTGCAGAAAATGGAAAATGAAATGGCGTCGTTGAGGAGGGAAATATTTGAACGAGTTTCTTCTCAAAGAAGCAACGAAAATCAGATTGCAGGAGCACCCCAAAGGCTTTCCTTGGAGGCCCCACCTATCAATGAAAATTATAGGAGTAAGGAAAATGAAGAGGAGCTTGAACCAGAAAGTGAAGGTGGTGATTTCCTAGAAAGTGATGAGTTTGAGAATGATACAAAAATCATATTCTACGAATATTCTAGAGGCGATGAAGATGACGAAGAAGATGCACCTAGCTTCTCATGTGCGGTATTCACTCATTCTCAGTTTGAGAAAGGGGGCTCTTCCTCCACTGTTGTAAAGAAAAATAAGACTGAAGATCCTCCTGTGGTGACTCCGCAAAACAAAATAATCAGTCAAGGATCTTTGTTCCCACCCTCCATGGAGTCCGCATTGTTGAAGCCTGATCATGTAGCAAATAAGAAGTCTCCAACAATTCCAAGTAAGTCTTCTGATGCCTCTTCTAATTCTAAATCTAAATTTGCTCCTGTAAAATCTAGTACTTTGAAAGATCCTAGTGTACCTTTCAAGATCCCCTTTATTTCCCAAAAATCTACTCCTATTTCCAAACCTATCCCAACTCCAAAATCAGTCCCTTCATTCCCCTTGTCCACATCTGCTCCCTTTGACTTCGTAGAATATGCGAACAAAGCCAAGGTGCAAATTACTGAAACTAAATATCCCTGCAGACTCACCCCGAACAATTGAGAGATTTGTTCAATACATAAGAGTGGTAGTTTAACATCCAATGGTGTAGCTCATAGTTCTACATGAATACTACCAAACTCACCTACACCTCCCTCACAGAACATGCTTTCTTTGAGTACATCAAAGATTGATAAGGTTGAAACTTTCTATGTCTCCCTTCTTGTTGGAGATTATGTATTGAACAACTGCATAATAGATTTTGGTGCCTCCGTGCAATGTAATGCCTATAAAGGTCACCAAGGCTCTCAAACTCACCATGACTCCACCTGGTGGCTCTTGTTACTCCCTAGAGTCAAAAGAAGTCCCACTTGTAGGGAAGGTCAAAGATGCACAAGTGGCTCTCGCTGATTTCCAGACAAGAAAGTTTTAGTGATGATTTTGGTAGTAGACATTCCGGCTTCATTTGGAATGTTGCTAAGTAGGGGTTTCTGTCAGCAGTTGGGGGTAAGATCTAGATGAACTGGTCTTCTGCAACCATTCTAGTTAAGGGAGACATGGAAAAATTACTTCCAAAGAAGAAGATGAGGTACATAGTGTGAAAGTCAGAAGTCTAGGAACCGATATCTTGTACCAAGATACAGGTGGATGAATCACTTTGTGACAACCAAGGAGGAAGAGGATATTCCCATCTTGATAGGGCTAGACATGCCTTCCGGAGAGGTATGGACCTTGAAGAAGCATTGAGGAGATTCGAGTTACAAGAGGCAACCTCGAATTACCAGATGACGCAAACCATGAAGAAGAGGAAAAGGTTCTTGGCGAATCTCAAATGGAAAAATCAGCTTGTGTGTTTATCCACGATGAAATCAAGGTATTTTCATTCCCATTTGAAGATGAAGATGATATCAACCATGTCATTCATAGAGGTACAAGACTAGCTTCCATGATGAACCCATGAAAGGTTTGTCAAGAAGCTGCTTAGAGCCGCAGAAGAAATAGAAGATCCTGAGCTCAGTCTTGAACTCTTGATGTAAGCCATGAATCTACAAGACAAACATGAATCTAATTTGAAAGCTTCAATTAGTGTGAAGGTTGGCCATGTTGAAACAAAGAAAGATGAGAAAAATGATCCCCCTTGAGCCAATGATTAATGGATGCAATGATGAAATGGAGATATTTTCTTTCCCATTTGAAGAAGAAGACTCTTTCCATGATGAAGAAATTGAAGCAAGGAGTTTTGAGGTCTTTGAAGTTGAAGCTCCTCTTGATGAAAGATTGATAAAATGCAGCCTTTTCCAAGATAATGAAGCAAACCCTCCGGATAGTTTCCTTGAGCTACAAAATAAAGATTATTCAAAGGCATACAAAGACAAGCTACATGAAGTAACAAAGTAGTCTCTGTGCAAGAGCTATTGGATGTAGGAAGTTAAAAGACCCCGAGCTGATTCTTGATCTCTTAACTCATGTCATGGCCATACAAGACAAGTATGAGGTCACTTCTAATCCTTCCATTAGTACTCAAGCACCTCACAATGGAGTAGAGAAAAATGATAAGTCTGAGATTTCTCATGGAAAAGAGGTTAATGAGCATAGACCTAGGAAAGAAACAAATATGGATTGTTCAAGTAATTTGAACGAAAAGAAACCTTGGGGCAGCGATAGGATGCTTAATGAGAACTCAACTACATGGATAAATGCGGAATGCAACTAGCACTATGAAACCGATTTCAAAGAGGATGAAGGTAGTGGAATTTCCAAGTGAAGACCTGAGCATCAAGAAGCTCACGTGGACTCACTCCTACAAAAAACATAGACAGTCATGAAAGAACCCAACTTTCATAAATAGTTAAGGAGAGGAGGATACTTTCTAGAACCAGTCAATGGCTTTGCAGAACAACATCACTCAGTGTTGCCCACTCATGGGTAACTTTTAAGGAATGAAAAGTACTTCAGTGAAAGCGGGTTGTCCCCCGCCTTATACCATAGGTGATTGTTAGGTGTGTTTCCCTTTTTTTGCATGTGTTTCCCTTCCTGTTGTGTGTCGTGTGTTTCTTTTCCATTGTTTTGTGTGTGTGTGTGTGTTTCCTTCTTTGTTATCTTCATCTCTTGTAAATTGTACATGACTCTGTAGGGCCCAATGGATAAGGCACTGGTCAATGAATCATATGGTCTAAAGTTGAGATTCTAGATTCCCCATGTCATGTCTTCACTACACTCAGTCCATGTCATGTCCCCAAGCTAGAGCTAGTTGTTGTCTTGCAAATGTGCAACAAGGAAATTGACAATTTATGAGCATGACAACTATACCCCTATACCAAAATTTTTACGTTCTATCATTCTGAGGCACCTTGGGTCTGCCCAGTTAGTCAAGTAACCTCCTAATTGGTGTTAATTCATTCCCCTAGGTGATTTAGGAAAGTCCATTCATTCCCCCTAGGTGATTTTAGGAGTTCATTAAAAGTTGCAAGCTTCAGGATAGTTGTGGGAAGGGCTATCACTGGCCTTCCTAGGACTAGAGCAACCCCATGGAGCGAGAGTAGAAAATCCAAAATGGATGTGGAGGAAATTCAAAGGCCTTGAGACATTGTGGAAGCAATTCAAGAAGATTTTGGAAGGACTTGGAGAAGTTGGGGTAGTTTCACCAAAATTAGGGTTCACATGCCTAGGCAGTGTAGAGGCCAAAAAACAACTGTTAAACTTTCGAAGGTGATTCCCGAAGCTTTAGATGGATTTAGGAAAAAAAAATCATCGGAAAGGGAATTATAATACCTAAAAGATGTTGAAATTAGTTTTTTCACAACACTTTGGCGCATTGGGTATCTGGCAGTTTTTCTCATGCACACAATGAGTACCAAATCAAAACTCCACTTTTTCAAGGATCAAATGGAGGATTAAATACATGAGAACCCCACCATTTGATTAAAAAGGTCATTTACAGTCATGATCATATAAACTTTCATTAAAAATTCCATCGGGAGCTCACGTTATCATCGTTTCAAGTTGTCCTCTTGGAGCGAGTTCGGGAGTTAGTCAAATTTTGGGAGGACACGTGTTAGGTTCAGGAGCTTGACGGAATTTTGTATCCCTCACGTCCCTCAAGGTCAGGGAAATAAATCATGGAAAAATGTGCCTAGCCCCCATATGACCTCTGGATCCTCATGTGACCTCTAAGATCGCGATTCAACCTCACAGGTGCTTTACGGGAGCTCAAAGCCTCCGTCCGTCGATCGCTGCCACGTGTCATCACCAGGAGCGTCGTGGAATTTTATGTCCCTCATGTCCCTCATAGTTAGGGGACATAAAACATGGAAAAATGCATCTAGCACCCAAGGGAGACAACTTGTCACCCATATGACATCTTTCATATCCTCGGTGCTTTAAAGTTGATTGTTTTTAGCCTTCATTCCCTACCGTCGAATCTCCACCGCGTGTCGTCGCCTTGCTCACTGTGGAATTTGATGTCCCTCACATCCCTCATAGGTCAGGGACATCAAACATTGGAAAATGTGCCCATCTCCCTTCTCAACTTTATTTCAAAATTTTAAATACCCACCTGCTTCCCGCTTCTAACTTCTAACATTCCAGTGCACAGCCATATCTGCACACTCCCTCTACAACCTCCTACCATCACTTCGTCATTGCCAAATCTGAAACTAGATCCATAAAAGCAATAAAATCCCTTTCCCATGGCGATATGCAGGTCTTAGAATAATATCTCATTGAGCTAAGGAGAAGAAACAAAGAACAAAGAAGAAGAACAACCAAAATCCCCATTGTCGTGAAATCGAAATTTAAAGAAATATTGCAAACAGATGCATAGATTGACGAACCAATTTTTGTTGTTCATTCCTCTATCCAAAACCATCGAAACACACCTTTAAACCACCCATTCGTAGCAAGGAATGCTCACAGCGAAGAAATTTCACTTTCCGGCCCGGGAAAGCAAAGCTCAATTTCCGTCAAGCCAAACCGAAAACCGGATTGAAGAGAAATTTCACCAAGAAGACAAGAAGCAAAAACCTATCGTAATGGATTTGATTTCGTGCAAAAGCGAAGACAAAAATAAAACCTACAAATTTTAAGCTCCATTAATGGCCGCCATGACATAATAGTGGAAGCAATCAATGAGCTACCTCTCCACTTCTCGGGGTTTTAGTTGGCGAAATCGCGCGAAAAATTAGAGGGAATGATCGTTGAAAAATCTAGTTTCATGTAAAATATTTTTATGCCGTGAAGTCCCTATTTTTTAGAGATATGGAGTGTTATGGTTTTTGTCAATATTCTTCCCCCGCCGATGAAAATCTATTTTCCCACTTGTTCAAACGAAGGAATTACTCAAAATGCGGTGCGTGGAATCCCAGAATAAGACCTAGATTTTCAAAACCTATTTTGTCGCAATCTGACATCCGCGGTGCACTTACTAAAAATAACATGCTTTCCTACATAGGGTTTTTTGCTTCGGGTAAGTCACCATTTGAAGAGGCTACGAAGAAGGCGGTGAACACAAAGGGAGTATCACAGAAAGTCATCAAAAAGGTCATCTTGGCTCGCAATTGACACTTACTAAAAATAGTAAGTGGTTCCACAAGCCCCTGCTATAAATAGCCAGTTGGTCCAAAAGCGAGAGGAACACAATAAGAAGAAATAATTCAAGCTACCATATTTGGTTGAGGTTGGGAAAAGCTAACTATGACACTTACTAAAAATAGTAAGTTACCCCATCTGTACTTACTAAAAGTAACACGTCATTCTCAAGGGCAAGTTTGGCACAATGGGACATAGAGGGATGATCATTTAGGTCAACACCATCATTCGGATGATCCATGGGCATTACTCATAGGGAATTCAAGACTCATCTCAGAGGAGTATCTTGTGCAGGGTGGAAGTTATGGTCATCGGATGAACCATTCAACAATGTTTTTAAACACTCATTCCAAAGCATCTTTGAGCCAATTGGAAGAAGTTTCACATGATTTTGAAGATTCAAAGTTTCATCGCATTGAGCTTTCCATCAACGAGGATCAATGGACTTCATCGGGAATGACATCTCCTCTTCTTATTCTCTCACTCTTTCTCTCTCTCCTCTTCCCCAACTTTCTCTCTTCTCAATGTTTTAATTTTGCGTTGGGGTTGCACTTTTTCATATGTATTAATGTTCCTAATGTAATAAGTCACCTTTATGTTATAAAAAGGGACTTAAAATTTTCTAGGAAGTTGAAAAGTTTTAAGTTATGTGAGGACATATGAAAAGGCATTGGGGGGTAGATGAAGAGTCATATCTCATTCTATAAATTGTAAAGCCATTCCTAATTCAAAGGGTTGGTGATTGATTTTGTAAACTCAAGAGTGCATTGAGAGAACAAAGGAGATAGCTAAATTATTCCATTCCCCTCATTCTCAAATTTCCTCCATTTCTCCACTATGTACAAATTTGGTTTGAGCAATCAATACAAGAAGAAGGATTTTGTAGCTTTCTTTGACTAAGGGATTTCACGCTACTTTGTGCTCATCAAATTCTATTTGGTCTTATTACTACTTGTAGAGTTCTTTCCTCCTAATTTAGTGCATGTGATGAAGTTTCTAACTAGTGTGTGTAGGAATCTGATTTTCTACGTGCAGCACTAGTTCCCCTACCTCATATTCTCACTCCCTTTCCCACTTCCAGACAAAGTCCTCTCTAGCAAATGATTGTTAGCTTTTCCGCAAGGTCGGTGGAGTGCCCTGTTGGATCCCCGACAGAAGTAAGGTCACTAGGAAAAATCCACATTTTTCACTCGCATATGCATATACGACTGTTGCACCTTAGGTTAAGTAGAGGGACTTAGACTCCCAAAGCGTTGACAAGAAGTCCATTAATTTGTCCCTGACAAATTTTCTCACCAAAAATTAGTAAGATAATTGGGTATGCAACATTAAGTTCAATTGACTAGGAATCTCTTAATGTAACATCAATGTTTTTTTGATTGAGATGTTTTATTTAAGATTCCAATACCAATCTCGACTTTGTAAAACACACAATTTCAAATTTTTGTTGTTTACTTTATACCAAATTTTAAAACCTATCAACCAATATTCTTCTTTAGAGCTTATTGATGATATGCAACATTTTCTTAGCTTTGGAAATTGATAGCTTCGAAAGGAAATTTGGGTGTAGTTTACTTATGGATATGTCAAACTCAAGTTTAACCTCAAAAATAAGGTTTACTTACTATAGATAAACTCTCATAAATATATTTTTTAATCCTTGTGTGACAACTCATCACAAATTTTTTACACATTGTGTACATTCATCATATATGTAATCCCTCAAATCAATCTTCTTAATTTTGTTTCACTTATTCTCGTCCCATAGGTTATTTTTGGTAACTTTTTACATTTCATTTAGATTTTAAACTTTTTCCCCTCCCTACCCCAACGGTGTTAAAAGTGCTTCTTTGATAAAAATTTCACGAGTAGAGACTCCCTTTCTGCAAAGTGGTATAGGCATGAGACAGAGATTCCTAGTTTGCAACGACTTAGACAAGTAGAGATCCCGGTTTGCGGGCTCCTTGTTCTTGGAACTGCGAATGCTCTCTTGTTTTGAGAGTCCCTTCGTTGTTCTATGAGTGTGAATACCTACATCTCACCTTTTTTGTTTCCTTCAATTTATGACGGTTTGTTGGAGATTAATAAAAAAATGTTTGATGAGCGGATTAGAGCGAAAGGGATCGAGAGGGAACAAAGTGCAGATGACACAAGCAGATTCCATGGCGTGGGAACATAAGCCAACCTTTTATCTATGCATCTTGAGTGGACCCCATCATTTACTAGCTGTTTGACAAATTGGTCCTGGATTTTGACTACTGCGCTTAGGGTAGTGCGGACCCCATTTAGAATTCAATAATCTCCGTAGACCCCAACAAGTGTTGAGAACGACGGCTAACCATTTGACAAAATGCCCAAGAACAAAATCACAAAAATGACACACAACATTGGATAGTTTACGTTGTCTACTAACTATTTGGTGAATTGCTCTCTTAGAAGCTCTCAAATATTACCTTTCTATGCAGTGGAACCCAACCAAAAAGTATTGGCGGAACTACGATTTGATGGAGACAAATCAATTAGGCCTAGTAAAAGTGCGGACTTAGACAAGAGCGGGAAATGGATATGGGTGAATGCCAAACAATATCGTGGCATTTTAAGGCGCAAGGCTTCTCATCTAAAATGGCTACAAGCATGAAGAAAGAAATCTCAACAAGAGACAAGGACTTCAAATACCCAAAAGGTCAAAACCAAGCAAATCGAAATAAAGCACTGAAGTTTGAAATGCCCGGACTACAAGACAACAAAGCGAAGGAAGACACAAGTAGCTACGGTCCCATTTCTACGCCACTCACTTGGTCGACATAATTGCTTGTGCGCAGATCTCCTATATGTCAAAAACAAAGTTGAGTATTTGGAAAAAATGGAAGATGAAAAGAATTACAAGCTAAAAAATTTATATCAATGAACCAATCTTTAGCGAGAAGATAACAATGTATTAAAAGCGCTTGAGATGCGGTGTTACAAGAAGCTCTAACAATATAAAAATGAGAATGGCAAAACATGAAATTAGAGTTGCAAAATATGCAAGATTCAATTAAAGTGAATACAATCACAATAAAATCAAAGATAGTAGAAGCAAGGACAAAAATACTTCAGCAGGGGCATACTCAGAATCGGATGGTAATAGAAAATGACAAAGATAACGGACCAAAAGAAACCAAAACATGGGCCCAAGCAGCTAAAGGCATATCGAGACAAAATTAAAAATGCAAGTCAAAGCAAAGGACAAGAAAGGGAAGACAAAGAAAGGTAGGAAAGAGCAACTAACATATTATCGGAGGAGTAAAAGACTATGGCAAGAATGAAAATACCTTCAATCTTGTAACTAATTTTCTAAGAGACAAAATACAATGAAAAGGTCAAATATACCAAGCATAGAGGGTTGGAAAGATGAGGGAAGGGAACATAGGCCTATCAAAGTTCACATGGAAAAAATAGAAGACAAACAATAAATTATAAACAAAAGGGAATTTTGAAAGGTTCACGATTCTTTATAGAGGAGGATTTAACACCAATGCAAGTTGAAGAGACAAGAAAAGAATTGATCAAAGTAAGAGCAACAAGAGATGAAGGTAAAAGAGCATGGATATATAATGGAAAAGATGTCATTGCCAATTTCATGCCTCCAAACACATCAACAAAGAAAGGTAACAACAAAGGAAGACCACAAGAACATATAACTACAAGGAATGCAACAAGACAAGTGTGGGTTGAGAGGCAGAAAGGCTCCACTACGAGTCTTCAACAACAAAATAAATAGTAAACACAACTTCCCCCTCACCAAGAATGTTTAAAATTGGTATGTTGGAATTGTAGAGGATATCCTTGGAGGAGGGGACCAGGATTAGGCCAGGTTGCAGAAGGAAGAGATGTGATATGCCTCACAGAAACTCATGAACATGATGGTTGTAAGACTCCTACTTTTGATGGTTATACGAAGTTCACGGTTTGGAACAATACAGTGGGTAAGGGAAAAGGATATGGTGGCATAATGGTGTTAATAAGAGAAGTAGAGGGTAGAAAGATCCAGTTGGAAAAAGAAAATGCAAATAAATAGTATAAGTGGTTCAAAATATCAGAAAACAAGAGACACGTAAGAATTACAACTTGTTATTTTGCACCACAAGGCTCAAAAATCTACAAAAAATGGGTTAAATGGAAAGGATCCATATGTAGCTCTAAAAAATGATATATTTGTGTATTCTCAACTCGGAGAAGTTCTTCTTTTGGGTGATTTCAATGCTAGGACACGAATGAACAATCTAGCATTTTATGCAACAAGGAGGATCACAATCCCATATGGCTCGCCGAAGAAGAAACTCATTCATGGAGCAGATGTTCAAAAGATTACAAGGACACCAATCATTTTGGCGAAGAGCTAATCGTTGTTTGCGACATGTTTGATTTGATTATTTGCAATGGTTTGAATAGATGGAAAAAGTCTAGAAAATTTACATGCAAAACCTACAATGGTGCAAGTGTTGTTGACTATGTCATTTGTTCCCAAAGCTTGATTGAAAAGATAACAAATGTTTTGGTCGAGGAGCCCATGCATGATTTGAAATCAGACCACAACTCAATTTACAGTGATATCTTGGGGATCACAAAATCAATATACAAAAAGGCATACTAGTCACCAATCTCCAACAAAGGGCAGAATTCTCATAACACAGGAAAATCGTGTTGTCTTCAAGGAAACTTTAGAATGTCTAATGTAGACAAAAGAGTAGATTTGTAGGACATCAAAAGTTATGAGCTGACAAAAATTATTCAAGAAGCACTTGGGAGTTGCAAGAGGTCTAAAAACAAGAGGAAAAAATCAAATGGTTTTCCAACAAATAAGTGGTTTGATGAGGAATGCAAAGCTGCAAGGAAAGCTCTTAAGATTTCAGCGAAAGAGAAAACAGACATAAAGGTATACATGCAGATTATTAAGAGAAAGAAAGATGAGTTCATGAGAAATAGGAGAGAAGAACTCATATATCTGGAGAAAAATATGCCGAAGTTATTTTGGAGAGAACTTCAACAAAGAAATAAATAAACAATAAATAACATTACAACAACTCAATGGCTAGAATATGCAAAACAATTATATGAACAAGAACAAGAGGTTAAGGCTCCACCTCTAGTGTACACAACAACAAATTTATTCACGTTACAAGAGGTTAAAACAGGTATCAAAAAGTTAGGTGCAGGTAAGGCCAAGGATTTAGATGAGTTACAAGCAGTACCTAAAATGGGGATCAAATATTCTTGCTCCTCACATTTTGAATATATTCAACAACATCATTCAGTGTGGTTTCCCAAATGATTGGACTACTAGTATGGCGGTACCTCTTTTTAAGAGCGGAGATGTTGACAACCCAACCAATTACAGGACCATCATGATCAATCCCTTATTTGCAAAGTTAGTTGGTAGCATGGTTGAACACAAAATCAACAATTGGGTAGAAGAAAATGAGAAGAGAGCAAAAGGGCAAGTTGGTTTTAGACCTAAACACTCCACTTTAGATCATGGTATTACTCTAAGACATATCATTGAAAAAGCGTGGGAGGAAAAGAAAGAAGTTTTTTGTTGTTTTGTTGACTTTAGGAAAGCTTTTGACACGATCCTTAGGGATAAGTTATGGTGTAGAATGCAAGAGCTTGGTATACCAGTGCAACTTAGAGCAACGGTTCATAGACTTTATGAAAAGGTGCGTATTAAAATCGAACTCAAACAAACATTTCAGAGAGCTTTAGGAGCGACATTGGTGTTAAAAGGGATGTCCTTTATCACCCACACTCTTTGGTTTATATATAGACCAACTTGAAGAATTGTTAAATATGGAGGGTGGTGATGGTATCCGGTTGGGTGAGTATGTTATAAGGCTTCTTTTATATGCTGATGACCTTATATTGATTGCTACGTTTGCTCAAGGATTGCAAAAACATTTGCTCACACTTGAATTTTTTTGCAAAAAAGTGGGTATGCAAGTTAATATCAACAAGACCAAGATTATGATCTTTAGCAATAGAAGGAAAATAAATCAACAACAATTTTTCTTTGAGGGTAGTATTCTAGAAGAAGTAACCAACTACAAATACTTGGGGATTGACTTCAACAACAAACTTACTTGGGAGACTTGCAGAAAAAAGAGAACGATGGGAGGGTGGAAAGCCCTTTATGCTTTACAAAACAAATGCAAAGAAGCAGAATTATGGGATTGGAAAACTACTCAAACCCTTTTTGAAGTATTAGTTACTCTTGTTGTGCTTTATGGGTGTGAAATATGGGCTAACAACATACCATTATCAAAATGGAAGCAAATTGAGAGAATTCAAAAACATATGATCACAAGCAAGTTTAAGTTGAAAGTTTCTGTCCCTTATGAGATTCTTTTAGCTGAAACAAGTGCAGTTCCAATCGAAGCCATTGCTATGATTTGACTTCTAAGATACCTCAAAAAAATCGAACAGATGACAATAAACAGGTGGCCCAACATTGTCTTCAAAGAGCCATTATGCAGGAGGAAAAGGTCATGGGTGAATCAAAACATCAAGTGGATGAAGAAATGGAATATTGAATAGAATACATGGCCCAAAGACAATAAAGAAATAAAAGTATTTGTTATTGATAAGGTCCACAAAGCTATGTGGGATAAAAGAGGAAGAAAAAAGAGATACTATCTCGAAGAATTTAACTACACTTGTGATCATCAACAAAAGGCCTACATAGGGGCCCTCATCCCTTGGAGAGCTAAGATTCTCATAGCTCAACTAAGGACTAACTCCCACCGGCTTAGATGCGAAACATGTAGATGGAAAAGGCCTAAAGAAAATGGGAAGAAAGACTTTGTGTCTTTTGTTCGGATGGGGTAGTGGAATCAAAAAAACACTTTATTATAGAAT
Source organism: Taxus wallichiana var. yunnanensis (assembly GCA_018340775.1). Lineage (NCBI taxonomy): Eukaryota > Viridiplantae > Streptophyta > Pinopsida > Cupressales > Taxaceae > Taxus > Taxus wallichiana. The sequence goes on along the minus strand of CM031244.1, from coordinate 562,986,079 downwards.
GCAATGCTTATAATGACATTTGTTCGAGATATGCAATCAATTTCAAGACTTTGTCATTATAGGTTATATTCGATGAAGAGTTGATAGCTAAAATGGGAGACTTCATCATCAAGATTAACAAAAGAAAATCTAAATTAGTGAAATTAGAAGAAAGTGGTTTTACTCTCTCATACGTTATTTTTAACCTCGTGGACGTTAAAAGTTTTTCATTTCATTTCATAGTATCAAATCATTTCAAACCAATAGGTCTCTATCGAACTAAAATCAAATCTCATTTTATGTGAAATGAAATGAAAGATTTTAATGACGTCCACGAGACTAAAGAGTCATGGGACCACGAAACAATATTTTAATCGATTTGAGACTCCTTTCAATATCCGCTCTTAATTTGTGAATCTTGAGGATAAAGTCTCATTGCCGCATTGGAAGCTTTGTTCCTTCGAAGAGTGCCTCCAGTCTGTCCACCTTTAGGTTGTTTTTGTACTGAATACGGATATCATCATATGCTGAACACTCCATGACAAAATGCCATTGTCTCGAGCTTGACCCCTTTCTGCGAGAAGAGACAAATTCTCCTTTCCCAATCTTCCTTTGGAATAGTCCATCTACCAGTTTCACATCGAAGATGATGCGATCCAGTTCTTAACTGCGCCACTAGAATTTTTGCTTTACCCTTGATAGTTGTCCCTAGATAAGCTTTTTCATCATGTTCCCGGTGAGATTGAATTCTCTAATATAATGTGCTTTCTTTTGGCCAATCGACCCGTCCACATGGCATCCCGAACTTTTCTATCACATAATTTTTTATTTCCTGTTCTTTGTTAGGACACTCCTGCGCATGTTGATGCCCCATTTGTACATCCATTTATTATTCTGTTTCATCCAGTTTTCTTTCTGCGCTCCAATTATCGTTTCAACTATTTTGGGCGGCGAAGATTGTCCATGTTTTCAACTTTTTTGGATAGCTTATCATCCGATATATTGCAGAAGCTTCCAGCGAAAGAACCCGTCTTACCAACAAGATCTCATAAAGGCAGTTGATTTGACTTTAAGGGAGCTTGTGATTAGATGTTCTCGGATTCTTTCTATCTGTCTCCACCCGTGATTTGACATGCTACTTCCCCAAACTTCGCAGGACCATATAGAGCAATAGGAGTGACCAACAAACCAAAAAGAGTTTTTTTAGTTTTCCGGTCCCAAAGTTTAGCTTTCTGCACTTGTTTTGAAGAAGGAAAGATGCTTTCCAACCTCCTGTATCCTTTTTGCTTTACAAGTTTCCCACTAAGTTTGTGGTGAAAGTCAATCCCAAGATACTTGTATTCATTGACTATTTCTAAAGGGCTCCCCTCAAAAAGGAAGATGTTTTGTCTCTCATTCCTTTTCAAAGTGAAAATCATGATTTTTTTTCTTTGGTGTTCACTTGCATCCCGACTTCCCGACAAAAGAGCTCTAGCGCTTTTAGTCATTCCCTCAAACCTTGGGTGCATTTTTGAAATTAGGATAAGGTCGTCGGCATAAAGGAGTAACTTCACCACGTAACTTGCTAATGAATACCTCCTCCCTCGGTTTTGTTTAACCAATCTTCAAGCTTGTCGATGTATAACCCAAATAACGTGGGAGAAAGAGGGCATCCTTGCTTGACACCGATGTTCTTTGCCGAAACATTCGGACATACCTTCTCTGGTTCTAATTTTAGCTCGACCTGCTCCTCATACTGATTTATGAAGCTGCTGCTCTAAACTCATCTGGAATCCCAAGCTCCTCCATCCTATCCCAAAGTTTCTTTACGGGGCCGTGTCAAAAGCCTTCTTGAAATCAACAAAACAACAAAAGCTTCTTCTCCTTGAGTGTCCCAAACCTTCTCAATCAAATGCCTAAGAGTGATCTGATGATCCATTGTTGAGTACTTAGGTCGAAAACCCGCTTGCCCTTTTGCTCTTTTACCCTCTCTTTCGGCCTAGCTTCTTGATTCTTCGCTCTATCATGCCTCCAAAAAGTTTACGAAGAGGTTGATCATAATGGTGCGATAATTGGACGGGTTATTAACGTCACCACTTTTAAATAAAGGAATAACAACGCTGAGTCGTCCACTCATTGGAAAGCCATTACGATTGACATCATTGAATATTTTTTCGATGTGTGGCACGAGGATCTCAACCCCCATTTTAAAAATTGACTTGCGAGACCATCGATGTCTTGAGCTTTACCACTTGCCAGATTCTTTATGCCCTGCTTGATATCTTCTGCCGAGAAAAGCTCAATCGAAGTCTCAATTATGGGAGGAACATCTTTTTGTTGAGGACGCTCATAAAGGGTCCTTGCATATTCTAACCAATGTGCACCTGTGATATTATTTTCTATGTATTTTTTCTTTTGTTGTAGCTCCTTCCAAAAACCTTTGGGATTGTGTTTTCCAAGAGAAATTAATTCTGTCCTTCTCTTGCACACATAGCTTTCTTTTTTGTGTTGTACCAATCTCTCATAAATCTTTTTATTTTCTTTGTTCATCCCATTTTCTTTCAAAGCTCTCTTGGCAGCTTTACACTCTTCATCATACCACGGGTTTGTCGGAAAAGTATTTGCCGCTCTCTTTCTAGGCTTAGATCTCTCACAGACAGTTAGAGCCTTTTGGATTAAAGATATCAGCAGATTACTACGTATATAACCACTCGATCCCTTGGACGCCGTGTTCTCTATATCTTTCCTCATTATCTGCAATTGCTGCTTAAGGGCTGCAACAAATATTCCCTGATTTTCTTTATTGAGAATGATTTTTCCCTGTTTTTGAGATGCCTTATATAATACGTCAAATTAGCAGATAGCGCAGCTTGCGATGTGGCACCTCGTTTGCCACGCGAGCAAACCCTCAACCCCACTTACATTTACACGAGCCCAGTGGAGTTCAGAAGGCTACTGTAACTTCCAAATTCCTTCCGCATATGTGAACATGGCCATCAAATGCGTTCATCATCCACTTCACACTTCACTACCACTTAATCAACCGCCCTCGCTTCTTACAGGCTTAGCTATTGGAAGGGTTTCGCGTTCAAATGTGGTTAAATTTACAGGAACAAATGTAAAATATTTCAACGTGGCCATCTGTACTGAAGTAAGTGTTTTCAGGCCTGTGAAGGCGCAGGCGTCTCTGTTTTCTTTTTCAAAGAAGAAGGACAGGGCGGTAGCGAAAGAGGAGCTGCTTGAAGCAATTGCGCCCTTAGACAGAGGAGCTGACGCCACTCCCGATGACCAATACCGTGTTGAAAAGGTTATATTTTTAAACCTTCTTAAATGAATGAACGAAAGGCAGATTTTAATAATGTCCACGAGACCAGAAGTTTACGGGACCAAGAGTCATAACAAGAGTATTCCATGGCATAACAAGAGTCTTGTGAAAAGTCCATTCCCTTTTTCATGCTGGGTTTTCTGTTATGCTCTTCTGTTTTTAATACACTTTTGCTTGTTTATTACAATTTTGATATTCCTTACTCCATTGAAAGCATTTTTCCAAAACTGGAAATAATTATCATGGAAAAGAATTATAGAGACTGAGATGTTATTTTCAGCAAAACTGTTGCCGGCAAGTAAACAAGGACTAAAATCAATGCTCCTATGAGGCACACAAATATATCATCACTTAACAGCCATATTAAAGCATCCAGATTATTCTTCCGTTAGCTCCAGAACACCAGTTCCAGAGTGTTGGGCAGCCATTCCCTTAGATTGCCCATGCCTAAAGTTTTCGAGGCCGTCCCTATTCATGAAGAGGAAACTGTTTTACTTGACCGATCTCCTCATAAGGAACACTTGAATTCACCCCACATGCTTAGAGTATGGTTACTGCCATCAATGGAAGGGTGATTAGTCGGGCTGTTAGTTTGCTGCCTGCCCTATTCCATCCTCTGAGTCAACTGGTACCGGTATTTGAGCAGTGTCGGCAAGGATGCCTGCCTACCTGTCTTCAAGTGGGGATATATGTAGGCAGATGTTTAGGCATTTTGTTAGAGAATATATAAGATATTATGCTTTATGAAATGAAAGATTTTGATGACATCCACTAGACTGAGCAGTCAATGGGACCAAGAGCAGTAGTAAGACAGTTCTGTGCTCTAAGAGAGTCATGTGAATGATCAAGTGTTAAGGAAATTACATAGGCTAACTTGATTTTGATTAATTGTTGGTGGGATGGTTGTCTGCAAGACACATCCGTCATAACTTGTCCTATATCAGTGTTTTTTTGGAGATATTGTACATTATTAAGGTTCATAATAAAGATAATGACATTCCTAAATATTAGAGATTTCAAGCTTCTGCAATCTGTAATGGTTAAAGAAAAGATTCAAGTAGAAATTGCATGAAGAATTCTTGAATCCAATTTTTGGACCACAATTTGTTGCTTCTAATGTTGTTATGATTTTTGTTTAGTAAACAGTTTCTATTGATTATTGCATATAATTGTTGTGTTTTCTTATTCACCATCCTACATGGGGCTCCTTTGGAAGGTATTTGACGATTGTATCACAATCCCCACTAAAGTGACTTAACAAGCCTGACAAGCGATTGGTCATATGCCCCAATATTTGCCTAGGATTGCATTGCATCAAATGTTTTACTTTGAGAGTCAGATCCTATTTTGCCCCAAGAATCAAGAAGAGGTACTTGGAAACATGAGTATTGAAAGCAGGGACACCTAGGTGAGGAAACAACAAAAACTTTGGGCTAGAATTCTTAAGGAAATGTCAGGTTAGCGGTGGGAGTGCACATAGGAAACCAGCATTAGTTCTTTACTATATTAATAATTATGGAAGGATTTAGTTTTAAGGGGGTACATGGCAACCTTTAATTAGTATAAAATCCTCAATCTCTCACATAGACTTCTCACAAGAGGAAGGATATGGTATTAAGAAGCTACACGCCTTTTATCAGTAAAAACAAAACTCTCATTGACAACACTCAAGTCAGAAGCCTAACTTCTTCCAATGTGACTACCCTTGTTCCCGTGCCCATATTTTTGGAAAACATGAGGAGGTAGTTGAGAAAGTATCCAATCATGTTAGGACACATGGATCACTAAGAGTTGATTATGACCATCGATCACTTATGGATATGAATGTATGATGAACCTTGACCTTGGGGTTATGTAAAAACAAATTAAGGTGGCAAAAGTGTCCTAAGTTATCACATACCTAATTTTGAGGGACCCAAGTTAAGATTACATATAACTTGGTATTTACTTGATGTATCATTTACACTACCATCCCCTCTTAAGATTAACTAGGGAAGGGAGGAAGGAAAGAGAAAATACAAGCTAGTCCGCCATAATGATAACTTCCATCTCCCTAACAAGGATCTAAGACGCATAAATTTTGGCTTAGTTAAGGGTTTTATAAAGATGTCAAGGGTTTTATAAAGATGTTTGCATTCTGATGTCTGTTCAATAATATCACAAGTCAGGAATTTGTTTTCGGATAAGTTGCCATATGAAAGGCACGTGAATTTCTATGTCTAGTACATTGGTGCTTGACATGATTGCGAAATTTGAATGTCACTTTGATTGTCACACCAAAGATTAGTGAGCATGTCTTGCGGGATTCGAACCTTGATAGATTGGTTCAAATCCATTTTGCATCCTTATTTGCACTACTGCACATCTTTACCCAGCCATTGTGGATGAAAGTACAATTTAATTTGTTTCTTGTTTGACTAAGTCACTGGATCAGAAATAAGAGTGTAGATAAATCCAATATTAATTTTTTGATAATCAACATCAAATGGGAATCTATGTAACCAAACTCACGAAATTGATCAATATCTACATTGCATACATTGAAGCCTTTTTGGTGTCATCTCTCACAAATCCTGAGTAGGAGTGTGATTTTGAATATATGCAACACAATTCATGGCTTCAACTCAAAATTTAGCTTCAAAATTTTCTTCAAGGTATGCTTCTTCCTCCTAGATATCTGTTCTACTACAAAATATAAGGGTTAACACATTGACGTTGAATGCCATGTGTAGTACACAAGTCAATGAATTGGTTGTTGAATTTTCACCTCCATTGTTTGATAGAAGTTGTTGAATTTGATGACTGAATTTTTGGCTACAAAAGATTTGACAGAAAGAAAGTTTCCAAACACGTCACTCTTGTGTTGAGAAAGTAGACCCAAAATCTCTTGGAGAAGTCATCAATAAATCTGTGGACTTACTTTTCACCCAAAAAGGACTATTAAAAACCATGAAGTAATTGTGGTTGAGTTGTAGTTTGTCTTTGCCTCTCCATGACTCGCGTTTGGGAAATTTCTCCTTGTGTTGTTTGCTAAGAGTTTTATTGTGGAAAGCACCATCTTGATAAGTAACCAAAGGTGTTGGATCATGTCTTGCTTAGGAAATTGATGTAAGTAGTGGTAATTCAACTAACCAAACCACACGTGCCAGTTTTTTTTTCACATTGTCGAGTGAGGGATCAAAACTCGTTAAGGTGTTGATGATGCAAAGTTGTCACCCATGCACAACATCAGTGAGTGTAGACACCTAAAAATACCCATTACGCATTACAATGTCCAACAATAATATTTGGTTCATTATTCACCCATATCCCACTTTTAGAATTAATTTAATTAATTCTATTACACTCACTATACATCTCTTTGGATAATTTGATTTGCTATTTAAATAAATAAAAATCAATTATCTACTCGCCTTCCACTCATCTCCACTTCACTAGCCAACTCGTAATGACCCCTTTTCCAGGGCATTACTAATATCTGGGTTCATCTCTTTTATTTGCATTGTAACCCCTTGGCATGCGTAGCACTACAAGTGGGAGTCTCTTTAGTTAGTTTAATGTGCACATAGGTTAGTTGCTTTTATTATTTAATTAAAAATAATAAAGTGCACATAGTCTTAGTTTATTAAATGTTTTAATGAGAGTTTATGTTTTCCCTCCAAAAGGGAAAGGTTGGTCATTGGACATTGCACCCCTTAACTCTATAAAAGGAGGTCGCATTTCCTCTAGTGGGGTTATGTTGATTGAACTTTTGAAATTACTCAATGCTTGGAGAAATGGGATGTTTGCCCTAGCTTTGAAGCCTTCTTGCAATCATTGTTGAGTGAATCTATGTGTTGTTTTTCCATTCTAAGTATTGGCGACTTTGTTTAGAGTATTGGTGCATTCATTTGAGAGTAAATCTGCATTGTATGTGAAGGGTTTGAAGTACTTTTGTGACTGTTATTGCTGCTGCAATTTATTTAGCCTTAGCGACTGGGATTTGCGTTTATTTTATCATGTTTTGGTGTCATATATGCTTGATTTGCAATCTGATCTCTGTTAGCATTTTTATCTAAGTTTGGGGCAGTTATTTAGAGTGTTTTGAGGCTAAAGAAGGGTTGATAATAATTTATATAATTTTATCTAACCCTAGCGACTTGAAATCAGTTTTCTGGGGCTGTTTTGGAGTGGTTTTGTTGATCAGAAAATTCAAATTCTTAATGCAGTGGAAAGCCCTAAATTTCTAGTTTATTTTGCATCTTGTTTCATGGAAAAACACTGAGTATTGAATGAGTTATGAATTTTAGAAGATTTCAGCTGTTTGCAAGCTATCTGGTTGATATTAATTAATATTTATTTCAGATCTGTAGTTTGGGATCAATTTAATATTGGATTTGGTTGTAGAAATTAGGAGGAATAAGGAGAAAGTAATTTTATAATTTTTGGAGTTGATTTGATGCCCTAAATGTGCTGGGCGACCTACTTTTTAGGGAAAAATTAGGGTTTCGTGTTGGCTGTGCGAAATCTGATTTTTCCATATTATTCATATTTTTGTGGCCCAAAATCCAAAGTTTGAAGGTTTTTGCCTGGATGGTTAAGTGGGAAATAATTTTGGAAGATTGCAATAGTTGGGGTGTGATTATTAATTATTTTTCAGTTGATTAAAAATCTGATTTGAATGTGTTTAAATTCCAATTGTTTTCTTCAAACTATCCCACCACCTTGGCTAGTTCCAACCCCATTTGGGTTCGAAATAGCTGACATTGGGATATTTTAGGTTGAAGCAAAAGGGTTTATCCATTCTTTGCTTGATCTTGACAAGTACTTATCCATTTTCCAACTTGTCCTAAGAGGGGACATTACTCAAGTTGACTAGTCACCCCACTCAAGTTCTAGAATCCTACAAACATGGAAGCAAATATGCACGTACAATTTGGAATAATTCAAGAGCCAATTAATTTGAAATAAAGCTTCTTTATTTCTCATTCAAAGAGCCAACTGCACAAAATAAATCAACCATGCTAAATAAGGAAAATGAAATCAATAGCACTGTAATTCAGTCAATTCCACCTTCTTAATCCATGGCTTCCTATAAATAAGAAGCTCCATTCATCTCAAATCATCATTGGAAGATTGAGGAATTTGTAATGTTACTATGTCAAATTGCCATTGGAAATCACTCTTACACATCGTTATGTTGTCCAATTGATCACCAAATCAATCATCAATCAATCATCATTGCTCATAGCTTGGCTTCACTTCCATTCGAAATATCTTGGAGCATCCACAAATCAAAAGAAATCAATCTCTCATCCGGATCCAACAAGAGTGTCACTCAACCCCCCCACTCTTTAGCTGGTCGATTTGAGGTTCGCAACTAGTGAGCACACGTACTTAAAATCAATGGGCAGCTTGCACACCCTATAAATTCAAAGATGTGAAAATATCACATATAATTGTATTGATTTAGAATTATAATAGATATTTATAGAGGGTTAAACCTTTTTCATAACAAAAGAAGTATCTTCCGCATGGGCTGCCTCTGAAAACAACATTAACTAGATACACCGAGCCTACCTTTTCACGACTTATAGAATTACCCATTTATTTAAGAGCCTACACTAGATCTAATGGCTTCTTTGTTTATTTTAGTAGAACTAACAACTTTCATAACATATGAGCTGATGTACAAAATGTTAGAAGATGTGAACAAAGAAGGAATGAAGAGAATGAAATACACACATCATAGATTGTGTGTTCGCCATTTATTATGCATGGGATAGTTCTGAGATGGTTGAGGTGATTACAACCGAAAATTAGTTAACTTACAACAAATAACGACTTAATAATAAAAGGGAAGCCTTATATTCTAATATCCCCTTAAGGCTTGTTGTATAGAAAGCAAAAACATAAATATTGATAGAAAATTAAAATAACGTGAAATGGAACCACGCATTCTTCATAAACTTTCTTTTTGAAAACAGTTCTTTGACTAAGTAGAACTCCATCAAGCTGCCTCATAACCTTCATAAAGGTGTAGCTTCCGAGCTAAATTCTCAAGTTTTGATTCCACCTCCCCAAACTCCCGAATTATGAACCTCTCGAATTATTGGACAACCATCCATGTTGAGCTACATCCACAGTGCTCCATCAAGTTGTCTCATGACCCTCGTAAGAGTATAATTCCCAAGATCCACAAACTCTCGAACTAACTGGGCAACCATCCATGTTGAGCTTTATTTGCGCTAGATCCTTTGATGTCTTCAAAGTTTGGGCTTCTTTAAAATACATATTCTTCATCAGCGAATTTTTCACCCATTTTTGGTTTGTCCTTGAACTTTTCCTTCCAATCAATTGACGAGAACAAAATGTCACCCTCATCATCCAAAGTAACACCTGTAACCTCCAACTAATGGTCCTTCGTTATGCGGATAACTTGTGTTGTGCTTAGATCCCAAGCAATAAAAAGCATATTTATTCCTCCTGACACGAGTGCACCTTCAGGAAAATGTGCACTAGGAGGCATTCAAGCTAGAGGGCCCACGTAACTGTCATGTCCTGCAAATGTTTTCTTTAAAATGTATCTTTTATTGTTTGCTTCATCGACAAACCAAAAATGCATAACAATGCCCCTATCTCCAAAAATTGCATAACCCACATTCCTGTGCAAGAAATAAAGTTGCTGATGGGTTGGTGAACTGGGCCTTAGATAACAAGGATCTTCTTTGCTATGGCATGCCTCCTACATGGTGGTCCAACAAGCTCCAAGAGGACATCAGATGTATTCTAAATCGTGATTCCCAATCATGATTATTTCTTCAGCTCTTCTTTTGTATAATGCTCAAGCTTGGGCAAATAGCTTTCAGGCTTGGCATAGTCAAATATGTAATTTTGATTCCCACCTAATATAATCTTTGGCTAGTGTTTTTAAAAAAGAAATAAAAAAATTGCATAATCCTCGAACATTGTCTCGTGACCTCACAACTCACATCGAGGCGATATTGGTTGTCTTCCATTGCCATTTCTTTTCTTCTTTGAAATTATAGAGCTTTCGAGACAAGTAAAGAAATTTATGCAAAATGAATGAGGGTTTCAAGTTAATATAACTTGAAAAAATAATAGGATTATTCAAACGAGATAAATAATAGGATTATTCCCATGCCCTAGCCTTTTGCGACTATATTTTTGTGCCTTACGCGATTGTATATTCGTCTTTATTCTGCCCTAAATAACCCTCGTAATTTGTATTTTCCGTCTGTGCCATTTGTGATTGTATTTTCTTCTTTATGTTGCCTTAAATGACCCTCACGACTAGTATGGATAAGCTAAGAAAAAAATGTGCCTTTGACATCTATCTCGTGTGCCCTAGCAATCTGTTTTGCACCTCGATTCAAGACTTTACTATCACATTTGCATTTGCTCATGTTTTCTCCTGACGTTTTTAACTTTGAAGATAAAATCAAATTCATGGTTTTCCTTTGTGTTTTAAAGTCTGCATGCCCTAAACATGTGCTTCAAATGAATATAATTTGCGATTTAGAAATGTCTTTTTTAGCCCATGCTTGTGGAAATGTTTTGCAAATGATGTAACTTGTGAATTATAGTCTTCGTCTTTTCTATTGTTGAAATACATCTTTACATCTTTCTCCTCACTTGTTTGACTACGATACCATTGTTAGAAGATGTGAACACAAAAGGAATGAAGAGAATGCATAATACACACATTGTAAATTGTGTTTCTGTCATTTTATTATGCAAGAAAGTCAAAAATGGCTGAGGTGGTTACAACTGAACATTAGTTAACATATAACTAATAGTATTGTAAAAATTGGTCATAGTGCAAAAAGCTTAACACAATAACACTGCAGATTCAATTCATTTGACACACTATTACAATAGGAAGCTCACCACATATAAAGGAGTCATCTCTCCTATTATTTAGGAAATCTATAAACAAACCTACAACCACTCCAATCCTTATTTCAGTGGGTTGTTATAACATCACTAACAATTTACCTATATACGAATATATGCAATAACCCATTAATGTTAGCACTAACCAATATATTTTCCTGACATTCCCCCCCTTAGTGCGATCATGTTAGAAAAACATTCACACTCTCAACTGCAGTATGATCACCCCTGTGAAACATGTCCTACAATGTGACTCATGATCTTGATCAAAAGAAAGGCTCTCTCCTTCCATGGTTTTAAACAGGCTTACCACAAACCTTGACGTGAACATGCCCCATCAACTGTCCACCTTGTGTGGTTTTCGTATCCTCCCACAAACCCTTTCAAGATCCATGAATTGACTTACTCTGGTGTTTTTGTTCGCCACTATGCTTGTACATCAGGGAAGTATATAGGAATCACAACTCACTTATTACAAAACTGCACAATAGAACATATACAAGAAAGATTTCACATTACTTCCTATAAGAATCACAATGTTCTTAATTGCAGCCACTGTTGTCGATCGCTGCCACTCGATCTCGAATAGCAAAGGAAACTGCCATTGCCACTGGAAGTTGCCCTTGACTTTACTCGTTTTAGGCTTAGAATGGAAATGGAACATTGGTGTCATGTTCCCCCATAATGTGAAATTTCTACACACGAACACTGAGAAGAAACTGTATCGAAGTACATACTACTGAACAGATCTTGCTGCACATGGTCACCATTGCAAGTGAACATATTCACAAGCGGACCATCTTCCAATGAAGTATGGCGGTCGAGAGGATCACGTCGGTCGAGAGGATCGCGACAATCATCGTGCTCAACACAACTTCGTTTCAGTATCCACCAAACACCACACAAAGCAACAGGAACACAACAAACTGAAGTACACTGAAAAGCATATACTCACACTATATATATGCCACCACATCTGCTATGTGGCCTCGTCGTTGGTGATTGACGAGAGGATGCTGCTTGTCCTCCATCCTCCTGTGCCTCCATCCTCGGTCTCATGTTGTTAGTTTAGCCGGATTTGATCATGGAGTTCAAATATAAGTTGGATGTTGGGTAACACCGAAAATGCGTCGTAAGGCATTTTTTTAATTTTTACAATTTTCGACTCTTGACTTTTTGATGATGACGATACTATATGACTAGACAATTTACAATGACTCAATTTTTGACACTTATCCTAAATAAGACACAATGACCCTAATGAGGTGATAGTGACAATATTTATTCTTTTATGACCCTAACAATACAATAAAAAACACGACTAAATAATAAAAAAGCTTTAACAAATCCTATTTCAAGATATGACGTGGCAGACTTATATGACTCATTTGTTTATTTTGATAAACTTCACGGGAAATGACTATTTTAAACATCAAATATTGTATACCCGAACATGGACCTATGAACACCAATGACTTATTAATTTTTAATGAATAGACTAAAAGACAACAGACTTTATAAAGTGTGGGCAATTTAGAATGATACCGCTTAATCAAATCGACATAAACAATAATCTAATAAACTAGACTCAAGCTACAAAATGGCTTTTAACAATCAACATAAAGAAATAGACTCAAAATAATAAGCGATCTAATAATATGGACCCACGTGACTTTCAATCTGTATAAATAAAATTATGACCTTAGTAGAAATACCATACGGAGATTTTAACTTTGGCTGTTCATTCACTTAGGGCGTAGGTCATTGGAAGCGAGATTGGATTTGCACGAGCCAAGAGATCAAGCTAATTTGGAAGAATTCACAGGTTCACACGTCTTGACAAAATACGCAATCTTCCTGACTGAATATGTATATACAAGTCGACGGTGCTGATGATTTAATAGTGCTGCAGGTCAAGAGGACAGACTTTGACTATATTTTCATAATCAAACGCATAAATCTTGAAGCGAGCAGACGGTGTAGACAGCTGGGTGGGAGATGTCAACTATAAGAAGATTCCTTAGCTTGAAGCATTCAATCTGACTGATCTAATATTGACGAATCATACAATTGTTAAAAAAACATATGGATTACAGATCAACAAATATATTATTCACAGACACGGCTTTGAATTCTTCCTTCGTTGCAATTAGGCGCTTATGGAGGATCAGACACCACTAGTTATCAACCCTAACTCTAAATGATGCCTTTGCTTTGTAGAATTGAAGCTCAAAAACTCCACAGGACTCTCATTGAATTGTTCTTGCTCTGATACCAGATGTAAAAATTGGTCAGAGTGCAAAAATCTTAACACAATAACACTGCAGATTCAATTCATTTGACACACTATTACAATAGGAAGCTCACCACATATATAGGAGTCTTCTCTCCTATTATTTAGGAAATATATAAACAAACCTACAACCACTCCAATCCCTATTTCAGTGGGTTGTTATAACACCACTAACAATTTACCTATATACAAATATATGCAATAACCCATTAATGTTAGCACTAACCAATATATTTTCCTAATGGTAATTTAATAATAAAAGGTAAGCCTTATATTCTAATACAAAATAGCCCATATACATAAATATTATTCAGATATTATTCAAATGTTTGATTTAGGTATGCAAGATTCAACCTTTTTCCCTTCTCAAGAATGATTGAATTTGGGAAATAGAAAAAAGATTGGAAGTGAGTTTTGGAAAACAATACACATCGTAAGTTCCATCTTGCGACTCAACATCTCTAGGCTGAAAGCCTGAACCTAATACTTAAAGAGGCCTACTATCGCTGATGTAAATTTATTTGGTCTTACAAGAAGAAAGCTATGGTAAATATATTCATACTTTTCCATATGATCAGATTCCTTTGAGTCTATAATCCAATCTCCCGAAGGGGTTTCATTTACATTAAAAGTTGTAGCAAAAAGGTCACATTGTTTACCATGGGAAGATAAGGAGAATCAAAATTGATATTATGTTTCTTCATAGCTGATTCCAAGTTTTGCATATTCATCCAACATCTAGACTCCAAGTGATCATTTCTTCTGCACTATCTGCATGCCTAGAGTTGATCTTTTCTTTTTGCTTTGAAGTAGAAGGAGAAGAGGAGTGTTGAGGGCCTCTTTTTGGCTCCTTGTAAGGTGTTAATACTTCTCGAGGAAGAGATCCTTTGACATGCTTGGGTGTGTTAGCAAATAAATTTGTCCTCTTATCTTTGCAACAACATGTAGGAGAGAGTCCCTCTGTAATGACCCTTTCAAGGGTTTTAACCACACAAAATGTAGATCTGGTTTTTAAATTGCAGCAGATTGTAAATGCAAAATCAACAACTATATTTACCTCGAAATATGCCAAAAACACCATGAAACACCTTGAATCCACTTGCTACAATTTTATATGTATTTTATGGAATAACAAGAGCCAAAATCACAAAGAAATACTGAAGAACTCATTGCTGGAAATTAATTATGAACAGATTATTGCAGCCACAAGAAAATTATAGATCTAGGGCATAAACCCCCAAAATCACCAAACTTCAGATTCCGGCCTTAGAAAATATTATAAATCAGATTATCAATCCAAATTACTCAAATAGTTCACCAAATGTTCAAAACCCTACCCAAGGTAGGTTGCTCCACTCATAATAAATCAATAACAAGCTGAAAATGACAAGTCTCTCTCCAAATCAGCCTCAAACATCAATCCCAAGCCAAGGAGAAGGGTTTTCATCCTTCCCTCAACCTCTAGAAGGGTTTTTCGTCCTTCTAGGCAAGTCACATAAGGAGGTTTTCGTCCCCAAATGCAAGAACAAACAACTCTAAGCTCACTTTGCTCCAATAAGATAAAATGCGCAAAGTCTAGATATCAAATGATGCCTTAGATCTCCTTTTATATCCTTCAATTGGCGCCAAAGTACTAAAAGGTAAGGCCGACTGTATAAGAAAGGAAAACACTAAAGAAAATATAAAATATTAGTAAAAACATATCATATAGCTGCTCAATGTTCTTCTCCTTCATCTTTTCTTCTTTGCCACGAGAGAAGGAATGGCAAGAAGACCAAATATCAGCTCCTAAGTGGGAAAAAGGGACATTACAGTCCTCCCTTCCCAAAATTGCTTGTCCCCAAGCAATTGCAATTGTGGATGTTCTAAGATCACTGCACTCTCCCATGTAGCATCTTTAAGGGGAAGATCCTTCCAACAAACCAAATACTCTTTGATACTTCTATTCCTCAATTTCCTTTCACGAACTTCAATGATATCTTCCGGAATTAGGACCAATTTACCTTCTTCATCCAATGGGGCAGCTCATGTGAAGGAGTAAGATGCTGCCCAAGTGCCTTCTTAAGGCATGAGACATGAAAAACATTATGTATTTTGCTTTTTTCCAGAAGCTCTAGCTCATATGCAACCTTACCTACCTTGCTTATCACCTTGTATGGACCATAAAAACGTGGCTTCAATTTTTCCACACATTTTTGCCTGATGGAAGATTGCCTCTAAAACTGCAATCTCAAGAACACCATGTCTCCGACTTGAATGTCCTTTCCTTCCTATGCTGATCGCATATAATTTTTTCGGATTTTATGCATGGAGAAGGTTCTCCTTAAGCTCCCTTAGGATATCTTGGCTACGCTGAATTAAATCTCGAGCTTTTGGCACCCTACTATCAGTCATAACCAAATCAACAAAGGAAGAAACATCATACCCATACAAAGCCTTGAATGGAGACATACCAATGGACATTTGGAAGGTAGTGTTGTAACAAAACTCAACCATGTACAACCACTTTATCCACGCTGATTGCTGCCCATCAATGTAGTTCCGTAGGTACCCTTCCACCCATTTATTCACTATTTCAGTTTGCCCATCCGTTTGGGGATGGTAACTAGTGCTATGAGCAAGTTGTGTACCCACCAAATGAAACAACTCCTTCCAAAACATGCTCAAGAACCGGCTGTCCCTATCACTATTATTTCCTTGGGTAGCACATGAAGTCTAAATATTTATTTGAAAAACACATCAGCCACTATAGGAGCATTGTACTTAGCCGGAAGGGGACAAAAATGAGCATATTTAGTGAGTCTATCAACTACAACATACAAACAATTTTTACCTTGGACCATGGGCAGCCCCGTAATGAAATCCATAGAGACACTTTCCCATTTTTGAGTGGGAATGGGAAGTGGTTGAAGAAGACCAGCTGGAAATGTATGCTCCGCCTTGTTTTGTTGACATGTAAGGCACTCCGGATGTATTGGAGCACTTCTCCTTTAAGACCCTTCGATAGAACCTTTCTCTTATGTCTTGGTAGGTCTTAAAATAACCGGATGACCAGTGAAGGGTCATCATGAGTGGAGACACCTAATATATGCTTACACTTAGCATTTCATCCAATTCAACCAATTGACGACACTTCGTTAATCAACTCCTCTTCGCTCCATTCTCGGATGCCCATTTATGACACCTTCTCGGTCGTATTTCTCCTATAATCAGCTTGTTTGGCTAATATCTCTCTTATTAGCTAAACATTCCTCCTTCGACCATTTAGAACTTCCCTAGTTCTCTCTAGACTACTTCTATTGGCTTCGTAGGCTATCTAAAATCGATCACAATTGGTTGGCGCAGACCCTCCTGACTCTCAATGAGTCTCTAATCACTTGCTAATCAAGTTTAACTAGCCTAAAACCTAGTTAACTAGCCTAAACCAAGCTTAACTAAGCCTAAAGCATGTTTATCCTAATCTAAAAGTGCTTTTGAGCTTTAGTCCCACATGCACCCAAATTCCAAATTCTTCCAAACCAAAAACTATAAATACAAGGCTAAGCCTACCCATTTAAACACACAACTTTACATAAGCTAAAGCCAAAAACAAGCCTAAGAATGCTTAAGAGCTCATTTGCATTAGCCAAGCTAATAAGGCATTTGATCTCGGCTATCCTCCTTTAAAATAGCTTCATCTTGCATCCATGTTAGGTTAGTAATGAAATAGCTAAACTTGGCCATGTAGCCATTTAGTGAGATTTATTCACCCTCATGGAGTAAACAACATAACTGAATGCTTAGATCTTCTTAGGTTCATTATTTCAAGCTTTCAAAGAATAGAGGTTAACTTCATTTGTTTAGTTTGCATGTTTATTTCAAATTAATGTATGCAAAGAAGAAAACCTTGCTCATTTCTTATCACATGGTCCATTGATCAGATTTCTAAAAGCCTTTGGGGTTTCTTTAGAGATTCTTACCCCAAATCCATGGCTTTTACAACTTTTCATTGAACACAATGAGTAGCCCTCAAAATCTTGCTTTTAATTTTAGATTCCAGCACCGAATAAACTCGTTTTTTTAGAGAATTAGCCCATCCACCACCTTATACCTCCCATCACTTATTTCTCCTTCAAAGACATCACTAGCAAACTTATTTTTTGCATACTCAGCTGAAATCAATGCTTTCCAATCCGCTGTAATTTTTGATAAAGAACAGAAATATGACTCACATGAAATGGCCTCTTCTACTAAATAATTAATTTGGGGTGTGCTATGAAGTATACCTTGCAAAGAGACTCTTTTCCCTTGGTCCATGAAGCTCATCTCCATGTTTTGATAGTTGAGAGTGAGCTCTCCCAACAAGCACAACCATTGGACTCCAAGTATGATGTCAAACTCAGCCATGTTAATCACAAAAAAATCAGCACATACCTCATATAACCCCATGGTAATGTGGATTTGAGAACACTTTTCGTACATTGCATAGAGTGACCATCCGCTATCCTAACAATGAAGCCTTTGAATTTCTCAACCTTCAATTTCAGATTTGAAACCAAACATGCATTTATGAAATTGTGAGTAGCTCCTCCATCAATCAAAATTGTGACCTTATGCCCTTGTAGATCACCCTCAATATGAAAAGAGTTGTAACTTGGTGCTCCCAATAAGGTAGCAAGAGTGCTATCACCTCTTCCGGATCATAGTTGAAAAAATCGTAAATCGGGATTAATCGGCAGGGCAAATTTTGAATCGGAAATCGGGAATCGGCAAAAAATCGGCAAAAAATCGGCAAAAATCGGCAACTTTATCGCTACTTTTAAAAACATTTAAATTCATAAAATATACTTAAATTAAATGTAAAAACAATGTTAAATGATGCAAGAAGTGACAATGTAAAAAAAATGTTAAATGAAAAATCATTCGCTATACAAAATGGAGACGCGGACGGGGAAAAACAAAAGCGTATACGCGCGCCATGGATTTCAGGGAAAAATCGCTGCAAATAGGTATAAACCCGCGCTTGAACAAGTATAAAGTTTAAACCGCGCCCGAGCGGGGAAGAAGGAGGACGGCTGGTAAAAGCGACCACGGATCGGTGAAAAGCGCGTACGACAGGTAAGAAATGCACACGATTTGATTAAAAATACGCGCCGTATTTTAGTGCTCTCATGCGCATCCGACGGAAAGAAGAAAAAAACAAATCGATTTACTTTATTTTCGTCTTGCACCCTAGCGCGTTTTTTTCCACCGATTTTCTCCGATTTTAGACAGCGATTTTCAGCGATTTTGAGGGTTTTTTAAAGCGATTTATCGGCGATTTATACCATTTCGAAAATCGCGATTTTTGCAAGTTTTATCGTGTGGCGGTGACGCGATTTATCGCGATTTATCGGCGATTTTGGCGATTTTGAATCTATGTTCCAGATCTTTTCCAATACACCATCATGCCTAGTCTCATCCACATCATTGCTATCATCATCTTCACAATATGAAATTACTTCAATATAATGAACCTTACCTTTACCCAAACAACGGTGTCCTGGAGTCCATGGATCCTTGCATGAAAAACACAAATTCTTCCTTCGTAATTCATTCTTTGCCTCCTTATCATGGCTGGTTTTCTGCAGATCCGTGTGAACATTAGGCACTTTTTGAAGAGGTCTCTTTGGTTGGTCCAAAGGGATGCTTCTAGGCTGCTTGGGGGTTGTTTCCCTCTCAATCGACCTTAGGAACACTGCCGATTGCTGCTGATTTTGTGGTAGCACCTTGAGATCAAGAGCCTTCTTTATTGCCTTTTGTAGAGACAAAGGATCAAATGCATGAAGCAACCCCTTTGGGGCTCAATCAAACCCTCTACAAAAACACAATGAGTCTTCTTTTAGACAAATCCGTAATCATAACGGAAAGCCTCCGAAAATCAACTACATACTCCTCCACGGTACCTTGTTGCTTCAATTGTGCAAGTTCACAAAAATGTACCTCTAGATTCACTCTATCAAATCGATCAACGAGTCTTTGGCAAAACTCATCATAGGAATCTATCTCACCATGCCATTGTGTCACAAGTCCATGTGTAATGTCCCCATTTTTGAAGACCCTTAGCCTATCTTTCCCCATGGGCTTTTGGGATGATGCAAGGGAAAATTATGTTAAGTAATTAAATGATATTGCTTAGAGAGTGATTTTAATCATTTGTCATTATAAAACAATATTCATTTAATTATTTAATTATGGATGTTGAGTGGTTTTTCCACCACCTTGGAGTATTGCTCACAAAAGAATATTTATTGAGCAATTGATGTAATTTATTATTTAATTTAATTCCCAAAAATGCAAAATGAAAAGAGGAATTAATTAAATAATATTAGGGTGGCTTTTAATGTCAAAATACCCTTAGAAAGGGACGCCACACATAGGGAGAATAAAATATTTTTAATTTGTGTTTTCCCTCCAAAAGGGAATTCGAATTTTTGTACCTCTTGCCTATAAAAGGAGGTCATGGGATCATTGTAAAAACTTATGCTATGTTATGATTAATTCGACTTGGACTCCATGCTTGGAGTAGGGATGTATGCCCACCATTAATGCTTGTTCTCTCTTGCATTGAAAATCTCTTTGTTGACGGTTTGGTGATCAATCTGAATAATTTATTGTGCTTTTTGCAAATTGATTTGTTTGTGGGAAGTCTTTCATGCCCAATGACTTGCATTATGCTTTTATGTTGGTTGTAGTAATCTGTTGAAGCAAGTATTTTATACTCTAACCCCAGTGAATTCCTTTATGATGGTTTTAAGCATTTGTTAAAGTGGTACAACTTGGATGTATGCATGATATTGTGAGATTTATAGCCCTTATATTGCAGTGACTACTTTAGGCAAGTTTGATGCTAATATTGGATGTAATGGTCGATCTTGGTTTGAATAAAACTGCCATTTGCTTCTTTGACCAACGACTCCTTTGGGCTGGTAATTAAATATTTTAATGCATGTTTTGAGCCCTAGAACAACCAACAAACTGTGAGGTATTATTTATTAATGGCAGCGACTCCATTTGGGTGAATGTTAAGGGTTTGATGCATGTTTTGAACCTCACATGATCAGTGAACTGTTAATATACTTTGCACATGCCCTAGCGACCTGTAGTTGCATGAATTATGATGATTGGGTCTCCTATTGGCAGCGATTTATAGTTCTACTTGTGACTGAAATATTCCAGTTATTGGCGGCTTGTCTGAGGCTCATATTGTGTGAAGAATATATATATTTTGGGCAACGATTCTTATTTGTTTGCAGATCCGCTTGTGGCTAGGAGATTGCATATAAATATGGCATGATTCAATGGTGTTGAAAGTCTCTTTTGGTAGCCAAAAGGACTAAGGGTATTTTGGTATGTTTTGTGAATGGTTTGATCACCTTTTCAGCGTTCCACATCTGGAATTGGATCAAATTTTATAAACATATATTTAGCAATTTGTATTGGTGGATTTAGATCAGATTTGGAGGTCTTTGCAGCTGTGTTTGGTCTTCATATTTATTGGAAAGCAATCTGATTTTCTGAGTTTCATTAGTCCCAGCTGTGAATTAATTGCTTAAGCTATTTAGTAGAGGCCATTAAACCCCTACCTTTGGGTTTATTGAGTCATCTACTTGAATGGTTCAAGTACTTTTGGCTGGATTTTACTATTTGCAGTTGGTTACTAATAATTTAGAGTGTTGAAGAGTTCGTTGGTTGCCTTTTCTCTAAAATTCCATAAGGGGGATATTACACCATGAAACCACCACTCATGAGCAACGTCCTCAAGATGTAGAGTGGAAAATTTAATTGCATCTTCTTCCACCATAGGCTTTAAAGACAAATATGTATCCGATTTTTGAATCCAAGCCCTAGCGGTACCTTTTGTAAATCCATCAAATGTAGAAAAAGACAGATCTGATTTTTGAATTCAAGGATTTTAACCATAAACACAAAATGCAGATCTGATTTTTAAATTGCAGCAAACTGTAAATGCAAAATCAACAACTATATCTACCACAAAATATGCCCAAAAACACCATGAAACACCTTGAATCCATTTGCCACAATTTTATATGTATTTTATGGAATTACAAGAGCCAAAATAAAAAATAAATACTGAAGAACTCATTGCTGGAAATTAATTATGAACAATATTGGCTTTGATCATTGGCTGTTTCTTTTGAGATAGGAAATCCTTTCGGCATAATGTTCCCTTTAGATTTCGGTTGATGTTTGCAACATGATAATATCGAGATAATGCATTCAACAATGGTGGATGTAAGGTACGTAATATTCCCTTGTGGGATATTCAATTAAACTTGAAAGTAAATTACTTCTAGATGAACTTAGAAGATCAAATCTTCTTAGGTTCACTGAAATAACCCAATGTTAGTTTCAATACAACCCAAATGGGGTTGGAGTGAGCCAAGGTGGTTGGTTAGATGGGCTAGCTAATTGAAATTCAAACTTAACTAAACCAGATTTAATTTGTAGTAGTGGAAAATAAATAAATACACAAAAATCAGCTGAACTTTGAAAATTAATTACTTCTTCCAAACTCAATATTTTCTCATGAAACAAAGTGCAAATGGAAGCTAATAATTTTATCTTTCCACACAACTATCAAACTAATTTTTCTGATAAGTAAAACCACTTCAAATCTGCCCTAAAAATCTAAAGACAAGTCGTTTAGGGTTAGGAAAATTAAACAAATGTTTTCCAGCCTTGAAGATGCTTCCAAAACCTCTGAAATATGCTCCACAGATCTGCAATAAATATCTGAATAACAACTTGTAAATGTGTCAAAATCCTCTCAACAAAATATATTTTATTCCCCAATCAAGTCGATTTAGCTTAAACTAATTGCTGTTGTGAATGTGGCCCAAAATATCATCAAAATAAACACTATACACTTGGAATAACATGCGAGAATTAATTCAATTTTAAATCCCTACCAAATCATTATGGAATCATACCAAAATATCATTCAACAAGTTGATTTGGGCAAGATAAAAATCTTGAAATATCAACAGACCTTTAAACCCTTATAACACCTCTAAAATATGCAAAACACACTCCAAAACAAGTTGACTTGCTCCGAGAATAAAACAATAACATATAATCACCATAAATTCTTCATTAACTCGCTCTACAAAATATGCATAAACACTCCCAAATAAGGCGCCTTATATAAATTAATAGTATCATGCAAGAACTTATCAATTCAAAGCTTGAACGCGCACTTCACATAATGGTGGTGTTGAAGAACACTTTTATTTTTGGATCACAAGTGGGCATACATCCCTTTTCAAGCATAAAGATAAGTTTGATAAACCGTCAACATGTTTCAAAAAAGGGACTGTTATCCTTTTATAGATTTGCAATGTAGAGCTCCAATGTTTCCCTCCAATTTTGGCGCATTTCTCTAGATGGGAGAGATTTGAATTTAAAATGGCCTGAAAGTCAAACTCCAATTCCAAAAGTTAATTCCCTCCAAAACATATTCAAATTAAATGCATGAGAGGAAATTAAATATTAATTAATGCCCATAAAGGAATCGACTTTTGCCTAATTAAATCGATTTATCCCAAATAATAATTAATTAATCCATGGAATAAATCGATTTGCTCCTCAAATAAATCGACTTGCCTAAATAATTAAATATTAAATAATAAACACAAATCATTTCATCCCGAGAGAATAATATTTAATTTTTTTATCCCACAATTAATTCACTTTAAAGGAGTGGATTAAAGGAAATTGATTTGCAAGAATTAATTATGGTTTGGAAAAGGGGACATTACAGTCCTCCCTTCCCAAGATTGCTTGTCCTCAAGCAATCGTACATATGGTTGATCCATCTCTTTTTCCAACACATATGGCCTTCTAGAAAGTGCATCCGCTGCCACATTATTCTTCCCTTTCACATATTCAATGTCAAAATCAAAAGCTTGCACCTTACTTACCCATTTTTGTCTCTGTCATTCAATTCTCTTTGGTTAAGGAAAAATCTCAAACTATTATGATCATATTTGATTAAAACTTGCCACATACCAAGTATTGTCTAAATTTGCTCAAAGCATGCATGATTGCCAACATTTCTTTATCATACACACTATACCCTCTCTCATGAACCTTCAACTTTCTACTCTAAAAAACAATGGGGTGTTTATCTTGCATTAGGAAAGCCCCTATTCCTTCACCGGAAGCATCACATTCTACCACAAAAGGCTTAGAAAAATATGGAATTGCAAGTACCGGGCAAGAACACATTACCTGCTTCAATTTTTCAAATGCTTCTTGTGTTGGTTTGGACTATTTGAAGCCCCCTTCTTAGTCAAATCGGTCAAAGGAGCTGCAAATCGTGAGAAACCCTTAACAAACCTTCTATAGTAGCTACAAAGACCACAAAATCCTCTCAATTGTGTGAGAGAAGTGGGAGTAGGCCACTCCATAATCGCTGCAATTTTTGCTTATCAACTTGCACACCGTTAGCACTAATAATATGCCCCAAATATCCAATCTCCTTCAAACCAAATTCACACTTAGATTTTTTGGCAAAGAAAGAATGCTGCCCCAAAGTAGATAAAACCAAATCTAAATGCATCAAATGCTCCTCCCAAGTTTTGCTATACACAAGAATGTCATCAAAAAACACTAGCACAAACTTCCTTAGATATTTGCTAAACACATGATTCATGCAAGATTGAAAAGTAGCCGGTGCATTAGTTAATCCAAAAGGCATAACCAAGAACTCAAAATGCCCAAAATGACATCTAAAAGCTGTTTTGTGCACATCCTCTTCCCTTACCTTGATTTGATGATACCCGGATTTGAGATCTATCTTAGAAAAATATGTAGCACCATGTAATTCATCAATCAATTCATCAATCCTAGGAATGGGATACCTATTTTTGATAGTCTTCTTATTCAACATACGATAATCAATACACATTCTCATAGTGCCATCCTTTTTCTTAACCAAAACTACGGAAGATGCAAATGGGCTAGAACTAGGCCTTATGTGTCCCATATCAAGAAGTTCCTTAATAGTTTTTTCAATTTCTTCCTTATAAACTCTTGGGTGGCGGTAAGGAGTGATCATAATGGGCTTAATATCCTTTTCCAACTCAATAATATGCTCAAAACCCCTATTGGGAGGTAACCCATGTGGCAAATCATCAAATACATGAGAATGCTTGTCTAAAACAACTTGTAACTCACCTTGTAAAGACTGCTGTTCTGATTTTTCTGATTTAATTGTGATATAGCAGCTAGCTGCCCATGCAATTTGCCCTCTCCTAAAGGCCCTTTCCATCCTCTTCATTGACACCTCTTGTGGTGCACCATTTGCCATGCCTTTTAGGATGACTTCCTTGCCATCTTTAGTGAATTTTAGCTCCATGGTTTTGTAGTTTTGTGTGAAATCACCTAGAGAATGCAACCATTGTACACCCAACACAAGATCAATATCACCAATATCAACAACATAGAAATCATCAATTACCTTATGCTTTCCAAGCATGAGAGGAAGTTGTGCAATCTTTGTAGAACATGGAAGAGAGGTCCCATCCACTATAGTCACTTTGAAAGCTTTGCAATTCGTGGTCTCCAAACCCATCTTCCTCACCAACTCCATCAATGAAATTATGGGTGGCCCCACTATCAACCAAGGTAGTGACCCTTTGTCCTTGAATGGTGCCCTTCACCCGAATGCATGATACTTGGGAACACCGGAAAGAGAGGCAAGAGTGCTTTCCATTTCCTCATTTTCTTGCACATGCTCAACCAATTCTTCATTAGTCTCATTGTTAGTATCATCCAAATCAAAATTAAGCTCAAAATTTGAATCAATAACCTCAATGTAATGGATTTGACCTTTACCCTTACAATTATGACCTCTTACCCATGGAGCCTTGCAATCAAAACATAAACCCTTCTTTCTTAGTTCATCCCTTGTGTCTTGGGGCTGACTTCTATGTGGCGGTACATAGGGTTGGTTTGGCCTTTTTGGGGCCTCTTTTGATGACCCAAGGGGCTGCCCCCCTTGCACTTTTGTGGGTTGCTGCAAATCAGACCTTGGCTGCCCTCTAAATCCACTTTTGGACAGCGAATGTGGGACATTAGAACACTGCCCTTTAAGCCCATAATCCCCTCTATAAGCTGCACATTCTAAATCTAGAGCTTTAGTAATACAATCTTGCAAAGACATAGGATTAAAAGCTCTTACCAAACCTTTTAGAGGGCTCCATTAAGCCTTCGGTGAAGAGGACTATCAATCTCTTCTCACTAACATCCATGACCATAACCGCAATCCTCTGAAAATCTGCCACATACTCCTCAACACTACTTGATTGTTTGAGTTGTGCCAACTCACAAAAATGAAGCTCCGGATCCTTCCTATCAAACCTCTCCATGATTCTTTGGCTAAACTCTTCCATAGTGTGGATTGAATCATGTCCTTGTGTGTGCATCCCATGGAACCACCATTCATGTGCCATGCCCTCCAAGTGAAGTGTAGCAAATTTGAGGGCTTCTTCCTCGTGCATGGGATTAAGAGAGAAGTATGTCTCCATTTTTTGTAACCATGCTCTTATTGGAATAGTGCTAGAACCATCAAAGTTAGGGAGTGAGACCTTTCCCAACCTTTGTTGAAGGTTCTTATGTGGTTGCTTATTGAATTTCTTTGACTTATTGCCCATCTTGAGGGCACAAAACTCATCAAATCCCAACATGTCCCTTGTGGCTTGGCTCAAGGAACCATACTCAAGCCTTTGAGCATCAATCAATTCTGCTAATGTGGGCTCTTCCTCTTCTTCTTCTCCATTGGTCTCCCTAGGCAAGAAGACACCTTTGAAAAACTTAGGTGTGGCTTGTGTAGAGCCACCTCCTCCCTTATGTGAGCTCTCTCCATTGGAGCTTGTAGATTTATCCTTGCCCAAAGCATCCTTGATGAGCTTGGACATTTGCTCACTCATGGATTTTTGAAGTTCTTGTCCACACTCTTGCATCAACTCATGTAAGAACTTCACTTGATCCGAAGTGAATGCTCCATCATCCATGGCTCCCTTATTCCTCCTTTTGTAATACTGAAATTCCTTATTGCCCTGCATTCCACAAATGACCCACACGAATAGAGAAAGAAAACTCTGATACCATTGTAATATCCCCTTATGGGATATCCAATTAAACTTGAAAGTAAATTACTTCTAGATGAACTTAGAAGAGCAAACCCTTCTAGATTCACCTCAAATAACCCAATGTTAGCTTCAATTCAACCCAAATGGGGTTAGAGTGAGCCAAGGTGATGGGTTAGATGGGCTAGCTAGTTGGAATTCAAACTTCACTAAACCAGATTTAATTTGCAGCAGTGGAAAATAATTAAATGCACAGAAAACCAATTGAACTTTGAAAATTAACTTCTTCCAAATTCAATATTTTCTCATGAAACAAAGTGCAAATGAAAGTTAATAATTTTATCTTTTCACACAACTATCAAACTAATTTTTCGATAACCAAAACCACTTCAAATCTGCCTTGAAAATTTGAATACAAGTCATTTAGGGTTAGGAAAATTAAACAAATGTTTTCCAGCCTTGAAGATGCTTCCAAACCCCGAAATATGCCTCCCATGATTCTGCAATAAATATCCGAATAACTAGTAAACTTGTCAAAATCCTCTTAATTTTTTTTTTTTATCTCCCAATCAAGTCGATTTAGCTTAAACTAATTACAACAATGATTGTGGCCCAGAATATCATCAAAATAAGCACCATACACTTGGAATAACATGCAAAATTAATTCAGATTTAAACCCCTACCAAATCATCATGGAATCATACCAAAATATCATTCAAAACAAGTCGATTTGGGCAAGATAAAAATCTTGAAATAACAACAGACCTTTAGCCCTTATAACACCTCTAAAATATGCAAAACACACTTTTACTAGAATAAAGCAACAACATATAATTACCATAAATTCTTCATTTACTCGCTACAAAATATGCATAAACACTTCAAACAAGGCGCCTTATATAAATTAATAATATCATGCAAGAACTTATCAATTCAAAGCTTGAAAGGTCACACACACTTCACACAATGGTGGTGTTGAAGAACACCTTTTATTTTTGGATCACAAGTGGGCATACATTCCTTTTTAAGCATAAAGATAAGTTTGATAAACCGTCAACATGTCTCAAAGGGATTGCCTCTTCTCCTTTTATAGATTTGCAATGTAGAGCTCCAATGTTTCTCTCTAATTTTGGCGCATTTCTCTAGATGGGAGAGATTTGAATTTAAAATGGCTTGAAAGTCAAACTCCAATTTCAAAAGTTAATTCCCTCCAAAACATATTCAAATTAAATGCATGAGAGGAAATTAAATATTAATTAATGCCCATAAAGGAATCGACTTTTGCCTAATTAAATCGATTTACCCCAAATAATAATTAATTAGTCCATGGAATAAATCGATTTGCTCCTCAAATAATTCGACTTGCCTAAATAATTAAATATTAAATAACAAACACCAAGCATAGTCGATTTTATCCCCAATTAATTCCCTTTAATCCAAGGGGAGTGGATTAAAGGAAATCGATTTGCAATAATTAATTATGGTTTGGAAAAGGGGACATTACAAAGGCAAGCCAAGACATGGGACTCGGATGTACTCCTTTGTTAAGAGGTTGGACTATCTTAAGACCAAACTTAAGAAATGGAATTGGATTGAGTTTGGAGACATTAAGGCCAAGAAAATTGGTATTCTCAAACAACTGGAAGAGATTAACTCTGAAATACGTCACACAGGCAATACATGTGAGATTATTCAGAAAGAACAGTTGCTAAAAGCAGAATTGACAGAATGGGAAGTCAGAGAGGAAATAATGTGGAAGCAAAAATCTAGAATTCAATGGTTAAATGAAGGGGATAAAAATTCTACTTTTTTCCATAAATCATTACTTCATAGAAGGGTGCATAATTACATTTCTTCTTTGAAGAAAAAAGGGGGACAACAGATCTATTCCCTTCAAGAAATGAAACAAGAGGCTGTTTTGTTTTTACTAATTTGTTCACAGCTCAACCTCTCAATCTACAGAGTCAGCAAAAAGTTTTAAATGTGTTGTCTAGGTTGATTCCCCAAGGAGAAAATGAAAAGCTTATTCAGCTAGTTACTGAGCAAGAGTTATATACTGTTGTTTTTAGTATGGGCAAAGGAAAAGCTCCTGGACCAGATGGTTTCCCAATTGAATTTTATCAGACTTTCTGGGATACAATAAAGCAAGATTTACTCGGTGTTGTGGAAGAGGCAATAGTATCAAAAACTATGCTTAAGGAAATAAACAAAACATTTATCTCTCTCATTCCGAAATCTGAGGACGTGATAGAGATTTCGGGATATAGGCCTATAGCGTTATGCAATGTTTTGTATAAAATTATCACAAAAGTTATGGCAGAAAGGCTTAAACCTCTTCTATATAAGATTATCTCCCCCGAACAAGGTGGATTTGTTCCGGGTCGTCAGATTCATGATGAAATAGTTTTAGCCAGGAGCTCTTGCATTCTATGGAACTCCAAAAAATCACCGACAATGTTTATTAGATTAGATTTATCCAAAGCATATGATAGAGTTGATTGGAAGTTTCTCAGTCAGGTTCTAGCTAAATTTGGCTTTTCTGAGGATTGGATTAAATGGATAGAGGCTTGTTTAACCTCAGTCTCTTTCTCTGTGTTACTTAATGGAGAACCTACCAACCTTTTTGGAGCTTCTAGGGGTATTAGACAGGGAGATCCATTGTCCCCTTTTCTATTTATTATTTTGGCTGAATGTTTGGGAAGATTAGCGAATAAAGCCTGTCAGGATAAGAGAATACAAGGTGTGCAACTTGCTACTTCTGTAAAGCCTCTCTCTCACCTTTAGTTTGTTGATGACTCTACTTTGGCAGGGAAGGCTACCATAGTGGAAGCTAAGCAATTGGCGAAAATTCTTCAAGTCTTTTCTTCAGCCACAGGTCAATTGATCAATGAAGCCAAATCTAGTATTATTTTCTTCCATTGCTCCTTACAACAGGAAGAGAAAATTCTCAAGATTTTCCATTTTAAAAAGGTTCTCTCCCTATCAAATATTTGGGAGTTTCGCTTTATTTGAAGTAGAGTCTGATTGGGAGTAGGCGATAGCGAATATAAATGGTAAGATACAAAAATGGACCAGTAAATGGTTATCTACGGCAGGTAGGATGACTCTGGTTAAGGCTGTCCTTCAGGTGGTTCCAGTTTATGTTTCATCCATCCTCAATATTCCTAAATCAATTTTGAAAAAAATTGATTCTATTTGTCAGGTCTTCTTGTGGAGTGGGACTTAAAAAAAAAAATGGTCATTAGTAAATTGGGAAACTCTTTGCCGCCCCAGAAAGGAAGGTGGACTAGGTTTCAGATCTGCAGCTAAATAGGCTTAGGCCCTAGCTGGTAAACTTTATTGGAGGCTAATCACTTCACCTAATGATTTATGGGTTATTAATATCGAGGCAAATACCTAGAAAATCAGCCACCAAATCTTATTATTAGATGTTCTCTTCCAACAAAAGGATCTCGATTTTGGCAGTTCTTAAAATGGGGGAAAGTCTGATTAAAACAAAGTTATTTTGGATAGTGAATAATGGGAATCATGCATATTTTTGGTTGGATTCATGGGATGCTCAACCTCCTTTAATCCATCAATTTCCTCATTTATGTAATGTGATGGAAGCAATGCATCAAAAAGGATGGACAAGAGTTATGCATTATACTAAATAGATGTCTCAACATTTGGAAATGGGTAGATGTTGGATATCTACTCATGAATGGCCTATTTCTTTACAATGCCAGAACAAGCTTTGATCAACCAAATTCTGAAAAGACATTCACTTTCCTTTTCTAATGAACCAGATCAAATAGGATGGGGGAATTCATCAAGAGGAGAATATACAGTTCACTTTGGATATGAAGAGCTAACTAGAGGTAATCCTCATCCCCTCCAAGCTATGTTTAAGCAAATATGGCAGCCCGCAATATGGCCCAAGGTTAGTTTTTTTCTTTGGCTCTTGGCACATGGCAGAATTCTCACAGGCGATAGACTTATGAAGAGAGGTTTTTATGGGCCTTTCAGATGTACACTATGCGTTGGAATGAGGAGGAAACTAGACATCATCTCTTCTTCCTTTGTCCGTGGGTTATACCTTTATGGCAATCTCTTGCGAATATGTTTGGTATACATTACCAAGGACTTCATTCTCTTGAGCAATTGATGAAGGAATGGCAAGATGGTATTCCAAAAAGGACAAAACTTACTCCCTGCCTTATGGGTAGGTATCTCTTTGTTACTTTGGAATATATGGAAGGAACGGAATAATTTTTTTTTCAAGCAAGAGATTACAGAAAAGGGGTACGTTTGGCAGAAGACTATAATTAATATGGCAGAAACTATAAAGCAGAAAGTATCCCTTCCCTCTTCTTTCACTCCGAAATGGAGCAACATATATGTCTGCTATCTTTTCACCTACTAGTTCCTTGCTTCCCGCATTTACAAAAAAAAAGAAGATAAACAACAAAATTGGGTTCCTCCATGTAGGTAGGTAAATTGAATACGGATGGGGCTTCCAGGGGAAATCTGGGAAAGGCGGCAATGGGGGTATTAGAAGAACACATGATGGGAGAGTTGCTTTCCTCTTTGCTGAAAATCTAGGAACTACTACTAACAATGTTGTTGAGATTAGAGCTATCTACAGAGGTTTACAAGAGGCTATTAAGTGTGGATGGACTTAGGTGCAAGTGGAATCTGATTCCAAGATTATTATCAGGATGCTGACTTCTTTAGAGAAACTAGGGAGTTCACATTGGCAAATTAAACGTGAAAAAAGAAAATCAAAGGCTTCGCGGGCTAATTTTCGATTCTTTGCAAATCAGTCATATCTCTAGATAGAAAAATTAGGTGGTTGATGCTCTAAGAAACTAGGCTTTGGAAAATCATGACATCGGATGCTATGGAGATCCACCTCTCGTGGTGCTTTGAATGAGATTAGGAAGATATGAAAGCTATTTTGAAACTTGATAATCTTTCATGATGTTCATTAAGTTTATTTTGTTTCATAGTTTCCATGCACGACATAGTCAAAATTGTACAACTTATGAAATAATATTTTCTGTGTTTTTAAAAAAATAATGGCGAGTTCATAAAGTACTTTAATAATCTTTTATAACTTGAGCCTACATGCTCACCAAATTAACTAACTAATTAATTAAGTCCCTCTATTGGAGTGCTTGGCTTCCCAATATGAAAAGATAATAAAAACAACTCCTAAACTATCATTAGATATCTTCAGAAACGTTCCTCTTGCTCCATTCCTTAATCCCACGAGGAAGAAATGGGATAAGATCCTCAAGAATGCTAATCTCTAAAAAGGTACATGTTATAAAAATCATATTACTCTCAAGTGGGATTGGTGTTGTTTCTTATTTTTCAGTTTCAGCCCTAGAAAGGGACATTACATTGTGTTTGCATGTGAATTGATGCCATTAAGTGCCATTACAATTCGTTGCCATAGGAGGATTTATACACCTATGTTTAGCTTGTTTTGAAGGGGATTTGATGCCCCAAAGGGGTAGTTTCAGTTCGCTTCTAGGGTTGTATATTTTCAAAGCTGCTGTTGTAAAAATCTGATTTTCTCGTTTGGGTTTGAGCCCAAACCCTTATTTTCAGTTTCAACCCTAGAAAGGGACATTACAGTGGTATCAAAGCTTCGATCTTCCCAGCCTGAGGGTCTTCATGCAAGAGGGTGATAAAGGATACATTTGTTATCAAAGGAGAGAGAAGAAGAAATCAGATCAGCTGGTTGAAGAGCCTAACATGGCCCCCCAAGGTTCGCAAGAGGCCAAAATCGATAGACTCATTGAAGGGAAAGTAAGGTTGGCGAGACACCATGGATTTATTAGCCCTAACCCTACAAAAATTTCATGAACCAAGGCTTCAAAATGGCGAGGGCAGTTCATCTGGAGTTAATACTTCATGGCAGCCCAAAGGATCAACTTGTGGATCTGCCACCTGGCCTACTTTCCTTTCAAGGGAGGAAGCCATTCTAGAGATGGAAACAAGACATTGGTAGGGCACAATTTTGTGGCCAATTATGAAGAATATAGGGCCCTTTCGAATGAGATTCGTGAAGCTATTTTGCTTGCTGAATTCATAGGGGTAAACAGGCGAAGGTCAAGGCCGAAGCCTAGACCTAATGCACCACAAATGGATCTTCAAAATACTTTGGGAAAGATGACACTCTCCACATTAGAGGGTTCCAACCAAGGGACAACCGGTGTATGGATGAAGATGCTAGGGTTAAACCCTAGACCACAAGAACATGCCAAGGAGCCAAACCCAAAAGGGTTTATCTTGATCGAAGAAAAGGAAAAAATAGATCTGTAAGAGGGTTTTGAAGGGAGTCCCTAGAAGATCATGTTGAAGGGCATACACATGAGAAAGGAGATTTACCTGTTGTTAATGTTGATTTTCAGTTGGTTGGAATTTTTAGGACAACCTATAAGAAGCAAGATAATGTTATTTATGACTCTAGCAAGAGCTATGAAGGTTCTCGATACATATGTTCAAAGGATGAATGAAGTCAAAGCGGAAATGGCTTCACTTGTTGAAAATGAAGAGCCTAAGAGGAAGGAGAATGCTGATCCTAACTCAGTAGTTTTGAGTCACAAGGATGGAGGTGTAGAAGATATCTCAATCATCCTGCAAAGGAAGGTGAACATGTTGAGGACAGCCTAAGGTATGATAGTGATGATCATATTTCAGATTTGTTGATTCCTTCTATGCCGCTGCAATATTTTTGTCATCATGAACAACATGCTAAAAACAGTGTTAAGGTCAAGGACACAAGTTGCAATTGTGGTTGGAATGAAAGGAAATTTATGAGGAAACATATAGAAGGTGATGTGCATTCTAAGAAGGTTGTGAAGTATCCATTCCTAGATTGTTCCTTGGAGCCAAGTTCTACACTTGAAGCCAAGGTTATGAAGATAGTCACAATTGCCACAGCCAAATGCTTGATGTGGAAGAATGGTAAGCAAGCTAGATGTTATTTTTATAATCAAGATTGTATGAATCAGTTTGCTATGGTTTTGTGGGACTCAATATATTGTCAAGATTGCCACTTTTGGATGTATGTGAAGGTTATGGATAATTCATCCACTCAAAATATAAATTCAGCTGCATGGAATATAAATTCAGCTTGCTACAAGGTATGCAATAATTCAGTTTTCATGAACCAAGGTGAAGTAATGTATCATGCTATTGTTTGGGATTGGTTCTCTAAAACACACCTAGCAAGAATGCCTAATAAGACATGGATTCCATGGGAGTTTTGTGGTGTAATTCATCTTTCTAACATGACTGAGATGAATTTGGAAAATGTGAATCATGAACCCTGAATCATTATGGGAGCTGTCTTGAATCTTGTGGCGGTATATCTAGCTGGTTCCAGATTCTAGTTTCCACCACCAAGTGGATTTCGATCACAAGGAAGAGGTGCTCTTCTACTGGTGATATTGATAAGGTATGTGTAGCTATCACAAGATGTTTGCTGGCCACTACAATTATGAATTTGAGTAATGAAATGCAATGCTACAACCATGATGGGATGCTCTCCCCAATTTCAGGTTTGAAGATATTCTTTTCATTTAAAATTGTGTGTAAGAGGGTTCATTCATTGAGATGAATTACGGCCAATGTTCTAACATATTTGGTATTGTTTGGGAAGAAATTCCTGGCAAAGTATGGCTGTTATACTTACATATCAACACTCATAACTTTTGATCTGAACCAAATTTTGAAGAGATTAGTTTGGGGCAGCTTGGAAGCATCTTTTGGAGGCCAAGGTAATCATTATGAAAGTTACTATACTTTTTTTCCATTCGCTGTCCACAACAATTTCAGCTCCCTATCCATTTTTTTGACAATCGGAGGCAGTACCCAGCCATGAGGATGAAGGGTTTCCAATCTACTATCATCGTTGATGTGTTTTTAGCTGTCATAAGAAGGATCCCAACCACTATCCTTTTAATTTTGGGGGACAAAATGCATGGTTACAGCTGTGTTTGGGACAGCCTAGGTGAACTTTTGAACATCCATCACTTGAGGGGAGAATATGAGATGATTGCAAGCATTGAAAGAGAACTTGCCATCATATCCATGAGGCATGAAGAAGCAACGATGAGGGAAACTCTTGTTTTCTTTAATAAGTTTGTTCCATGTGCAGGTACAAGTATTAAAAGAGAAGAGTAGCTGAGTTTGTTTCTCACCCAAGCAAATGGGGAGCATATGGGATTGCAGTTGAAGATAGAGAGTTTTTCAGTCCTTGTATGGGTACCTACCACCTCTACATCAATCACATTACTGAAGCTTGCATGGGTTTGTCATATTTGTATCATTTCTATATTGTTGGTCACAATATTTTCAGTCATGAACAGCTGTACACGTGCAATTTAAGAGGGTTTCCTTGCATGGTAATGATAGTGGAGAGGCTCCACTAGTGAAGACACTCCTCCCAACCATCCTAGTGCTGAATTGGATGGAATCCCATGTGATTCATAATTGTTATGACTTATTTTCAGCTTACATGCAAGCTATGTTGACAGATGTTCTTATGCTTTGGGCAAAAGCTTCATTGAGGGAGAGCATATAGATATGGGTGATGGAAGGAGTATACACTATGGTCATTGTGGACAGAAGTTGTTCCACTTGACAGCTATGGGATTTAGTTGTTTTCGTATGATGGTATTTGGGCGTATGAGCTTGTGTTGGCAAGAATTCTTTCATTTGATAGGTACAAAATCCATATTATTGGAACTCAAGCTTGCAATTGCTTGAGGGAAAACAATATTTGGAAAGGAGGACTGTAATGCCCCCTTTTTTAAACTAGTTCGTTTTTGAGACATCTAGCCCATTTCACTTCCCGTGGGCAAGAAGGAACTGAACAAGGGAAGTGCTTTGTGTTTTTAGTTTTTTTTTGATAATATTTACATTCTTCTTTCATGGTTTCTCTTATGAGGCAGGTCGGTTGGGTTGAAGAGGTGAAAAGCCAAGTTAAAGTTAAAAGCAAACATCCTTATGAGGTCGGTTATGGGGAAGACTCCCTAATTGATCTTTGGCGCCACCAAGAGGATATAAAAGGGGTTGCTTGGACTCATTTTGGGCATCTATTTTATCATAAATTTATACTTGGTTTTTGGGCTGATTGCTCAATTCTGTTTGCTAGAGGGAGAAAATCCTTTGGTGTGGCATACAAGGAGGATGAAACCCTTCCTTGTGCAAACTGGAGAACGAAAACTCTCCAATTGGTGGTTCCTAAGGGCTTGAAAGAAAGTGATTTTGTGGGTTTGCAACTAGGGCGTGGAGAGGAAGAGCTCCTAAGGTTTCTACATTTATTTTGGACCCTCTCCTAGGGTAGTGACTTGGGTGGAGGAAGAGTTAAGTGCCTTCTAGGGCACATTTGGGCAATTGGAGCTGATACTCACCTTCCTCATAATTTATAAGGCTGATTTCATACTTTATTGATATTTTTGGGGTTTGGGAACACTCATTTCCAGCCCTTAATGTGAGCTGTACTTCTACTGTTATTTAATTAATTACAACTGTGATTTATCTATTCATTTCTTATTTATTTTGAAGTGTATTGGTTGGATAAATATCTCCATGGTTGAATAAAATATTTGGAAGCATTCTATGTCATTTTCAGCTTGTGTTTGCATGGGAATTGATGTCATTAAGTGCCATTACAGTTCGCTGCCATAGGAGGATTTATACACCTATGTTCAGCTTGTTTTGAAGGGTGTTTGATGCCCTAAAAGGGGTAGTTTCAGTTCGCTGCTAGGGTTATATATATTTTCAGAGCTGCTGTTGTAAAAATCTGATTTCTCTCATTTGGGTTTGAGCCCAAACCCTTATTTTCAGTTTCAGCCCTAGAAAGGGACATTACAGCAGCAATGGGTTTTTGTTTTGGGAGCTTGACCTAGTGGCTGAATTATGACTCTTTGATCAATCTACCCCATTGTAAGTAGTTGCTTTTGTTGCACATTCAACAGTTCTCTTCTTAGGCCACAAGAAGGTTTGAGCGACAATTACATTGTTTCTATCTCCAAGAGAATTTTCTTCAGTTTTGATTAGTCTACTTTAGCCAAAAGGTTCAAGGAAAACCTACATTTGGAAGTAGATAGGGGACTCTAGCATGCCCTCTTTCTCGGTGACCTTGTTGGAAACCTTCACCAAATTGAATAAGCGAATTTGTTCTAAACATTTTACTTTAATTCCTGCATCGAACCTCCACGTCATCCTCACATATAGCCAAAAATCCTTTAAAGTATGGAACATGATTGTGATTCCTTCTCAACATGCTTTCAATTTTGCAATGACTGTAAAAAGATAATTTGCTTCCCATATGGTTTGAGATTATAGTGGGAAATTAAATGCTCAAAATTCCTTGTAGCCGTGATGTTTCTACATGAACTTCCATTTCGTTCTTGCTTATCAACACTTGGTGGACACGAGACAATTATCTACTATACTTGGTTAATAGAAGCTTATCACTCCTAATATACTTAGGAAGCATGAAAGGATATCCATCGAAATCACATGCTTTATGTTTGGAAAGGTTGGGAATCGGATGCACCAATCCACCCAATCACTTATTACCGCCACACCTTCCAAATTCTAATTCTGAAATCATTTTGTAGGTCTCTGATTACAAAAAAGCTGTATGGTTGACATGTTTGAAATGATCTTGCTTTCTTTTTGTTCTAGCAAGTTAGAGCATACACCAAATAGGAGGTCATGAGGAAGAGGCCAATGGTATTGAGTTCACAAAGGTGTTTTTGAAAGGAGTTACTAATCAGCGTAGCTCAATCAAAAATCTCCTTCCGGCTAAAACAATGGATATTAAATTTGTACATCCTTGGGTGAAACTTGTGTTGTTCTTTGCTTCCATCAACCTGATTTAACAAAGTGACCATATCACCCATAGAATCCAAAAAGTCACTCTAAACCAAAACATTGGGCTTACATTTGATCCCTTTCGCATAGTCTTGAGCTAAGTCACCGCATTCGCTGAATTTAATAGAAAAAATTCGAAAATCGCCGAATGCTTAACAGTCCTAATAAATTCGTTCAGATCCGTGATTTAAATCGGCTGAATGGAATGACAATTTTAGATGGTAAGAACTTTAAAAAATTTGTTGTAAATATGCCAAAAATTTGTGATTAGGGTTTGAAAAAGTAACAAAAAATAATAAGTATGCAGCTGCAAAAGCTATGAGCCACTCAGCAAAGAGAAATTGCGAAACAAGATAAGATAAAGATAAAGATAAATATATTAATGTCCAACGAATGACCACAAAAGTAGGTCAATGGGACTGCAGCCCAAACAATATACAAAGTGCGAGCGGGGACAACTCAAAACGAGTTCCCAAAAACAGAAAAGAAGAGAAAAGACAGCAGAAAGGAAACCCGAAGCCAATGCCCCCACAAGCGGGGCAAAGGAGCAAGCGGGGAGAAAAACGACGGAAGCGAAGAAGAGAATGAAAGGGGGGGCAAATGAGGACCAAAGGTCTAATCAGGAATGGTAGCCACACCCCTCCTAACATTAGAGGCCGACGAAAAGAAGCTCCTGATGGACTGGCAACCTGAAGAGGGGGGTGAAAACCTCCTCCCAGTGAGATCTTAGGCGACGTGACGACCGGGGGACGAATGGAGCTGGAATACCCTGCAGTACGTGTGTGCATGCATCGATGTCTGCTGCTTGGCGGTGATCGAGGGAGGTGTGAAGGTCCAATCGGGGACGAACTGACCTATGCACTGAATTTGGGCCAGAAAGGCTATGTCGTTTAGTCCCTCCACCAGTGGGTTGAACCGAGAAAGAAGGCCGTAATTCGTCTCGTGGGGGACGAATCGCAAAGGGGATGAAGAATCGGTCTCGTAACAACAAAGACTCATGGATGTAGAGGGCAAGACACCGCTGGTCGATATATCTGAAGAAGACCGGGAGAGTCTGAATCCCTCTGAAGAGACAGTGAAAGCGTCTTCTGATCTCATAGTAAATGGGGCAGCGGAAGATGAAATGAGTCTCAGTCTCCACCTCTTGAAGGCTACAGAGCCTCTACAAAGTCTATCCATTTGATCAATGTGGTGATCGAGTCTCACACTGGAGTGCGTGGGAGCCGACTCGAAACTGACCCAAAGGTATACGGAGGGCATGCACCCAGTGACGAGAGGTGTACTGAGGGTGGATGATGAGCCCATCTCTGATTTCAAGAAAGTGCTCTGCATAAAAAGACATCTTAGGGCGCAAACCCCCAGGGGGGTTCACCCAAGTAGTCTGAATGAAGCTCTTGTAGATATCCTCCCGGATGGACCTGTTCAACACTTGCTTGGTGGGCAAGAGATGACTGGGAGCATTCGGAGAATCTTTGGAAGGGGAGACGATCAATTTGAATACCCCGAGTCCACAAGGCGAAGTCTCAGAACCAACAACCCCTCACTGGCAATACTCACGCAGAGGAACAATAGGCGAGATATGGATACCTATCCTGCTCATCGGAAAGATTACCAAACCTCCTGATATGGTGAAGAAAGGATGATATGTCAAATATAGTCTCCAGACGGAAAGGTCGAGCTCCGAACTCTGCCAAAATAATATGTTGGGGGACCATCTGTTTGCATCTGATGAAACGACGAAGGAGGAGAGTTTGAATCCTCTCAGCTGAAGCCCAATCGGTGTCAAAAGGGAGAGCCCCGGGCAGCGAGAACCATAGAGAACAGTTGGGCGGATGAGGGAGTTCATAAGAAACATCTTGGAGGAGACGTCCTGGAAGTGGTGCCGAAAACACTGTCTCTCGAGAATGGCAAGAGACCCATACCCTTTGTTCACCCTCGGCTGAAGAGCATGCCTCATACTGAATCTAGGCCCTGAGAACTGGACTCCCAGGTAGGTGTATGTATTAGTAATTTCAACCTCCTGCCCCTTGAAGAAGAAATGGAGGTGTGATGTCCGCAACCTGTTGAAGACCATGACCTTGGTCTTACTCAGATTGACCGTCAAATGCCGAAGATCACAGAATAAAGCAAGTGCATCAAGCTGTCTCTGAAGCCCCTCAGGAGAAGAGGCGAGTAGAACAATATTGTCGGCAAAAAGGAGAATAGAAATCAAGACGTGGTGAAGAAGGCAACCATCCCCTCCCTGAATGTGATCCCGAAGAAAGGATTCCAGCTCATCAATGTAAATGCCAAAGAGGGTAGGAGACAATGGGCACCCCTGTTTAACCCCAATGGTGCTCCTGATGAGATCAGACAATCCGTGTGCATTACGAAGACGACCAAGGATGGACTCATAGAGGCGCATGATGGCAATAATAAGAGTCTCAGAAATACCGATGTCTCGGAGTCGCTGGAAAAGGGCCATGCGAGGTACGGAGTCAAAAGCTTTTCAAAAGTCTACAAAGCAACAATAGACTTTGTGGAAGGAGAAATCGTGACTGTGTGGAAGGATAATTTTTGACTGCGTAGAAGGAGAAAGTGAGTCCCAATCATTAATATCTCAACAAGTTAAGTGGAAGCAAAACCCTAACGACATTATGTAGACAACGACGGCGATAGGCCTGCAAGTTGCGTGACGAACCTGCATATGAAACCCTATTCGCGTTTGGCAATCGATGGTGATGCCTTGTTCGGACTTGTTCGACTAAATTCTTTCACATGATATTTTATTTTCACGGTTTCTTCTATTTTTATAGTTATTGTTTTTTTTTAATTTAGTTTAATTGTCATTTTAGGTTATTTTTTATAAACTAATATAGTTCATATGTTTTTTAAACTTCTTTTAGTTTAAAAATAAAATTGATTTTGTAGCTCAAATATAACCATTTAATATTAAAATAAATATTAGTTATTAATATAACAATATTTATTTAGGCGTTAGTTATTGGTTTTTTTTTTTAATTATTTAGTTTTTAGCTATAGTTTTTGATATTTTAATATACTATATCAGTTTTTAAATGTATGATATATCAATTTTCTATCATAGTTACCTAAGTCTCGGGGATGGGGGGACGCAAGAGGGACGGGGTTTCGGGACGGCAAAAATCTCCCAAATTTTGGGGGACGGGCGGCTTTTAAAATAATACATAAAAAATAATATTTCAATATTTTAACTTTTTCCAATGACATTTAGGGAGTTAAACTGTATTTAATGTATTTTAGGTACTTTCAAGATTATAATTTGATGTTCTTGGTAAAAATAACATCTTTTTAAAAGTAAAAACATCATAAAACTTTTGAAAGATTTTTAAAAATTGGGGACGTCCCCTCCAAGTCCCCAAGTCCAAACGTTCGTGACATCACCAAAATCTAGGGGACGCGTCCCGCGTAACATTATTTTATATAGTTTTTATTTTTATTTTTATGATAGTTATTTGTTGGAAAGCTGTTTTGACATGTTTGTTTATATGAAATGTGAAATTAAAAGTTTATTTCTCTTAGTCGAATTTAATCTCTAATTTTTTTAGCCATGAATTTCTTACGAATTTATACTCCACCAATTCGAACACGATTTTGAATGCGGTGTCTTAGGCCTTGAGTCAATTTTTGGTAATTATATTCAAGCATTTGTTAGTATTTTACTCCCAAATATCTTGTGCCTCTTTAATTTTCATTTACACAAGTTCATCTTATGGAGGAATATGTAGCAAGACATTGATGAACCTTGATCTCAAATGCGCCCTCAAATGCGCCATGTAATATCGGTAGATGCCAAATGGATCCTTTGTGTTTTCGAGGTTGTAATGCACTATACAAGCCATAATCAGCTCAAGATTCTTAACAAAAGGGAAATCACGACTTGAACAAGCTCGCTATCTCACAAATGTGTATATGTATTGTTCCATTGATGTCCGAATTGTGAGTCCTTTGGATCAAGCCCTTTATATTTGTATTTCATGGGTGTTGGCGGGAATTTTGATTTCATGAAGGAAAGTGAAAAAATGCAACAAGCCCTAGAGCTTTTGTGCGATTGGTGGAGTAGTACCTTGTAATGAAAGCATTTGAAGTGAGTGGGAAATGATATAAAATCATAGGTGGCATTTGTTGAAGGGAGAAGAAATGAAGAAGTGAGTTGCATATATTGTAAATTGTGTGTCTATCATTTTATTATGTAAGAGATAGTTCAAAATGGTTGAGGTAGTTCAACCATACATTAGTTAATACATAACTAGGAGAGATATAATAATAAACTATAAGCCATATATTCTAATACCCCTTTTTAAGGATTACACTACAGAAAGCAAAAACAATCATCAATGTGAGGAAGATTAAAATTGCAAAACCAAACAGAGCTACACATTCTTTAAAAGCTTTTTTCTTTTCAAATAGTTCTTTGACGAGGTAGAGCACCATCAAGCTGTCTCATGACCTTCATAAAGGTGTAGCTCCTAAGCTAAATTCCCAAGTTCTTGGTTTCCACCTCCCCAAACTCTTGAACTACGAACCTCCCGAATTATCGGACA
Source organism: Taxus wallichiana var. yunnanensis (assembly GCA_018340775.1). Taxonomy (NCBI): domain Eukaryota; kingdom Viridiplantae; phylum Streptophyta; class Pinopsida; order Cupressales; family Taxaceae; genus Taxus; species Taxus wallichiana. The sequence continues at coordinate 562,944,027 of CM031244.1, read as the reverse complement.
ACCATCAATATTGAGCTAGATCCATAGTGCTTTATCAAGTTTCCTCAAGACCCTTGCAAGGGTATAATTTCCAAGATCCACTAACTTCCAAACTAATTGGGCACCCATCCATGCTGTGCTTCATCGACATTGGATCCCTTCTAGGCTTCAAATTGTGGGCTTCTTAAAATATGTATTCTTCATTAGGGAATTCTTCACCACTTTTAACATTGGGACGAATCCTCAACAATGGCTACATTAACTTCATTTGGTATGCCTTTGAACTTTCCCTTGAGAACATCATTGGCTCGAATGCTATAGTTCCATGTTGTGTGACCTGTTTTCTTGCGATAATAACACTCAATCTCCCTTTGTCTTTATCTGATCTTCTATGATAATTTCTTGAGTAGAATGCACTCTCATGTTGATGATCACCTTCGTATCTCTTGCAGTTTCTCTTTTCAGCTAAGAGAGCTGAAATCATATCTTCCAGAGATTGAGAATGTATCTGACTGAGAGTAAAAATGACATTGTTGTATTTAAAAGGCAGACTGTTTAACAAAATAGCCTTGGCATCCTTGTCATCTACTGTAGCCTTGACTTCTACGAGTTCTTTGATAAGAGGCCTCAAATTGCTTATGTGGCTAGAAATAGCGACTCCTTCATCAATCTTGAATCTAACTATCTCGAAGCATTAGAGAAACTTTTGTGTTAACCGCTTTTACTCCAAACAATTTAGTCAAAGTGTCCTAGATTTCTTTGAATGATTTTTTGAAGTATGCATGATGCAACTTGGAATCGAGAGAGAGCAAGTTGGATAATGGCTTTGGCTTTATCATCTTTTCTCCACCAATCTTGTAACTTATTTGCATCTGCGAGTGATTTCTCCTTCCCATTTACTATTCCCCACAAATTCTTGTTCATTAGTTGCATTTGGATTTTTACTTTCCAGGTGTGAAAGTTGAGACCAAAATATCTCTGCTCTAATGGAATTTCCATTCTCAGAAATTACCTTAAAAATCTTTTCCCTGCAAAAATAGAATGATCCGCAAATCAATACAACAAAGAAAGTACAACTGTGTTTTCTCGTGTCATTGTGTTCGTGTCCTAGAGCATCGTAAATGTTTCTATTCTCTATATCTTGTATTAAAAATGCATTCAAAATCCAAATTATATTCAAAATGCCCTAAGGATGGCTGTTTTATTCAATCAAAATTTATGGTGACTAATATTCATGATCCAACTTGTGATTTGCGACTCCTCGCTTCCTTGTGTGCCCTCAAAAGTGCCTATGTTTATCTTCAGCTTGCTGGTATACCGTGCTGTTATTCGCTCTGTAATAGGAAAATCATGAATGAAATATGTCTCATACCCTTGTGTTTGTATTATGCCTCAATTCAAGACTTTACAATCATGTTTGTGTTAGCTCTTGACATTTTTAACTTTGAAGATGCCCTCACACGTTGTAAGTCTGCATGCCCTAAGTAGGTGCTTCAAATAAATTCACGATTTCAGTTTTCATCTTTTCATTTCATGAAATACCTCCGTACATGTTCTCCTCGCTTGACCTATTCTCGATGCCAATGTTAAAAGATATGATGGGAGAAGGAGTGAGGAAGTGGATTGCACACATCAGAAGCTGTGTGTCCATCTTTTTATTATGTAAGAGATAGTTACAAAATGGTTGAGGTGGTTACACTCATACATTAGTTAATACATAACTAAGAGAGATTTAATAATAAACTATAAGCCTTATATTCTAATAGCCACTTGCGTATTGATTTTTTTTTTTAAAACCAGAATTATATTTCTATAAATAAAATATTAACAATACAATGCCAAGCCATGGTACTCATACTCCAAGATCTATCCTTAGACTTCCAACAACATAATAAAGAAGAAAAAGAACATAACATCAACGTATGCATCCAATGAATGTAACTGAAGGATCTTTGCAATTTGATTCCACTTCTCTGGAGGCCATGTGAAAGGCAAAGGGCCAAAGTTGATCAAATTATGATGATCCAAAGCCCAATTTGATGAATAAGCGTCCGCCACTTGCCTATTGATTTAACATTACCATTGTTAGGGATAGCGGTGGTAGAGGAGATACGCTGTGGCATTTTTTCATTGAAGATATAAAAATTGGATAGTAATTAGAAATGACATGGTTGCTAGTGGGGGCAGGAGTAATAATGATAGCAAAAGAATGTTTAGTATTCCAAAGGGAAAGTGTCATTCAAATTACTTGGTGGAAGTGTGTGAGCGGGTGACCAAAAAGTTGCCTAGGAATAGATTCACAAATGGTGGGGGAATGTGGCATAAAGCATGTTGGAGTGTTTGTAATCAAGTGGGCATATATCTTTGGGATAGTGTAATATCCCCTTGTAGGATATTAACTGATTATTATTAAATACTTGCAAAAATAAACACTTAGAAGATAAACCCTCCTAGGTTTACCTCAACGAACCCTAGTGTCAGCTTCAATACAACCCAAATAGGGTTGGAGTGAGCCAAGGTGAGGGTTTGATGGGCAATCCAGTTGGTATTTACACTCCTTTATCCAATACAATTTGCAGAAGTAAAAATAATAAATAATAACTGCTGAAAATTAGCTGAAACTTTGGAAATTAATAACTCCCAAAATACTTACTTTTTAAACTTGAAACCAAATGTAGTAGAAAGGGAAAATTATGAGCTTCTCATCAAAATAAATATCAGATCTTTGCATGCACTAGAAACCACTCAAATCAGCCCCCGAAATCCCAAACCCAGTCGCTAGGGTTAGGGTAAATTGCATAAATAATTTCCAGCACTTAGAACCCTTCAAAATACTCAATAACATGCAAATTTTACCCTCAATAAAATGCGCCAATACCCTAGACAAGTCGCCAAAGCTAGAGAGAAAATATCATGCACAAACACCTTCAACACAAGAGAGCAAAATGGAAAGAACAATGGAGTCTTCAATAATCTTCAATAATGGATCCAAATAAGAGAGATCAATGCAAGAACTAGGGCATACATCCCATGGGCATACATCCCAATTCTCCAAGCATGGAGTGAAATCAATAATTCATCAACATGCCCCTCTAAGGAAAATGCGACCTCCCTTTTATAGAACTAAGGGGTGCAATATCCAATAAAGACTGACCTTTCCCTTTTGGAGGGAAAACATAAACTCTCATTAAAATATTTAATACTAAGACTATGTGCACTTTATTTATTTATTAATTAAATAAATAAAAGTAACTAACCTATGTGCACATTAAACTAACTAAAAAGACTCCCACTTGTAGTGCTAGGCATGCCAAGGGGTTACAATGCAAATGAAAAATAAATATTAATAATGTCTTGAAAAAGGGGACATTCTGAGATAGTTAGTGAAGGAGCATTTGAATTGAAACAAGTTGAAAGGCCACTACCGAGTGATGTGTGACAAATATAAATGTGTAACACTACAATAGAAGCTTTGTTTGTATTGGTTTTAACGATTTCAATGTGATAGGTGCAAGTAGTAGGACTATGAAATTCATTGAATTGAAATTTGGTGATTTGGGGCCAATGGCTGTTAGGAAAAGGACTCATGGACTTCCAAGTGACATCTTGGGTGTTCACATGGAAGTAATTCCTATTAATGTGAAAACTTATAACTCTAGTTGCAAAGACCTTACTAGACTTGGGAGAGAGTTTAACCATTGCTGACATTGTGGTTAGGTGGTTTCTCTATGTCCCCCAATCGGGATGTGTGAGGTGGGTTTGGCATTTGAAGATTGTCAAATCTTGAGCTTTGTTATCCATAATAGCTTGATTGGAAGGATGGTTTACATCCAAATTATGATGTCTCTTTTGTCGACACAAATGTACATTCTATACACCCTTTAATTCCTGAACAATTTGAAGAAACACATTTTCCATTGGCCAATTTACCTGAATTATTTCAGAGCAGCTTGCATGGGTTGAAGGGTGCGGGCCCTTTTGATGATATCTATGACAATCTTGGAGTCTCCTTCAATTTAGATTTGAGATACCTACCTGCCGAGCCAATTGAGTACAAATGTGCAAAGCTTCGGAGAATTGTTTTTTTACCTCAATCGCTTGCTTGTAGCTTAGACAAGATTCTCCATTAGCATCCCTAACAATACCTCCAATGCCTGCATGCCCTGGATTGTTTTTGGATGCTCCATCAAAGTTTTATAACACCCAAGGGGAGGTGGGAACTATGTTTGTTGCTTTAAAATTTGGAAGTCAGTAATGGAACAGGATATTCCTAGCACAGGCAAAGTTGACAGTCCTACATATTTGCTAAATTGAATTGGGTTTTTGGGAATGTTTATTTTCAGTGAGCCATTACCCAGATTTGAATTTGAATTTGCTGGATGATTTGAGCTGGACTCGTTTGTAATTTTCAAATATTCTAGAGTTTTGCTCCTCCAAATTGACCATAGAATGAACCCATGGGCTAGGCCATGCATATCTTTTAAACTTTACATCCCCCCACACACACACACATATTTAACCAGATATTCAGGTCTGAGAGGTGAGTGGACAAACACGAAAGCCATTCCTCTTCAAACTTGGTGAGCATATCAACAGATGAAAAAGAGACGGTGGATACTTTTCGATCTTGAAGACAATTGGGGAAAATATTAGGGCCAATTCATCCTTGTTTCTGCAGATTGTCGGCTGTTAATCTTTTACCATGTAAAACTATCCAAATGAATGCTTTGATTTGGGCCAGATTGTAAGAGTCCAGACCCTGTTCATTTCTTCGATAATTTTTTATTTCAGAGAGCATTCTGATCCTGGGTCACTTCATAAGCAGAGACCACCAGATATCTGTCATGATGGGTGTGCAGCTAAATTATACAATCCTTTTTCCGAGAAAAGAAGATGATTCTATTGGAAAGCTCTATGATGAGATCAGTGGCTTGCATAGTGTATGTTGCCCATGGGCCACTATTTTGATTTTTGTGGTGTACCAATCATCTTTGCGAGGGTGCAATTTTCTAACGGAATCTGCTATGTAATCGAGCTCTTGTTGTTGGAGATCTTGCTATAGGTCCCTTGTACGTGTCTCGGATAGAGGAAAACTGTTCCAGTTATCTGTTCATGGTAAAATCCATTCACCAGTTCCTACTTTCCTAGTGATCTTACTGAGAAAGGTTTCCAATCCCCTTATTAAGTGCTTTGCAAAGCTAGAGAGGGGTTTGCCACCTTGGCGAGACAATTTCATCTACTTGGTGCATCAAATATTTTCCCGCAGATTATTGTGCTCCATATAGAGTCGGGTGCTTTCCGTAAGTGCATGTTGGCTTTCATTGAAAGAGCTTTGTTGAATTCCTTTATGTCTCAAATATTGAGACCTCGACCATGTTTATTTGAACATATACAAGACCATGATGCCAAATGTTTAAATTTTTTCTCCACTCTTCAAAAAAATTACACTGAATATTTACAAGTTGTTTAGTGACTTGAGAGGGAATAGAAAGAAAGATAAAGAGGATAGGTTGGTGTCAGCTAGAGAATCAACTCAATCAACTAAATTCTCCCCTCTAGTGAGAGCCATTTGTTAGTCCAGTTTGAGAATTTCACTTGAAAGCCAATAGCGGAGTCCATAAATTTCTTGTAACTTTTATGTGCATCAGGAATCCTGAATACTTAATTGGCAGCTTTCCCTCTGAATTCTAGCAAAGAGAGAATATCCCATTGTCTTTTACTTGCGACAATGACACAGAATATTTGATACTTTCCTATTGATTTGATGCCATGCTCCTATTGATATGTGGCTAAGAGGCTCTTGAGCGGTTGTATTTCTCTAAGAATGAGAGTAGAGAATAAGAGTGTCATCAAAAAAGTGAAATTGGTGTATTATTCCCCCTTCAGTAGCTGGAAACCGACAAATCACATTTCTTGTCTTTGACGGAATCTATAAGGATCACGAAAACAAACCTCTCCATCATCCAACCATAGATCAGGCAGAAATCAGTTATAACAGGGCTCACAACTTACAAGTGAATGTCTCTTGTAATGTGACAAAACCGCTGGTTAAGACAGGGCGGCATTTCTGCAACCACCCTGGCAGTTCCATTCTGCTGAAAACTACGGTTCTACTTGCATAATAAAAAATTGATAAATAAGAGGCACAAATCCAAGTGAAGACATCTGAGTGTGCAAGACTTAGAGTTAGTGGTTTCAGTTGGTTGTAGAACGAAGAAAGGTACAGAGAGTGAGCTGAGTAAGCAAACAACAGGGTGATTGATGTAGTTGTTCTATTATACTCTTTGTAAATTGGCTTTGGCCAGAAGATGCAAGGGAAGTTGATCTATTGCCAATTCCAGCTGGCTTTCCCCACTCTGAGGTTTCTAGGTTAAAACCTTTTGTCTTACTTGTCATTATTGCTTCCTGTTTGCTGTTCATGGTTGTTTACATTTGTAATTCATTGCTGCAAGTTCTGTTATGTGTTTCAACTCACTATGCTAATCCAAGCACTAAAATATTTAAAACTGTCATTTGAAGTAGAAGCCAAGTAGGACATCATCTTGTGATTGTATGAATTCCAATTAAGCAGCTGCATTCAAGATTTTACTGTTCATTTTGGTACTAGAGCAAGATTAATCACTGGGTATTGTGGATAATTTGTGGTTATGATAGTGACAAGATCAAAGGATGAACCTTGTGAGCATGAGATTTCTTCAACTGGAATCAGTAGGTGCAGGGGTTGGCCAAAGAAAGTGATGATAATATTTCCAAGAGAGTTGCTGCCTTAGAGACAAGCATTGAAACTTTGATGAAGTCCCAAGATATCATCACCAAGAAGCATGAGCTCATGACTATGAACCAAGCATCCATGGCGATGGTGGTACAACAATCACATTCTTGTTTGCTCACTTCGTTCACTTTACACCTTTATTCCTCCCTCTACAACCAACAGAAACCACTAACTCTGACTGTCACATGCTCATATGCCTTCACTTGGATTCGTGTCTCTTCTTTATCATGCTTTGGGAGTGTCCTTTCATGCACTAAAGTACTTTCAATCTAATAAAAACTGAAGAGGCACTGCCATTCTGCTGTTGCATTGTCCGTGTTCAGCAGGACAGAACCACTGTGTTCAACATGGGATAACCGCCAATGTTATTGCGAAACTGCTACCCTATCTTAACCAGCATTTTCATTGCATTACAAGAAATACTCACTTCTGAGCCTGTTCTAACTAATTTCAGTCTGATTTCTGGTTGAATGACAAAGAGGTTTGTTTTTCCTGATCCTTGTGGATAATTCCTCACTCCTGTTAGATTATGGTACTTTAAAATGCATCCTCCAGCAGGGCACACATGTGGAACCTGGGCGCACTTCAGCAAAGCATACAGTCATAGAAAACAGCAGTCCTATTCTTGGCTGTCCAGATTTAGCGGTTGCTTTTATGTAGTTTGTTTTCCAGTTTTAGAATAGCAGTTTGCTTTTGTAAAGTTTGACGTTGTCTATTTAAGGCCATAGATCCTTAGGGTAAAATTAAGTCAAGGTTGATTTAGTATTGGGATGGATCCAGTTTTAGGATCCGGGCTCATTTTAGGGTCTCTTGTTCAGGCATAAAAGAAGGCCCAGGGTAGGCGTTTTATTCATCCGGTTTTCCATTTAGTGTGTGCGTGTTTTTCTAGAGTGTGTTCCAAAGCATTGTAGCTTCTGTTTCTGATTAATAAAACAGTGATGTGATTTGGAGCAGATCTGAGTATTTTTCAGTTAGTGTTTCTCTACTATATGTGATTGTAGATTCTAGCATTTAAAATTCAGCAGTTTTGATTGGCTTTCAGTTTGAGTTATGTAGTTGAGGCTACTTTAAGATCATAGTCCGCTTACCATGGTGTAGAGGAATTTTCAACAGGTTTGAAGGCCATCAAACCTGCCAGAAGACAGACTGAAGCAGGAAATTTCGACAACAAACGAATTCGTCCAATGCATTCAACCACTGTTGAGTTTTCCCCAGCAGAGAAAACAGAGATATCAACTGCTCAGAACAGAAGCCATGACGTTCTCCCTTCAGACTATTGACACGAAAGAATGATTCAAGTCTTCTGTGTTGTTTTGGTGATCTCTTGGAAGCATAAATATGCCCAGTGTACTCTTACAATACCATCTAGAGTTGTAGTATGCAATCCAGCTGAGTATAAGAAGAGTATGGAGGCTGCTCGAGTGAGCTGCACACACAGCAAGCTTGAGAGAGCATTGTAAAGTGCTACTTTAGTCCCAGTGTTATTCGAGGCTCGAGTATGCAATTGGCTTGTAATCTTGCTGCTTTCCAGTTGACATAAGGAGGCACAGCTCCAAGTTGTTGGAGTTTTCCCACATTAGGTTTCTCCAAGGTATATCTTGTGCCCCTCTTGTTGTGTGATTGATATTTGGTGCTTTTACTCGCTCAATTATTTCATTTACAACTTTTGTCTTCGTTTAACAAAGATCTACTGATCTATGTTAAGTCTGTTTTAAGCGTAGTTCTTAATTTTAAACAGCATCAATAAGTAAAAATCAGTTATGAACTTGTTACGATCTGTGTTGATGAGTTCAGAATGCTATAATTATCCTAGCTACAGATCAATTTTTTTCCTAGAACTTTCTGCTGCTAATGGTTGTATCCTTCAGTCCCATTGACCTACTTTTGGTCATTTGTGGACATTAATATAATTTCTTTCTTTCTTTCTTTCTTTACATATTTTGTCTTACATTCTTTTTACCTTTTGTTAAAATTTAATAAAACATGAAGTTCCCTTTTCAAATCCTCCATTCTTACCTTCCTTGGGTGAGACAAAAGCAACCAACTTGGAGACCAATAGAAGATAAGACAGGTGATAGAAGACATGTCTGAACCAGAGACGTTGGGGTTCTCTTGCACCACCGCATGGGGCCTGGTCCCTAGACAGACCTAGTTGTTCCCATTTTTGTGTCCCCTCGGCACAAAGGGGCCCCCTTTGGCACAAATGGGGCCTCATTATGTGGAGTAACCATTTCAATGAGAAGCAAGAAGGGTTCCTATTCAAGTTCATCACTCTCGAGTCTCATTCCAAACAGACAAAATGAGCTATGAAGTCAACCAGGTTTGAACCTGTCATTCAAAAATACAAAATGCAGCCAACCAGGTTTGAACCTATTACATTCAATAAAAATAAATATGCAGCCAACCAGGTTTGAACCTATAAGTTATAACATTAAATTAAAAAGAAATATGCAGCCAACCAGGTTTGAACATACAAAATTCAATAGAAAGAAATATGCAGCCAACCAGGTTCGAACATACAAAATTCAATAAAAAGAAATATGCAGTCAACAGTGTTTGAACCTGTTACTTTCAATAGTGACATATTTATTGCATTTGCATAACCAAATTACCCATTAATTTTCCTATGGGATGAAAACTTTGCAAAAAGAACACAAAGCAATAAAAATGAAAAGGTGTGACACTATAGCAAGATTATGATGGAAACAATGATTTCTTACTCCTGCAACTACAAGTATTACACACGTTCTCTCTTGGATCTATCTTGAACAATGAAGGGATAATCAAACTGTTAGCACTACCAAATTCTGGCAATTCATATTGGTTTGGAAGCAATTCAAAAGCACTGATTTGCAACTGTTAATTTCAGCCAAAAATAGTAGGCTGGAATTGCAAGCAAACTTATCCAACCACATAAAATTTAAAAAATTTAAAGTCCTCACGAATTTTGAAGTGCCATGTCTCTCAAACTCACAAGGCTAGGCGTCCATAAGTGGGTCCTGCAAATGCCAACACAAGTTGCCATTTGTAAAGCCAAGTGTCACCAGATGGCCCACATCAGCACCATATTATCAGGGTGGTGCCATATCAGCAGGAGGTAACGAGCTTGAATAGTTTGGCCAAGATATCAAGACACTTTTATGATTTTCTATGTTTGACCTTTTATGGATTGTTCTAAGGGTTTAATTAATGTAGAGATATGGGGATAAAGTATCCCTATGTTTAAGGCCTCTCAAGGATTCGATGAAGCCTCCAAAGGAACCACTAATAAGGATAGAAAAGATCAAAGTGAGGAACATTGCTCTAATAAACTAAATTTTTGTAGAATCGGATCCTAAAAAGTCCGACAAACCTTGTCATAATCCTTTGTAATGACCCTTTCAAGGGTTTTAAGTTTTTAACCACACACACAAAATGCAGATCTGATTTTTATATTGCAGCAGACTGTAAATGCAAAATCAGCGACTATATCTACTATGAAATATGCCAAAAAACACCACGAAACACCTTGAATCCACACACCACAATTTTATATATATTTTATGGAATAATAAGAGCCAAAAACACAAAGAAATACTGAAGAACTCACTGCTGGAAATTAATTATGAACTGAATATTGCAGCCACAAGAAAATTATAGATCTAGGGCATAGAAACCCTCAAAAATCACCAAACTTCAGATTCCGGCCTTATAAAATATTACAAATCAGATTATCAAACCAGATTATCCAAATAGTTCACCAAATGCTCAAAACCCTACCCAAGGTAGGTCGCTCCACCCTTAATAAATCACTAACAAGCTGGAAATGAAAGATATCTCTCTAAATCAGCCTCAAACACCAATCCCAAGCCAAGGAGAAGGGTTTCCGTCCTTCCCTTAACCTCTAGAAGGGTTTTCGTCCTTCTAGGCAAGTCGCATAAGGAGGTTTTCGTCCCCAAATGCAAGAACAAGCAACTCCAAGCTTACTTTGCTCCAATAAGATAAATTGCGCCAAAGTCTAACTAGCAAATGGTGCATTAGATCTCCTTTTATATCCTTCAATTGGCGCCAAAGTACAAAAAGAAAGGCTGACCTGTATAAGAAAGGAAAACACTAAAGAAAAATATAAAATATTAGTAAAAACATATCATAAAGGTGCTCAAGGTTTCCGTCCATTTTTGCTTCTTTGCCACAGAGAAGGAATGACAAGAACAAAAATCAACTCTTAGGTGGGAAAAAGGGACATATTTCATCACCGTGCCCCTTCATCGTAACCATCATCGAATGAATGATTTTGTGTATGTTTTGAGTGAACACTTTGAGCCAGTTCATGGTTGAGCTGAGGCAGATTCACTAAGTTGCTGCAAAGCATGTGCTCTAATACTTGAAGGGCACAATATGTTTTGGGCTGAAATATAGAGGGATGATCAGTTAATGCTACATGGATTCATTGATTTTGACTGGGTAGGAGATGCAGGTGATAGGTTGAGAAATTCTTCTCCATGGAATGAAAAGAGAAAAGCAAGGAAAAGACTTATAATCAGTCTTTTATTATTTTATGATGTTTTTAGTGAAGTTGAACTCAAGTATATGGGTCGGCCAATTAAAAAAAAAAAGAAGAACATGCAAGGAGGAAGTCTACAATAGGATTCTTAGTATTTTTATATATGTCTTTTAATAAATAATTATAGAGTGTATGGGTCGGCCATGGTGGAGAAAAAGTAACATGAAAGGTCATGAGGCATATGAAAGGTCATGTCTTTTCAATTTTGGCACCACCCTTAGAAAATGTATAAATAGGGGTTTAGGGGCAGCATTTGGGATAGGAACATTCATTTTGTAAATTCAGATTTTGAGAGAGAACTCTCATTATTTCTCCATGTGGGAGGAAAACCCCATATGAGGTCCATTGGAAGGACGAAAACCCTCTCCAATTGACTTTAAACATTTATATTTGCAGATTATCATTGAATTAAAGATCTTTTTGAGCATATTCAAATTTATTGCAATTATTTCTACCTATTCGACTTGCATGTGATTGAAATATAATTTGTTAAGTGCAATAAATATCAAATCAATTCACTATATCAAGTCGCCATACATTTTAAGGTTGAATCTGTCTTTTCACGCAAATCAAGGCACTGTTTCATGCAAATGAACCATTATATGACTGCTGCGATGTCCCAGATTGCACAGTTATTTACAACAGTTCGATTTCTACCTAAATCAATTCGATTTGGCTTGAATTCAGTTCAAAATTGTTTAATAATTGTTGTTAAAAGGTTTTTGGATACTTGTTGAAGATTTTTGGCACTTATTTCCATAATTTTATTCCGCTGTAATAAATTTCCAGTCTGCTGCAAATTAAAATCAGAATTCTGGAATTTTATTTAAATCTCTCAAAAAGGGACATTACAGTGGTATCGAGCATGGATTCTCAAAAGGCTGGGGTTTCGATAATCACGGAGGTGGAAGATCTCTTCAAAAAATACCAAGCTCTACCAGTAGACATCCGTAATGCCATGCCATTTCCAGATTTCATAAGATGGGAATTCGGTATTCTAGGTGTGCATGTGAATGGCCATAAAGACCTCCCTCAAAAGATAAATAACATCAGCGTTAGTGATGAAAGAAAGATTGGAGAACAAGAAGCAGTAATGGAAGAAATCCATATAAGGCAGTCCGTTGGTCTGCTTGTAGCAGCAGGCAAAAAAGAGCCCGAAGATGAAGAATTAAGCTCGAGGAAGGACCACCAAGACATCCCAAGCACTTGTGAACAAGGTGCGAAGGAAGAAGATGTGGATGAAAGCTTTGTTGAAGGCCCGAGGATCGAATACAATTCAGATGTGTTGCTCCCTAGCTTGTCTTCACAAAGAACTGATCACCATCATCAGTTCGATTCAAATATGGGCAGATTACGGAGCACATTGAATGGTAAGGAGTACCCACATCCTATCCATGCATACAACAATACAAGTACAAGAGCTATGATAGAAGTGACAAAGGATAACCATCCCTCCAAAATCCATGGTTTGAAAGCTAAGGTAACCACTCCCTCTTTCAGTTTGGTTGGCCATTCTCTTAATACTCTTATGTTGGAAAGAATGATTTGGAGTAGTATTGAAAATAAAACTTGTGAGCCATGGAAATGGGAGAAAACTCCCCATAAAGAGCAACATGAAGAGGCTGGACTGATCCTAGCAGCAGCAAAAAGAAGGACAATTGAGGGAGATATCAGCATTGTGAAAGCACCAGGACATGGGGGAATTGACAAGCAAGCATCAAGCAAAGATACATGAAGGTAAGCACCCGGAAAGCGGAAAATCATGGAGGTATGATGTTTTTGAAATATTGCTTGCATGCTGATTTGAACTCAGAAGTTTTGAGCAGCCCTTGGCATGGAAATATTTCAGTTTGGGCCTATATATTAATTCAGATTTTTCACCATGAGTGGATAATTAGAAACACTCAGGTTTCATATATGGTGAGTCCACTTTGGTCACTAATGATGAGATACCTTTGTGCACATCACACTTCATGGGATGAAGAGGAAAAGGGTGTTATTTTTTGCATTAGAGTATTTTCAGATTGTGATGAGGCTAGCAAGGAGGGTGAAATTGGACATGATGGCATTTTGGTAGGAGCACCAAATTACAACTCTTTAATTGAAGGTGATCTACATGGGTACATGGTAAGCTCCACATTTCCATTTCATCAGTCATTTAATATAAAGGATGTGTGCATAAAATTGGTGTGGAATGAATGTTACTCCTTTGATCCGGGCATAATAACTCAGCTGAGTTTGAAAAGTATGATGGAGGGCAATCAAGGGGTTGGTTTATGGTGTATTAAGCTTGCCAATACAAGCCTATATGCTGCTGATTTGGAACAGCAGACATGTTACACAATAAATCAGTTCCTTTCATTAGTCATTCATGTTGAGAAGAGTTTCTTGCACCATATACTGCTTCAGCAGTTACTTTGGGAGACATATCAGGGAAAAATTCCTTTATTTTGGCCTATATGTTCGAAGGATAAGAGCAGCTCCTGGAAAATTTCCAATCCATTTCTTCTCAGCATACCAAAACAGTTTACAATTCCAGAGAGGATAGCGGATGGGTTCTCTATGCAATATACAAAAAGGTGCTCTCAACTCCACATCTCCATAAGATCAAATAAGGTATGTGCTGATTTTTTGATGATTAATGTGGCTGAGTTTAAAGATCAAGGATGGCATTCGTTGAGAGAGTTCACTCTCAATTATCAAAGCATGAAGATAAGCCACGTGGACCAAGGGTCATTACACAAAATCTCATTGCAAGATTGGGAAGTCATCAATATCAGTGGAGTATGTTGAGAACAAGATTGCTAAAGATGTGATTGGTAGAGAAATCCGTAAAGGAAGATACCAGGTGATGGTTGGGCTTATTCCTTACCAAAACCAAGTCCAGTTGATACTCGAATCATGGGTGAAGAGTAAGATCTGGAGGGCTGATCATGATACTCCATGGGCTAATCATCGGGGCCACTTCATGAGACAAAACAAGCGTGAAGAAAAGAATTTTAGTCCTTCTCCTTACTTGTGGAATTTAGAAGATGCTTGCATGATATGTTCCAGGAGGCATAAGTTTGAGGGAAATTCTGTATATTCTCTGTATGGGTGGGCAGAAGGATATTATGGGAAACTTGCAGCTGTTCACATAGTCACCAGAGTGGAGGAGGATGGTTCTAATTTTCAGTTCTATGACCCCATAATAAGGTACGGTTTTTGCTTAGTCTATTTAGTTTACACTACAGCAGAGTCATACAAAGTTTGGGGGCATTTAGAGATCCAAAAGTCAGAGGAACTTGCTTTCAAAGGTCACATGGAGTATGAGTTCCACTTGGAGAATGATGAAATCAAAATTTATGAGTATGATTTTCTCGAATTTAAGGACAAGACAACTGCTGAATTTAATCATGGGTCTGCTGCTCCTAATTTTTCAAGTTATGCAGATCAAATTTCAGTCCCTTCTTATCTCACGGGATTGCTTTCCTTAGTGAGTTTTCAGATTGATGATTGTTATACCATGATTAGAGGATCGAATGTGCAAAAATCAGAAATGAGCAGCAGTAAATTGGTTTTTTTCAAGTGCATTCCTTCATGGGATATCGAGAGAGGAAGATTTCAGTTGAATAAAGAAATAAAATCAGGTTATGTGTATCATTTTCAGACTTGTACATCCTGATTTTTGGAGGAGAAATGCTTGATTACAGCCATGTTCAGGACAACTACCAGATGCATGAAGATTGTGGAACTCCCACCAGCAAAAAGACAATTGCAAGGCCAGAGGGAGTGTTGTTAAACACTCAAGTTTCTTCTAAGGAGTTTGTTTCTTGTGTAGGTACAAAGATGAAGACTACAAGGATCACATGGGATCCAGGAGATTGCGATTGCTTGGGGACAAGCAATCTTGGGGAGGGAGGACTGTCATGTCCCTTTTCTCCAAATTAATAGCATAATTGGAGTTGCGGGAAATTCTTCTCCATGGAATGAAAAGAGAAAAGCAAGGAAAAGACTTATAATCAGTCTTTTATTATTTTATGATGTTTTTTAGTGAAGTTGAACTCAAGTATATGGGTCGGCAAAGGCAGAATAAAAAAAGAAGAACATGCAAGGAGGAAGTCTACAATAGGATTCTTAGTATTTTTTATATATATCTTTTAATAAATAATTATAGAGTGTATGGGTCGGCCATGGTGGAGAAAAAGTAACATGAAAGGTCATGAGGCATATGAAAGGTCATGTCTTTTCAATTTTGGCGCCACCCTTAGAAAATGTATAAATAGGGGTTTAGGGGCAGCATTTGGGATAGGAACATTCATTTTGTAAATTCAGATTTTGAGAGAGAACTCTCATTATTTCTCCATGTGGGACGAAAACCCCATATGAGGTCCATTGGAAGGACGAAAACCCTCTCCAATTGACTTTAAACATTTATATTTGCAGATTATCATTGAATTAAAGATCTTTTTGAGCATATTCAGATTTATTGCAATTATTTCTACCTATTCGACTTGCATGTGATTGAAATATAATTTGTTAAGTGCAATAAATATCAAATCAATTCACTATATCAAGTCGCCATACATTTTAAGGCTGAATCTGTCTTTTCACGCAAATCGAGGCACTGTTTCATGCAAATCGAACCATTATATGACTGCTGCGATGTCCCAGATTGCACAGTTATTTACAGCAGTTCGATTTCTACCTAAATCAATTCGATTTGGCTTGAATTCAGTTCAAAATTGTTTAATAATTGTTGCTAAGGGTTTTTTGGATACTTGTTGAAGATTTTGGCACTTATTTCCATAATTTTATTCTGCTGTAATAAATTTCCAGTCTGCTGCAAATCCTCGGCTCAAATGGCTACTCTTAGCTCAAGATCTTATGATTTTCTTTTCCATTGCCTTATTACACGTTCATAGCTCCCCTCTACTTATAGAACCTGGTGGGAGAAGTAAAGATACCTTTCGCAGAAGATTCATGGTGTCACTCAGATTTCACCCTGAAATCTGCGACTACCCTATCCGAAAATTTTTCGTACTTTTAAAATAATGGGTCATTTGTTGTTTTTATTGCCTGAAAGTTCCTGTATTGCGTCAAAATAATCCTAAAGAGCCATATTAGCCCTTTTCGCCAAATACCCAGATGCCCAAAATTGTTTTATTCCGTCGTCGGGATTTGTCTGCGGGAAATTTGTATTTAATTATTTTGAGCCCCGTATGAGGCTATTTGCGCTCTGTTTTAACTCTGTTATGAGCGAATATGTTATTATTCCTATGTACCAGAAGGATTTTAACTTATTTTAAGTTTTGGGCTTTATTTGCAACTTTTGGCAATTTTTTTCGTGTTTTTGTGGTGTCCCGTTTCGCTTTTTTGTAAAATTTCTCCGGAACAACTCATTCACGGTAATCCCGATTTTGGCCTGGAGCAGCTGGAAAACATATACGCACATTATGCCCGGAGGAAGTTGCCATCGGAGGTCTAGATCACTGGGAAAAAGCGAAGTCGTGCACAGAAAAGCCCCTGCGGTGATAGGCGCCTTTTTGGAATACAAAGAAGCGTGTTTAGGAGAACTTTGTGTCACGGTGTATTTTGTTTTTGCTTCTATATCTTAGATCTCTTAATAGACTTTGTGTTATTTTAGATCTAGATCTGGAGCTACCTTTGCTTTATAAGTGCTGTGTATTCCAATCTATTAAGTTTCTTCTATGTGCATGCAATTAGCTCTGCAATCTACTAATTGGGATGCACATCTTCCCCATTTCTTCTCTCGTGTTTCCTTTACTTCCTTCTTCTCTAGTTTTCCTTTCTTAAAACATTTTTACTTGTTCAGAACTCTTAGTTATGGTTCATGAACTAAGTAGTTAAAGTAAAACCCCTGATAGATAAAAACACATTTTATTGACAAATCTGACACGGGAGCCTCACCGGTTAAATGAGGGAGATTTATCTCATGACTGCCTAGGTTTGATGCTATGCAGAAAATCTAGCCAACAATTCATCACTTTATTTAGTTTACCGTTGATTCCATTCATCTAGTTTGTAGGTAATCTCTCGTGGGGGCATCTTTGTTTGATCAAAGCATACTAGGTTGCCCGATCACTCAACGGGTGAAGAAAATGGAGCAAGATCCACATGTGTAGGTTCAATCATAACGATGTTGACAAACATGCCAAAGAACTCAAGTTTGCAAGGGCACACAAGTGTGCAACATCCATTGGTAGGCGCAAAAGAACATAGGACCCGAAGAGTGAGAATTCCTCCCACAGGCACAAGAGTTCAAGATAATGTGATGTGCAAAATCTTATTAATGTGTGGGTGCACAATTGTGCACATCCTTTCACAAGAAGCTTCAAGAGCACAATTCATAAAGCTTCGCAAAACCACAAACCCTTCACACTTTGTCTTCCCCTTATTCCAAAAGCAACAAAATGTGCAAGATTTGCGCAAGGCTACACAAAATTACACAAATTATTCTCTTAACTCTTTTGAGAAATGCAATATCAGCAAGTGAACCTAGATGCTCCTGCATAATACACCTTGGGAAAGAAGAAATTTGAGCTCTTGCTCAAGAATGTTTCATAAGGTCTTCAATGGAACGACCAAGTTTAGCAATCTCGGCTATGCTTAGGCAAAGATGCATCCTCAACTTCTCCTTTCCATTTTACTAGATAGTATTAATAATAATATCCCTTTCTACGCATTGTCTTTGTTGCACATTCATCTAGAATGTATTCAATTTCTTGAGACACTTGCTTTGGTAGTTGATGCCTCCAATCTACTTCAACATGGTCTCGCTTCCTCACCTGTTTTCCCTTTAAAGAGTGGCTACAAATCCGCAATATTGAATATAGGCCCAATTTTTTTATCTCGTTGAGAAGTTCTATGTCATATGCATTAGGCATAAACTTCTTCAAGGCTCGGTGTGGTCCAATCTTCCTTCCTTTCAACTTATCATATGTTCCTTTTGGGAGCATCTCTTTGCATGGGCACACAAGAACAATGTCTCCACTTTGAACTCTTGTTCTCTTCTCCTCGATTTGCATGTTTATTGTATTGTGCATTGCTCTCTCCAATGTGTGTACACTTATTGGTGCACATCCTTCATGTATTGCACAAAGTCTTCACTTTCATGCTTCGTCCCTTTTCTTGTGGTATGTCATGCAATTCCGCAACTCTTGCGCTTAATCCATAAACTATTTGGAAGGGTGACTTCCTAGTTCTCTTGTTTATAGAATTATTATACACAAACTCGACTACATAAGGACCGAATCCCATGTCCTTGCTTCTCTCTCAACCAAACATCACAACAAATTGCCAAGGCTCTAATTGACAAATTCGGTCCGGCCATCCGTCTATAGGTGGCACGTGGAACGAAATTGCAACTTTGTGTTCAACTTCTTTTGTAATGTACACCAAAAATGGCCCACAAACTTTGTGTCTTTGTTAAACACAATATTGCACGGAAATCCAAAGAGTCTTGTCACTTGCTTGAAAAACAAGTTGGCTACATGCATAGCATCACTAGTCTTGTTACAAGCAATGAAATGAGCCATCTTCGAGAATCTATTAATAACAACAAAGATAGAATGTAATGTCCCCTTTTTGAAGACCCTTAGCCTATTTTTCCCCGTGGGCTTTTGGGATGTTGCAAGGGGAAAACTACGCTAGTAATTGAATGATATTGCCTGGAGAGTGATTTTAATCATTTGTCATTATAAAGCAATATTCATTTAATTATTAGTTCTCATTTAATTATGGATGTTAGGTGGTTTTTCCACTTGTATTATTGCTCACAAAAGAATATTTATTGAGCAATTAATGTAATTTATTATTTAATTTAATTCCCAAAAATACAAAATTAAAAGGGAATTAATTAAATAATATTAAGTGGCTTTTAATGACAAAAATACCCCTAGAAAAGGGACACCACACATAGAGGGGGAAAATAAAATTAAAAGGGGAAATTATAAGCATGCCTTATGATTTCAAATTACGATTTTCCCTCCAAAAGGGAGTCGCTCCACCCTAGGAGAAATATATATACATATGTTTTGACATTGAGGGAAGGGTTATGTTGATGAATCTATTGTTTTCACTCCATGCTTGGAGTAATGGGATGTATGCCCATGGATGATGGGATGTATGCCCTAGCTCTCTCTTTCATTGTAAACTTCATTGGAAGCCATTGTTGAAGATATTGAAGATTCCATTGTTCTCTCCATTGTGCTCTCTTGTGTTGAGTGTGTTCTTGCAAGGTTTATCCATTCTAAATATTGGTGATTTGGCTCAAAGGATTGGCACATTTATTTAGAGTGAAATATGCATGTTATTGATCATTGTTGAAGGATTTAATAATATTATATGATCTGCTGTTATTGCTGCAATTAATAGAGCTATAACGACTTGGATTGGGATTTGTTTAAGCATGTTTTGAGGCCCCAAAAATATATTTATGTTGCAGATCTGATTTAGCATAATTTTGTGAGTGTGTGACCAGATTTGAGGGTTTTGAGAGTAATACAAGTGCTGGAATTAATTTATGTGCAAACAACAATTTATTTTGCCCTAGGCGACTTGCTATTTTGGCTATTTTGGGAGTTTAGCAACTGCTGTTCTAATTTGGTTGGGTTCATCTTATTCCTTGTATTTTTCCAAGTCCGTGCATATCTCATTTGCCCAAATCGGAGTAGTTTTAAGGAAGATATGAATTTTTAAAAATTGCAGCAGACTGGGGTTTGATTGTCAAGTGTTTTCAGCTGTGTATGATCATAATAAAAATCTGATTTGAGTATTAATTATTTCTGAGCAAAGGGAGTTGATTTGGAGTGTATGGAAGCTTGGAGAAGGGCTGGAATATTTTTATTGATTTTATTCTAACCCTAGTGACTGGATTTCTGATTTTGAGGTCTGATTTGAGGGGTTTTAGTGGTCTAAAAATTCAGATTTATATCTCTTTGGAAAGCTCTTGAATTATAGATTAATCTGCATTTTATTTGAGGGCAAAATATGGAATATTGAGCAAGTTATGAATTTTCTAAGTTTCAGCTGTTCTGGGTGATTTACTAATTAATTAACTGCTGCTAAAAATCAGATCTGGATGTTATTAGAATTCTAATTAGTTCTCCCATCTAACCCACCATTTTTGCATACTCAAACTGTAATGTCCCTCTTTCTCGATTAGTTAGTTCGAAGACCTTTTGGCCTGTTTTGTCTACCCGACGGCCAAAAGGGTGTTTTCAAGGGTGACTTCGGTTTATTATTTTATTATATGGTGCTCGAATTAAAGTAAAATATCATTAAAGCACATATAATGAATTAATAGACTGTTTGAGTGATTTTGACTTAGGAAAGTGCATTTAAATAAATTAATAAATTATTTAAATTGCCTTCCTAGCCAAAAATGCGACTTGTTTGGGTAATGGCCAAATATACCCAAAAAGTGCGACTTGATTAGTGAATCAAAATAATTAATTAAATATTAATTATTTGGTATTAGCCAAAAAGTGCGATTTGGCTTTTGGAGGGTTTTTGGCTATATGAGGAAAAAAATGCGGCTGGGTAAAGCATTCAGAATATTATTATTTTCACAGAGCAGTTAGCACAGAGCTTTTGCAGACAGAATCCAAGGACGGAAACCCTCTGGATTATTCCTCTTGCGGACGGAAACCCCAGGAGCAGTGAGAGAAGTTTCCATCCAGGAATCTTCATTGTTTACATCAGTTATTCAACATTTCAGCAGTTTCAGGGAAAGAAATAAATTGCAGCTGTGGGCTTTGCACATCTATCTGAGTGGGGGCGGCTTCTTCTACAGTTATTCATTACTGTGTCAGAGGTATTTTTCATGTTAGATATCTATTGTAATTCCCAGCAGCAAATATAGCAAATCGGCTAGGGTTTTGGTTCATTTACTGTGGATTTTTGGACTATCTTTGTTATTAAATCTTTCTACAGATTTATATTTGTATGGCTGTAATATTTAGCTTCAGAAACCATTATTAAATATACAGCTGAAATATTTATAAAGAAATCTGCCATTTAAAACCTAGGCGCCTATTCTGCTTTTGCCCGGGTTGCCGGGTTTGCTGTATTCAATTTATCTATGCAGTTTCAGTGTGATATTTCATGAATTATTTTGATATTACCAGTTCAGATCTGAACCAGAGCATTATATAAAAAAATAAAATAAAAAATAAATAAAAAATATTCAGACAAAAACGGGTTTGGGATCTTTCACAAACCCCATTTTGGGTTGTATTATCGGTGACATTGGGTTATTTGAGGTCCAACTAAGAAGATCTAATCTTCCTAGGATCGATTTGGTTAATTAATTTGCAGATTTTAATAATATTCCAAAAGGGGAAATTACATAGAATCATGACCCTTCTTCGTATTGGGAAATCTCAAAACAAAATCCCGCTAGGAATAATATTGTTATTACTCACATGGGTGAATTATATTCGTGTAGTTTGTTTAAATACCTTTAAGTATTGTTATGTGAGTTATAACAACTCACATAACAATAGTAATGGCTCCACCTTTGTAGCACTTGACTTCTTATATTAAGATGTAGTGCCTATTTATTTGTGTAATTGTTTATGCAAATAATATACAGAGTTTCATTATGATAAACTTTGTACCAGGTTTCATTTGGTATCGAGCATGGTTAGTCCAATTTGAGGAATGAAATATTGATTTGAAAGGTGTGTTTTCAATCCTTGATAGAGAAAGTTTGCATTGACAAATCAATGGGAAGAGAAGCACAAAGCGAATGTGAATGAAAAGATCAAACCACATTTTTACACCATCCAATGAATGAAAGCACGGTGCATGGACGTGTCAATGAGTCTACACAGCATGATGCGTGGAGAGAGACAACCAATGTTAATGGTAGTCTTTAATGTGATCAAAAGGCTCATGGAACTGGTAGTAATCTAGCAAGAAATTTCATGAATATGCATATCATCATGCTGTCATACCATGGACTTAATTTCTGGTAATGACTGATTATTTCTGTTCACATCAGATCTGCCTATTTTTATTTTTCATGATACAACCATAGAAAAAGTGCAGGTCTATCCATTCGGTGTCGCTTTGACATGACCATGACATCTGTCTTGTATCAGATTTGATGGTAGCATTCTATTGAGTGCTTGAATCATTCACTACACTGTTTGCAGACCTGCATTCAGATATGTTTCCATTGTATTTGATCCGGATCTTGAGCATCTTCTTGCTGTTGAAGTGAACCATTGGGTGGTGTGGTTGGGCGCACAAATTGATGTCAGATACAGAGGTGTTAGGATTCAAAGAAGCTAAAGCATAGCGAATCAAAGCAAAAATGGTGATGTTGGTGGCTAACAAAAGGCCTGCTTGGTCAATGAACTCGGAATTTGGCTTGGCTGTAAATTTTCCATAGAACTCCTCCACACTTGACACCCATTCACCTACCGCCACATTTTCACCCTCAAAACTCCCACAAAGGCCATGGAATGTACAGACAAAGCTGTGGTTATTTAAATTTTATTACTCAAGCCACGTTTTTAACAAACTAAATACTTGTATGCCAATTAAGTTTGTGATGAAAAAATGAAGAGATTTAATATTATTTAGTATTCAAAAAGTAATATTTTCATTTTTTTAATCTCTAGTCTTGTCTAAAAACGTGTATGTAATCCTTGATGAGATTCATTTGTCATCAAGCTTGTCTACTCAATGTTATAGTTGTAAAAATGGCATTTAAAGTCTTTAATTGTTTGTAAGGACACATTATCGGTTTAATCCAATGTCCATTGAGTCAAGTCTGTGAGGGTTAAAATGGACAAGTTGAGTCTAATTCAAAAATTTGAAGGAAGATTTTTACACATGGCAAATTCGAACTCAACTACAGTTGATTGACAAAGACTGTGGGAAATTGTTGTGGGGAAAATTAAAAGGCCGAAGGATGCAGATGAAGCAACGAAATGAGAAAACAAGGATTGAAAAGTGATAGCAATTATTGGCCTAGGACTATGTGATGCATATTTGCATTATATGTGATGCATATTTGCATCATATGTAATGTCCCCATTTTGAAGACCCTTAGCCTATCATTCCCCGTGGGCTTTAGGGATGTTGCAAGGGGAAAATTATATTAAATAATTAGATAATATTGCTTGGAGAGTGATTTTAATCATTTGACATTATAAAGCAATATTTATTTAATTATTTAATATTTATGGAGCAAGTAATGTATTTAATTATTTAATTAAATTCCCAAAATGCAAATTAAAAAGGGGAATTAATTAAATAATATTTAGGTGGCTTTTAAATATTAAAATCACCCTTTGAAAAGGGGACGCACACCCAGGAAAAATAAACTTTTTTATTTAATAATTTCCCTCTCCTAGGGATTTCGAATTTTGTGCCTCCTTGCTTATAAAAGGAGTGCTAGGATCATTGTTAGACTTATGTTATGATGAGATTTATTTGATACTCCATGCTTGGAGTTGGGATGCATGCCCATTAATGCTTTCTCTCTCTCTCTTTGCGTGGGAAGTTAGTGAGCTGGTTTTGATCAATTGAAGTATTCTCTCTTGTTCCATTTGTTGGGTTCTCTTGTGTTGAGTATGTTCTTTGCATGATTCCTACTTGCTAGCTTTGGCGACTTGTTTAGATGTGAGGCGCATTTATTTGGAAATGTAATTGCATGTTATTTGAGAGTGTTGAAGGGTTTCTTGGTGCTTATTAATTGCTGCTACATATTGAATGATTATAGGGCACAACGACTTGCATTAGAGGATTTGGGAGTATGTTTGGGTGCACTTTGAAAGGGGATTCAAATCTGGTTTGTTATTGCTTAATTTTCCAAGTATATTGCACATGATTGGATGGTTTTTGGGCTCTTAACATTGCTGGAATTTACCTTGAAGGAATCGATTGGGTTAAGGCATTTAATATCACATTTTGCAAGGTGTTTTGGTGTTTCTACATGCTGTTGCAATTAAATATTAATTTCAGATCCTTAAGAGTGTTGTTTGGGTGGTTTGGAAGCAAGGGAAAAGGCTGAAATTTAATTAATTATTTTTCCTAACCCTAAGCTATTGGTTTGCAGATTTATGGTTCAGTTTTGAGTGGGTTATAGGGTGTAAAAAATTCAAATTGATAGCTCTTTAGAAAGCTCTTAATTTATAGAGAATTCTGCAATTTATTTGAGGGAGAAATATTGAGTTTTGAGCAAGTTATGGATTTTCCAAGTTTTAGCTGTTAGCAAGCTTTCTGGTTATAAATTAATATTTATTTCAGATCTGCTGTTTTGGGGTTAGTCTAATAGTGGATGTGATTGTAGAAATTAGGAGAAATAAGGAGAAAGTGATTTTATAATTTTTGGAGTTATTTGGATGCCCTAAATGTGTTGGGCGACCTAATTTTTAGGGAAAAATTAGGGTTTCATGTTGGCTGTGCAAAAACTGGTTTTGGGACATTGTTCTTCATATTTTTGTGGGCCAAGGTCCAGAGTTTGAAGATTTTTGCTTGGACGGTTAAGTGGGAATTAATTTTTGAAAATTGCAGCAGTTCAAGGTTTGAATATTAATTGTTTTCAGTTGTGTGTGATCAGATTTGTATTAATTCCAAACTTGTCCAAAAAGGGGACATTACATCATATAGATCTAAGTAAGTCATCTAATGACATATGGGTGACATTGAACAAGCTATTGAGATCTCACATAGGCAGTGCAACAATGACGCTAAAACAAAAATTGTTCAAAGCTAAAAATGGGAGAAAATGATAATATGGTACACTATATCAAGTAAGTTTCACTCCATATTGAACTAGTTAGCAGGAATTGTAATGTCCCTTTTTGGGGATCCTCAGGAAATAGCCCAAGGTTGAGCACGAAGGACTGAAATTTGATTTAGGCGGGGTGTAGATGACCGTGAAAACCCACAAGAGCTGTAGAAAGATTCAAGCACACCTTTCTATGCACGAAACTCACTCAAACCCTTGGAAAATATGCTCGTAAATTATAAGAATATACCAACAATCATTAGATGCAAGAAAACTAATTTTTAGAGGCTCACAAGTGCTATTTTGAATTTACCATGAGACCCTTCCATCAGCAGCAGCTTAAATAATAATTCCATAATTGAAATAACACCGATATGCACCCAAACAATTGATAAAATGATAGATGTCACCTTTATAAATTATGGAGAATTCAACCATGCAATTAGATCACACAAAGACCAACTATATCCTCCGAAACACTCTCCCAAGCAAGTCGCCTAGGGTAGAATTTAATTTTTGCAGCAAGAGAGAGATTACAACAAGAGATAGTGTGGGGTTTCTTTCACACATGATTCTCCTAGGGGTTTCGTCCTTGATAGAGCACTCAATAGGTGTTGGCTAGATTTTCTTTGAAAACCAGGTAGTCATGAGATAAATCTCCCTCATTTCGATGAGGCTCTCGTGAGACGATTAAATATGCTAGTATCTATTTGTGAGTATTACTTTAACCATGCAGCATTTCATGAATCGTATAGTTTTGTAGCAAGTAAGTTGTTAAAGAAAGGAAATATCTAAAGAAGGGGAAAATAATAAAAAAACAGGAAAGAAAGAGGGAAGATGTGCAACCCAATCAATAGATTACAGAGTTGATTGCATGCACATAGATAGAAACAGATATAATATTAACATACAAAATTATAAGCAAAGGGAACTTTCAGATCTAGATCTAGAATAACACAAAGTTTATGAATAGATCTAAGACAAAAAGTTAGAAACAAAATGCACCGTTGACACAAAGTTCTCCAGGAAATATGCTCCTTTCTATTCCTTTGCTTCAAATAGCTATCAGGGGTTTCAGCACAAAGTCTGGAACACAAGAATGTTGCTTACAAATTCTGATCCTTTAACCCGTAGGTTCTTCCTCTACTTATAACATGTAGAGGGGAAATTACAAATAGGAAGCCTTTAGTGAACTGGCACATGTGGAAGTTGGAAAGGAAACAACTGACAATCTCCCTCCTCGAATTCCTCTTTGCATGACATGCATGATTTATAACTGAAAATAGAACCTTCTATTTTGCATGTATGCCACCTATTTCCAAGTAATTGACTTCTTCAAGTAATGGCTTTTAAACCGATCACTTAAGTTTTATAATTTAATTGATCGCTCAATTACTTTGTCGGAGGAAAAATAAGAAAGAAGAAGAAAGAGGAAAGCTGCAGTCTTGTTCTTTTTTCATATTCTGCATGCAGTTGATTCTTTTGCCTTTGATTCTCACCAAACTGGATCTGGAAACAACTGACTGTGATTTTGCTTACGGGTGTTGCCTTTGACATGTCTTCCCTCTTATCCTTGAAGCTTTTGTAGTTCTTCTCCAGTACATGCATCAGTGCAATGTTTGTCGTAAATAACTCATCATTTTTATTTTTAATTGCATATGAGCAATTAAAAATTCTGGAAAGCACTCGGGTGAATGCAAATTCAATGAAGGCTTCAATTGGAAGATTGGGAGCACATGCACAAGATCCTGGAAGGAATTCTCCATGCACTGACTTCTACACGGGCTGCATTAGAAACAAGAGGATGAATTTTTGCCGGAAGCCTTTGCAATTGGATCGATTTGTGCAGATCTGACAATTAAATCGGTGATAGGTGCATGGCCTATGTCTGCATCATTGACTTCAAGCAAATATGGAAGATATGCATGATTCCGCCGATCCTTCTCTTTCATCCCGCTTTGCCATGGCTGGAGCAATCTTTGTCTGAGCAACTCTTTTTCTTTTTAATATGCCGAATTCTTTGCAATTGGTGTAGATCTGCAATTTCTTCAGATTCGGAGGACATATTCAATGTACCTGACATTGATTTGCACTCTCTTTCACTTATATGAGCACCTGTAATGAATACCTGCAATTAATTCAGACAAAGACGGATTCCAGAGCATGAACACTTGATTTTTATCACAAAAATCTGCATATTAAGCCCGCTGCCCTAAAATTTGAGGCTTTGCTTGCATGCATAAAGCAAGCATAAATATTTTTAACTTCACCTGGGCACTCATACCAACATGCAGATAATTAACAAGGCTTAAATCAAGCTCCTCCAACCCTAGGCGCCAAACTTTGAAGCTTCCCAACAGTGGAAAATAAACTTCAATGCAAAAATCCTCCTTCCTTGGGCGCCAAAACTGTCGAGCTGCAATCCTTTGCAAAAAGAATTAATTACACCTTCACTTATGGCAGCCCATGCTTATATAACCCTCAACATTCTATTTCTAATAATTGTCCATGCTATTCCTGGCAATTAATTAATAAACAAACATGTTTATTCCTCCAACTTGGGCGCCCAAATTTGCATGCTCATGGCTGCCATTAAATAAATAAATTTAATTTATTTTTAGCCCTCATCTTCCAGTCTTCTTTGACTTCTCCACATGCGTTGACTCTTCCTCACCCTTGAGCGCCAAAATTAGGAATAAGAACTATTAATTAATGCAATTAAAATCATTCTTTAATTCCAAAAGGGGTCGCATTTTTTAGCATGGCTGATTTCTTTGTTTAAAAGTCAAATTTTAATGGGATTATTCACCCTGCACTGCAGCTCCAAAAATCCCTTCATCCACTTAAGTTGTTTGACTTCCATAATGAGAATTTTTACCCTGCAAGGCAGGTAAGAAATTCCCATCAATGCCTTAAGTGATTTTTCTTTATTTTATAATGGGAATTTTCACCCTGCAAGGCAGGTAAGAAATTCCCGCCTGCCTGCTGCCTCTAATTTTCCCATCGTAACTTAAGTGACTTTGCCTTCATGGGAAAAAGTACCCTGCAAGGCAGGTACAAAATTCCCACCGCTCTATATGCGACCAAAAATCCCACTGCAGCTTAAATCCATCCATTCCCAAAAATGCGACTTGCCCGGAAGAGGCTTTTTGTGCATGACTTCGTCTTTTTAAAGAGAAGCTGACTTCCTGAGGTTGATTCCTTCTGGCATGGTGGTCGTAGATGATCTCCAGATACTCCAGGCAAGAAAACAGATCTGTACTGGTGAAGGAATTGACCTAGGGGAATTTCACAGAGAAAAACACGCAAAAATAATAAAAACGAAAAACGTTGCCAGAAGTCACAGACAAAGCCCAGGATCCATTCCTGGTGAAAACCCTACTGGTATATGTGAATATTGACATGCAAAACTTCAACAGGGTTAAACCGGAGCACAATTTACTTCAAACGGGCTCCAAATAATTAAATAAAATTTTCCCGCAGACAAAACTTGACGAAGGGATAAAACGATTTTCGGCATCTGGGTATTTGTTGAAATTGGCTCCTATGATTCACTGGGAATATCTTGACGCAATACAAGCATCTTCTGGCAATAAAAACACAAAACGACCCATTATTTTAAAAGTACGAATTTTTTTAACATGGGGTAGTCTCAAATTTCAGAGTGAAATCTGGGGATACCACAAGGGTTTTCATCCTTAAGAGAGATAGAGAGATGCTTTACAAGCAATCCACTCTAACCAAATTATAAAATCCAATCGACTCTCAATTGGACAAGCAACCTCCTTTTATAACAATAAGGGGTGTTACAATTCAAATGATGACTAAACTTCAAAAAGTACTTTTTAATAATCTAATTTGTATTTGGAGCCTACATGCTCAAAATACTTTATTTTTAATTAAATAAGTTCTTCTATTGGAGCGCTAGGCTTCCCAATGGTAAAAATAAAAACAACTACTAAATTAACATCAAAACATCATCAAAATCTTCCCCTTGCTCCCTTCCTTGGACCCATGGGGAGAAGAATGGGTCAAGGTCTTCAAGAAAGGCTAGTCTCCAAAAAGGGACATGATAGTCCCCCCTCCCCAAGATTGCTTGTCCTCAAGCAAAGGTGAACTCAAATGCTCCAAAGTCTTGGCTACTTCTTGCGTGTTCTCCTCTTGTGTCCCTCAATGGTCCTCATGAGGAGTTGGTCTTCATGACAAGGCATCCATTGCTGCATTTTTCTTTCCTTTGACATACTCGATGTCAAAATCATAGGCTTGTATCTTGTTGACCCATCTTTGTTGCCTTTCATTTAGATTCTTTTGCTGAAGGAAGAACCTTAAACTATTATGATCGGTCTTCACCACAAACTTACCACAAACAAGATATTGCCGAAATTTGGCCAAAGCATGCATAATGGCGAGCATTTCCTTATCATAAATGTGAAGATTCAACTCATGCCTTTTGAGTTTCCTACTTTCAAATGCAAAAGGACGTTGGGTTTGCATTAAAGCAACCCCTATTCCTTCACCGGAAACATCAAATTCCACTACAAATGGGAGAGAAAAATCAGGTACTCGAGTTTATCAAATGTCCTTTTGAGAACTGAAAGTGACTATTGAATGCACCTCTTTTGGTTAAATCAGTTAATGGGGCTGCAAGCTGAGAAAACCCTTCACAAACCTTCTATAATAACCTGTATAACTCAAGAACCCTCTAAATTGTGGAATGGAGGTGGGTGGAGGCCAATCACGTATTGCTTGTAACTTTTATCGATCCACATGCGCTCCTTGGGAATTGATGATATACCCAAGGTACAAAATTTCATTCAATCCAAATTCACACTTGGATTTCTTTGCAAATAAAGAATGTTGTTATAAAACTCCCAATACTATATCAAGATGTTGGAGGTGCTCCTCCCATGTTTTGTTGTAGATCAAAATATTGTCAAAGAAAACAACAAATTTTCTTTAGTGCTCACCAAATACGTGGTTCATGCATGATGGAAGGTCAGCGTGCATTGATCAAGCCAAATGGAATGACAAGAAACTATTTGAAGTGTCCATAGTGGCATCTAAAGGCTGTCTTGCACACATCTTCCTCTCTTATCCAAATTTGGTGATAGCCGGATCTCAAATCAGTCTTTGAAAAGGAGACGCTCCATGTAGCTCATCAATTTATTCATCTATTCGTGGAATGGAGTACCAGTTCTTGATGGTTTTCTAATTTAGCATTTAATCAATGCACATTCTTAAAGTCCCATCCTTCTTTTTAACAAGAACTACCAAAGAGGCAAAGGGGTTGGAACTTGGTCTAATAAATCCCATATCCAACAACTCCTAGATGGTTCGAGTCTCCTCCTCATATAGTTTTGGGTGTCGGTAAGGAGTAGAAATTACCGGCTTGGCACCTTCTTCCAATTCTATCACATGTTGGAACCCTCTATGTGGCAGGCAGCCCATGTGGCAAATCATCAAATACCCTAGCATGCTTATCCAATATGAGCTGAAGATCATCATGAATATTTTGCTTACCTTCCATGGATGAAGTGGATCTTATTAGACAATGTACAGCCCAAGAGACCTGCCCTCTTTTGATAGCTCGTTGCATGCTCTTTGCTGTTACAACTTGAGGAGACCCTCCTTTCAGCCCTTGCTAAAACAATTTCTCTATTATTGGCCTTGAATTTTAGTTCCATGCTTTGGTAGTTTTGGGAGAACTCTCCCAATGAGTGGAGCCATTGTACCCCAAGCACCAAATCAGTTTCTCCAATCCCAATCACATAAAAATCATCTTGGATCTTATGCCCTCCTAGTGTGATGTTGAGCTGAGATACTTTCTTCAACATCCTCTACGGCACAAAAAGGATTTTTTATTTTTAGAAGGGTGGGTGGATGAAAATAAAAGAAACATATACAGCAAGTATGACATTAAAACCCTTGAACTCTTATACCTTTAGTTTCATCGTGGACACTAACCCCTCATCAATGAAATTGTGGGTAGCCCCACTATCAATTAAGACCATTACCTTTTGCCCATGGAGGAGATCTTTTACCTTAAATGGATGGTACCTAGGAGCACCGAAAAGTCTTGAAGGGTGCTGCTCTCTGATGATCAGATTTTGGTGCATCTTCTTTTCGTGGTTCAAAATTTGTTGATCCGTCATATGTAGATAGGGTTATTTTCCCCAACCTTTGATGAATATCCCTTCGGGACTGATCATTATGAAGTCTTCTTCCACCCTTATGACCATTCTTTGTCTTCAAAGTGCAATAATCAATGAAAGATAACTCTTGGCGTGTGGCTGGCCTCAAAGCTTGGTACTCCACATAGAATCAATCCATATCATCATCACCAATTTGCTGCCCCTCTTCCAATTGTTCCTTCTCTTCCCTTTGCAAAAACTTAGCACGGAAGGTTCTTGTGGGAGGATTAATGGAAGTCCTTTCATTGCCGAAAGAGCTGCCATCACCTTGGTTCTTTCTTGAATTGGAGCACCTTGGATAGCTTGAATCAACTCCAACATTGAAGCCCTCATGGTCCTTTGAAAGCTTTGCTCCATGTCTCTTTGGTTCTGCAACAACATCTCTTGCAAGTGGTTCATTTCATCAGAAGGTGGAGGTCTTTGATCCTTATCTCCCATGTTCTTTGTTCGACGGAGTTCTTCTTTGATAGACTTTAAACCCTTCCTCATTGTTCATGCAGATCCGAATTTTCCCTCACACAGGTTGGCAGGAACAATGCTCTGATACCACTATAATGTCCCTTTCGGGCTGAGATTTGAATTTTCTGGAAATTGGAAAAAACCCTAATGACAACAAACTGAAATTTATGATAAAGTACAAAAATCTGAATTTAAATGACAACAATTAGAAATTACCCCAAATTAGGGCAGTGACCTGATTTTGGTTTGCAAACCCTCAATACAACATGCAGAAATCTGATTTCTTCAATTACTCTTCAAGTACTTGGTGTTACAAAGTACAAGAAGGCTCAAAACACTTAGGAATATTTTTAGAACATTTAGGAACAAAGAAATAATTTTTCTGACAAATAGCTGAATTTATTTCATCAATTTCATGACAAAAAATAGGGTAAATTACAGCTGACCGTTAGGAGCATTTGAAGCTGAAATAAATGCAGCAATGAATGCCCTAGGGCAGAATTGAAGGTTGAACAAACCCTAGCTCCAAAGAAACCCCGAAAATAGCCGGAATTGACCCCAAAGTGGGTCGCTCAAGTTCCTAGGTGGGTCGCCCAAGCTGAAAATGCCCTAGATCTGATCCAAAACACTGTAACACAACAAAACACTGTAACACAACAAATTGAAATGTGTGGTTGTTCCACACCCAAAAATATGGAATTTTGATATGCCCTTGAAGCCTTTGCTGAAAATTGTGCCCTAGCACTGAAATTGTGAATTGTAGCTTTGAGATTCTAAATTGTAGCCCAATTATGACCTCTAAATGAGATCACCAATGTAGAATTTGAGGGTTTTCATCCTCAATTGAATTCTATTGAAGGTTTTTGTCCCCAATAGGATACCAAGGAGGGTTTTTGTCCTCAATGGCTGAAAATTGCAAGCACAAGCTCCAATCTCCAAATTGAAAATGAATTCATATGACAAGTGATCCTTTTTCCACCCCTAGCGATTCCTTTTTATAATTGTGGGTGGCACAATCCACGAAAAAAGGGAGCCTAAATGGGTTGACCCCTTTTAAGTGGTGTTATGTTCCCCTTTTAACTCTGTCACTTCTATTTTTAAGTCGACATTTGCACTTTTTCGACCAACTTCACTTTCTAATGTTATAATTAGAAAGTTGTTTTTACAAAAATAATACAAGGCTAAAAATAACAACTTACAATTACAACATTAAAGTACTTCCCTTGCTTTTCCCTTTAAGCCACAGAAGAAGTAAAAATGGGCCCAAAATCTTCATCTTCGAACCAGATTTGAGAAGGGGACATTACAGTAAGGGGATACCTCTCACGACAAGAAGTTGATTCCCCTAAGGATACGAGTTTGTGGATGTAGAAAGTAACCCTGAAGATAGTCTCAAGATTTAGCGGGTGGGCAGAAAATTCAGCTTGGATGATGCACTGAGGAGCTGTCCGCTTGCAGAACGGATCGTGCTCGCAACATTAGAGTCTGGACCATCTCAATATAGGCCGGCCAATCTCTTTGTGAGTTGGCTCAAGTAGAGGTTTGTAGTCGCTTGTTGTTTCACCATATTTATAAACATTTTCGTCCTAAACTCCTCATTCAGCTGTTCCTCTGATTTTCCATCTTTATCCACCATGTCTAGACCTTCTTTCTTGGGTGTATTCCTCCTGGAATAAACCTTCATACACTACCCAATAGGCTGCAGAAAAGACCGCTCTGATACCACTGAAATATCCCTTTTCCGGATTTATTTTATATTCAAGATTTCCAACCAAATTTTCACAAATAACAATATGATTTTTATGACAGCAGTATATAGAAAAATATGACAGCAAAGTACAGTTATGGCAGCAAGGTATAAAATCAGAAAATAACCAATATCTTCACTTTTATTGCAATTAAACTAACATGCAACAACATGCAAGTAACATGCATCAACATGCAATGACATGCAAGTAACATGCATTAACATGCATCAACATGCAATAACAAGAAGTTTCCACTGATAAAATAGATGATCTCTCTTACTGAATATGGCTGTCTTCTCTTTCTGGACTTGAAACTGGATCAGCAAGCCTTTGAAACTCTGAATCTGACAACCCGATCTGAATAAACTCCACAATAGCAAACTAGGGCTAGATCTTTCACCACTAAAGAGTGCTCTACTAGCTAGGGGTAGATCTTTCACTACCGAAGCTAGGGTTCCTGCATGGAATTTCACCTCCACAAGCAAGGAAAGCAAGCTGAAAGCTCCAACATAAGATGGCAAAATGATCCCCGATCCTTTTTCCTCCCCAAACACCACCTTTTATAACTTTTTCCATCATAAAAGTGCTCATAAAACCCTAATTCGACCTCCCTTGGAAATATGTCCTGTTTTAATCGTCATTTAAAGTGACTTTACCAAAAAAAGGTCCACTTAAGCGACCCCAATGAAGAAATAGAACATTACCCCACCTTTTTCACTTAAGTCATCATAAAGTACATGCATAACACCAAAACATAACATATAAGTGAAATGTAGGTGAAAACCATACCCAACAACCATCTACGCCCTAGCCCCTTAGGTATGACCAAGGCTAAGACGGAAAACCAGTCGCTAGACCGTGGAGGTAGGAATGGGGACATTACAGTGTGGTGGAGAGACTTGCCACTTGAGGATGCCACTTGGGAGGGAGAGAAGATTTTACAGCATCCTAGTTTGCATTTGCTTGGGGACAAGCAAATTTCGGGAAGGGAGGACTGTAATGTCCTCATTTCTATACCAGAAGCCTATTGGCCATTTTTAGTCTTAACCTTAGTCATACCCGAGGGGCTAATGACGATGGAGGCTATTGGGTATGGATGTTTGATTACCACCTTGCTTTATGTTATATTTTGTCGTTGACATTAGTGTTGGGCGACTTGGTGGTAATGATTATTCTAATTTTGCGTTGGGATAACTTAAGTGTACTTTTGCTTAGTGGTGATAAAGTAACTTAAGTTATTTTATTATTATGTGGTTTTTCCCCCAAGGAGGTCGATTAGGGTTCTTTTCGGCCCTTTGTTACAATGAAGAGTTGTAAAAGGGAAGCGCTTGGGGAGAGTTGGGATTCATTCATACGCTCACTCTTTTATGATATTGAAGTCATTTTGGTTGCATACTTTTTGCTTGTGGAGTAAGATCCCACAAGAACCTCTGCTTCGGTGGTGAGAGATCCACTCCTAGCTAGTAGATTACTCTTCGGTGGTGAAAGATCCTCCCTAGTTTGCTAATTTGGAGCCTACTTCATATCAAATCAACAGACAGTGTCTATAGGGATTTCAAACAGAGCTTTTAGAAGTTTGCAAGGATTGATTTAGTGGGAGAGAGATATTTCCATCTCCAACGATTCAGAATATTTTCTAGCCTTGAGGAAGGATTGGCGACTTCTCTGGAGGAGTTTGGTGGAGTTTTTGGGCCCTTTCCTAGGGTGATGTCACCCTTAGGGTTTTGCAACAATTATTTTTAAGGTTTCTGGTTGGCATTTTCCGGATTTGAAGGTTGGATCTGATTCCTTATATTTTATATATGTTATTATCCGAAAATCAGAATTTTATCAATCCATTTCAGGTAGTTGTGAATTTTGGAAATTTGAGGCAGTTTTCAGCTGTAAAAATAAATAAATAAAATCAGATCTGAGAGTTAAAAATTATTTCTCTCTTGTTTATTGTTCTATATATTTTTCTGAGTTGTTTGAAGCTTTTGGGTAGTGTTGGAAGTGATTAGTTTGCAAAATACAAAAAAATCTTTATTTCTGCATATTGTTGTCATAAAAATAAGAAAAATCAGAATTCAGTTCGCTGTTATTTTATACATATTTTGTGAATTTCAAGTAATATCCCACAAGGGATACTTCAAAGTGGATTTCGGGTGTCAAGTATTGTTGAACAAATTTCCGCACCGTTTCACCATATTCTACACGTTATAAGCTTTCGACGCACTTTGAACGAAGTCAATCGGAGATTCGTTGCAAAAGTTATGACTCCCGAAAGTTGCCCCACCAGTGCCACCTAGGTTGTGCGGATCATGAAACTTTTGGTTTCCGTTTTTGTATGGACACATTTGTACTCTGCAGTCCTTTGACCTACTTTTGTGGTCATTCGTTGGACATTAATATAATTATCTTATCTTATCGTATCTACTTTAGTAGAGGACAATGTGACAATGTTTTGCTTCTTGCATGCCCATGCAAATGAACTAGAACCAAGGTTAAAAATAGATTTTGCAAGTGGATCTGCGGTCACAATACAACCTCCCGATCTAAGTCTCTGTGTATTCTTAATCTCTAAAGTTTCTATGTTGTGTATGAACCCCAAAGTTATTGGTGCCCCAAATATAAAGCACACGATACACTTAGTTGCTTGTCAATGACTCTCATTAGGCTCATGTGAGAACCGATAGACACGGTTAACAATATAAGAAAGGTTGAGACGAGTGCGAATCAGGTACAAAAACTACCCACCATCTATACAAAGTTGGATCAACAAACCGAGTTTTACATCTAGTAGTCAGCTCAATTCGTGATTGGAATGGTGTAGGATCATAGTTACAAACTATGTTACTAGGGTTCGTCCCCCTTCCGTACTCCTCGCCCAATACGTATTTGGTATGGATACATGCATGCACGGTACGGATTCGCTGAGGATACATTCGGCACGCCTCGGGTACATTTCAACGCACTGGGACATACCCGCCAGTATCTCGTGGCAAACCCGTAGGTTTGGACAAAGTGGGGGCCCAAATTTTTTATTTATTTTTTGTTTTGACTTGGTCAATGAGCAAAAACTGAACCCTAACACCTGAATTAATAAAATTTTAAACCCTAAACCCTAAAAAATCTATAAAAAAACTCAACCATTGATTTGAAATCACACAAACAATTCATTGTTGGTTTTTGCAAGCGTATGAACAAAGATCTAAAGAGGAATTAAAGAGGAGGCAAACATGGAAGGAGGATTTTCTTGGAGGCAACCATTGCAATTAGGATGAGATCGGAGGACATTGTTGAGAGGAAGACATTGTTTTATTGTTCATTCAAAGGAGATGTCACGTTTGGAGGTAGCGTTTGTTAGAATTCTATTGCAACAAGGATTGATGTTTGGAGGCAACATTGTTTTACTCGCCACTGTTGTCTACACTTAACAAGTATTTTTATTTTTATTTTTGATTGTTAAATGTATTTTTATTTAATTCATACTTTCATTTTTTATTTTTACATTTTTTAAAAATTTATATTGTTGCATTTTTAAGTTTAAAGTTCACATCCTAAATCATGTATGCTCTCATCTCTCACCTTTATGGTGATCTTGGTGATCAAAAACATATTAGGACGTAATGTCCCCATTTTGAAGACCCTTAGCCTATCTTTCCCTGTGGGCTTTGGGATGTTGCAAGGGGAAAATTATATTAAATAATTAAATATTATTGCTTTGAGATAAGATAGATAAGATAAATATATTAATGTCCAACGAATGACCACAAAAGTAGGTCAATGGGATTGCAACCCAAACAATATACAAAGTGCGAGCGGGGACAACTCAAAACGAGTTCCCAAAAACAGAAAAGAAGAGAAAAGACAACAGAAAGGAAGCCCGAAGCCAATACCCCCACATGCGGGGGCAATGGAGCAAGCGGGGGAGAAAAACGAGGGAAGCAAAGAAGGGAATGAAGGGGGGCAAACGAGGACCAATGGTCTAATCAGGAATGGTAGCCACACCCCTCCTAACAGTAGAGGCCGACGAAAAGAAGCTCCTGATGGACTGACAACCCGAAGAGGGGGGTGAAAACCTCCTTCCCTGCTGAGATCTGAGACTGACGCGACGGCCAGGGGGACGAATGGAGCTGGACTGCCCTCTGGTACGTGTGTGCATCCGATTCTGCTGGCGGTGATCGAGGGAAGAGTGAAGGTCCAACCGGGGACGAACTGATCTATGCACGGTATCTGGGTCAGAAAGGCTCTGCCATTTAGTTCCTCCACATGTGGGTAGAACCGGAAAGAAGGCTGTAATTCGTCTTGTGGGGATGACTCTTGGAGGGGGATGAAGAATCCGGTCTCGTAGCAGCAAAGACTCACGGATGTAAAGGGCAAGACACCGTTGGTCGATATATCTGAAGAAGGCCGAGAGAGTCTGAATCCCTCTGAAGAGACAGTGAAAACGTCCTCTGATCTCATAGTATATGGGGCAACGGAAGATGAAATGAGTCTCTGTCTCCACCTCATGAAGGCTATAGAGCCTACAAAGTCTATCCTCCCGATCAATGTGGTGATCAGTCTCGCACCGAAGTCTATGGGAGCCGACTCGAAACTGACCCAAAGGTATACGGAGGGCATGCACCCAGTGACGAGAGGTGTACTGAGGGCGGATGATGAGTCCATCTCTGATTTCAAAAAGTGTCTCGCATAAAAGGACATCTTAGGGCGCAAACCCCCAGGGGGGTTCACCCAAGTAGTCTAAATGAAGCTCCTGTAGATATCCTCCCGGATGGACCTGTTCAACACTTGCTTGGTGGGCAAGAGATGACTGGGAGCATTCAGAGAATACTGGAAGGGGGAGATGATCAATTTGGATACCAACTGAGTCCAACAAGGCAGAAGTCTCGGCAAACCAACAACGGCCCCAGCACTGGGCAATACTCACAGAGGAACAATAGGCGAGATATGGATACCTGTCCTGCTCATCGGAAAGATCACCAAACCTCCTGATACGGTGAAGAAAGGATGATATGTCAAATATAGCCTCCAGACGGAAAGGTCGAGCTCTGAACTCTGCCAAAATAATATGCTGGGGGACCGTCTGTTTGCATTTGATGAAACGGCGAAGGAGGAGAGTATGGATCCTCTCAATGGAAGCCCAATTGGTGTTCAAAAGGGAGGGCTCCCGGATGACAGACCCATAGAGAACACCTTTGGGGTGGATGAGGGAGTTCATAAGAAACATCTTGGTGGAGACGTCCCGGAAGTGGTGCCGAAAACACTGTCTCTCGAGAATGGCAAGAGACCCATACCCTTTATTCACCCTCGGCTGGAGAGCATGCCTCATACTGAATCTAGGCCCTGAGAACTGGACTCCCAGAGTAGGTGTATGTATTAGTAATTTCAACCTCCTGCCCCTTGAAGAAGAAATGGAGGTGTGATGTCCACAGCCTGTTGAAGACCATGACCTTGGTCTTACCCAGATTGATTGTCAAATGCCAAAGATCACAGAATAAAGCAAGTGCATCAAGTTGTCTCTGAAGCCCCTCAGGAGAAGAGGCGAGTAAAACAATATCGTCGGCAAATAGGAGAATAGAAATCAAGACGTGGTGAAGAAGGCAACCATCCCCTTCCTGAATGTGATCCCGAAGAAAAGATTCCAGCTCATCAATGTAAATGCCAAAGAGGGTAGGAGACAAGGGGCACCCCTGTTTAACCCCAATGGTGCTCCTGATGAGATCAGACAATCCGTGTGCAGTACGAAGATGACCAAGGATGGACTCATAGAGGCACATGATGGCAATAATAAGAGTCTTAGAAATACCGATGTCTCGGAGTCGTTGGAAGAGAGCCATGTGAGGTACGGAGTCAAAGGTTTTCGAAAGTCTACAAAACAGCAATAGACTTTCGAAGAGCGGTGTAATGTCCCCATTTCTGAAGACCCTTAGCCTATACTTCCCGTGGGCTTCGGGATGTTGCAAGGGGAACATCTTTATTAAATAATTAAATATTATTGCCTGGAGCAATAATTATTTAATTATGAAGATTATTTAATTTAATTCCCAAAATATAAAAATTAAATGGGGAATTAATTAAATAAATATTTAGGTGGCTTTTATTGATAAAATCACCCTTTGAAAAGGGGACGCCACACCTAGGGGAAATAAACTGCTTTTATTTAATAATTTCCATCTCCTAGGGATTTCGAATTTTGTGCCTCCTTGCTTATAAAAGGAGTGCTAGGATCACTATTATTATTATGTTTTTGATGATATTTATTTTGTGCTCCATGCTTGGAGTTGGGATGCATGCCCATTGATGTTTTCTCTCTCTCATGCTTGGGAGATCTTTGTAGCTGATCTTTGAATATCAAATTGAAGAGGTTATGTGTTTTGGTTGAATTTGCAAGTAGAAATCTGCATGTTTTTTACTGTAGCGAATCACTGTAGCGCCGTCACTGTAGCAGCTGGGTTTGTGTGTTGCAAATCGACTTATGGTTGGTGTGTTTCTTTCCAAGCTTTGGCGACTTCTTATTAATGCTTGTGGATGTCTATGGGCTGAGTTAAATACATTTTTATATAAATCGATTGGCTGGTGCATGGTTGTGGTATTCCAAGGTGGATCGATTTGGTTTATGCATGATTTGTGATATTTAAAGCTCCTATATTGCAGCGATTTGTTTATGATGTGTTTGGGAATTCATTTGAATGCAAATTCCAGCTAGTTAGGTGTATGATCTTATTTCCCAAACTGCTGCGACTTCCTGGGGAAGTGATTTGAATATTTTAATGCATGATTGAAGTGCTAACTGCCCAGCGACTCTTTCATAATAGTTGTGGGCTGTTTTGCATATATTTCTGGGTGATAAGCGACCAGCCTTGTGTCTATTTTCGTGTTATAGATTGCAGCGATTTCCTCTCATAGTATTGAGATCTGATTTAGATGTATTTACTGCTGTGAATCGATTGAATTAGTGCAAGGGTTTTGTAATGCAATTGTTTATTGGATAAGGTTGGTAGTGAATTTCACGCTTAAAGACCTGATCATTCCTTGCCCAGCGACCTCATCTGGAGGGTCATATTGATTAATAATTGAGCTGATCTCCCTCTCTAAAACAGCGACCAACTTGGGCATGTTGGGTAGTAAAATATTGTGAATAATGATCTAATTATTGCCTTAATGATCTGCTGTTGCAATTCCAGTTTTG
The DNA here is from genome assembly GCA_018340775.1 of Taxus wallichiana var. yunnanensis. Classification (NCBI taxonomy): domain Eukaryota; kingdom Viridiplantae; phylum Streptophyta; class Pinopsida; order Cupressales; family Taxaceae; genus Taxus; species Taxus wallichiana. The sequence goes on along the minus strand of CM031244.1, from coordinate 562,903,411 downwards.
ACGTCTGAATTTGGGAGTGAACATTGACTGATTATTACATGTTTGGAATAATATATCTGCCCAGTAAATTGATAGCTGTATTTCAAATAGCTTCAGTGACTTATCTTGGATGTTTGGAATGCATATTGGGGCCCTGTGATAACCAGTGATTTGCATAGTTGTTTAATGGTATGTTGGAGCTCCATAACAGCAAACCATGGTAGGAAGTAATCTGAGTTTGGGGCATGCTTTCACCTTCATTGTAGCAGTAGTTTGAAGCTCGATTACATCTCTTATGACTAAGGCATCCTCATATATTTTGTGATGCTCTAAAGACTGATTTCTGAGTATGTTTGGAGTCTTTAATAATCTTCAGGGGCAGCAGTCAGTATAGTAGCAGTGTTGATAACAGGGGTTAGCATTGGAAGTTTATATCTGATTTGTATGAGAATTAATTGCAGCGATTTCCTCTCATAGTATTGAGATCTGATTTAGATGTATGTACTGCTGGGAATCGATTGAATTAGTGCAAGGGTTTTGTCTCTGTAATGCAATTGTTTATTGGATGAGATTGGTAGTGAATTTCACGCTGGAAGACCTGATCATTCTCTGCCCAGCGACCTCATCTGGAGGGTCATATTGATTAATAATTGAGCTGATCCCCCTCTCTAAGACAACGACCAACTTGGACATGTTGGATAGTAAAATACTGTGGACAATGATCTAATTATTGCCTTAATGATCTGCTGTTGCAATTCCAGTTTTGACGTCTGAACTTGGAGTGAACATTGACTGATTATTACATGTTTGGAATAATATATCTGCCCAGTAATTTGATAGCTGTATTTCAAATAGCTACTGTGACTTATCTTGGATGTTTGGAATGCATATTGGGGCCTTATGATGGCCAGTGATTTACATAGTTGTTTAATGGTATGTTGGATCTTCATAACACCAAACCATGGTAGGAAGTAATCTGAGTTTGGGGCATGCTTTCACCTTCATTGTAGCAGTAGTTTGAAGCTCGATTGCATATCTCTTATGACTAAGGCATCCTCATATATTTTGTGATGCTCTAAAGACTGATTTCTGAGTATGTTTGGAGTTTTTAATAATCTTCAGGGGCAGCAGTCAGTATAGTAGCAGTGTTGATAACAGGGGTTAGCATTGGAAGTTTAGATCTGATTTGTATGAGAATTAATTGTTAACTAATTAGTAAAGGCCATTAAACCCTTGTCCTCGGGTTTATTGAGTCATCTATTTGATTGGTTCAAGTATTTTTGACTGAGTCTTGCTAATTGCATTTCATTGGAGTAGTGAAGGGTTGTTGATTTGCATATTTTCCATTGATCCCAGAAGTGGGATATTACAAGCGGTGACGAGAGCCTCCTCAATAATAGCCCGAAGGGTGAAGATGTGGTCGATGGTGTGGTAACTAGGGCGAAAACCAGCCTGACCTCTGACTGTAAGCAGCTTTTGCTCCAAAATCTCGGACAACAACCTGTGGAGGACTGTAGCATAGAGTTTGGAGAAAGTATTGCCCACCATGATAGTCCTGTAGTTGTTCGGGTCAGAAATGGACCCAGCTTTGTGGATCGGGTGAATGATATGATGAGACCAGGTAGGAGGGAAGCCCACTCTAACCACCTGATTGAAAAGATATGCCAAATAGTTACCAAAGACCTCAAAACCCTGCTTGAAGAACTCGGCCTGGAAACCGTCCACATCACCTGCCTTGCATGATTCAAAATCCTTGTTGCCTCTTTGATATTACGGTGAGTGAAGGGATTACCAGGCGGCGGGATGCCAATCTGGGTAGATGCTGCCGGAACATCGTAAAGGGCGAGTTGTGGGAGAAAATGGAGATAGGATTGATCGTTGTGGAGGAGGGAGTGGCGGATAGGATCGATCATTGTGAGAGTGATTTTTATCATTTGACATTATGTAATATCCCCTTGTGGGATATTAGTAATATATTATTATTTACTTGCAAAAACAAACAACTTAGAAGATAAACCCTTCTAGGGTTACCTCAACTAACCCTAGTGTCAGCTACAATACAACCCAAATGGGGTTGGAGTGAGCCAAGGTGAGGGTTTAGATGGGCAATCCAGTCGGTATTTATACTCCTTTTTCCAATATACTTTTGCAGAAGTAAAATAATAAATAAAACTGCTGAAAATCAATGAAAACTTTGAAAATCCATAACTTCGAAAATATTAACTCTTTTGAAATGAAACCAAGTGCAGCGGAAAGGGAAAATTATGAGCTTCAATCCAAAATAAAAACCAGATCTGTTCACACACTAGAAACCCCTCAAAACAGCTCCCAAAATCCTAAACCCAGTCGCTAGGGTTAGGGTAAAATCTGCAACACAATTCCAACACTTTTCTCTTCACTTTAAGAGTCAATAAATGCAGTTCCAGATCTGCAATTAATAAATCTAAACAACAGATTTATAAATACTTCAAAATCACTCCAAAACACTCTTAGCATATGCCAAAACAAGTCGACTTCATTGAGTAAAAACCAACAAAGCATGTAAATAAAGATATTCATCACAAATCACACTTCAAACCCTCAAAGCAAGCTTAGATCTTCTCCCAAAAATGGCGCCTTGTATATATAGAGAGAAATGATTGCAAAACTTATTATTTCAAGCTTGTATGGGCACACACACTTCACAAATGGTGGTGTTAATAAACACCTTTTGTTTTTGATCATAAGTGGGCATACATCCCTTCTTCAAGCATGAAGATAAGTTTTTATAAACCGTCAACATGCCAAAAAAGGAGTAACCACATCTTCTTTTATAGCTTTTGCTTGCACATCCTCCAAAGTTCTTCTCCATCTTTGGTGCCATCATCTAGGAGGAAATATCATTTAAAAATGTGCCTGAAAGTCACCAACAACAAATATTAAATGCATAGGGATATTAAAAAGATGCTCATATGGGTCGACCCATGCTTAGGAATAATCACTTTATCTCAAATATTAATTATTACATGCTCCCAGGAAAATGTGACTTGCCTAGTCACTTGGTTTACCTTTAAAAACATTTATTGTCTCAAGGTGAAGTCGAACTCCCCCTTTTAATTCGATTTGCACAATTTTAAAATTTTATTTTAAAATTACATGTGCAAATCGATTTTATCTTCTTTTTAATTTTTTATAAAAAAGGGGGACATTACACATTATAAAACACTAATTATTTAATTATTTAATTATGTAGATTATTTAGTTTAATTCCCAAAATGCAAAATTAAATGGGGAATTAATTAAATAATATTTGGGTGGCTTTTAATGTTAAAATCACCCTTAGAAAGGGGACGCCACACCTAGGGAGGATAAACTAATTTTATTTAATAATTTCCCTCTCCTAGGGATTTCAAATTTTGTGCCTCCTTATTTATAAAAGGAGAGCTTGGGATCATTATGAGACTTATGCTATGATGAAATTAATTTGATACTCCATGCTTGGAGTTGGGATGCATGCCCATTGATGTTACTCTCTCTCTCTCTCTTGCATGGGAGGTTTTATTGAGCTGGTTATGATATTCAATTGAAGTATTTTCATGAGATTTGCAAATCGACTTGTTGGTGGTTCCCTTTTTAGTTTTGGCGACTTGTCATTGATGTTTGTGGGCTATTTTGTATGTCATATCTAATGTGAAATTGACCAGCTGGATTCTAGTTTATTCTTTGGAGTGAATCGACTAAGATCTATGCATATTTAGTTCATTCTAGTTTCAGCGATTTGCCTTATGATGTTTTGACTGATTTGAATGCAATTTTCAGTTAGCTGGTTGTGTGCTCTTATCATTTGATTACAGCGACTGCATTGGTTGATCATTTGAATATTTTAGTGAATGTTTAAAATATTCTAGAGTGCAGCAACTTCCTTGGGTGGATCCATGAACATTCTAATGCATATTTGGTGTGTTAAATACCCAACGAATAGGCTGAGTTCAGTATTAAGCTACAGCGACTCAATCTGATGTGTAATGGTTTGATTGGGGTTGAATCAAAGCAGCTGTTCTTTCTCTAAACCCAGCGACTCCATTTTGGGGTGATTGTGAGTGTTTAATGCCTGTTTTGATCTTCTTAAAATCAGTGACCTGGGTGATATCATTTGTTGATAATATAACTTGCTTCTAACTGATATTTGGATGTATTTTGGACTCCATAAAGCAGCGATCTGGGTGAAGGTGCTGAGGTTTTATATTGTCTACCTTTTGATATCAATTCCACATATTTCGGGTCTCATTTAAAGCTGTTTAATACTGGGAATGGCGATCTGATCTAGTGCATGTTTCAGTGGTGTTTTGGGCCTCTTTTTAGCAGTGAATTGCATAAGTGAATTGATCTGAGTTTGAAGTATGTTTTCATCATCATTTTGGCAGTGATTCATAGCTTGATTGCATATCTTTTGCAGCTGTTATATTCTAACATTGGCGTCTGATAGTTGCATGTCTTTTGGGGCATTTTTGGGGTCTGTTCATGGCAGATTTAATGATATAACATTTTTATGATATTACTCCCATAAAAGCAACTGGGTTAGTGCATGGTGTATGGGGGTTTGTAGCTTCTAATTGCAGCACACCTTGTAGGATCAGTTTGATACCAGCTGGGCAGTGGAATTGATTGGGTTTGATGTTCTTTATATTGATCTATATATAAAATATTAGATCAATACTTCAGCGACTTGTACTCTCTAAATGGTCATCATTGGCTAAGTGTTGTGTAAAGATGTTGAGAGTAATTTCAGCTGTGTCATTGCTTGTTTGATGTGCAATACAATGGTTACATTAGAAGTTTAGATCTGATTTTTAAATTCAGCTGAGGATTATCTGTGTGAATTGTTGATAGAGGCCATTAAACCCCTATCTTTGGGTTTATTGAGTCATCTACTCAACTGGTTCAAGTGGTTGTGATTATATTTTGCAAATTTTCAGTTGATTGCTGTATTGAAGGAGTTGTTGATTGCCTATTTTCCGTTGATCCCGAAAGCGGGACATTACATAGGATGGCACGGTTAGAAAATTTTAAATTAATATTTTAGCTTTTATCATTTGATTTATGCAAAGGAAAAATGTTTTTTATTTTTTTTCAGTTTCTAACTCGTGTATACTCTCCTTCGCGCCTTTATGGTGACCTTGGTGATTAAAACAGATTAGGATGTTAGCAAGTTATTTTTATTTTATTTTTAAATTTTTTTGTTAAGGCAAAATGTTTTTATTTGTTTAACTTCTTAACTCTGTGTATTCTCTCACTTCGCGCCGTTATTGCGATCTTGGTGATAAAAAAGCAGATTAGGATGACATAACTAATTTATTTATGTAAAGAGAAAACATTTTTAATTTTTTAAACATCCTAACTCTGTGTATGCTCTCACCTTGCACCTTTATGGTGATCAAAAACAGATTAGGATGACATCACTTTGAAATTAGTAAGCCATTATTTTTTAATTTATTATTTATGTAAAGACAAAATGTTTTTAATTTTTTTAACATCCTATCTCAGTGCATGCTCTCACCTTGTGCCATAATGATGATCTTTGTGATAAAAAACAAATTAGGATGGCATAAAGTTCTGCTTTAGTTGGAGTGCAAGGTCCACAAGTTTATGAAAACACATTAATTCTGTGGAACATGATCCTAATTCTCCTCTTTGGAGACATGTGATTGTGGTAGAATACCTTGTTGGTGATGGGGGTTGTATTTTGATATGTCATGGTTGTCATGTTTGTAATGTCTTCATTTTTGAAGACCCTTAGCCTAACTTTTCCCTGTGGGCTTTGGGATGTTGCAAGGGAAAAAATTATATTAAATAATTAAATATTATTGCCTGGAGAGTGATTTTTATCATTTGACATTATAAAACAATAATTATTTAATTATTTAATTTAATTCCCACAATGCAAAATTAAAAGAGGAATTAATTAAATAATATTAAAGTGGCTTTTAATGTCATAAAGACCCTTAGAAAGGGGACGCCACACTTAGAGGGGAAATTAAAATTAAAAAGGGAAATTATAAGCATGCCTTATAATTTCAAATTATGGTTTTCCCTCCAAAAGGGAGTCGCTCCACCCTAGGAGAAATCTATAAATATATGTTTTGACATTGAGGGAAGGGTTATGTTGATGAATCTATTTGATTTTCACTCCATGCTTGGAGTAATGGGATGTATGCCCTAACTCTCTCTCTTTCATTGTAAGCTTCATTTGAAGCCATTGTTGAAGATATTGAAGACTCTCTTATTCTATTCATTGAGCTCTCTAGTGTTGAAGTGTGTTTTATGCATTGTTTCTCCATTATAGGATTGGCGACTTGGTTCATATGTTGATGCATTAATTTGTGAAGTTAAATCTGCATGTTGTGGCTCAAATTTAAGTGGTTTTAGAAGGGTTTATGGTGTTTTATTCACTGTTGATTCCCTCTTGCATTTATTAGAGCTAAAGCGACTTGCATGGGAGGTTGTTTGGCATGTTTTGGAGTCTTTTGAGTTAGATCTGCAATTTGATCTGATTTAGCATAATTTTGTGAGTGTGTGTGACCAGATTTGAGGGTTTTGAGAGTAATACAAGTGCTGGAATTAATTTATGTGCAAACAACAATTTATTTTGCCCTAAGCGACTTGCTATTTTGGCTATTTTGGGAGTTTAGTTACTGTTGTTCTAATTTGGTTTGGTTCATCTTGTTCCTTGTATTTTTTTGAGTTCGGGCATATTTCATTTGCTCAAATCGGAGTAGTTTGGAGGAAGATATGAATTTTTAAAGATTGCAGCAGACTGAGGTTCGATTAATAATTGTTTTCAGCTGTGTATAATCATATTTAAAAATCTGATTTGTCTATAAATTATTTATGAGCAAGGGGAGTGATTTTGGAATGTTTGGAAGCTTGTGGAAAGACTGAAATATTTTTATTGCTTTTTTTCTAACCCTAGCGACCTGTTTTCAGATTTCGAGGGCTGTTTTGGAAGGGTTACAATGGTTCAAATATTCAGATTGGTAGCTCGTTGGAAAACCCTTGATTTATAGAAAATTCTGCATTTTATTTGAGGGCAAAATATGGAATATTGAGCAAGTTATGAATTTTCTAAGTTTCAGTTGTTATGGTGCATTTTTAATTAATTCACTGCTGCAATTAATTTCAGTTTTGGATAAGATTGATTTTCCTAACTAGTTCTCCCATCTAAACCCACTACCTTGGCCTACTCCAACCCCATTTGGGTTGTATTAGTGCCGACATTGGGTTATTTGAGGTCGAACTAGGAGGGTTTAATCCTTCTAGAGTCGATTTAATAAATTAAATTGCAGATTTGAATAATATTACAGAAGGGGATATTACACATGCTCAATACAAATCTTCATACAGTGAGACCTGAAAATCCATTTGACTGGGTTGGATGTGTGGGGATAAAGAAGTGCCCCATAATATCAAAAGAGAAAATGGGCAGAGTATCCGAGAGATCAAGAGGAGGTTGATAAACAATATGAAAGAAATAGATCTAAAACAATTCCATTGAAGGCCTTCGTCACGACCACCCACACCTAAATTTGATATTCATCCTTTCATCCAAACTCAAAGTCATCCACTTGATACCCCTTTTGATGAAAAGATTAAAGAGACCTCACCAAAAAAGCTAAAAGGAGCATTGGAAAAAACATTTAATAATGACAAGAGGGATATTCTTTGATAAAGTGATTGCTCGATGCATTTATGCATGTGGGCTGCCCTTTAATGTATTGAGGTTTCTATATTGGCATAAGATGGTGAAGGCTATCAATGAATTTCTACAAGTGTACAAATGCCCAAGTTATGAAAAGGTTCGAACCACACTCTTGGCAAAGGAAGTGGAACACATTCACACCTCTTTGCAGCCAATTAGAGATTCATGGAAGGATTCAGGGGTTTCCATCATTTCAGATGGATGGAAAGATGCTAGAAATAAACCCCTAATAAATGTTGTTGCAGTATGTCCTAAAGGGGCAATGTTCCTAAAAGCCATTGATTGTGAAGGGCAAGTCAAAGATGCACAATTTATTGCCGACATTTTGATAGAGGCTATTGAGTCGGTGGGCCCCCAAAATGTTGTCCAAGTCATCACGAACAATGCTAAAAACTGTAAAGCAACAAGATTGATTATAGAGGGTAGATACGAGCACATATTTTGGACCCCTTGTGTTGTCCACTCCCTTAATTTGATGCTCCAAAAGATTGGAAAAATACCGTGGATTGAGAAAATTTACACGAGGCAAATGACATTAAGATGTTTATCACAAACCATCACATGTCATAGGCCATATTCAGGAGATTCTCAAGGTTGGAGTTGTTGAAGGTTGCAGAAACAAGATTTTCCTCTCACACACTCGTTTTGAGACGACTTGTGAAGGTGAAAGAGGCTTTAAGCAGTATGGTGATCAACAATGTTTGGACAGTGTGGAGGCAATCAAATACGAGAAAACTGCAAAGGTAAAATCATTGGTCCTTGATGATGAGTAGTGGGCCAAGGTTGAGTACTTGCTCAATTTTATAGAGCCCATTCTCTCCATGATCAGATGCGTAGATATTGATGCAACATGCACAAGACAAATATATGATGGAATACATTCTATGCTTGAACGTATGAGAGAGGTCATACAAACTAAAGAGAAAATCCAAAAGAGACCTACAATGAGGTCAAGAATGTGGTCATGAAGAGGTGGAATAAAATGACCACCCCATTACATCTCCTTGCTTATGCATTGAACCCAAAGTATTATAGCTTTGAAATACTTGGGCTACCTAACAGGCAACCACCATTCTCTGACTCCGAAGTTACAAATGGAACCAAGGCAACATTTAGAAGACTTTTTCCCGATCCATCTATATAGCAGTGTGGTCCGAAACAAAATGGGCATGTTTGTAGCTTTAGAAGGCAACATGAGAGAGATTGAGGCTCTTTTCGACAAGTACACCATGAGCCCAACCAAATGGTGGTGTGTACATGGCCATGATGCCAAGTACTTACGACCTATTGCCATCAAAATTCTTTCACAGGTATAACATTTATAAATTTATAATCATTGAAAAATTTAAATTTTATTTAGTAGGATATTTTTTCGTACATTCTTAGTATGTTACTAATTTGAATTTTCCAACGAAGTTTTTGTAGTAGTTGGCTAGTAATTCTTTGCAGAGTAGAATGAAGTACTTATAACTTTATCCACTTCGCTAAATGAAACAAGTTGGCATCTAAAAAAGTTGAGGATTTGGTATATGTGCATTCCAATTTGGGCCTCTTGTCACATAAGTTTGAGGACTATGTTAGAGGTCCTCACAAACTTTGGCATCTTCTTTTCGAGACCACAAACTTGGATGCCTCCGCTGACCACTCTTTCCCAACTTTCAATATTTGATGGCGAAGATGACATTCAAGGAGTTGACAAGGAGCAGAGAGAGAACTAATGAGGGTGGAGCTAGTGCAAGTGGCATGCAAGAATTTGATTTTGAAGAAAATCTAGATATATTCTAGATTTGTTTGTATTCATGTTGACATGATATTCATATATCATATGCATGATAACAACATTATCAATGAAATGTAAAATCTTAAGTATATTGTATGTTTTGAACATTGATCCTAGTATATTTTTCAAGTTTTGTTTATATTCATGTTGACATGATATTTGATGACTTATCATATGTATGGCAGCCACATGATCAATGAAAATGTAAAGTCTCAAGTATATTGAATGTTTTGAACATTGATCCTACTATAATTTTCAAGTTTTTTATTTCTTATGGAATAAAAACTAAATAAAATGAGTATATGTATAAAATACATACATATATATATATATTTTAATATATATGTACAGAGGCGTATCCAAGACTTATCATACCCAAGGACTTTTGAAATCGACGTGTCTGCGTATCGAACACGTACCGTACCCATATTCGTATCTTGACAACATAGGTTACAAACAACCATAACGAACCTGATGGAGCAAATCAATAGTATACTTCGCTGCCCAATAAAGATCACCTCAGAAGATTGATGAATATGTAGGCCAAGAAAATAATGTAGAAGTCCTAGATCAATCATATCAAATCTCTCCATCAACTTGTACTTAATATCTTGAATCATGGGTTCGAACTACTTTGTGATGATGAGGTCATCAACGCAAAGGACCTGGTGTTAGAAGATCATTCCCTTGCTTTTGGATGTAGACACTGTGGTCGGAGTGACAACGGGGAATCTAGAACTCGGCAGAAAACTATCCATCTTCTCATACCAAGCTCGGGGGCTTGTTTGAGGCCATAGAGAGAGCGAAGGAGTCTACAAACAAGTGAAGAGTCCTACACAAATCCCCGTGGCTTCTCCGTATAAATCTCTTCTTGAAGATTAGTATTTAGGAATGCACTCTTTACATCCATTTGGCGAGATGGACCGATAATGTGTTGTAACGAGGGAAAGAACAAGGTGAACAAAATCCATCTTGGCAATAGGGACAACGGTCTTAGAGTAGTCAAATCCTTCAACTGTGAAAAACCCTTCGCTACCAAATGTGCCTTGTACTTATCAACAAAACCATTAGCTACATACTTGGTCTCATAGACCCATTTACATCACACAATTTTTCTTCTTTTAGGAAGAGGCACCAAATCCCATTTATTATTTTTCATCAAAGAGGAATACTCCATTTGCATGGAAACATCCCTCTCTGGTTTTCCCATTGCCTTACAAAACAACACTGGATATGGAGAAATAGATGGCTCATAAGAGCAACACCAAAAGTCTAAGCATGAGTACATCGAGGATAAAAAGGATCACCAACCAAAGAATCTGGTTGCTCGCATGAGAATGGTATGTGCCCACTCGCAGAAAACAACACTTTGGATATGGAGAAATGGCATGGCTCATAAGAGACAACACCAAAACTCTAAGTACGAGTACATTGAGGATAAAAAGATCACCAACCAAAGAATTGGTTGCTCATGAGATAGTATGTGCCCACTTAGGCATGGATTGATAAGCAAGTGGCAAGAGGCGTTAGGGTAAGAGCATCATAAGTGTTCCCATCAACATTAGGAAGTAGGTCCTCACCATCATGTGAAGGAGTCATGGATGGACAAAATGGAGATGATGGCACTAGTGGAATGAAACTCTCATCAACTTGGACATCCCTTCGAAATAGGACATCATGAGTGACATGATCAAAAAGGCAATAAGCTTTTGCATCCTCACGGTGGCAAACAAAGATGAGAGGCTAGTTCTTCTTCATAGACGTGTGCTTGTCATCAGGAACAAACACCCACGACTTACTGTGAAACACGTGAAATCCAAAAACATCAAGCTTTTCACCTAACCAAGCATCTTCAAGTGTCTTGTTCCTCATTGCCTTTCGGGGTACGCGGTTCTAGATATAATTCGCGTAGTTCACCACTTCATCTAGAACGTGTGCAATGTCCTATCATGCAATTTTCCATCTCCTTCAATGTTCTATTCTTCACTCAACGACATCATTCTATTGAGGGTGTATGCACCGAGAATCGATGCAAAATGCCATGCATAGTGCAGAATTCCTGGAAGGCCATTCTCACATATTCCCCCATTATCCGTGCATATCGTCTTGAGAGGAAGTCCATATTGCTTCTCTACAAATGCCTTGAATGCTTTAAAGTTTTCAAAAACTTCACTTTTGTACTTCAAAAAGTATACCCATGTCCTCTCGAGAGTAATCATCAATGAGTGAACACATATTTAGCTTCAGGAAAAAAATGAGCGGAAACAACATCAAATCACTATGCACCAACTCAAGAGAAGCTTTTGTATGACAAGCCTTGCCTTGAGGGAAAGGGTCTTGGTGTTGTTTACCAAGTGCCTACCCTGGACAAACACCATCAATACAAGAGACGTTTGGGAGACCAATCACCACGTTTTGTATGCTCATTTGTTGGAGATACTTATAATTAGGTGACTAAAGCGTTCATGCGACAATTTGCTTACTGAATTATAATAAGCAACAAAAGAGGATCCCAAAGAGGGCTAAAATCTCTCAAAACTGTAGAGATGTGAACAATGGTCCATCACACTGTTACTGCAACTATATCCTGTAATTCTCTTATTACAACATTATGTGGAGAAAATTCCACAATCTTCCCAATGCCAGAATTACAAATTTGATAAATAGAAAACAAATTAGAAGTAGTTTTGGGAATTAGAGTACATTGTTGATGCATCCATCTTGCATCTGAATTGTGTCGGAACCTAAAACATCAATTCATGAAGAGTTTCCCATGACAATCTAAGAAGTGCTGCAATTAGAAAGAGATGTCAAAAGATCACAAGAATGTGTTAGATGATGAGAAACACCAAAATCAAAAATCCATCTATCATGTGTTGGAGAATATGCCCTAGTAGAAAGTGTGTTCCCTTTTCCTGAAGGAGCTGAAGAAGAAATAACAATGATCTTGTGTTGTTTTATTGTTGTTTCCTATGCTTCCATTTTCTTATAACATCCGTCCTTAGGATGATTTGTTTTGTTGTAAAAGCTAAAAGGTTCAAATACCTTCTATTTCCTAAATGGCTGTTTAAGATTTCCAGATTTAGGAGGTTCAGGAGACTTAGAGGTGGATTCTGTAGGTTTGTTTGAGGGCATTGTCATTTAGCTTAGGTTTTGATTCACCTTTAGGAGATCTTGCAACAAGAGCATGATTGGATATGGGAAGGGCATCAAATGACATCAACTTGGTTTTCTCTTGAGTCCATCTCTCACAAAAGTGATCAAAAGTGGGCATTTGAAACTAATCTTCTAAAGTATCCATTATGGACAAGAAGGTAGATGCAAAGTTACTAAATGGACACTTCAATTTTGATAGAATTAGAAAATTTGCCTTTTTGTCCCTTTTATGTGTATGCCACCAACATTCAATTGTGACGAATAACCTTGAACTGGGCTAGGAACTCCTGAATTGTGGGAAAGTTTGAGGGAACTCCTCAATTGTGGGAAAGTTTGAGGGTGAAAGAGTGGACAATTCTGCTTCGAGTTGGCAACATTTTAAATTTATTTATTTTACTAAATAGCTTTTCAAAAGTATCCCAAGCTTCTTGTGGGGAATTAGCATTTGTAATGTGGAGCAACAGGTTTTCAGACAAATTAAGGCCTACTAGACCAAGGGACTCATCTTGCTTACATGTGTAAAGCATATTTGTCTTTTTGAGGTGAATTCCTGAACTGAGTTTTGAAACACTCTCCATAAGCCTCTCGATTGCAACAGTTGCTGCATTTTGGGCTTCAAAACTTGATAATCGAAGGTGTTAAGGGGTTCAAAGAGGTGGGTATCCATTGTGGAGGAGGAAGAAGACGAGGAGAAGAAAAGCCTAGACATAAGCAAGGAAATAACCCTCCCGAACAAATATCTCCGTCTTGAAAAATTTACTTCCTTTTCTTTCAAATTTTCACCTTACACAAGGACAAAAATAACCCCTTTACAAAATAAAATTTTCCTCCAAAAAAAAAAGGCACTTCCTAAGAGTTGCAAAATTTGCCCAATTTTAGAATAAACAAGCCTCTTGAAAAATTTGACAGCCCCTATTATAGTAATTCTTCTTTTACAAAATGCTTTTCCCCCTTTTTAAAGAAAACTCAACTAATAAAGAGGCTCCCACTAAACAATACCCCTTTCACTTATAAAATATTACCTGCAAAAAATTTGCCCCCAAGATTTGAACTCTAGACCTCTTAGATGGGAGAGTCTTTACCAAAATTCTATGACCAATTTGCCACTCAAGTTTTGTGAATACTAATTGCAAATGTCTTCTTTTATTATGAGAGGGCTATATTTAAAAAATAAATAAATTAAGAATGCACCTTTTGAAGCTTGCAACACTTCAACGCCAAAGTGGAGGCATGCATTTATAATGTGCCATGCATGAAGGAGAGGGACAGTGATAATTATTGAGATGAGGCGAATAGAGCTATGAAGCGCCATGCCAGTAATGAGAAACCAAATTTCAATGTGCCCAAAAATAAGACTAATTTCCAAACGCCAGTGAAGAAGATTTGTCAGAGATTTCAGCAAGTTAGAATCTAACAGCGCCAGGAATCCAATGGCACGCCTGCTGCTTTGACACACTAGCAAAAATTAATTATTTTTGGAAAAGTTGTGGTTTGTCTGCATAACCCAACACCAATGTGAAGTTTCCAGTGAGAGAACAAATTGCCAGCGCCTGCAAGTGGGGATCAGACAAATAAAGGTGGCGCTTAGTTAGCAGATTGAATGACCACACAGATTTTTAGCACTGAAATTATAATTATATACTTGCCAAGTTGAATTCCAAACGTTACCAGACATGAAGTATTGTCAGAGGGAATTGTCTGGGACGCCACACAAGCTGGAGCAGCAGCAATGAAAATAATATTTCCAATGCCATGCAGGATTGGTAATGGGAATGCCAGTGGGAAGTGGGAGGTGCCAAACTCAGTGCTAGTATTGATATTTCAATGCCAAATTCGGCAGCTACAAACAAAAACAGCTCCTAGTATCAAATAATGGAGGAAAAAGGATTTTCTTTTTTAATTGCAGCACTGAATGGAGACTGTATGGCCAGGAAGGTCTTGAGAAAATAACAAAAATTCAAATTTTTTTAGGTAAGGTGGGCGAGCAGCGGGTTGATGGCTACCAGAAAGCCTACAAGATCTGATACCATAGAAGAGCAAGCCAACAGATCTAATCCAGAGACTACCACCACAGAGGAAGCTCAAGCCTATGTTCACAACACAGCAGAAAACGCAAAAATATTATTTCTCCAAATGCTATAACAATATCCTCTTAACTTTCTTCTTCTCACACTATCACCTAATATATAGGCATAATGGTTTGTTTCTAACAACAAACTATTTGTTGTGAAACAACTAATATTAGAGACTAGAATAACATTAGGGAATAAGATAATATCCCTTAAATCTTCCACACAAGACAATCTCTATGTGCACTCAAGTTGTTGCATAAAACAACTTGACTAATTTAATCCAATCTAAACTCCCTAAACAAAGCTTAGTCCAGACAAGTGTGAACACACACACACACACAAAAGAAGACTAGCTAACAAACAACCTAGTCTAATGTGAACAGTGTAACATCTAGACCAATTTTTGATCATGAATTTTAAAGATATTTTACCTGCAAAGTATCCAAGTAAAGCACATTGATTCAACAGTTCACAATATTTATGTGATATGACCATCAAGCTGAATGTGAACATTAGGATTTTAGTGTTTGTACCTCATTGTATACCTTTGGGAATACTACCGTGTTATTTCTGTTGTCATGAGGATTCTCAATTCTAGAAGCAGCTTGCAAGTGATTGGGACATAATAAAGGGAACTCTATCCAAAAGGTTTGGCATCACAAGTACTACTTATGTGATATGACCATCAGTACCAGGCAGGAAATTGACTGGCTAAACGAGATCACAAAGGAAACGGACGTTAATCCTTAGTTCCTCCTTTAACATTGCTACTATTTTAACTTATTTCCATTTTCGTTGTCTAATTCTATATATCTTGAAGATTCAATATGTAACTTTTAACTCACTTGTCAGCATTGAGAGTTCGTTAACTGTTTTGAAAGCTTACATTAAAGAGTGCAAGACTTTGATTTGTTAATGCTAAGGTACAAAATTCTTGATGGGTTTGCAAAATATTGTCGTGCATAGATCTTTTTTTTTCGCCAATGATACCACCATTGTCAATATCCTCATTGATGTTTCCATTTATTTCTATTTTTTCTTATTGTTTTTCCAACATGACATCGTTTATGGATCAGATTGCAAAAGATTTGGAAGCTACGAATCCAACAAAACAACCTCTTATGTCTAACCTTTTAAATGGAAAATGGGAGCTTTTATACACCACTTCAGAAACAATTTTAAAGCAGGTATGTATGATCAGTGAAAAGTAATACTTGTGAATTGGTTGCATATTTTTCATGTGATCTAGTAGAAATTTAGATGCATAAAAATACAAGGGATTTTTTTGTTTTAATATACAATTGTTTTTACAAGCACTTATTACATAATTATATATCACATCATAGGAAGATTCATTACACTATAAGATAGATTATGGAGATAGGTGTAATGTCCCCTTAGGGCATAAAATAAAGAAATCTGGATTTCCTAGAGAACCCTTATAAAAATGACAACAATTTGATTTTTATTTAAAACCCTTACCAAAAAAAAATACAACAATATGAAATTTCACTTTATTTATCAAAATACCCACAACCCACAATACCCAGAAGGCTTAAAACATCTAGGAGACCTCTAGTAACATCAACATGGAAGAAAATAATTTTTCTAACAAGGATATGAATTTATTTTAATTTATTTCAGACCTGAAAATAGCTAAAACTTCAAAATTTCATATCTCCCGGAATACTTGGAGTGACAATGCAAAGGATAGCTCAAAATGATCACAAAAATAACAACTATCAATTAAAGCAAACCTTAGATTTTTCCACCCATGGAAGACCCCAAAAATGATCCCAAAATCTCCAAATGTGTAGATCAAGCTAGAAATGGATGTGAAAGCCATGAAAATGGTTGCCACATACAACCCAAAACTGTCACAAGTGAATCTCAACTGATTGTTGGCTGACCCAACACAAAATAACCCTGAAAATCAGACCTGCAGATGATGCCCTAGCTGTAATAAATCTGAAATCTGATCCAAAATGTGCCCAGATCTGTTCCAGCTGCAAATTGACTTGAAAATAATCAAGGTTTGGCTGATCCAAACCTCACAAACTCACAAATTCAGATCTGTTTTGAAGATCAGCTGAGAAAAGGGTGAAAACAGCCCACAAAATGCCCTAGATCTGAATTATATCCTTCCAAAAAACTGCAAATCTGAAGTGTAGCCCAATGGTAAACCCCAAGTGGATTCACCTCACAAAGTTGAGGAGTTTTCATTCCCCAACCTTCAAACCTTGGAGGTTTTTGTCCTTAGAAGATTTGATGCAAGAAAATAGCTTAACATGCAATGATAGAAAATAGATTGGCAAAAGGATCCCCTCAAATGAATACCCAAACCTCCTTTTATAACCTTTCCTTGCCTTTTTCCAAGTTGGGTGCTCCATGTGGGACTAAAATTGACTTTTAATTTTAAAGTGACTTCCTTATTTCTATTTTATCTTTATGAATACACTTTATCATAAAGTCACTTTAATAATAGAAAGTCCCCCTTCTAATTAATCGTTATAACTTAAAGTTGTTTTTTATAAATATTACAAGGCTTAATAAAGCAACTTAAAAATATAACGATAAACTACTTCCCTTGCATTTCCCTTTATTTTTCATCCCATAAGCCACGCGAAAATACAAATATATTAAGGGTCTTCTCCAAAATTAATTTTGAAAAAGGGACATTACAATCCTCCTTCCCAAAATTGCTTGTCCTCAAGCAATGCTGACCCTGTATGCCAATACCAGGATCCCAAATAAACCTGAAGAATGCTCCACCATGTTTTCGCTGCACCACTCTAATACAACTAAAATCTGCAAACTTGTCATTCTTTGTTATTCTGTGAAGCAATCCATCCATCAAATAAAATCCTGGATCCCAAATTTTTGTAAAATTACAGCTGTATAAAACTGAAAACCATAACTCACACTCTGATTCTCCCGAAATCAGCAATTTGTAAATTGGATAACTGTAATACTGAAATCTTCTCACCAAAATAGAGAAGGAAAGTGCTGAAATGACATCTGTAGATTCAAAATTTCTTCCCTTTCAATCACCCACTGAAAATTTATTCCTTCCCTACCTGAAAACACTCGCCAACTTACCTGAAAATAATCTTTATCATGATGGTGCAGTGCTTCCCTGTTATTCCTATGCTTTTCATCAAGAGATCTCCTATGCATGCTTGTAACTTCTTCAAGATGAGATGCTGAATTGAAAATTTCAGCAAGTTGGAAATCAAGTTTATTGTTTGATAAAACAATTGTTTCATGTCTAAGCACTTCACCTGGATCCCATACCTTGTGATTGTCACAAACTGTGTTACTAGAATCAAAAGATGTCTCAACATTCATCACCAATCTCAGATTATCAAAAGATAATTCAACATCCAAAGTAGGAAAAGTATCATCATGAGTAAATTGTTCCTCTAGCCCCAAGAGATTACACTCTTGATGTTCATCCCAAGTGCTATCAACATGTTGGATCTCCATGGTACTAGGACTGCTGAAATCATTGTGTGGTATTTCATCACTCCTAATGCCTTCTTCATCTTCTAGAAACTCAACAACTCCCTCAATTATTTGCTTGACTTCCTCTACTCTTGCTTCAAATTTCAGCTTATTAGGTATGGCTGCAACATCCATCTGATTTTCAGCTTGATAGAGTGAGTAGTGAGCTAGGCTAAGTTCAAGGCTGAGCTCATCAATCTCATCCTCTTTCTGTTTGTATGCATCCAAGGTCTCCCCTGCAAACTTGATGGCAAGATCCCTGTCAGAAAGTAATTCATCTCTGTCAATTGTTTTTTTAATCTTTCAATATTCTGTTTTACCAATCTCTTTGACAACTCATGTGCAACTGGTGAATCAACCTGCTCCTTCCTCCAAACAGCCAACAAGTTAGCTAACAAGAGCTTAGAGATATCATCATTCTCATCCATAATCAGAGACATAATAGTTTGCATGGAAGTTATGACATTCTCTGTATGAGCCTCATCAACAACGGTCCAAAATATGTGAAACATTTCAAAATAATCTCGTCACAACCAATATCTAACATGATGTTACAAAATCTAATTTTTGCAGTTACCACCATGGGTGCTCCATTTGCCATACCATGTAACACTATCTCTTGGTCTGCTGATTTGAATTTCAGCTCCATTGTTTGATAATTTTGTGTAAATTCTCCAAGAGAGTGCAACCATTGCACACCCAAAACCAAATCAGTTTCTCCAATACCAACCACATAAAAATCATCTACCACCTTATGCTTACCAAGAGTGATTTTCAGTTGTGCTATCTTCTTGGTACAAGGGATGGTGAAGCCATCCGCTACCGTGACATTGAAACCTTTGAAATCTTCTAATGGTAGCCCCAATCTTTTAACCAAATCAACATCTATGAAATTATGAGTTGCACCACTATCAATTAAAATAGTAACTCTCTTACCTTTTAATTCTCCTCTTACATGGAAGGGATGGTACCTTGGAGCTCGGATAGTGTGGCAAGAGTACTATCCAAGTGGTCAACTTCTTCTTTCTCTTGGTCTCCATCTTCATGAGACTCTTCCTCTTTTTCTTCTACTTCTTCCTCCCCATCTGAAATTACCTCTATGTAGTGCACTTGTCCTTTGCCCAAGCAACGATGGTCGGGAGTCCATGGATCCTTGCATGTAAAACAAAGGTTTTTCTTCTTCTTAATTCATTCCTTGTATTAGCTTCTTTGTTGTTCCTTGGAGGCTCTCTTTGTGGTGTTATACCCTGTTGAAATGGCTTCCTTGCTTGGCTATTAGGGGCTGTTCTTGGCTGTCCTTGAAATGGGGGTCTAGGCTGCCCCAATGAAGTCGCTCTTGGCTGTCCGAAAGGCATATCTCTGCTCTTAACAAGATGAGGATTCCAAATTCAACGATCTCTTGATGGCATCTTGAAGAGGAGGCTCAAAAGCCTTCACCAAGCTCCTAAGAGGTTGTCAAGCCTTTATAAACAAACAACCACCCTTATTTCACTTACTTTTGGAACCATGACTGCAAGTTTTTGAAAATTAGCAACATACCTTTGTACTGAAGCCTCTTGTTTGAGTTGCGCCAACTCTCTAAAATGCACTTCCGGGTCCTTTCTATCAAACCTTTCTATTAGCCTTTGACTAAACTCATCAAGAGTGGTAATAGAATCATGTCCTTGTGTAATTATGCCATGATACCACCATTCGTGAGCCACACCCTCTAAATGCAAAGTAACAAATTTGAGGGCCTCTTCTTCATACATGGGGTTTAGTGACAAATAAGTGTCCAATTTTTGTAACCAAGCTTTTAGTGAACATTTATCAAGTACCATCATATGTAGGAAGAGTAATCTTACCCAATCTATGTTGGATATCTCTTCTTGGCTCTTGATGACTCACCTTATTTTTCTTTGGTCCTTCACTTCTCCTTAGTTGGCAAAAATCTCTGAAAGAAAGCAAATCTCTTGTGTTGTTTCTCAAAGATGCATATTCTTCCCATATAGATCCCATTCATCAACAACTCCAAGTGCTTGTGGCTGTTCTAACTCCACTTGTGGCTCTTCTCTTTGTAGGAATTTGGCATGGAAGAATTGAGAGGGGGTCTTGCTTGAGACCCTTTCTCCATGATTGGTAGAAGAGCTTCCTTCACCATGATTACCTTGATTTCCTTGGAGATTCGGTATGGTAGTGCTTAGCCCTTGTATAGATCGATTCAAATCAACAATAGCTCCTACAAAGGAGTCTCTTAGATCCCTTTGAGCATCCAACAAATGGGTTTGCAATTCTTTGTTGCCTCTAGTGAACACTTCATTCAAATAGCTCATTTTATTTGTTGGTGGAGGCCTTTCTCTATCACCCATACCTTCCTTTCTTGGAGTTCTTCTTGAGTAGTGATATCTAAAACCCTTCACTTGCGTCCATGCAAAACTGATCTTCTCCTTCATAGGCTGGGAGAATCACAGCTCTGATACCACTGTAATGTCCCCTTAGGGCATAAAATAAAGAAATCTGGATTTCCTAGAGAACCCTTATAAAAAATGACAACAATTTGATTTTTATTTAAAACCCTTACCAAAAAAAATACAACAATATGAAATTTCACTTATTTATCAAAATACCCACAACCCACAATACACAGAATGCTTAAAACGTCTAGGAGACCTCTAGTAACATCAACATGGAAGAAAATAATTTTTCTAACAAGGATATGAATTTATTTTAATTTATTTCAGACCTGGAAATAGTTGAAACTTCAAAATTTCATATCTCTGAAATACTTGGAGTGACAATGCAAAGGATAGCTCAAAATGATCACAAAAATAACAACTATCAATTAAAGCAAACCTTAGATTTTTCCACCCACGAGAAGACCCCCAAAAATGATCCCGAAATCTCCAAATGTGTAGATCAAACTGGAAATGGATGTGAAAGCCATGAAAATGGTTGCCAAATACAACCCAAAATTGTCACAAGTGAATCTCAACCTGATTCTTGGTGACCCAACACAATAGTTAGGTTATTTCTATAGAATGATTATGAATCCATGGTAAGAATAAACTTTTAACTTTATCTTAGAGCAAACTAAAATAGTGGGTTTTTATTAATATTTTAAATATGCTACCGAATAGATCAATTGATGTAGAGTGTCTTTTTGATCTATTGGGATTTTGAATCAATGGTAAGAAAAACTTGTACCACCTTTGTTGCAAATTAAAATATTGAATTTTTAGAAGTATTGTATAAAACAATTGATATAAGCTTGGTTTTGTGTATTTTTGTGCAGAGGCCAAAGGTTTTAAGGCCAAATGGAAAAATATATCAAGCAATTAATAATTATACACTTAGGGCACAAAATTTGGAGACTTGGCCTTTCTATAACCAGGTAGATATATATTTTCTTTTGTTCATTTTATACAAAATATTTAGTAGTGCTCATGTAAACATATATACATGCTTGGGAGTACCTCTCTTGTTATCAACATTTAGTGAGCTAACTTTTAGCCATTGAAGTGAGCCATATATTTGATGTTTTAGGGCATAAAACTATAATGGTTATTGGATAATGCTTGTAAAACATACATATGATTTTGTCATTTTTGCAAATTACAAATTGCGATTTAAATGTATTGTAAAACCAACAACGCAATTGTAGTATAGAAATAAATATGAACAAAAATGCCCGTAATGTCCCCTTTTTCAAATTAATGGACATTAATAATATTTCTAAGTTGGGCCTAGTCAATTCATCATCTAGGGGCAACTTATTAATATTATCATAAAAATTAAAACGTATTTTTAAATCGACGGGTAAGAAGACCCCTTTTTAGCCTATTTTCCATTGTATTTAGTTGGCTAAAGGGAGAATAAAGGAGGAATTAATAATTTAATTTTAGTACTAAAGTAATTCTTATTATTGGTACTTTAATTAATTATTAAAGGTGGGTGGAAAAAGTAAAGTAATATTAAAATAGAAAATAAAATTACTTTATTAATCCCACATGGAATGCCCCACTTGAAAAATAGAGACAAAAAAGTCTAAAAGAGGTGAAGAGGGGTTCATTTGGCATCTTTGGTCATTTATCTAATTTTACTTTGGAGAGTTGAATGCATTTGCTTTCACTTTCAGCCATAGAGGACGGAAACCCTTCTTGGTATCCTATTGGGGACAAAATCCCTTAATAGAATTCAGATTTGAGGACGAAAACCCTCAACATCTATTGGGTGACTTCATTCGGAGGTCACATTTGGGCGTAAAGATCAGATTTTCAGAGCTAGGGCACATTTTTCGGGCATGTTTTTATATTTTCCACTTCAAATCTACATTTCAAGCAAAGAAATTCAACCAGTGGAGAGACATCTGCCAAGACTTCAAGCAAGGACAACTAGGGCACGATTTGCAGCCATATCTAGGGCTATCTACACCCTTGTGGGTGGAGTTTGGTGCATTCTAGGGCACGGTTGTTCCAGATCTATACATCATTTGCTTTATCATAATTTTGGAGGCCATATTCAACTTTGTTTCAATGGATTTGGGCTTGGGATCACTTCTTTCCGACCACTTTTGTAAGTTGTCCTTCTGTAGACAAAATAAATTTCCAGCTCTTGTTTTGGGTTCCAAAAATTCAGTATTTTGGTGTTCTTGCATTCCTAAATTATTATAAATATTTTGGCATGAGATTTGGGTCATTTGAGATCAGATTCAAGGTACTTTGTGGCACTTTTGTCTTCATAACAGTTCGCCATACCTAGGGTTTGTTTCAGATTTCTAATTTTGTGAAAAAACACACATTGTTGTCCTAATATCTCTATTTTCAGCTTGCTGCAATAAATCAGAATTTTCGTGTGTTCCCTTTGGGTTGGAAAATCCTCCATTGGGGACATTATAATGCCATAGACCAAATGGTGAGCAACACAAAATAGAAGCAACAAGGATATTATTATTGCAATAACAAAGTACAAAAAAATATAGGTGGGGAGAATGCATATATAAGAGCTCCCTCTCTTAGTCTAGGTGAAAACCATATATACACTTAAGGCCGGTGGGTGTGGTAGATAGACAACCATCGTCAACCATTCAATGGTTGAGGCTAGCCAAAGTTTTAATAATGGCCATACGATAAAAAGGTCTTGGTCAGCAAAACTAACATTACTTTACTTTATTGAACACAATCATTCATTATTTAGTCATGGGGCTCACCTACTACAAAATATTGGGTCACGACGAGAAAGAAAGAAAGAAATATTATAATAATGTCCATGTATGACCAAAAGTAGGTCAATGGAACTCGAGAATACATCCAATAACAATAGAAAGTGCGAGGATCAAAGGATAACTAAATAAAAAAGAACAAAAGTACTGAAAATAAATGAGGGTAAACCCGAAATAGTTAATTCCCAATCTATGTGGTTAAAGTGGCAATACAAATAACCATGTTGGGGAGAAAGAACTCTCAAAGAGCATGGGCTAATGAAATTTAGAAAGACTAAATGGTAGTCCCATCAAACATCTCTCACCATACAAGGACGAGAATTATGTGTATGATCGTTGATCATTGTGAATGAGCCAATGCAAGATCTAAGAATGTGTAATGTCCCCTTTTCCGGGGCATTACTAATATATTTGTTCATCTCTTTTATTTGCATTATAACCCCTTGGCATGCCTAGCGCTACAAGTGGGAGTCTCTAGTTAGTTTAAAAATGTGCACATAGGTTAGTTACTCTTTATTATTTAATTAGAAAATAATAAAGTGCACATTAAGTGAGTCTTTTAAGTATTTTAATTAAGTTTTATGTTTTCCCTCCAAAAGGGAAGAGGTTGGCCATTTGAATGTTGCACCCCTTATGTTATAAAAGGAGGTTGCGTGGCCATCATTGGGCATGTTGATTTGATCATTTATGTCTCTCCATGCTTGGAGAAATGGGATGTATGCCAAAGGGATGTATGCCCTAGCTCTTCATTGTGCTCTCTCTCTCTCATTCGATTTGGAAGTGAAGTAAATCTGATTTTTATAAGGATATTTTAGTGTTGTGTTGCATCTTTTGTGTGGCGAATTGCTTGGGAAAGTATTCCTTGCCCTAACACATTTATTTATGGCGCAAATCTGATTATTGTTGCATGATTTGGGAGCATATTTGTTGGTTTTCAGATCTGCTGTGGTTTGCAATTAATTTCACAATTTTTGGAGATGATTTGATGCCCTAAATGTGCTGGGTGACCTAATTTTTAGGGCAAAATTAGGGTTTTGTGTTTGTTGTGCGAAAACCAATTTTGGAATATTATTCTTCATATTTTTGTGGCCCAAGATCCAAAGTTTCATCTCATTTGGACTTCTCTAGCGAAATATATGAATTTTTGAAGTTATGCTGCTGTTGAGACAAGGTTTTTTAAAATAATTTCCAGAATTATTTGGCATGTTTTTAGCGATCATAAAACAAGATTTGCAAATCTGATTTGTTTATCTTTTATTTCTGAGCAAGGGAGGTACTTTGTGGTGTGTTTGGAGGCGGGAAAAATGCTGGAAATATTTTATTAATTTCTTCTAACCCTAGCGCCCAGATCTAGAATTTTAAGTGCTATTTTGAAGGGGTTTTAGTGCTCAGAAAAATTTGTTCTCTAGTTCATTGGAAAGGGAAAAATCCCAAGTTTATTGTGCACTTTGTTTCATGCAAAAAGATTGAGTATCAAGAGTTATGAATTTTAGAAGTTTTCAGTTGTCTGCAAGCTTGATTTATTTAATTACTGCTGTTATAAAAATCAGAATTAAGAGGATTTAAATTCCAATTGATCCGCCCATCTAGCCCACCACCTTGGCTACTTCCAACCCCATTTTGGGTTGTAATTAGCCGACATTGGGTTATTTGAGGTTGAATCAAAAGGATCTAATCCTTCTTGATTTGATTTGTGTTGAAGTTTGTTAAAATTCCCATTTGTCCAAAAAGGGGACATCACGGAGAATGCTCGTCGAGAACGCGTCATGGATGAGGGGGTCGGGATGGGTAAACCTAGGAGAAAGTAAGGCACTCCCCCTAGAATCCCTCCTAACATCCAAGGCCAAAGAAACTCCCGTGGTAAAGCAAAGAAACTTGTAATGCATGCTTGTCCCCGTACCTTGGGAAGCGATTGAGAAGGAATAGATCCACAACGCCAAGGTGCAGATCCATGATGTAGAGGAGCAGATCCATGATGTAGAGGAGTAGATCCCTGTTGCCAAGAGATAGTGTGTTGGAGAGCGTTAGCGATGATTGTTGTGTATAGATGAACCTCGCCTTAATGCCTACCCTCGGTAGTGTGTGAAACAACACTATGTAATGTCCCCTTTCGTAGGCCAAAGGCCCAAGGGCCAAATTTTAGTCTTAGCCTTGGTCATACCCAAGGGGCTAAAGACTTTAGAGGCTATTGGGTATAGATGACTTATTACCACATTTTTTTGTTATATTTTGTCGTTGACATTAAGTTGGGCGACTTGGTGGTAATAATTGTTATATTTTGTCATTGGAGGGGGACTCATAGTACTTTATTATTCTATTTCTTCGTTGGGGTGACTTATGGTACTTTATTATTCTATTTCTTTGTTGGGGTCACTTAAGTCACTTTTAGTCCCACATGGAGCTCCCAACTTGGAAAAAGGTAATGAAAAGTTATAAAAGGAGGTTTGGGGGAGTGATAGAGGTCATTCTTGCATACATAATTATTTTCCTTCATGTGCAACTGTTGCTTGCAAATTTACAGCTTGTGGAGTGAAATCCCATAGGAACCCTAGCTTCGGTGGTGAGAGATCCATCCCTAGCTAGCAGGGCATTCTTGATAGTGAGAGATCTACCCTAGCTTGTCATTTTGGGGCTGTTTTCAGGGCTGATTTACAAGGATATTTTCAAAGGTTTCAGAGGAAGGGTTTTGAGGGTTTTGGAGACATTTTGTGGAGGAAATCAAAGGGTTTTCAGATCAGATTTACGGCAGCGATAAGAACAGGGTTTGACATCATTTCTAGAGGATTTCCAAAGGGTTTTGACCATCTTCCAAAGGGGCGACTTGTTTTGGAGATTGCAGCCCTTATTTGGAGGGTTTCAGGTTGCCATTTTCAGATCTGAAGGTTGGGGTTTCATTCTCCATATTAGTATATGTAATTTCCATAATTTCATAATTTTATATTGCTTATTGGAGAAGTTATGAATTTTTGAAGTTTTACCCTTGTTTAGGGCTTTCTGTAATTTTCTGGCTGCATTATATTATTCCAAAAATTCCAAAAATAGTTTTCTTATGTTCTTTATAATATTAGCAAGCTCTCCTAAAAATTTCAAGTGATTTGAGTGGGTATTTTGAGAGATATTAATTTTCTTGATTCGCTGCCTAAGCGGTTAAAAAGCTTCAAAATCAGAATTTGTGTTTGCTGCAATTTTATATTTTTTGGTGCATTTTTAAGTGGTATCCCACAAGGGATATTTCACACTATCCAAAGGGAATTTAATACGAGAGAAACAATACTTAATAAAATGTTTAAGATAAATAGAAAGCGGGAAAATGACATACACAAGATTTACTCGGGAAAATCCTTTGGGGAAAAACTCATCGAGTAACTCCTTTATTGCATTAACTCAACCGTTCACAATACAATAATGCACTTCCGAGTTCTACTTTACTCTCTGCATGTCTAACTATATGTAAGCACATTAATACACCAAGAATACCATACACCAGAATATTACGATAAAATGGGTACCAAAACCATGCACCAAGAATACAACCCATAACTATATCCCATAAATCATGAATTATCTAACCACCTGTATAATAACATGGGTTAAACCTATCTAGGCCCGAAAATACATATAGGGGACCCCAAAAGTTTTTCTTGTGGGCTAGCCATCAAACCCCAATTGGGGGGGGGCCAATACTAAAATGTGTCGGATAGTATGTCGTGCTTGGATGTAGTCTATAAAGGGCATAAATCGTGGAAAATATACAAGAAATTTCCAACAAATCCATGGGGTATGATACTCGGTTGAAGTTCTTAATGATTTGCTGTAGTGACTCACGAAGGGCTTAGTGATGTAATGTCCCGAATGGGACAATTTTTGCCCTCAAAAGGAACAACCACAAATCTAAATTATGACAACTAACCTGGTTGAATAAAATAAAAATATTTTATGCAGATTTGAATTTTACCTAAAAATAACGACTTGATCGGAGATGCACAACCTTCAAATGTGATCTAAACTCAATCCAATCTTTGCCAAAATAACCAGAATTTATCATATATGTATGAATACCAAAATATATATTTTTGACCTAAAAATAAGAGTTGAAAATTTATTAAAAGACTGTAGAAATACAACTTACAAAAGTGGCTGGAAAGAAGTGATTCCAACCCCAAATCCATTGAAACAAAGATGAATATGCCCTCCAAAATTATGGCAAAGTTGTTGGTGATAAGATCTGGAACAACCGTGTCCTAGAATGTGTCAAACTCCACCCTCAAAGGTGTAGATAACCCTAGATTTGGCTGAATATGAAGGTAGAAATTTGTCCCAACACTTGTGTCTTCAAACCTTAGTTGGAAATGCCTCAAATCTGCAATATTGGGTCTTCAATCATTGCTGAAATTCTAAAATACTCCTTGAAGCTCAATAGAAACCCTTGAATAGAGCTTCCTCACACAAAGGATGAAGAGTTTTCGTTCTTCAACCTTGGCAATAGAGGGTTTTCGTCCTCTAATGCAACACATCAAAGGGTTTTCGTCCTTTGAGGTAAAAATGGAAAACAAATAGCTCAACCAAATTTCAGATATGAAAATATATAAAAGTGATGCCTTCTCCAAGTGTGGTGATTTCCTTTTATAATTTCTCTTAGCATCTTTGCAAGCAGAAAGGTCTAATTAGCTCCCTTCACTTTATTTAATATTTTCCCCTTGCTTTACTTTATTTAATATTTTTATCCCAACCCTATATGGGTCACATTTTCTCACTAAGGGGAAATAAAAATAAAGTGATTTTTTCTTTTATTATTTTATCATTAATAAATTATTAAAGTGCTTATAGTAAAATTATTATGCACTTTTAATTAACTTATTAGGATTAGTTTTTTTTTCCATTTCCTTAGCCATCGAGAAACCAAGAATAGGCTAAGGGTCTTCGAGCTGTTATGTTCAAAAAGGGAATATTACAATCCTCCCTTCCTCAAATTGCTTACCTTCAAGCAATTGCAAGCTCATATGCCCGAGTGTCATGTCTGAGATGTAAAACATGTTGTAGTGCTTCAAGAGTCAAGATTTTGTCCCTATCAAATGAGAGAGCTCTTGCCAAAATATGTAACCCTCATGATGCTCATAATCAAGAATTTGGATCAAGGGTTCCACATGCTCCATATTGCAAACTTTATCCTTTATTTTATCATGTTTCTCATGATGAAAACAAATCTGAAATGGTTTAATATGCAACAATAAATATGACATGTTACCATTCCTTTCATACCTTGGAGTGTCATCAAGATCTTCATTCCCTTTTGCCTTCATGATATCTTGGCTTTGTTGTACCAAATCCTTAGCATTCTTGTCCAAAATAGGCTGAATATCATCATGATAGAATTGTTATAATAAAAAGAGGATGTATCTCTTACCACACAACCCGCAACCCATGCAATCTGCTCTCTTTTGAATGATCTCTCCATACTCTTGATGTCACAACTTGAGGAGTACCATTCCTCAAATCTGGTTTTTCTACTAATATTCAGCTCTATGCAATCATTGGACATCAACAATTCATCATAAAACAATATAAGATTTTTACCTTGGGTTGCATGCTCCTTAATTTCCTTCTTGTGCCCCATGATTTCTCCAAATCCTTGTGTCTTTATGGTGCTATTTGGAAAATCAGTCAAGGGATCTACTTTGGCAATGGTGATGGGGGCTTCTAGGGCTCCCATGGGTTGCTCCTGTTGAGATCTTCTATTCTTTTTGGTGCCTTTACTATTCTTCAACTCGGAGAAATCTCTGAAAGACAACATGTCTCTCACTTTGAAACTGAGGGCTGCATATTCTTCACCCCATGCCTCTATATCTTCAATGTCACTTGTTGGATCTAGCTCAATTGGTTGCTCCTCTTTCTGAAGGAACTTGGCCTTGAATATTTGAGGTGGAGGCTTGATGAAGGTCTTTGTTGGTCTAGATGAGCTTCCTTCACCATTGTTGGTTGCTCCTTGGTTTGTTGATGTATTGTGGCCCTGTAAAGCCTTAGCCAAGTCCATGATTGAACTTGTCAATGCATCACGCATTTCTCTTTGAGATTCCCTCAAAGCCTGCTATATCTCCCTTTGACTTCTTGTAATTACCTCTTGCATGAAACTCAACTCATCTGTAGGAGGAGCTCTCTGCTCATCCATGGTTCCTTTCCTTGGAGTTTGATTCCTTCTTTGATAAACTTGAGGTGTTTTTCCCGTGTGCATTCAGATTTGATCTCTTTCATAGGATGGCAAGGAAAATTGCTCTGATACCACTATAATGTCCCCAATGGGACAATTTTCGCCCTCAAAAGGAACAACCACAAATCTGATTTATGACAACCAACTGGTTGAATAAAATAAAAATATTTTATGCAGATCTGAATTTTCCCTAAAAATGGCTACTTGATCTAGAGACGAACAACCTTCAAATGTGATATAAACTTAATCCAATATTTTCCAAAATAACAAGAATTTGTCATATATGTATGAATACCAAAATATATATTTTTGACCCAAAAATAAGTGCTAGAAATTTATTAAAAGACTGCAGAAATACAACTTACAAAAGTGGCGAAAGAAGTGATCCCAAGCCCAAATCCACTGAAACAAAACTAAATATGGCCTCCAAAATTATGGCAAAGTTGTTGGTGATGAGATTTGGAACAACCGTGCCCTAGAATGTGTCAAACTCCACCCACAAGGGTGTAGATAACCCTAGATCTGGTTGAATCTGAAGGTAGAAATCTGCCCCAACACTTGTGTCTTCAAACCCTAGCTAGAAATGCCTCAAATCTGCAATATTGGGTCTTCAATCACTGCTGAAATTCTGAAATACTCCTTGAAGCTCAATAGAAACCCTTGAATAGAACTTCCTCACACAAAGGATGAAGAGTTTTCGTTCTTCAACCTTGGCAATAAGGTTTTCGTCCTCTAATGCAACACATCAAAGGGTTTTCGTCCTTTGAGGTAAAAATGGAAAGCAAATAGCTCAACCAAATTTCAGATATGAAAATATATAAAAGTGATGCCTTCTCCAAGTGTGGTGACTTCCTTTTATAATTTCTCTTGGCATCTTTGCCCACACAAAGGCCCAATCAGCTCCCTTCACTTTATTTAATATTTTCCCTTGCTTTACTTTATTTAATATTTTTATCCCCTCCCTATATGGGTTGCATTTTCTCACTAAGGGGAAATAAAAATAAAGTGACTTTTCTTTTATTATTTTATCACTAATAAATTATTAAAGTGCTTATAATAAAATTATTATGCACTTTTAATTAACTTATTAGGATTAGTTTCCTTTTTTTTCCATTTCCTTAGCCGTTGGGAAACCAAGAATAGGCTAAGGGTCTTCGAGCTGTTATGTTCGAGAAGGGGATATTACAAGTGCGGTCACATTGCAAATTTTGGGTGAAAGATGTAGATGGCGACCATAACTGTAATGCATATCAATTTTATGCCTTATGTATGTCGTTTTCAATGGCGACTTTCATTGGATCAGCACATATGTAAATTATAGTTTGTATTGGAGAATTGTACGTTGGACTATCCAAGTCAATTGTCTTAGGATATTTAGAGATTGGACCCTCTTAAAGAGGTGTGCCCTTCTGAAAGTTGTGACTCCCCTCATCATTGTTACATGGAATGGTTCTCTGTTTATTCATTGTTCACCATTCTTATAAAGTGGTTCCATTTACAAAAATTTACCGTGGATTTTCTTAGGTTGATAATAATTTAGCACAGCGGTTTGTCTGGGCTTGTAGCCGGGAAAGATAAGACTTTAACTTCCAAAGCCCACAGCCTCAAATTCCACACTATTTTGGTAGCAAGAAACTAAGAATTCGAGACCACCTTTCTCCCAAAGAAGTGGCCATGGCTGTTTGGAATTGAAAAGAACCAAATTCTTGAAACCCTCATCCTGAAGCAGAAAACTACCTCATTTAACTACTCTCTTTTATTATAGAATAACTTGTACTATATCAGCTTGTGTGTTAGCTGCAAAGAGTATCAAATGAAATCTAATTGGTATCCTAACTAATGTTTTTCAATCTTTTTAACTTGTATGAGGTTTTTGCATTTTGATTTAGAAAAATCAAAATACAGAACTCAATGAAGTATTTAAATTACCATGAGTTTTTCAAAAATTTCTTATAGATTGAAAAGAAGTAATATTGTATAGATTCATGCCAAAGTTATTTGAAGTGAAGATACAGGTGTGGAGTGTTATGATAGATTTTCCAAAGTTTAGGATTTGAAGATGTGGCAATATGAATATACATATTTTAAATTTTAAACAAGACATTAACACATACATAAATGCACATGCCAATACTCGGGAAAAGAAATCAATCAATCAATCCCTTTATAATATTATAATACTTATGCTTTCCGTAACAATTCATTTATGATCTTTAAATTGCTAACGCTGTGAATATACAACTATTTATGGATATTTTAATAAAGGATTGTCTGATATTGTAAGCATGCATTTAATATTGGAAAGCCAAGAATAATGTTTCATAATATGTCAACTGCTGGATTCTGCTTATTGCATGGATCCTTTTTCTAAGCCAATTCATGTAGTTGATTAGTCTAGATAATCTTATTCTCCCCTTCAAGGTTTTTGAAATGAACGCTGGAAACTTTCTTCCATTTATCTTGCTTTGCTGATCGCATTTGAACACTATGTAACCTTCCAGGTAACAGCAAATTTAACCCCTCTTAGTGGGAGTAGAGTATCTGTAAAATTTGACAAGTTCAAGATTGCTGGTCTGGTAAGTGTTTTCATTCTGGCTTTGATTTTGTAGACAAACAATGCTCCAATTTCAAGAAATTTCTCAAATTTGATTCTAATTCTATTTCCTTTTTCCCTATAGTCTTCCAATCACTTGGTCTTCTATATTAGACCAAGCCGAGAGGTTGTTGACATGCATGATTTCTCATAAAATGGATGTAAACGAAACATTAACACTAATGTCCTACTTTATTCTTACAGATAAGCATTGATGCACCCCCACAAGCTCAAGGAGAGTTGGAAATTACATATTTGGATGATGAATTGAGGTATGTCTTGAACAGTGCTTGTAAAATGTTCCTTTGTGCTAGCTCGAAAAGTTTGAATCTTTGTTTTGACCTTTCTTTCAATTGAAAAGTTTGATATACAATTTCGTACATTTTTTGACTGCTTATATTACAGTGAAACACTTTTGAAACTTTTGATATTTTAAGATAGACAGATAGTTGTTAAACGATTGGATCCATTTATTTTATTTTATTGCATATAGGGAGATTTATTTAGACCCAATGGATCTTGTCTTAAATGTGGAGAGTGGCATAGAACATTTTCAACTCAACCGACCTTTCTTATAAACCCATGCCTTATTGTCCAACCCAAAGGCAAAGGCACGATTTCTTGACTAGGAAAAGATGTTACTCCTTCATCTTATAAGTTTCTCATCACTAAGAAATTCTCCTTGATTTGTACGTCTAGTGTTTTTTTAAGTAAAAATAAATTTTCCTTGTCATCAATTGACATTGACTTTGTCCAAATGTTGTCTTGTTAGCAGCATTATCCATCTATTCTTAAACCTTCACATCTGTTGCATATGCCTAGAGAGAGAACTGCGTAGGATTGTCACATGTGAGGCCTTACTCTTGATGTCCTTGTGGTCTTTGGAGGAATGAAATTTGAGATGATGACTTAGCCATGGAAACTTGTGTGCAGTTGGGTTTTTCTATAATGTATATAAATGCTTCACAACCTCTCCGATCATCCTTTTGCCATGTTCCAAATTGGAAACTTTAGAAGTGGGTATGGACATTCATCAAAGCATAATAGAGATTTGAGCATTGTATTTCGTGGTTGTAAGAGGGCCAAAGATATGATAAGGTCTCTATCCAACAGTGATGAAACTTATGAACTCGAGAGTTACAAATATGAAGAAGAGTTATAATTATTATCAACTTGGACTGTGTTGCTTTGGACTTGTACTTGATATTTTACGTGTCTTGATCTTGATTGAGTGAATGAAAAGCTAAACTCATATTGCTATCTAAGTTGGAAAAACTTTCAACCAACACATTCCTAGATCATGTTCCTAGTCTGAATGTACTCTGTTTCCACCTCGAAGAGAATTGCAGTTCTTGAAAGGGCCATATAAGTATATAGATAATATAGAGGCCCTGTCTTCATTTCAGAATTGGCTTCTAATCTTTGGCAGTTAATACTTCCAAGTTCAATGAAATGTATGCAGTATATCAACTGTTGTTATCACACTCTATATGCTTTTAAGAGCTCTATGTTTGTGTTGTAAATGGTAAAACTTGTGTTGTATCTAACTTCTTCCATCTGTGATCTCCACATTTGGCATACATTATTAGAATATAAGGCTTATAAATTAGCGTTATGTTGATATTAGTTAAGTGTTAACTAATAAATGGTTGTAACCACTTCAACCATTTTGTAACCATCTCTCACATAATAAAAGGACGGACACACAATGAATAACACGTGCATTCCGATTTTCTCTTCGTTTGGATTTTTTTTTTAACATTCTAATTTTTCTTTATTCTTTCTCTCTCCACATATTCTAAACATTGGTATCAGAGTGGGGCAAGCAAGGAGAAAGAGAAGGAAGAAGCTCAAATTAGTCTTGTCGGGGCACAAAAGAGAAAAATACCAGTTCTAATGCTAGACGCAAAAGCAATATCATAAGCCAACGAGCAATAATGTAGGGCACAAAAAAGTCATCAAGAAGGGCAAAAAACAACCCAATTTCAGTTCGAGGATGCTTACAACAAACACAACCACAAAACATAGTTGAAGCCATTGCAAAAACAAACAAAAAGAAACCATGAAAACACCATTCAAGGGCACAATTTTGGCTGTGTTTTAAGACAAATTTTAGGGCATTTTGAAGTGCTAGGGAAAAAATATAGGAATTTTCCATTTTTGAAGATTTGTTTGGGGCTGTTCATGCAGTTAGGGCATGAAAATAAGACATTTTCAGGGGAAAATGTGATAGGCAGAATGCAGCAGAGAAAAACGTGATTTTGGGCATGTTTTTGCAGGAAAAAAATCTAGAATCGAAAGGAAGAAAAAAACATGATTTTGAAGGTAGCTAGTGCAAAACAAAGAAAATACAGTCATGCATTTCCAGATTTGCAATTTTTCAAGGGTTATTTGTTGCTAGGGCACATAGTTTGTTAATTTTCAGCCACAGCTAGTCGTCTAGGGCACATACCTGCTGGTATCATTTCCTTTCTTTGCTTAGAAAAAAAAGTAGTTTTCAAAATCTTGCTACATTAATTTGTGGGCCATTCTATATTTTAGGAAAGCGTTATTTTCTGAGGTATCTAGTCTGAGAATGGAATTCCATTAAACAAATATTTTGGCCTCAACTTTCATACTTGGAAAGTAAAAATCTAGATGAAAGACAAATCAAATGAAGTTAATGTAGCCATTGTTGAAAATCCATTGAATGCTGAAAGTGATGAACTCATTGATAGAGAATACACATGTTGGCTAGATTTTCTGCCTTACAACTGAAAACCTAGGCAATCATTAGATTAATTTCCCTCATTTATCGGTGAGGCTCCCGTGTAAGATTTTGTCAGTTATATTTTCTAATATCTATCTGTTGGTTTTACTTTAACCGCGTAGCTCATGCACCATAGCTAGGCAATTTTGCAGCAAGTAAGCAGCTGTAAAGAAATATGTGCGGAAGAGGGAAATAATTGAGTACGGGAAGAAAGGAAAGAAGATGTGCAATCTAACCAATAGTTCACAGAGTTGATCTCATGCACATAGATAAACAAATAGATCTTGAAATACAAAATTTAAAGAAAAGGAAAGTTTCAGATTCAGATCTGAGATAACACAAAGTTTATGCAAAGATCTAAAAAGACCTCCTTCAATTCCTTAGCTTTGAAAGATATCAAGGGTTTCATTTCGAGTTTGGAACACAAAATGCTGATTACAAATTCTCATTTTAACCCGTAGGTTTTTCCTATATTCATAGTGTATAGAGGGAAATTACAAATAGAAAGTTTTTAATGAATTCCCGCATGTGGAAGCTATGAAAAAGGGAAGCAGCTAACAATCTTCCTCTTGGAATTCCTCTTTGCATGACATGCATGATTTATAACTGAAAATAGAACCTTCTATTTTGCATGTCTGCCACCTATTTCCAAGTAATTGACTTCTTCCAGTAACTTGAAGTAATGACTTTTAAACCAATCACTTAAGTTTTACAATTTAATTGATTACTCAATTACTTTTTGGAGAAAATAAGAGAAAGAAGAAGAAAGAGGAGAAGAAATTAGAAGAAAGCTACAACACTCTCAGTCTTGTCCTTCCTCCATACTCTGCATGCGATCCAATATGCATTGTACTTCTGCTTCATCTATTTTAGCAATGAATGATCTGAATGATATCTCTGTCGTGGATCTGAGATACTCCCATGTGTTGTTGAATTCTTTCCTTTGATTCTCACCAAACTGGATCTGGAAGTAGCTGACTATGATTTTCTTGCGGGTACTGCCTTTGACCTGTCTTCCCTCTTATCCTTGAAGCTTTTGCAATTCTTCTCCAGTATATGCACCAGTGCAATGTTTTCCGTAAATAATTCAGACAAAACTCGTCATCTTTTTATTTTTAATTGCATATGAGCAATTTTAAATTCTGGAAAACACTCCGGGCAAAGGAAAGCACAAGTAAATTCAATGAAGGCTTCAACTGGAAGATTGGGAGCATATGCACAAGCTCCTGAAAGGAAATTTCCATGCAATGACTTCCACATGGGCTGCATTAGAAACAAAAGAATGAATTTTTGCCGGAAGCCTTTGCAATTATGAGAGTTGGATCTATTTGTGCAGAACTTGCAATTTCTCCTTTTGATTTGAAGATATATTCAATGTATTTGACATTGACTTTGCCTTCTTTTCACCAATATGAGCACCAGTGAAGTATTCCTGCAAATAATTCAGACAAACATGGAATCCATGGCATGAATGCTTAATTCCTTCACCAAAATCTGATTATAAAGCCTGCTGCCCTCTATTTTTAGACTTTGCTTGCATGCCAAGCGAGCTAAAAATATTATTTTATTCACTTGTGCACTCACATCAACATGCAGAGGCTTTGAATAATAAAAAGAAAGCTTCTCCAACCCTAGGTGCCAAAATTGGATGCTTCCGACAATTAATAAAAAAGTTAGCTTTTAGGCATTTAGCTATGCCAGAATGGGTCGCACTTTTTGGCAAGAGGAATTGCTAAAAATAGGAAGTCAAAGCAATGGGAATTTTTACCCTGCAAGGCAGCTAAGAAATTCCCGCTTTTCACTTAAGTGACTTGACTTCCATAATGAGAATTTTACCCTGCAAGGAAGGCAAGAAATTTCCGTCTGCCTGTCACCTCTAA
Source organism: Taxus wallichiana var. yunnanensis (assembly GCA_018340775.1). Classification (NCBI taxonomy): domain Eukaryota; kingdom Viridiplantae; phylum Streptophyta; class Pinopsida; order Cupressales; family Taxaceae; genus Taxus; species Taxus wallichiana. The sequence continues at coordinate 562,866,561 of CM031244.1, read as the reverse complement.
AATTTCCTTTGGCAGCTTATGTGATTTGACTTGATGGGGAAAAGTGACGTCTTTGCAGACGAAATTCCCCTTATGCGCCACCTCTAAAATTCCCATTAGCAACTTAAATCCTTCCTTCCAAAAAATGTGACTGCGCATGAAGAAATTGCTCTTCCCAAAAAGTGTGACTTGGATGAAGAAAGCTTCTAAAGTCGCGTGAAAACTCATCAGCAACATTTTATTTCCATTTTTGGATTTTTGGTGAAGAAAACACAAGTAGATAAGATAAGATAAATATATTAATGTTCAACGAATGACCACAAAAGTAGGTCAATGGAACTGCAGCCCAAACAATATACAAAGTGCGAGCGGGGACAACTCAAAACGAGTTCCCAAAAACAAAAAAGAAGAGAAAAGACAGCAAAAAGGAAACCCGAAGCCAAAAACCCCACAGCGGGGCAATGGAGCAAGCGAGGGAGAAAAACGAGGGAAGCAAAGAAGGGAATGAAGGGGGGGACAAACAAGGACCAATGGTCTAATCACGAATGGTAGCCACACCCCTCCTAACATTAGAGGCCGACGAAAAGAAGCTCCTGATGGACTGACAACCCGACGAGGGGGTGGAAGCCTCCTTCCCTACTGAGCTCGAGAGGCGATGTGACGGCCAGGAGGACGAATGGAGCTAGGCGCCCTCTAGTACATGTGTGCATCCGATTCTGCTGGCGGTGATCGAGAGAAGTGTGAGGGTCCAACCAGGGACGAATTGATCTATGCACTGTATCTGGGTCAGAAAGGCTCTGTCGTTTAGTACCTCCACCAGTGGGTAGAACCGGAAAGAAGGCCGTAATCTGTCTCGTGGGGACGACTCTCAGAGGGGGATGAAGAATCTGGTCTCGTAACAAAGAAAGACTCATGGATGTAGAGGGCAAGGCACCACTAGTTGATATATTAGAAGAAGATCGGGAGTCTCGAATCCCTCGAAGAGAGGCAGTGAAATCATCCTTTGATCTCATAGTATATGGGGCAGCGGAAGATGAAATGAGTCTCGTCTCCACCTCTGAAGGCTATAGAGCCTATAAAGTCTATCCTCCCGATCAAGGTGGTGATTAGTCTTGCACCAAAGTCTGTGGGAGTTGACTCGAAACTGACCTAGAGGTATACGGAGGGCATGCACCCAGTGACGAGAGGTGTATTGAGGGCGGATGATGAGTCCATCTCTGATTTCAAGAAAGTGCTCTGCATAAAAGGACATCTTAGGCGCAAACCCCCAGGGGGGTTCACCCAAGTAGTCTGAATGAATCTCCTGTAGATATCCTCCGGATGGACCTTTTCAACACTTGCTTGGTGGGCAAGAGATGACTGGGAGCATTCAAAGAATACTGAAAGGGGGGGAGACGATCAATCTGGATACCAACTGAGTCCAACAAGGCAGAAGTCTCAGCAAACCAACAACGGCCCACAACCTAGGCAATACTCACAAAGGAACAATAGGCGAGATATGGATACCTGTCCTGCTCATCGGAGAGATCACCAAACCTCCTGATACGGTGAAGAAAGGATGATATGTCAAATATAGTCTCAGACGGAAAGGTCGGGCTCGAACTCGCAAAATAATATGTTGGGGGACCGTCTGTTTGCATCGATGAAACGGCGAACGAGGAGAGTCTGGATCCTCTCAGGTGAAGCCCACCTGTCGGTGTCAAAAGGGAGGGCCCCAGACAAATGAGACCCATAGAGAACAGTGGGGCGAGATGAGGGAGTTCGTAAGAAACATCTTGGAGGAGACGTCCCGGAAGTGGTGCCGAAAACGCCTTGTCTCTCGAGAATGACAAGAGACCCATACCCTTTATTCACCCTCGGTGAAGAGCGTGCCTCATCCGAATCTAGGCCCCGAGAAGCTGGACTCCCGGGTAGGTGTATGTATTAGTATTTTCAACCTCCTGCGCCCTTGAAGAAGAAATGGAGGTGTGATGTTCATGACCCGTTGAAGACCATGACCTTGGTCTTACCTAGATTGTCGAATGCCGAAGATCACAGAATAAAGCAAGAGCATCAAACTATCTTTGAAGCCCCTCAGGAGAAGAGGCGAGTAGAACAATATCGTCGGCAAATAGGAGAATAGAGATCAAGGCGTGGTGAAGAAGGCAACCATCCCCTTCACGAATGTGATCTCGAAGGAAAGATTCCAGCTCATCAATGTAAATGCCAAAGAGGGTAGGAGACACGAGGGCACCCCTGTTTAACCCCAATGGTGCTCCTGATGAGATCGGACAATCCGTGTGCAGGACAAAGATGACCAAGGATGGACTCATAGAGGCGTATGATGGCGATAACAAGAGTCTCGAAATACCGATGTCTCGGAGTCGCTTGAAGAGGGCCATGCGAGGTACGGAGTCAAAATCTTTTCGAAAGTCTACAAAACAACAATAGACTTTCGAAGAGCGGTGATGAGCCTCCTCAATAATAGCCCGAAGGGTGAAGATGTGGTCGATGGTGTGGTAACCAGGGCGAAAACCAGCCTGACCTCTGGCTCTGAGCTGCTTTTGCTCCAAAATCTCGGACAACAACCTGTGGAGGACTGTAGCATAGAGTTTGGAGAAAGAATGGCCCACCATGATAGTCTGTAGTTGTTCGGATCAGAAATGGACCCAACTTTGTGGATCGGGTGAATGATATGATGAGACCAAGTAGGAGGGAAGCCCACACTAACCACCTGATTGAAAAGATCTACCAAATAGGTACCAAAAACCTCAAAACCCTGCTTGAAGAACTCGGCTTGGAAACCGTCCACATCAGTTGCCTTGCTACAATTCAAAATCCTTATTGCCTCTTTGATATTACGGTGAGTGAAGGGATTACCAGGTGGCGGGATGCCAATCTGGGTAGACTGCTGCCCCGGAACATCGTAGAGGGTAGAGGTGTGGGAAAAAATGGAGATAGGGTCGATCGTTGTGGAGGAGGGGGAGTGGCGGGGAAAGATAGTACGCCAGAAGGACCGAGGGTTAGTCCGAAGGGAGGTGGAAAGCATATATCTGCGGTGGGAAATGAAGGATCACTTCTTACGGCGGGGAAGACACTGTAGGCAACATTAAGAGTGGGGAAGGAGGAGGGCTTGGGTAAAAGCACAGCGAAGGTGACGGTGAAGGGATTTGCACTCTACATCGTAGCATTGGTTTATGGGGCAAGATTTAGTAGTCTAGTGGCCGAGGGATGGGTGGTGGAGCTAGGAAAGGATCTCGGGGTAGCCTCCACATGGCGAGAGGAAAGGCATGAGTACTTGGCCTCCATAGGCATGTTAGAGAATAGGGGCTCGAGAGGGAAGAAGGTCGTGGATGTGGGATGAGTAAGATCCGTAATCCCCTTTATCAAAATGAAAGGAGATGCGAGGTGGGTAGTGGGGAGGGGGAGGAGGGGAGGTGGTGGTAGGAGAGTTGGCGACCAGAGAGAAAGTTAGGACAACATGATCGGCAAGGGGAATGGGGGAAACAAGGAAGGAGCAGAAGAGGGGTGAGATGTCCAAATTAAGCGAGGATATAGTCCACCACACTAGTGCCCGCGCCATGGGGACGACATGTGAAGAAGTGTGAATCTAGGAAGCGCTCGATCCCGTTGAAGATCACCAACACTGTGACTCCCGAGCTGGAGGAGGAACCGACCATAAGCTGTGAAAGGGCCATTTGTATCCTCAGAAGTCCTATGCAGACCAACTGACACAGGGTCTGTCCTCTGTGTGCAGAGCGTATCCTCTGACCTGTCGTGGAGGGGGACCTGAAAGTGTCTGGTACGGGCATTAAAGTCACCTAAAATGATAACCTCCCTGCATGACAGTATTGACCAATACTATCGTATAAGTCAAAGAAAGGATCACCATCTGGGCCATTGTGGATGGCGTAAGGGGAAGCAGCAGGAGGAAAGTAACAAACTGCTATATATAAATCCCTAGAGAATCGAGCGGCCCTACTGATGCGAATCCACATGTACCTGGCAAACTCATCAAAACCGACCATCGAGATCCTGTTCTGGAGGGAGTCTCTATAGAGACAGGCAACCCCACCAGAGCCTCTGACACCACCCGAAGCCCGAGTCTCCTGTCTACAAGCTGATAACCAAAGAAATCCAGTAATGCCTGGGAGAGGACGAACCGGGCTCTCGTGTGTCTCTGTGATGAAGAGAATGTCGGCATCCCGAGAGCATCAAACATAAGGCCCGGGGAAGACCAAAGGGAACCATTCCCATTCCAACAACTGATAGATAAGCCTCTGGTCTGACTCCTCTCCCACTTGGCCCGTCATTGGGGAGCCCCTTGGCGGGGCTCCCAACCCGAGGAGGAGAGTCTCTAATAACTTGATTCGGAGATTCACGATAACAACCCATTTACGCTTTCCTTGCTGCCATAACTTGCTCCCTAGAGCGTTTGAGCTCCCCAACTTGTGTCCTGGTGAGATCTTCATCAAGGAAGACCTTGTCTGGGCGTGAAAACAAAACCCTCTTAGCCCTGAGAGCTCGCAGCCTGTCAAAAGTTGTCCTGAAACGGATGAAGAGTGTGGAGTCATAGCCAACCCAAGCTCGTTCTAGTGTAATGTCAGGGATCCCCAAAGTATCTGTGATGAAGGAGTTACCAACCGTTAATGGGTCTTGTGTCGGGGTGGGGGGTGGGAGACCCCTCACCTTGAGGTTTAGTTCCCTGTCACGCCTCGTACGTTCCTCAATTAACTTGGCTTGCATAACGGCCTCAACCGCAGCCAGAGGTGGGGGAACACTGCCTTTCCCACTAACAACCTTGGACCATGATTCTGTTTCCAGTTTTAAGGAGGCCTGGTTATTTTTGATTTCCTCCTGTTGAGATCGGAGGTCTACAATTTCTGCGTGTAGGGCATCGTTAGGAGAACTAGTATTATCCGTGTTGGTGGCTAGTTTTTCTCTCAAGATGACATTCTCAGATTCAACAACCGCGACCCACCAATAAGTGTACAGACCTCAGTTTGGAGTTGTTGATTGGCAATTTCGACCTTCTGGATTCGATTAAGGAGTTCCAATAAGATGTCCGCTGTGTTGTTAGAGGTGTTCCCCAGGGGATTCGACCATGCCGCTGCCAATAGGAGTTTCTGGGGCCATGATTGAAGCTAAACCGGTAGGGTAAACCACCTGAAGAGGGGAAAGGCTGAGAGGCGAATCAGGGAGCATACCAGACAACAGAGACGACCCCACAGTTAAACCAGCGATAATTAATCTCCTGTTTCAGCGACTAAAAACAAAAGTTGTTATGTTTGTGGAGCTTATTTTCATGTTAGAGTGTGGTACACCTTCTATGTGTTACACTCGGGTATTTTTACTGGCGGTCCCTGCTCGCCGGTGAGCGGGTCGGGGGTTCGGGCGAAGCCCCAAAAAATTTTCATGGGTGGTTTATTAACCCATGGGTAATGGGTAACCGTTATGGGTTGTTTTTGGGCCCATAGTTTTTTCGGTCTTTCGCCCATTGTTTTGATACCCACGGTTTTTTTCCCTTGGTTTTAATACCCACGGTTTTGTATCAAGCGCTTAGCGATTGTCTATTTATATGGTCTTATGCATATGATAGATGGACAAGTAAATGTATTGCAGATGTGTTTTGAATTCGGGTGTGAATTCAGCAGAGTTTGTTGAGCATAGCTCCAAACGGATCGGGTATTGTATTGAGAGAGTGGAGGCTTGTAATAAAATCGAGCAAGTGATTCTTGGTGGACGTAACCCAAATTGGGTGAACCACGTTAAATCTTGTCTCTCGTATTGTGTTATTTATTACGCACTTTTATTTAAGATCGTAATATTTTTCGCTTATTAGTTTCTACTATTGCGATTCTGTAAGAGATTATTCCGCATATTTTATCTCTTATTTCCTAACAATTGGTATCAGAGCTGGTTTGGTTTGCTGAAGTGTTGAATCGCAGGGAAAGTTTTTAGCTTGAGTGGGAGCTATGGCAGATGAAGGAAGATCTAGGGTTGATAAATTCAATGGGCAGAATTTCAGTCTTTGGAAGATGCAGATGGAAGATTACCTTTATCAAAAGGATCTTTATACTCGCTGTCTGAGAAGGTGAACAAACCCTCGAGTATGACAGATGCGGAATGGGATTTTTTGGATAGGAAGGCACTTGGGACAATCCGGTTGTGTCTTGCATCTTCGGTATTATTTAATGTTTCAAAGGAAAAGACTACAAAAGATCTAATGGATGCATTAGGGAAGTTGTATGAAAAACCCTCTGCCTCTAACAAGATATTTTTAATGAAAAAGTTGTTTAATATGAAGATGTCTGAGAATAGTTCAGTAGCAGATCATTTAAATGATTTCAATACGGTTGTGAATATGCTAGCTTGGTTATAATAGAATTTGATGAAGAAGTTAGGGCTTTATTAATTTTGTGCTCTTTACCTGAGAGTTGGAATAGCCTGGTAATGGCGGTAAGTAACTCGGTTCCAGCTAACTCGAAGTTGAAGTTTGAGGATGTTGTAGGGGTGATTCTAAGCGAGGAAATGCGAAGAAAAAGCTCCGGGAATCTTCTACTTCAGGGAATGCTTTGACAGTGGAAACTAGAGGGAGACAGAAGAATAGAGGAAACCGTGGAAAATCAAAAGATCGGGCAAGGTCAAAATCCAAGAACAAGATTGTATGTTGGAATTGTGGAAAGCCTAGGCATGCAAAGAAGGACTGTTGGGAGCTTCGGGATAAGAAGAAACAACAGGAAGAAAACAAGGAGGCAAATGTGGCATCGGGTAATGTATGTCAGGATGCTTTGATTCTTTCTTTGCATAATATTACCGAATCTTGGGTTTTAGATTGGGGCTTCTTTTCATGCTACTCCACATAGGCATTATTTTGTTGATTATGTTGAGGGGATTCTTGGGATATTTTTCTTGGTGATGATGAGCCTTGCAGTATAGTTGGAAAAGGTTACATTCGAGTTAAGATGCGAGAATGGGAATACATGGCTATTGAAGGATGTCGGACATGTGCCTACATTAAGGAGAAATTTGATATCGGCGGGGCAATTGGGAAGTGATGGTTGTCTTGTGATATTTGACTAACTCTTGGAAGGTTACCAAGGGTGCTCTTGTGGTGGAAAGAGGTAAGAAGGTTGGAACCTTGTATTTAACCACTGATAGTACTAATGATTGTAATCTTGTGGCTTGAGATGCGAGATCAACATTATGGCACTATAGGCTCGGTCATATGAGCCATAAGGGCATGGACATCATAAAGAAGAATTTGCCTGGATATACAGAAACAGTTTGGAGTTCTGTGAGAATTGCATATATGGGAAACAGAAGCGAGTAAAGTTTCTCAAGGTTGGACCTACGAAGAAAGAGAGTAAGTTAGAGCTGGTACATTCTGATGTGTGGGGGACCGACTCAGGTATCATCTCTTGGGGGTTCAAGTTATTATGTTACTTTTATTGATGATGCAACAAGGAAAGTTTGGGTTTATTGTATTAGAAACAAATCTGATGTATTTGACACTTTTGTTAAATGGAAAGCCTTGGTAGAGAATGAAACAGGTCTTAAGTTAAAATGTCTTCGGTCAGATAATGGAGGGGAGTATTGTAGCAATGAATTTAATGATTACTGTTCTAAGAATGGAATCCATGCAGGCAAAAGACGGTTCCAGGAACTCCACAACAGAATGGGGTATCAGAAAGGATGAACAGAACAATAATGGAACGCGTCTTTAGGAGCATGAGGTTACATGCGGGACTCGCCTCTTTCTTTTTGGGCGAAGCGGTGAGCACCTGGTTGTGTACTTGATAAATAGAGGACCCTCAAGTGCCTTGGATGGAGGCATACATGAGGAGGCATGGTATGGTAAGAAAGTTGATTATTCATTTCTTAGAGTCTTTGGATGTGAAGTGTTTGTTCATATAGACAAGGATGATAGGACCAAGCTAGAGGCTAAATCAGAAAAATGTACTTTCATTGGTTATGGTGGTGATGACTTTGGGTTTAAATGTTGGAGTATTAAGGACAAGAAAATCATTCGATCTAGGGATGTGGTCTTTAATGAAAAGTCATGTATAAGCAACGATTGCGAGAAAAATAGGGAAGAATCCAAGAAAGAATATGCGGTGGTAGAGGATCTTCCGGATGGGAAAGTGACCCATGAATCAGTTCAGGAACCTACTCACAGAACCCCAAACTCCTACAGTGAGGAGGTCTTCTAGGGTAAGAAAAGAACGTGAACGGTTTTCTCTTTCTCTTTATTATTTATTACTCACCGATAGTGGAGAGCCGAGAGCTTTGATGAAGCAATGCGGTAGATGCCAAAGGTAAGAAGTGGGAGCAAGCCATGGATGAGGAGCATAAGTCTCTTATTGAGAACCAGACTTGGGATTTGATGAAGCTACGGAAGGCAAAAAAGCATTAGAACAAGTGGGTGTACTGAGTTAAAGATGAAGGAGGAAATAAAAGATATAAGGCTCGGTTGGTGGTCAAAGGGTTTGCACGAAACAAGGTATAGATTTTGATGAGATTTTTCTCTGTAGTAAAAATGACTTCTATTAGAAGCTGTTCTTGGAATAGTAGCAAAAGACTTGCACTTAGAACAGTTAGATGTAAAGACTGCATTTCTCCATGGTGATTTGGAGGAGTTATATATGCAGCAACCAGAAGGATATGAAGTCAAAGGTAAAGAGGAGATGGTGTGTAAACTGAAGAAGAGCCTGTATGGCCTGAAACAAGCTCCACGCCAATGGTATAAGAAGTTTGATAGCTTCATGATGGAGCAAGGTTATATTAGATGTCATTCTGACCATTGCGTGTATACAAAGAAATTTGAGGATGGAAGTTATATTATCCTATGTTTGTATGTTGATGACATGTTGGTTGCAGGTAAAAACATGCAGGAAATAAAAGTACTCAAGAAAGCAACTAAGTGAATCCTTTGATATGAAGGATTTGGGGGCAGCCATCAAATCCTTGGCATGAGGATAACTCGGGATAGGAAGGAACGGAAGTTGACTTTATCTCGGGAAGAGTACATTAAGAAGGTATTGGACGGAGTTTAACATGCGGGATGCTAAACCGGTTGGGACTCCTTTAGCGAGGCCATTTCAAGTTATCAAAGGAGCAAAGTGTCCCATGACAAAGCAGAAAGAAACCAGATGTCAAGGTACCTTACTCATCAAGCGGTTGGCGTTTGATGTATGCTATGGTGTGCACTAGGCACGATATTGCCCATGCGGGGAGCTGTGAGTAGATTTATGAGTGATCGAGGTAAAGAGCATTGCAAGCGAAAGTGGATCCTTCGGTATTTGAGAGGGACCATGGGGACGATTTTGTGCTACTGATGGATCGAGACACCACTTTACGTGGTTATGTAGATTCAAACATGGCCTGGAGATGTAGGCAGCGGGGAGCACGACAGTTATATTTACACTTGTAGGTGGGACAGAAAGTGAGTGGATTTCACGACTACGTGAAGTTTGGTGGCTTTGTTAACCACGGAGGTCGAGTATGTTGCTGCCACGAGGAAGAGGCAAGCAAAGAGATGATTTAGTTACAACAATTACTTGAGGAGTTGGGGCATAAGCGGGAGGAATGTAAGCTGCGCATAGTGATAGTCAGAGTGCTATACACCTAGCTAAGAACTCTGCTTTCCACTCCAGGACGAAGCATATACAGTTGAGATATCACTTCATCAGGACAACTTTGGAGGAAGATAAGTTGAAGTTGGAGAAGATTCATACTAGTCAGAATCTTGCAGACATGATGACCAAGGTGGTCACAAGGGATAAACTAAAGCTATGTTCAACTTTGGTTGGCCTTCGCGGATGATAGTGAAGGGTTGAGAAGCTTGCTCAGTGGAAATTAGTCTCCAAGTGGGAGATTGTTATGTTTGTGGAGCCTATTTTCATGTTAGAGTGTGGTACACCTTCTATGTGTTACACTCGGGTATTTTTACGGTGGTCCCTGCTCGCCGGTGAGCGGGTCAGGGGTTCGGGGCGAAGCCCCCGAAGCAAATTTTCATGGGTGGTTTATTAACCCATGGGTAATGGGTAACCGTTATGGGCTGTTTTTGGGCCCATGGTTTTTTCGGTCTTTTGCCCATTGTTTTGATACCCAGTTTTTCCCTTGGTTTTGATACCCACGGTTTTGTATCAAATTGCTTAAGCAATTGTCTATTTATATGGTCTTATGCATATGATAGATGGACAAGTAAATGTATCATAGATGTGTTTTGAATTCGGGTGTGAATTTCAGCAGAGTTTGTTGAGCATAGCTCCAAACGGATCTCAGGTATTGTATTGAGAGAGTGGAGGCTTGTAATAAAATCGAGCAAGTGATTCTTGGTGGACGTAACCCAAATTGGGTGAACCACGTTAAATCTTGTCTCTCTCGTGTTGTGTTATTTATTACGCACTTTTATTTGAGATCCGTAATATTTTACGCATATTAGTTTCTCTCATTGCGATTTCGTAAGGGATTATTCCGCATATTTTATCTCTTATTTCCTAACAAAAGCCCCACGAAAAGTGGGCCAAAGCGTGTATGCACGAGCGGGTAGTCCAGTAAATTCAAGCGAGTCAAAAGTTTGGAGGAAAACTCGAGCGATTGTTTGCGAGCAAAAATGTGACTCACGACAATGCGAGCACAACAACAAGGAATGTATCCTGCTGACAGAGCAACTTGCATGTGCCATAACTTGCATTTGCCATTTTTGGAAAGGGTCCGGGAAGATGTAGCAGCAAAACTTGCATGTGCCATAACTTTCATTCCATGGCTTTTAGGTGTCGTTTTCTCTAAAAGTGCATATTTTCTTGAGCTCTACGTATTGATGGCAATATTTTTCTTATTTTCATAAAATCTATTTTTGCACCTTTTTGGACCAAGTGACTTCTTGCAATCTTCTGAAAGAATCCTGAGCTTTGATCACCTTTAGACAAATTAGTAATTAAAAATACTGGATAGCTTTTCAAAACCCTATGCTGGGAAAGATCTGGGAAGAATGAATAGGCTACAGGAATTGCGGAGAAAACAAACCAAAACACAGACAAAGAAATAAAACAAAACAAAAGAAGTTGCAGGCAATTGCTCAAAAAATTTCTCCAATTAGCTGATCTGCAAAATTCTTCCCCCAAGTGAATGTTTTGTGGTAATAATGATGGGGTGAAGTGCTTTATATAACCTAAATCCTCCAATTTTAGCTCAATCTATTTTTAAAAGAACTTTATTTATTTAATAAATAAATAAATAAAACACTTGCAGACAAGGTCTGGTGAAGGGATTGAGTGAGCTTTGGCATGTGGGTATTTGTCGAATTTGGCTTTTATGACTCTTTGGGGATATCTTAGAGCAATGCAAACAACTGCAAGCAAAACAAACACAAAACGACTCGTTACTTTAAAAAGAACAATTTTTTTTTTTAAAGGGTTAGTCCCAAATTTCGGAGGTGAAATCTCGGGGACATCAATACATTTTAAAAGAAGCCTCACACTTTGAAGACAGAAGGGATCTAATGTAAGTAAAAATTGACATGGATAGTTTTCGAGATAGTTTGGGAGTTTGTGGATCTCGAGAATTTACCCTCAAGAGGGTCATGAGACAACTCGATGGAGCATTGTGAGAGTAACTCAAGTATGGATGGTTGTCCAACAATTTGGGAGATTTGTAATTCGGGAGTTCGGGAGGTGGAATTCAGAATTCGGGAATTCAGCCGGGATTTACACCCTTACGAGAGTTAGGGAGACAACTTGATGGAGTTCTACCTAGTCAAAGCAATGATTTTCAAAAGGAAAAAGCTTCTTAAGAATGCGTTGTCTTGTTTAGTTTTGTTACTTTAATGTTCTATAGTGTAAGCCTTAGGTATTAGAATATAAGGCTTATAATTAGCGTTATGTTAATATTAGTTAAGTGCTTACTAATAAACGGTTTTAACCACTTCAACCATTTTGTAACCATCTCTCACATGATAAAAGGACGGACACACAATGAATAACGTGTGCATACCTGTATCTCTTCATTTTTTTACATTCTAATGTTTCTTTATTCTCTCTCTCCACATATTCTAACATACATGGCTATTAGGGCAGTCACAATTAGGATGGTTGAGAGGACCGAGGCAGTGATTTCTTGTTTATCCCATGATTTTCTTAATATTTTTCTTTTTCTGTTACCACAGTCCATTTGACATACATGGCTATTAAGATGGTTGGAATGACTGATCTAGTGATTGTTTTATCATCCCATTATTTTTGACACTTGTACCACTTTCCATAAGACCAGAAACGTCAACTCTTATCCCTACCTTGTCAGGTTAGCAGTGAAATAAAATCATATAATTCATATGTAAATTGATGATATAACAACTAAAGGTTCTAGTTACAGGAAATAAGTATTTAATTTACACATTATAACCCTATGCTTTTGTTAGTCCCGGCTCTACTTTCCACTGTAGATTTTGTAATCAGGTGTACATATGTTGAATTTCATCATGAATGAAGACTGATGCATCGGCAACATAGCCTTTGAGTTGATAAGTAGAACATGTATATACTCTATCTTGAATGAGTCGATCAGTTGTATGAGTTTTGATTGTCTTTATGTGAGGCTGTTGCTGACTCATGCTTTTCTGAGTTTATGATGGGATAATAGTACATGGGCTGGGTCCACATCTCAAACACTTTGCCAATATTGAAAATGTGTATAATACAGTCTTTTCTGACTCTTATATATGTCCTTATTGACCACCTCTTGATGGACTCAGAACTCTGGCAGACCTTGATCATTCACAGAGGTAAGAGAAGCATTGCAGAGCCTCTCCTGTAGGGGTGATATGGCTTAGTTAGTAGGAATACCTTCATCACTGAGGACTATTGAAATCCAATGAAGAGAAGGCCAAGTGGGACTCCAAGAACAAGAATGTGATCGGTCATGATTACGATTATCTCTATAGTTCATTAACCTCTGTTCCATTGTGATGAAAATTTGTGCATTGTCAATTATTTCTAGCTAATGGTATATTTGCAGTGTTTTCATTATAACCTCTTGTTCTGAAAATATCATCCAGACATCAATGAATTCCAAATTAAAATCATACTTTCATGAATGAACACCAGCCAAAGGTTAGTATTCAGTAGGTAATATTGTTCCACCTTTGCAGTAACTGTCTGATGTGAAATGGGATTAGTTTATCAGTACCCTGTCACCCTCAACAAGTGATCGAACATGTTTCAAGGAGCAGAGTACTGTGTCTCCTTGGGTGCAATGCCCAAGATGAAAATGGAATTGTGAATCATAGCAACTGAACTCTCTTGCAACAACTGATAGGCATGTTTTCTTTCATAAGAGTGTGCTGTCAAAAAGGTTTCTTGTTGTCTTGATTTGGGTATTTACATGTCGATTTCAGAGGTATGACTTATCTGGGTCTATGGTAAATGTGCTTGATTTGGAATGTTCTTGATTCAAGTTCGTTACTTCTGGTTGTATTTGATTTGAATCATGTACAAGTTGCAACAAATGTATTTGGAAGAATTTGCACTTTCTCCAATGTGTATCAAATTCCCAGAGTTGAATTTGTTATTTGCACTTGTTTCACTGAAGGTTTTAAGGAACTGAAGTGTTAAACTGACCTAATTTGACAACACAGAATTATACGGTTCTAAAGCATGGATTCTTAATTAACATTCAATATGCTCTCCCATGACTGATCTTCATCCTTGATTGTCCCTTCAGATCTTAAATGAGGATTCAGTTTTGAGATGGTGTTTTTATAATACTTCTAAGAGAACAAGTCATTTTCAATCAAAATTACCCTGCAATGAAGCCATGATGACAGTACATTCCTCGCATAAACAGAGTATTCACATAATTTTACCCTTTCAAGTTGCATAATACTAATATCTGCATTCCAATCCTTAGATTTCCCTGAAAGATTCTACAAAAGCTATGATTTTTGACTTAGAACAATGCTCTAAAGTTTCTTATAATCTCAATCTAATTTATGAGTGGTAGCAAATAGAGTTTAGCATTCTAGTTCATTGTGATATCCCTTTTGGGGACAAAACTGAAAATTAAGGAAATTAGCTCAAACCTCCAAAATAAGCAAGTCTGATTTTTATGACAGCAATTAATAAAGGACCAGAAAATACTCTCAAACCCTAGCAACTAGAGAGAGAGAGAGAGAGAGAGAGAGAGAGATCCACCGTAGAAACACTAAAAAATTATGGGAAGTGATTCCTTGGATTGCCCTTGATTTTAGAAGCCAGAAAATGTGATCAAATCATCAAACTCATAATTCTAGAATTTACTATGGCACAAAAACAACTGAAACTTGTAAATTAAATAACTCTTAGAATACAAGGAATCTCCACACAAATGAATACTCAAAATGATCATAAAAGTACCAACAATCAAATAAGACCAATATCATAATTTTCCAATCGTGGAAATCGTAATGTTCCTTTTTCCCACTTGAGAGCTATTATTTGGTCTTCTTGCCATTCCTTCTCCATGGCAAAGAAGCAAAGATGAAGGAGGAGAACATTGAGCATCTATATGATATGTTTTTTACTAATATTTTATATTTTCTTTAGTGTTTTCTTTCTTATACAGGTCGGCCTTGCCTTTTTGTACTTTGGCGCCAATTGAAGGATATAAAAGAAGATCTAAGGCATCATTTGCTATCTAGACTTTGGCGCATTTTATCTTATTGGAGCATTGCGAGCTAGGAGCTCCTTGTTCTTGCATTTGAGGATGAAAACCCTCATATGCGACTTGCCTAGAAGGACGAAAACCCTTCTAGAGGTTGAGTGAAGGACGAAAACCCTTCATCTTGACTTGGGGATTGGTGTATAAGGCTGATTTGAGGAAAGAGTTATCATTTTCAGATTATTGTTGATTTATTTCTAGTGGAGCGACCTACCTTGAGTAGGGTTTTGAAGATTTGGTGAACTTTATGTGCAATTTTAATTGATAATCTGATTTATCATAATTTCTAAGGCCGGAATCTCAAGTTTCGTGATTTTTGGGGGTTTCTAGGCCCTAGATCTACATTTTTCTTGTGGCTGCAATTAACTGGTCATAATTAATTTCCAGCAGAGTGTTTCTTCAATATTTTCATTGATTTTGGCTCTTGTGGTTGCATAAAATATATATAAAAATTGTGGCTAGTGAATTTGAAGTGTTTCATGGTGTTTTGACATATTTTATAAAGGATACTGATTCACTGATTTTGCATTTTCAGTCTGCTGCAATTAAAAATCAGATCTAAATATTTTGGGTGTTTGGCTAAATTCCCTTGTTTGTGGTTTGAACCCTTGAAAGGGTCATTACAGTGGTATCAGAGCTCGGATTCTCAAAAGGCCTAGGGTTTCAATGGATAAATTAATTGCCGGCCAAGAAAGACTTGCAGACACCATGGATTTTCTTGCCCTATCTCTCCAGAGGATGATTGAACCTAGGGTTCAAAATGTTGAAGGTAGCTCGAATGGAGCCAATAATGCCAAGTGACCCATTGGATCAGCCCGAGGATCAAGTTTGAAGCCCACTTTCCTTCCTAGAGAGGAGGCCATTCGGAAGAAGAAGCAAGACCTATGGGTGGAAGGAATATTGTAGCGAGTTATGAGGAATACATGGCCTTACCAAGGGAGATTCGGGAGGCTATTTCACTTGTTGAGTTCATAGGAGTGAACAAAGGAAGAGCTAGGCATGGACCTAGGTCTCAAACACCTCAAAGGGACTTTCAACATGCCGGGAGAAAGGAAGAGGAGAAGAGCTTCCAAATTGCAATGGTGGAGCAAGAAGAAGAAATCAAGGAACAAGAACAAGAGAAGACCAATATGCAGCATGAAGGTAAAAATTCTTTGACAATAAATGATATTTTGTGGTTTCCAATGATTGCATGTGGCGGCAAGTTGATGAAATAAAATCAGATCTACAAGAGGTTCTTGAGGCTAAGAATCAGGATGTTACGGTTGAGAGGCATGCCCTTCAAAGGGAGGTCTCACTTGATACTCATAAGGGTTTTCAATCTGTTGGAATTTACAAATCAACAACAAATGGTAAGCAATTTAATTTATTGCATCACCCTCATAATATGTGTTTGCAAGGGTTTGATCATCATAAGCATTATTCTAACAAAGATGAGAGGATGAAGGGTACTAAAGGGAAAAATAATCTTTTCCAAGAAGCCCCATCCATCTTCAAAGCATTCCAAAGATAGGATCAAGGAAAGAAGAATTCTATTTGCATAGTTATGGTAATGAAGAGCTTGCTGGAATTTCCAAAACAACAGTCAATAAAGGGCAATTTAATGGTGTACATGACTCCGGCAAGAACCATGAAGGTGTCCCATGCAAGTATCAGCAAAATATTGTTGAAGACAAAGCGGAAAGAGCTTCATTTGTTGAATCTAAGGTGAAAAAGAAGGCTGATTCCAACTCAAAAATTCTGAGTCACAAGTTTGGGAGTATAGAGGATGTTTCGATCACTCCTCATCCGGCATGGGAAGGTGGATATGTGGTGGACAACCCAAGGTATGATGGAAATCACATTTTTTCTTCTTTTATATCGTTGTCGTACTTATGTCATCATGGGAAAGTTGTTAAAGATCACATGCTAAGTTTTGGTGATGTGAAGAACTTGTGGGTTGACACATGGCATTTAGATATTTCCTTGCAAGGATACATGGTTCCAGTTGACTTCTTGCATGGTAGAAAGGAAGTCTTTGATATTCTTATCCCATGCACATGGTTAGAGGAAATTTTGATGAAGGATAATTTTGAAATCATTATGTATGCAAACAAGGTTATGAAGGATTCTACCCTCCAAGAACAAGGAGTCATGGGTTTGATTAATGGTGGAGTCACTCATGATTCCATTAGTGAGTGCTTGGAATTGATTGGATACACGTGGAGATAATGGATGGTTACTCTATGCCATGCTCAAAGGAGTATTTCCAACTCCATGATACATTGGAAAATTATGAGGTATGTGTTGATTTCCATTTCATTAACATAGCTGATATGAATAGCATATTTGGGGTCCAATGGTTGCATCTTTTGGGAAAGCTCACTTTCAAATGTCAAAGCATGGAGATAAGTTTCATAGACCAAGACAAAAAGATGACTTTGCAAGGTATGCTTCGGAAACACTCCAAATTAGTTATTTGGTGGAAGATACTATTTCATGGGAGTCACATTTTTGTTCTTTATCTAAAATTACAGCAGATTGGAAATCATTAATTTCAGCTATGTAAAAACAAGTTTGCTAATGATGTGTTTGAAGGAGAAATAAGTGAGGAAAAATACAAGGTGATGGATGGGCTTATCCTTTACCAAAACCGAGTCTATTTGGTACTTGAATCAAGGGTGAAGAACAAGATCTTGAGGGCTGCTCATGATACTCCATGGGCTGATCATCCGGACCACTTCATGAGACAAAACAAGGGTGAAGGTAAAAATTTCAGTTTCTCTTTGCTTAAGGAATTTGATGAAAGAGAATGCTAGCATGACGTGTTTAAGGAAGCATAAGTTTGAAGGGAATTTTGAATTTTCCTCTCATGGATTGTTAACCCATGGTTCCATGAGAGAACCAAAGGAAGTAAGGGCAAAGGGAAACAATTATGATAAACTTGCAGCTGTTCACATGGTCATCAAAGAGGAGAATGATGGTTCTATCTTTCAATTTCATGATCCCATGATGAGGTATGGATTTTGCTTAGATTACCTTGTTTTCATTTCAGTTGAGTCACACAATGTTTGGGGGTATCTAGAGATCCAAAATTTAGAGGAGATTGCCCTCAAAAGTCACATGGAGTATGAGCTCCACTTGAAAAATGATAAAATCATAATTTATGGGTATGCTAGGGAGGTTGATTTTCTCAAATTTAAGGCCAAGATGACTGCTGATTTTAATGTAGGTCTGTTGTTCCTAAGTTTCAACATATGTAAATCAAATTTCAGTCTTTACCTTATTTATGGAGTTGCCTTTCTTTGTGAAAATTCAGTTTGGTAGTTATTATACCATGATTACAAGATTGAATCTGCAAAAATCAGAGTTGGGGCTGCCACTAACAGCCATGAACAACAAAGTATTTCCATTTTTGAGTGCATTCCCTCATGGAATGATAAGGAAGGAGATTTCAATTGAATGAAGGAATAAAATCAAATTATGATGTGTCATTGTCTAGACTGTACATTCTGATTTTTGAAAGAGAGATGCATGATTACAGTTGTTTTTGGGATAACACTATTGAAGTGAAGGGAAAGCCTATTATGGTCATGGATACTTTATCATGGGTGCCATCTCCTATTTCATTAGAGGATACAAGACTTCAAAAGAAAGGGAAAGAAGAAGATGGGGCAACGGATGTATTGGGTTTGCAATTGCTTGGGGACAAACAATTTTGGGAAGGGAGGATCTGTAATGTCCCTTTTTCCCACTTGAGAGCTATTATTTGGTCTTCTTGCCATTCCTTCTCCATGGCGTAAAAGAAAGATGAAGGAGGAGAACATTGAGCATCTATATGATATGTTTTTTACTAATATTTTATATATTTTTTTAGTGTTTTCTTTCTTATACAGGTCGGCCTTTCCTTTTTGTACTTAGGCGCCAATTGAAGGATATAAAAGAAGATCATATAGAATCAAGCAATTTAATTTAATGTATGTTTTGGAGGTTGTCATTGAAGCTTTTCAGGAGTAGAGACGACATTGACAATAGCTTTTGCTTCAGTGGGTTTAGTAGATGGCTTGAAAGTTGATTTGCTTTGAAAACGAGCCAAAGATGAAGTCTGCTCATGATATTTAAGATTGTTCACAGAGAGTAATTTGCTTTCACATAACTTAAGAGTATGGCATAACTAATCAAATAATGGAGATGTCTCAAAGATGACACTCTCTTGCAAAGGAGGCAAAAGACTTTGGACAAATAGATCTTGCAATTCAGAGTCTGCTAGCACATTAGACATCTTAGCTAAGTTGTTCTTATATCGTAAAACATAGTCCGCTAGATGCTCATTAGATCCTTGTTTAATTTGTGCAAGTTGAGCATAGGATATCTTAGAATCGATGTTGATTGAAAAATGTGTGAGAAAAACATCGACTAAATGTGTAAATGATGTTACCGAGTGGACAGGTAGATCATAGAACCAACACATTGCATAATCTTGGAGGCTTCTAGGAAAGAGCTTTGCTAATAAAGTATGATCATCCACATAATCTAGACATGCCACATGAAATGCTCGAAGATGCTCTTGAGGGTCACTATGGCCATTGAAGGTGGGCAACTTGGGAGTGAAGTTAGGAGGAAGTGCATAAGTGGAAATGGCGGGTGCGAAAGGAGTATGAAGAAGCAAAGTGGAATCAAGAGATGGAGATGCACGAGAAGTAGCCTATTGTAGTTGATGGATTTGAACTTGGAGATCCTGATAGAGAGAGGCTAGGTCTTAAGTGTCCAGTGGAAGAGACTTGTCGCGTGTGAGAAACAAGAGGTGGAGTGAAGTGGTTAGTGGGAGTAGGAACATATACGAGAACAATAGAAGTAGGTGGAAGAGTGGAAGTAGGGGGTTGAGTAGTAATAGGCATAGAAGCGGGGATGGATGTAGGAACATTAAGCTCACCAAATTGGTGGCCTCCTCACGAGCAACGAATAAAAGTAGATCTAGATCTTGGGGATGTTCAACAAGATGATCATTGAGCTCTTGAAGGTGGGCTTCAGTAAATTCGCCATAAGATTGAGCCATGATAGAAGAAGAAGAGGAGAGTATTTGAAGGATGAGTTCACCAAATGATTTAACAAATATTAGGAATTTGTAAAACCCTAATTGCATAGTCACAACACAATGATAAGCAATAAAGTTCAAATCTGACCTAAGCAATAAGCTAGATAAAATTGGAACCCTAAGTGCAAGAGAGGGAATGAGAGACTTAGTTGATTTCATAATAAATCCTAAAGTATGTTGGACTGGAAATCGGTAAATAGGAGGAGCAAATGTGCAGTTGTGCTCGAGAAAATTGTATGACTGTCGGATATGCCCTGGACTAGGGCGCTGGATCGGTCGGGGGCACCTAGATGTTCGAGACCACTACTAGGTGCCTGTGATCGCAAAAATGGTCAGAAATTGATTCTTCTTGTGTCGCACCAATTTTGCTAACCTTTGTTGTTTGTCGCCTATATGTTGCACTATGCCCACAGAGTTCGCCCTTTGTGACTTGCAAAACAAATCATCTCCGCAAAACCCCAAAACACATCAAATCTTAAAAAGAAAAAGATGCAAATGGGAAGTTGTATTGACCCCGACGGTCACCTGACCGAGTGAGCTTACAATCGAGCATTGCACTACATTTCAGTCTCCATGTAGTTCTTGTGCATGTGTATAAAAAATTGTGCCCTAGGAAGGTCTTGTGCAAGATGCACTTAATAATGAGCGATAGCTAGATGTAGCAATGTAAATAGATGTGTGGATGGAAAAATGAACTTCCCCTCATATGCGTGTATGCAGAAAATGCAGTCCCTTGTCCCTTGAGTGAGTGCTAGATGGATGCTTTGATGCTCTTAGAATGCCTTTGGATGCAACCTTAAGTGGTGATAGTAGATGCTTAGAGCTTGATCCTTTATTATGGTCACATAACTTTATATTTATATGATTCCTTTGGTTAAATTTCACAATTAACAACTGGAAGGCCGACCCATAAGAAAATAAGATGCCCAAAAGGAGTGAGTAAAGTAAAGAGAGGTCGGGGCGCGGAGGGGACAGGGGCGGGTGCAGGTCGGTGTCAGAGTCATTAAAAATAAAGATAAAGTATTGATTTGTCTTTGTAGAGTGTAAGAGGTCAGAAAGAAGACATGAAACACAAACAAAAGGCCAAAGTTGTCAATTGTTAGTTTTCTCACTTAGGAATCATATGAATAGTAGTATGTGACTAGGACCTAGAAATGTACCCAAAGTGTGTGATTTAGTGTTTACAAGTATTCTAACTCGACATATGGTCACTTAGGCAAAGAAGTGAAATCGAGCACCATGAAGCCTATGCAGTGTTGAGACTTCAAAATTTAGGTCATTAAGGCGATGGTCATGAGAAACATGAAATGAGAGGATCATCACAGCAACGCTTGGTGGTCATCCCAGTTCACTTTGTAATACCTCTCAACGGTGTTTCTAAAGAAGAAGATGTGTAATCCAACCAATAGTTTACAGAGTTGGTCTCATACACATAGATAAAACAAATAGATCTCACAATACAAAATCAAAGGAAAGGAAAACTTCTAATCTAAATCTTAGACAATGCAAAGTTTATCTAAAGATCTACACAAAAGTAAGAAGCCAATGCACCGTTGACACAAAGTTCTCCGAAAATCTGCCTCTGTTTAATTCCTCAGCTTTCAGAAAAGATATCAAGGGTTTCAACACAAAGTTTGGAACTCAAGAATGCTGATTACAAATTCTGATCCTCTAACCGTAGGTTCTTCTTCTATTTATAGTGTATAGAAGGAAATTACAAATAGGAAAGCAATAACTGAATTGACACATGCGGAAGCTATAAAGAAAACAACTGACAATCTTTCCCCTGAAATTTCTCTCACATGACATGCATCTGAAGACTAAATCAAAGCTTTGCATGTCTGCCACCTATTCTCAATTAAGGACCTTTTCAGATAACTAAAAGTAATGGCTTTTAACCAATTACTTTAGTTTTACAATTTTGTCGAGAAAATAAGAATAAGAGAGGAAAGGGAAGAAGAAAGAAATATGTCGGCCATCATACTCTATGCTTTTTCTTTGTTCTGAAACTGAATATACTTGTCAAACATGTGACTCAGTGTCTTCCCATCTGCCTTAGCAACCGTTTCTTTCTCAGTTTTAAACCGCAACAATCCTCTGGACAAAGCAGCAGTGTTAGCCTTTACCTTCTCCAAACTAGGCCCATACCCCTCAATATCTGCATGAAGCTTTACGAGTCTGCCAATTGAATCTAACGTGAAAGGCATGACGACTTCATCAATCTTCTTTGCACAACCAGAATAAATTCCTCACGGGAAGCAAGCAACTCATCTGGAATGTTCTCTGGTACTTCCCCATCTTGTTTTCCAGCAACTGCATCCTCTTCAACATAAGCTTGAGGATCTCCATGTGGAAGGAAACTGCTATCTCTAACTGCTTCCCCTTTTCTATCAATCCATCAGGTACAATTTGCTCTACAATTAGCACATCCTCTGGCAATGAATGTATCTTAGCTAAGGTATCCAGATGACTTTCAACAACTATGTTCTCATCTTCTATCCTTGTCATTAGTTCCTTTAGCTGAGATAATGCCATGTGCATATTCTCCAAGCCAATTGGTATTCCCTCGAACTGCTCTGAAGCTTGGTGAATAATTTGCTCTTTCCATTGAGCAATAGCTTTGACCTGGTTCCCTGCATCTTCAATCTCTTCAACCAAACGGTTGCATACCTGTTCCTGCACTAACACGGGTTGAGAAGAAGGTTTAGCAACCTTAGTGATGATCTCACATAACTGGGAGATCTGCATCTGAAGCCTGTCTTTTTCTGCCTTCTCCTTGTCAAGTTTAAGGAATAAAGCGTCTATCAGTGTCGTGTATCTTGCTTTAATCCTTCCGTGGTGATTTTCCCCAATGGTACTTTGGTCACCGATATGTCTGCAACAGTTAGCTCTCCCTTTTGTTTCCCTTCACAATTGGAACTGACAATTCAATGAACTTTGCCCTGATTCTTCAATAATCAACCTTGAAGTTATTTTAGCAGCTTTAGACCTTTTGCCTCTACCTCCCAAGCTCATAAGCAATCTGCAAGTCTTCCTCTTCCAAGTTGATTTCTTCTCTAGCCTCTGGAACTATGTCTGCAGAGCCAACCAAGATGAGAAATTGCTCTTTGGGGAATGAGAAGTCACCGAATGTACCACCATCTCATGCTCCGACTCACTCTGCATCCGAATTCACCACAGTGTTATGGCTGCCCTCTTCTGAATTGTCCAAAGACAATGCTCTTTCGAACTCTGCCATTTGTGCTTTCAACTTCTCCATAGGGAGAGGTGAAGATCTGGGTGGCTGAGGAACAAATATGAACGATGTTGGATTCAATGGTGGAATAATAACATCTGTTTGAGGTCCTGGAGCTGCGGAAGTGCTTGTGAGTTGACATTGAGAGAAGCACTAGTGTAATCTTGCCTCGAAAGTATGCACTGGTATAATGGATGTAGGCTTGCCTTTTTCGTGTAATGGATGTAGAGACTTTTTTGTACTTGAGACTTGTATACTTTGAGCTTCTCTGTCCTTCTGCTACTCTCACCTTCGTGTTTTTTTTCTTGCTGGAATCCCCTGCAATGAAATTCCCTGTGATCTGGTTCATCAAAGCCTCGTCCAAGCAATACCCCTTTGTTAACAACCAATTTGAGGTGTTAACCAGACTTTCGGAAGACCTCTCCTCAATCGTGTGACAACCACCCACACTCTCCTGAAGAGCAGCTCTATCTCCTCCCATTTGATGATATGTGTCAAGTACCACATGCCCATCATCTGAGAGATTTGTAGGTATCCATGCTAAACCATAGTCAAAAACCTGCTGCACTGATAACCTGCTGAAATCTCCCTTTCTGACTTCGTATTCGCTCCTGCACTTCATCCAAAAGTCTTCAAGTGAAGGAACATGTGAGTATTCTTGGGAGACTGTCCTCTTTGCTATCCCATATGGGTCAAAGTTCATTCGTGCTAGGAAGAACTCATGCTCATACCCAAAAAACATTTCTGCTTCAATTCCTCTAGCTTTATGGATGCTCTGGCAACTATAATGACCCACTGTGACTGGAAAGCTACTGTAGACTTGTGCCATTTTGACTGTAAGTCATGCAACTCTACGAGCTTGCCTGCACAACTCCATGATGACCCACTTATCACTGGGTATCTTGGCAACTTAACTGGTTCTCCTGAGAAACCACTAACCCTGAGATATGTGAAGTCCGCAAACTGGATGAAGATACAACCATGTTGGGAGACAACTTGTCAGGCTTCTTTGCTCACTCTGTTGGTCTTCAGATCACTATTTAATTTGCAAATGAATCCGTAGAAGAATCCATCGTTGACCACCCTGTAATCTTTGTAGCATTCAGAACTGTCAACTGAGGGAAGCACTCATAAATAGGATCTTTTGACAATATGCCCCGTCTATCCAGTTTGGAAAATATCCCCTGAGAAGTTGTTGCATATACAAGGTATGAAGTCATTTTGAAGTTGAATGTCCGCCTCACACTTCGGAGTTGCTCATGATGTTGTCACTAATGATCTCCCAATTAATTATTGAATCAACTTTGTTGATCTCAATGGTTCTCACAAAGGCATACATCCATGAGCGGAAGTTATTGGTATTAGCTTCCCCATTTATCCTGCAAAGCAATTTGGTGATATCATCAACTTCCTGCACAAGATTGGATCGTGGAAGAGTCCTCGGGAATTTCGATGGTGCTCTGGGCTTCTTCATGTATCTGTTGTTCATTATACCCACACAATCTGCTTTATGCTTTTCCCATCTATTACCAACATCCTGCATGCTAATTGCAATCACCACTGGCCGTCGTGCAGAAGCTTAAGGCAATAATTAATGAATTGTGCATCCAACCTGATTATTGTCTTCCCTGCAACATCTCAGATTGTCCTAGAAAGAGGATGATAAGACCTTGCACACTCCATAACAAACTCGGGCAATTGAGTTGTGACCGGAAACACTGAAGCTTGAATAATCCACTACTTTTTATTGCCCGCATAAGGGATGATCTTCGGTGGCTTTGGATCTATCAATCAAATCAGTGATAGGTTCAGGGCCCATGTCTGTATCATTGATTTCGGTAAGCCTGGAAACAATGCATGATTCTGTTGACCCTTCTCTTTCATCATGCTTCATCATGCCTGGAATAATCTTTGTCTGAGTTCTTTTTTTTTTTATTTTCCAGAAGATCCTGCAATTGGATCAATTTGTGTAGATCCTGCAATTCCTTCTGATTCAGAAGATATATTCAATGTATCTGACATTGATTTTGACTTCTTTTCACCAATATGAGCACCTGTGATGAATACCTGCAAATGATTCAGACAAATATGGAGTCCATGGCATGAATGCTTAATTTCTATCACCAAAATCTGCTTATAAAGTCTGCTGCCCTAAAATTTGAGACTTTGCTTGCATGCTAAGCAAGCTAAAATATTATTTAATTCACCTGGGCACTTATACCAACATGCAGATGCTTTGAATAATAAAAAGAAAGCTTCTCCAACCCTAGGCGCCAAAACTGGAAGCTTCCCGACAATGAAAAATATTCTTTAATGCAAATCACTCCTTCCCTTGGCGCCAAAACTCTCAGGGCAGCATGCTCCATCAAAAAGAATTAATTGTCTCCTCCTTATGGCGTCCCATGCTTATATAGATAACTGCATGCTATATTTAATAATTGTTTCTTCCTATTTTTGGCAATTATTAATAATAAGTTATGCTTTTTCTCTCAATTTGGGCGCCCAAGTTTGCATGCTTTAGCTTGCTTTTCCATGTAATTCTTTTATTTATTTTTAGCATGCTTCTTTGTCTTCTCTTTGGCTTTCCTTCATGCTTTGACTTTCTTCCTATTTTTGGCGCCAACTTTAGCTAGGAATAAATAAAATAAATATTAATTAAAGCATGTATTTATGCCAAGGTGGGTCGCATTTTTTGCTAGAAGACATGCTAAAAATAAGAAGGCAAAGCAATGGGAATTTTTACCCTTCCAGGCAGCTCCAAAAATCCCATCTTTCACTTAAGTGATTTGTCTTTAATGATGGGAAAAAACAACCTTCCAGGAAGGCTTAAAATTCCCATCTTCCTTCCACCACCAAAATTCCCATTGGCAACTTAAAACCTTCTTTCCAAAAAGTGTGACTTGCATAAAAAGAGCTTCTTTCTTAAAAATGCGACTTGCATGGGTGAATAAAACTTCCTTGATGGGAATTCTTACCCTTCCTGGCAGCCCCAAAATTCCCATTGGTACTTTAAGTGATTTATCTTTCATAATGGGAAAAAACAACCTTCCAGGAAGGCTTAAAATTCCCACCTTCCTTCCACCACCAAAATTCCCATTGGCACTTAAGTGATTTAACTTTAATGATGGGAAAAACAACCTTCCAAGAAGGCTTAAAATTCCCACCTTCCTTCCACCACCAAAATTCCCATTGGCAACTTAAAACCTTCCTTCCAAAAAGTGTGACTAGCATGGAAGAAGCTTATTTCACTTACATCCTTCCTTTTTGTCAGAAATTAGCACTCCATGATTAATTTCTTCCTTTGTCTGAGGCCATGGATGACTTCCAAAACTTCCAGGCAAATAAACAGGCTATATAGAACGAATGAACGGATCAAGGGGAATTTAACAGACAGACTGCGGAGAAAACCGAAAACAAACACAAGAAATAAATAAAACGAAAACGTTGCTCAGAAGTTGCAGACAATTGTTTTTTTAAAATAACCTGCCGATAGTTGGTTCGTAAAAACTCTTCCCTGGTGAATACCCTACTGAGAGGCGGGAATACTGGCATAAAAATCTTCAACAGGGTTCAACTGCAAGCACAATTTATTTTAAACAGAACTTTATTTATTTAATAAATAATTAAATAAAATTCTCTCAAACAAAACTCCGGGAATACTTTAACGCGATGGAGACAATTGCAGAATAAAATGAAAGTTTTAGCATGTGGGTATTTTTGTGTCCTTGATTGATAGATTTGCGTAACTTTGTGTCTCTTGTTTATTGGTCTTACTAATAAGGCTTGCATTATTGTGTTCTTGATAATTAAACTTTGTGTCTCTTGATTGGTCTTACTAATGGCTTGCATTATTGTGTTCTTTAATTAAATGTGGACCTATGTTAATTTTTTGTCACCTACTCACAACAAAGAGCCCTCTCTCCTTATTTCTCCTACTCCCCTTTATCTTCCTTCGCTATAATTTCCACCCTTGTACTTTGTACAAACGTTTTGCCACATGTTCGATGGAGTGTTCTTGTGTGATCTCTCGTCCTAATGGCTGCCCTACTGATTTAGTTAGTTTACATTCAATAATGGGAGCCTCCCCATACACAAGGAGGGGCTTAGCCCCATGACCGTTGGTGGAAACCAATAATTTGCAACACAACAAATTATTTCACCAACATTTTGATTGTTCTCCATTTATCTGCCATGTAAACTATTGCGCAGTCCCCACACTCAATGCGGTAAACCCCACTTTAAATTTTGGTTCCATTTTATTATTTTTTCACCCCAAGAAAATCTTGATTTTCCTTTGTGGGATGATCAAGAGATTCCTAGGATCAACAAAGGATAAAGTGGACTCAAAAATTAGAAGTAGGGTTCCCACATGCGAAAATCAGAATAAACTTAGTGGGCATAATGCAGACATAAGGAGAGATCGAGCTACTAAATCGGCAATGGCCGAGTTCTCAAATAGAACCAAACACCACATTTGCTTGGTGTCAAGGTGATATCTTACAAAAGCAACTACATGAGAAGAAAGATGAGTCACTAGAGTTTCCAAGTCGCCACAAAAATTTAAATAGGGAGGAGGGACTTATTTTGAGTTAGACTTGGGGCCCTTGATCAATAGGCTCTTCATTTGACCTATATGGTGGTTTAATTATTTTATTGACTAATGAATCAATCAATTAATTAATTGTTTATACTATTGATTGTTACAATTTGTTAAATTAAATGGTTGTTGGTGCAAATGTATAGTGGATCCCTCCATTATGTATGTACTATGACATTAATTTAGACTTATATGGTAGGGCACTCAATTTATATTAGGAGATTTTTGACAGTCATATTAAGGGTTATTTGCATAAATAACCCTAAGTTGTCCTCTACATCATAAGAGGCTTTCATCCGTTGATGATGGTTAGTATGCTCAAACCTAAAACATTGAGGAATTGCTTCTTGTTAACACAAAATATCTAAAAACTCTCTATTTGTGATCATTATGGGCCATGGAAACTGTTCTCTTATAGATTTGTAAACAAGCAAATCCAAACATTAATCTAGAGCTTTGACTAATAATTTTATAAGAAACAACTTGGGTTGTAGTTTAAGTCTAATAATTATTTACTATGTTCAATGTCAAAGGCTAATTATTTATCACTTCTCAAACCTATATGAATATATTTGACCACATTCATAAATCCAACTCCAAAACTTGTGAGAACCTAGTGTCTAATATATACTTGGAAGAGAAAAAACATTGTGTTCATCTTATTGCGCCCAATGTTTTTCATGGTGCCAATATTAATAAATTCTATCTTAATTTGTCTTGGTTTTGTGCTTGTAAAGTGACATTGTTTCATCTAGTATCTTGTATTTGATATGAATTCCTTATCTTTTCTCCTTTAATTGTCAAGGAGCTCAAATGCATTGTGTTATTTAACATATTATTTATTATCCTTGTTTGCATTTTGCGGGGTTTCTCGTGGAGATAAGGGTAATTTATTTATCTTGAGGATGGTTGATCCCACTTATAAAGTCCCCTTATAATTCTTGGAAACACCTTTCAAGTGTAGAAAATTAGGTTTCAATAGTAAAACACTAACAATGATCAATAACCACCGAGGTGATTTTGCATAAGAAGCCATTTTCACGGTGTAATATTTTCCTTATATACAATCTTTATGTTCAATAGTATCCAAACTCCCTTCTTTTATGTAGTCTTGATTGAAATTTGTTTTCAAAGTTCATGACATATTTGTGGTATTTTCTTTGAGCATTTTTAGGAGTTCCAAATTCTTTTAATTGGCTTAAGAACTTTTTATGATCATATAGTTGCTCATTTGAGGTCATACTAGCCTCGACATTTGTACAACAAAAAAATGATGGTCTTGCATCCAAATTCCAATGATAATGAATTGAATAAATTAAGGTGTTGTAGTGACAAACTAGGTATAAGGATTTTTACCCAAACATGTGCTGCTACTCGTGCCTAATGTAGACCTATTTAAAGTGTCAGATTAGGGTTGATAGTTATGTAGCTCACTACTTTTAATTATGTGATAAATTGAAAAAGCTAAAACTTGGGTAAGGTATGCTTCATAGGGCTGCCTTGACCCTTCACCATGTAACACTTTATTTTATTTTCTGTGAGTGCACATTTCACTCAGATCCATTAGGAAGCTCACCATCAAGGGTGTATAGTCAAGATTCTTTCTACTACGAGACAATTCCAAAAAGTTGGTAGATTTTTATCGGTAAAGTTAGATATGGGAAGGCACAACTATTAAGATTAAATGTTATATATATATATATATATATATATATATATATATATATATATATATATATATATATATATATATATGGTTGATTTTTATTCGTGAGGTTAGATGTTTGAAATCAAAGGTTGCATGGGATGTTTAAAGAAAGTGTAGAGGAGCGGGTTGTCAAGCTAGGAATGGGTTGAGAATTAACAACATATTTGGTGCAAGCCAAAGTTGTATTTAATGCAAATAACAATGAATAGTACAAAAATAGCCACAAGTGCATCGCTCAATTCATCTTCAAGATGACTCTTTAGATTCCACACGAGGAAAACAAATGCACCTAGGATTATGTACACTAGTATTACGCCCCCTAATGCAAGGGTTATTGTGAGACCAAGTATGTCTCTGAATTTTTCGAATATTTTCTCTTCCAAGTACCTTTGTTAGGATATTTGTTGGTTGTTCAACATTTGGGCAATGTAGCAATTTGACACTCATGAATCAAATGATATTTGGTGTTTACGTGCTTGGTTTGATCATGAAGTTTTGAATTCTAGGCCATTTGGATTGCCAAAGTGTTATCAACCATGAGTGGTGTAGAAGAAACATGTTTTACTTGTAAATATGCAAGAATCCTTCTAAGCCATAGTATTTTTCTAGTTGTTTTTCAAGTTGCCATATAATTTTCTTCTATTGAAGAAATTGCTAGCAATGATTGCTCCTTTGACTTCCAAGAGACGGTTGTTATTCCTAAGTTCATCGAGAAAACTGAAGTCAATTTTCCATCTTCAAAATCACCTCTAGAGTCTGAATTTGAATATCCTACTAGCTTGAAATTTTCTACCATGGAGTATCTAAGTCCAAAATTATGTGTTTTGTTTAAATATCGAAGCACTTTCGTTGTTGCTACCTAGTTGCTTTCATTAAGTTGTTGCATGAATCTTAAAAGAACACCAATGACAAAAGAAATGTTTGGTCTAGTTCTGGTTACATAGATCAGACTTCTAATGAGCTGCTAGTACTTCGTTGCATCTATGAACTTTGAAGTATCATCTAATGTCACCTCCAAATTTTATTCCATGGGGGTGTTAAATGATTTGTAGTCTGTCATTCCAAATTTTCCCATAATTTTACCAATGCATTTATGTTGTGTGATGAAGATGTATTTGAATTACTAAACCGTTTCAATACCCAAATAGTAATGAAGGTATCCCCAATATGTCATTATTGGAGTGAGGAGCAAATTCACATATACAATTAGGATTACAATTGTTTTGTAAATTGTTGACAAAAGGAGTTGCTTCTTCAAATTTAAAACATTGGAAGTTCATGTTTAGGAGGTGCTTAGTGAGCTTTTTGTACCATGCTTTGGGGGCTTGCTTCAATCCATACAATGATTTATCCAACTTGCATACTTTATGCTTTTGGCCGTCAACTGTAAAAGCTTATTGTGGAGTTATGTACATTGTTTCTTTGATATTGCCACTCAAAAATATTTTTTACATCCATCTAATGAACCCTCCATCCATTTTGTACTGTTGAAACCAACAACATTTGAATAATAGTCCATTTGTTGTTGGTATAAAAGTCACATTATAGTTTATCCCTTTTAAGCAAATCCTTTTGCTACATGTTGTACTTTGTGTTTGTCAAGTGAGGCATCTACTTTGTATTTGTTGTGAAAGACCCACTTACAACCAATTGGTTTACAATTGATGGGAGGATCAACTAACTCCCAAGTTCCATTTTTGACAAAGCATCATATTCAATTTTCATTTCTTTTCTCCATGCATCAACTTTTCAACTTGTTTGAAGGAATGTGGTTCATATTCAAAAGCAATACCGACTTCTTCATCTAGATGACCTTCCAAAGTAAACATTTCTAAATGTTCTAGAATCTCTTCAAGGATATTGTCTATTTTTTGGTTGCCTTTATATGTGCTTATGGTGCATGTTTTTCCAATTTCATCAGGTCTAACATCTTTCATTGTCCATGTGAACCATTTTGGTAAAAAAATGTTTCGTGCGGAACAATTGGTGCCACAATTTCTTGATACGAAGCTCCTTTATCTTTTGACCTTTGATCCGAAACATGTTTTAATCATTTGAAGTTTGAACTTCTTCTACAAGGGGAGTTTCCTTTTTTATTATAGGAGACAATATAGATTTGAAGTGATTCCCAATTACATGTCCCCTCATCACTATTTGGAATCACCGTATCAATTTCCTTGAAAACATCAAATTTAGCAAATTTCTCAAGTCAACCCAATTGTCGATCGATGCTCGTTGTGTCCTTTGCGGTTTCACAAAAACACCTCTTGTAATGAGAAATTTCTTGTTCTTTCCATCATATGATTTGTAGGCCATTGAATATTCTAAAGAACCTAAAATGATGCATTTGTGATTCCTATAGTCCAACTTATTCCCTTTCTCCATTGAAATCAATGAATAATGTTAAAAGACGTGAACAGAGAAATAGTGGAGAGAAACCATAATGTACTCATAAATTGTGTGTCTATCATTTTATTATGTAAGATATAGTCACAAATTGGTTGAGGCGATGCAACCTTAGGGCATTAGTTAATATATACATAATAATTACTTATAAAAGGTAAGCCTTATATTGTAATACTCCCTCTTAAAGCTTACACTACAAAAATAAAAAACAAACATATTGACATAAAATTAAAATAACATAACGAAACAGACCCACACATTCTTCAGAAGCTTTATCTTTGAAAATAATTTTGAGTGGGTAAAGCTCTATCAAGTTGCCTCCTAACCTTCATAAAGTTGTAGCTCTCGAGATGAATTCTTGAGGTCTTGAATTATTAAACAATCATCCATATTGAGCGACATCCACAATGTTCCATCAAGTTGAGTTATAACCTTCATAAGGGTATAATTCCCAAGATCCACAAACTCCCAAACTAATTGGGTAGTCATCCATGCCTAGATTCATCTACTCTAGATCTCTTCTCATCTTCAAAGTGCGCACTTATTTAAAATGTGGATTCTTTATCAACAAATTCCTTACTACTTTTAACATCTAATGAATATTCAACATTGACTATATTAGCTTAATTTGATTTGTCTTTCATATGGATTTTTACTTTTAGGTGTGAAAGTTGATGCCAAAATATTTGTCTAATAGAATTGACATTCTCGATTAAAATGCCTCAAAAAATAACCCTACCCTTAAAAATAGAATGACCTGCAAATTAATGCAACAAGATTTAAAAAAACAAGTTTTTTTAAATTTTTAAAGCAAAAAAAGTAAATTGTACTAGGGAGGTATGTGCCCTTGACCATTCACTATGACTGAAAAATTGTCAAATTGTGTGCCCCGATAGTAAATGACCCTAAAACATTGCAAACCTATAAATGTGTGAGTATATTTTCTTTGTTTTTCCTTAAATACCTTTCAAAAATCATGTTTTTCTTCTTCCTTGTGATTCTTAAGCGTGTTTTTGCAAAAGAATACCCTAAGTCGCATTTTTCTCTATTGCATTTTACTTGTCACCTTTGGTCATGAAATTATCTTATTTTCGTAACCTACCGCATTAACAACCCTAAAAACCATAAAAAAATGCAACTACTTTTTTGCGCCCTAACACTTTAAAATGCCTTCAAAATTGTCCAAACAAAACTAAAATGGAGCCATTGAATGGTGTTTTTCTTTTTCTTCTTTTTTGAATTTATGAGCCCTATTTTATCTTAGCCACGATTGTATGTTTGTAGGAATCCTTTCGAGTTTGTTTTCAACTCATGTCTCTTTCATGCCTCGGATATTTCTCACATGAATATTGTGCCCTCGAAAATTGACGATTTTTTTGCACCTTTCTAATGGTGTTAACTGTATTTGTCTTTTAGGCCTCACACAACCATGTACTCTTCAACTTTTGTTCATGCTAAGTTCAAGCCCTAATCTCTAATACCAATGTTAGAGGATTTGAACTAAGAAATAATGAAGTGAAAATGGAATGCACACCTTATGACATTGCGTGTTTTTCATTTTATTATGTAAGAGATAGTTGTAAAATGTCCAAGTGGTTATAACCAAACATTAGTTAATACATAACTAATAGTGATTTAATTATAATAGTTAAGCCTTTATTTTATGCATAGCACGTGGATTTGAAAACTCGAAGATGTTGCATTGAATAAAGATGAGTACATCAAGCTTCATATAGATTCCTCATTTGAAGGGTTGTTGATGATGACCTATTGTAGAGATACATTGTTGTTTGAGATG
This sequence comes from Taxus wallichiana var. yunnanensis, assembly GCA_018340775.1. Classification (NCBI taxonomy): domain Eukaryota; kingdom Viridiplantae; phylum Streptophyta; class Pinopsida; order Cupressales; family Taxaceae; genus Taxus; species Taxus wallichiana. Next base: position 562,833,088 of record CM031244.1, on the reverse strand, counting down.
CTTATGCTCAAAAATGCAAATTGACCCCTTTAAAATATAACATTACACAAGCCATGTCCATCATAGTTTTATTCATCCTCTTAGTTACTTGATTTTGTTGAGAAGTGCGAGGGACTATTAGATGATGTTTGATCCCATTTTGTTTGAGATAGGCTTCAAATGATTTTGATGTGAATTCACCACCATTGTCAATCTTAAGTGTCCCAATGCGTTTTTGTGTTTCATTTTCAATCATGACCACCAATAGAAATGATTGGTAGAGAACATAGATAAGAGTGAACTAGCGCAATTTTCTTTCAACTTTTTATTAGGAGTTTTGAAATGGTTCCCTTTGAGTGTTTAGATAGGATGGAGGCCTCACATTCTTCAATTTCATTGGGACAGTGTTGGTAAACCAACAACACCATTCTTTTGCATTGTGTGAGTGTTGTCATAGTTGTTATGCCCATATCTACCATGCTAAAAAGACATTGTGACATTTTTTTCCTACAAGATGAGTAAAGTTTCTTGAAATTGAAGACCAACCCTTGAGTTTTGACAACATGCCTTCCTCAAATCTAGTCATTACAACCGCATTATCACATTCTCTTATGATTTTTATTTCTATATCATCTAGTAAAATGGAGTGATCTTGTCGAATTAGTACTAGAGAAGTTTTCTTTCGATTGCGATCTTGAGCTCTATCAACAATTTAGCACATTCACCCAAATAAGAATCATCAATTCTTCATTCTTTCATCACCTTGTTTTGTAAAAATCTTACCTTTTCCCTCCTTAAATGTCTAGAACAAACCCATTACCCTGTTTTTACATTCCAACCAAGGTTATAACAGTCATCACCTTTGCTTAAATCTAGAAATTTGATCAATCGCCTATTTTCCCCCAATATATCCTTCTTTAGCTTCCTAGTGTTCTAGCTCTAAATTAGGAAAAATTTGGTCTTCCTTGGCATTGAATGATTTCTTCAACCTTTACCATGTTTCTTACCCTATTTCTCAAGTATATTTTCATGCATCAATGGTTATCAAAGTGGTTAGAAACAAGGCGAGTTAGCAATATTCTCAAACTTGACTTTTAGTGTTCTCAAGAGCAATGTTCTAGACAACTCATAGTTGGAATCCTTTAGCTCATACCTAAAATAATTTATTAACTAATTCAATTACTCTTTTGGCATAATAAGGAGTGGGTGAAATTTCATGAGCTAATTCTTTGTCCTTCTCTCCCAAAACTCCACTTTCACCTTACTCGTTTATAAACTTCCACTAGCCCTGCATCTTCACATTTCCTTGCATAATTGTTAATCTAGGAGGTGTCTTAACATTCTAAAGACATATTGGAGTACCCATTTGCTTATTCGAAGTACCTACTAATTCTCCCTTTCCCATTCAAAATATAAATCCTTGTTCTTTTTTGATAGGGATCTTACAATTAGGTCTTGCGATTCTATATTGACTATGCACTTGACCTGTCCGGTTTTTAGCTAACCTCACCCATGGAAAACCTTATATTTCTCAAAAATCCTTTAAACTACCTGCAAACATGATTTTTGAAAAATTGTAGAAATCAAACCCCACTCACCATTCTCGTCATAGCCTTGCAAGTAACCAATCTGTGATACAAATTAGTGGGGAAAAATGTTTATTAACTTCCCAAAATTTAACAAACAATGCCTAAATGATCCTTTGATGTATTATTTAAGATTTTTGTCTTGCAAGTAGGAGAAAACATCCAAAAAGGAAACTTCTCTATCAAACCCTTAATGGTGTTCGAGACAACTGTGAACCATCAAAGGATACAATTTGTTAGTAACTAGTTTTCAACTCTCCTAATTCCCACTGTAGGTCTTCATGCACTTATGGAACGTGCCGGATTGACAGAGGAAGGCATGCACACGTTTCATTGTATAAAGATCCAATTCCTTGGTTGTGTAATCGTAATAACATGGTTTTCTAGTTTTCAAACTTGCAATTGGAAACAACAATGAACACCACTTCTAATCTCCAAGATAACACCACCAAATCCTACCACATGTTTTAACCTTAAAATGCCTTCATAAACAATGCCACAAATCAAATTCCCTTAAGGAATCTTGCAAATCGAGACTCGTTGTCATCATACAATCAAAGAGTTTCTTTGTAACTCGTAACAGTGGTATGAAATTCCCATATTTGAGTTTACCAACTAAACTACTAACATACAAAGTGCTATGACTCTAAACACATCACGAACATACTTCCAAAAAGTAAGGGTTATAAGTCTTAACTCAATGCTACAGATTAGGAAACATTCAAAGGTGGATCATATAACCTGCAAAAAAACAAAGTGAGGTCTCTTTATTTAGCTATAATCTCTTTGCAAATTCATCCTTCCCTTCCTTCATTACCTTTCCACAAACCTAAACTCGTTTCAATCTTCTTAAAAGACTCTAAAATCATGGTTCACAAATAATCTTACAGAGTATTCACTAGTTCATATGCTTAAAACTCCTAATTTTCAACAAGGAAGACAAGAATTCAATCAAAACCAGAGTTATATTATTCCAAAATCATATTTTTCTCACAAAATTGTACATCTCTTCTTTCTTTCTCCTTTGAGACCTCGAGGTAATCCCCTTAACTAAACTTTCCATAACCTTTTATCTTCACTCTTCTCCCCACATGTGCCCTAACTAACTTGTTTTGCCTTATATCTTCTAAAACATAAGCAAGACATTTTCTTCCCACATCATCATTCAACACATTTACCCTTAAGAGTCTCTTACAACATGACTAACACCTTGATAGAGCCAACTAACATCTAAAACTTCTAGACAAGAGATTTCTTGACTCCTACATGCCTTATAGGCGTCTTTTACAATTTCATTTTTTTAAATTATGACTTTGGAGGAAAGTTCTCTTTGCCTCTATGAAATATATCTTGACTTCTTATGGACCCCATGGTCTTCCTACAAGCTCCCATGATGTTTAGAAACCAAAGATAGATGCCTTGAAGTTGATGCCCCTACATCAAAGTTGATGAAGGTATATGACATTTTTAAAAATGAAATCTGGAAGATTCGGTGACTTGAGTTGAATAGTCCATTTTCCTTGTAGTTGCAAACTTCTCCATCTGTAAAGTATATGGACAACAACTTTATTCACAATACTCAAAGAAGTCCTTTCAAAAATTCATGTGTCATGCGTGACATCAATCATAGGACTTGATCATCAAACTAAGATGTATTTACTTATGCATTGTTCAATTCATCCGTGATGATCACGTATGAATTGAGTAGAGTATGTTTTGAGGCCTTCTTCTTTTCCTTGTTTCTTTTTCTAATATGCCTACATTTTGTCCTAAGATGTTTTGCATTCATGCCTTTACAAGTCCCTTTTGACCACAACATTTGTAAAACATGTTTTATTTGTGGGAGTTATCCCATATTTGGAGAGAGCATATGCTCAAGATTTCAGAAATTCAACATTTATTAACTAAGAGATAGGTTACAATATAATGAGAATATCTCCTACAAACTATGAGATATTCTTCATCCTAATCTCTACAATATATCCCTAAATTTCTCATAATCTCAACACATTCCTAATCTAATGTGATTATTACTTGCGTAATAATCACTTACATTATTCTCCACTTATTATCTCACACACAATTAATAAACTATTGTGGAGTAAACACACATGTAAAGACTAATTCCTAACACCCCCTCCTTAGTGATCACATGAGGAGAGAACGACATTTACTAGAGCTATGTTGCCGATTGATCTTGTTGCTTGAATGGTTGTTGATGTTTGAGATTGACCTAGTTTACACTATCCCCTCAATGTAAAAATCCCTGGATGTTAGTTACAACCGAGAATGCATCCAAATGAATTCTCCCTTTACAATATTTACAAAAATATATACCTACCACTAGATATAGATATGGATGTGAATGCAACACTACCTCTTGAAATTGACTAGAAACCTTAAATATATGCATATATGCTTTTTCAAAACTATTTTTAAAAATATATTAAAAAGGACCATTAAATATTTTTACCTCTCCTTACAAATCTTTGATTAAAAACCATGCATTAGGGTGGGGGTTCGGTGAGGGGTTTGACCCCTTCACCAACCCAACCTTAGTGTAAACCCCCTCCACCTACCCACTTCAAATATAAACCACTTCAAATATTAACCACTTCAAATATAAAAAAATTGAATTTGTTGCCCTCGTGGCATTCTTAATTGGCCCATTCGATGTTTTGTGGTGCCCTTGTGAGTTTTTTTCTCGACCGTGAGTATTACGGCCGCTCCTCTCTTGTAACTCTCTTATATTTTAACTAGCAATCGCATGTGTACAATGCAATGTGAACACCGAACGGTATATGTTATTTTTTTTAGAGGGATAGTTATTACTTTTGTAGTTGATGTTGATAAGGGGTGTGATTGATTTTGTAAGTGTAGAAATATAGATGAACCACTTCATTTAAAGGTTCTATCTCTACATTTCAAATTTGTTACAAATTCGTACATATACATTTGCAAATCTTATATCATGAGTGGTAGCATTTTGTAGAGTAGTTTATTTGAACTAAACATGAATACATGAAGACTTTCGTACATGTGCAGATTTTATATCATGAGTGGTAGCGTTTTGTGGCCAATTTTTTTCGCACTAAACATGAATACATTTGATATTGTTTTGGATAGTTAATTACTTTTGTAGTCGATGTGGTTTGTAATTATTTTGGGAAAATTGTATTAGTGTTGCATCGGTTGTTTGGTTGGTTTTTGTTTAAAAAACCTTTTTTGTATAGTTGATAACATGTCGATAAGGGGTGTGATTGATAGTGGTAGTGTAGGAATATATATGAAACATTACATTGAAATGTTCTATGTGCACATTTAAATTTCTTGCAAATTCGTACATATACAGTTGTAAATCTTATATCATGACATCTGAACTAAACATGTATGCATGAAGACATTTGTACATTTGCAGATTTTATATCATGAATGGTAGCCTTTTGTGGGCAATTTTATTTGCACTAAACATGAATACATTTGATACCCCTTGAATGACACTATCATTTTGGATACAAGAAGTGTTGAGTAAAGTAGTAGGGGAGGTGCTATCAAAGTAGAGGGTAGTATTTACAATGGGTTGAGTGATAGTAGTCTTGACTCCTCCTTTCTTCTTAATTAGACGAGGATTTGTGAAAAGTATAAAACTAAAATAGGCATTTAAATCTACTCCAAGGTCAAGTTCCATGACCACCACATTAGAAATGCAAAGTGTTATTCCATAAAGGTGTTAAATCATATTCAATAAATCATTGCAAGTGCATTTTCAACAAATAAATGGCATCTAAAATTAAGATCTCTCCAAGATTCAATACAAGGGTCTTCTTTACAGCCTTTTTTGCAGCCTTCATTTTGTGTAACCATCGTAGCATGCTTCAAATCAAGAGGTAACAAACCCAATGAAGCATATAGGCTCACATACTTCTTCTATTTCATCTCCTTCCGTATACATTCTTAATGCAAAAACAATTGAAATCAAACATGTTGTTAACCTCAATTTCATGGCGGTATACTCTAGTTTCACGCTTGTTATCAGTCTGGTACAATAAGTTAATCAACTCAATTCTAAATTATTCTCTATAAATATGATCAGTACAATAATAACTTGTGGAAGCTATATGCAGTGATTTTATAAAACCCTAGTCAAATCACAAAAGTTTTAGATTTATCCTTGATTGTGTTTATATTGTCATTCTTTCTGAAAAGAAGCCCCTGGAAAAAACTTTTGTATATGGACGAGGACCCCGTTCCAGTAATCATCTCTTCTGGTGACAATATTTATATATAATATAGGCATGCTCTTATTCATTTGCTCCTATACCCTGATTTGAAATGGCATCTCCATACTCATACCCGGACCCTAGTGTCTCCAGGTAAATATAGCCTTTCCAATTACCTGTAATGTCAGGCAGGGAAAGAGGTCACCAAGAGTGCCAAGGATGCAATTCCATAGAAGGGGTAGAAGTTTTCAACTCTTCCTTTGAGAATTTGGGAAGTTTTTGGCCAAATGGAAGTTTGTTAAGTTAATTTTTTGAGAAATGTTTTGATCAAATGCATTGTCTAGGAAAATTGCAGCTCACAGCTAGAACTTTTATGTCAACCACCTTGTGAGAGTTTTGACCCAAGGGTCCTGCATAAATGACTTCACCACCTCTTTTCATTAGGAGCAGTTGCACTAGAAGTCAATCAGATACCAATGCCTAATTTTTTTGAATATGCAGAATATCATTAAATTCGATTGTTTTAGGTATTGGTTACCTCATCAAAAGCTTCAAAAATGCCAATGCTAGGTTGGTGGATGGTACAGAAAATTGTTCTTCTTGTATCAACTGTATTGCATACAGTTCTCATGACAATAGCTGCTGCTCTCACATCCAATCCAGAAGTTGGTTCATCCATGAAAATTATTGATGGGTTTGCAACAAGCTCCACAACAATTGTTAACCTTTTTCTTTTTTTTGTTGACAAACTAGTCACACCTGACAGGCCTACCAGTCCCTCCCTTAATTGTCCAACTCTACAAGTTCCATGAATTCATCCACAAAGGCCTATGGTGGTGCAAATTAGCCAAGAGCAAGTAAGGTTTAAAGAAGTTGGCACCCTACAAATCAAGTTAGGATTTACCAAGAAAGAGAAAATTAGAGTTTGGAACTTACAACTTTGGTGTTGTTTTTCTTCCACCCAATACATCCATAAGCGTTGTCTTTCCTGCCCCACTAACCCCATCAAAGCAGTGAGAACTCCTGACCTAAATGCCCTAGTCACATCACGTAGTAGTTGAAGTCTATCCTCTGTAACTCCCCGTTCTTTCATTTCCTACAGAAAGTTTAATGTCAAGATTTCCAATTCTAGGATAAAAAGATGGAAAAGTCTAGAGCATCCGGAAAAAACAATTTATCTTAATCAATAAACTGGTTGAAGATCCCAACCATAAAGTAGTTCATAGAAGCTTAAGGAAATTCAAATTATTAATAACTCAATTAGCCTCTATTATGCTCCTTACTTTTTTGTCTCGGGTTTTGTCAGGAAAGATTTTGGTCTTGGTCACCCTGACTTTTGTCATGCAAAATGTTTGTGGGTGGAATGCATTCTTTGTTTTTTTATTGATTTATACTTTCTTTCCTGGTGTTTTGGAGCTAAGGTAGACATATTTAAATATGAAGAATCACACAATATCATAGCCCAAAAGAGTAGAAACTACAAACAACTATCAACTTATTTTGCAACCTTAAAAGTTCAACATGAGTCATACCAGAGGCATGTCAACAAGGTAATTAACATTGTCAAAAGACATCACCAATGGTGTGAATGGAAGAATCATCCCTCTCTTTGGTAAAGCACCGCTACTTTGTCTCCAAATCTGTTGAATTTGTCTACATTTCTACTGCATTACAACCAATTCGAGAAGATTATGATAGGAAAGCTCAACTATGGAAGATTCTTTACCTATTTTGTACTTTCATAAGACTTTATCTAGAAATAGGCATTCCTTGGTTACAGTCTTTCTCTTCTATGGTTTCCCGATATATTTCTAAGAGTCTGGTTCCATCTTTGGAGGACAAATGCTTAAAGGATCCTCTATCAGAACTTGATTGAAGGACATGGGTATCTTGATTCTCTGTAATATTTTCAGACACATTGCTTTGTTGTTCTGCCATTTTTTCTACTGATATGACAACTTGATGCTTTCCAAGAGCTTTGCAGGAGTAAGACCATTGTCAGCATGTAGAAAGGCACAATTTTTTCAAGTTAATTAAGGTGTGAAATGAGTTTGTGAAGATTGGAGAGAACTAACGGTTTAGATATGCAAGGGCCATTGTGAATATCACGTTGAAGAATACTGCATAGCCCAATAAAGCAACAACTCCTATCCAATACCAGTATCCTCTTGGGATGATGTTACACCTCTCAAGTATATCAATAGCCAAGTTTGTGGAACCATCTGTATGCTCCAGTACAATATAGATCCAAAATGAAGGAAATAATTTAAGAAAGCATCCTAATAGTTAACCCATAACCCATCCCTTTAAGATGTTCATTTATCTAAGATTTTAAATAGATCTAGATTGTACTTGGATAATTTTGTAAATGAATTGCTACGACATCTTGCATTTATGCCATTAGTTCTTATGGATCAAAACTTACTATATACCATCTGGAATCAAGCATCTCATTCAAAACAATGACAATTTGTTTGTATGTTAATGGGGAGCACCAATAACCCCATACCCACCATTTGGGAATGCTATCTGTTAAGAAAATAAAATATTGAAGTAGGAGATGTCAGACTAATCTCCTTTAAATTTGGATAAATAGTAAAGAAGTGAATAAGATGGATGACCGGCCTTTGGGAATTATGAATCCTCCAAGTATGAAAACTATAAGAATAGTCATTTCCCCCATGGTATTGGCTATTGTCATTGTTCTACAAAGTCCTCCTAAAAATCTAACATGGCAGATGCCATATGATGTATAAGAAATAGTATAAGGAATTGCCGGAAAAATCTGCAACATAACAATACTCTTCAATTGACAAAAAGACTAAGCAAAAAGTAAACCTCCTGGAATCAAGCATCTCATTTAAAACAATGGCAATTTGTCCGTATGTTAATGGGGAGTGCCAATAACCCCATACCCACCATTTGGGAATGTTATCTCAATGCATCATTTTCAGTGTGATCATAAAGTAACCACAACCCTTAGGTGTCAAGAGATCAAAAAGAACAGATGCTACACATAATTTTAAGCCCCTCTAACCTTTCCAAAACCCTTGATATACTTTACAACAATGGTGAATGGGGTAGACACCGTCTGAATGAAAAAATGGAACATCTAGACTTAGTTTTCAGCTAGACCGATCATCTCAAAACCCCTTATTTGACTATAAATTCATGGAAACACCTCCTGGAAAAAAATTAAAAGGCCTTGGGTTAATTTTCAAGTGCTTTAATCATCTCAAAACCCTTATTTACCATGAAACGGTTGACACTTTTTAGAAGATTTTTTTAAAAAAAAAAGGTCCAGAGTTAAATTGCAAGCACTCTGATCTTCTCAAAAACCTTATTTTACTGTAAAACAGTAGGTACCTTCTCAAAAAACATAATTAAAAGATAGGAGCTAATCTTCGAGCATTCTGATCTTCTCAAAACCCTTAATTTACTCTGAAGCAATGATGAATGGTGCATAGGCCTTTTGAAAGAAAATTTAAAGATCTAAAGATGGTTTTCAGGCATTTTGATATTCTCTCTCAAACCCCTTATTTTACTGTAAAACAATGATGAGTGATATAGAGACCTTTCAAACAAAATTAAAAGATCTAAAGTTGGCTGCAATGGAGTTCGAGTCTTCATCCCTCGAATCCTGCCACCCATTATGCATAAGCTAAAAAAACTTTTAAAAAAAGAAAAAATAGGCAAACGTCCGTCAAATTTAATCTTATTGAAAAAACGTCCACCTGGCCGTCAAATTTAACATAGTGGCGTTAACGACCGAAAAGGCCTTTCCCATAGGAGGAATGCCTCCACATAATTAACATAATGGGCGGTTTCAATAGTAAAAATAGAATTTGATATTTAAATTTGAAATGGCGTGGCTTTAGTTAAAAATAATATTAACCTTTAACCTGCTTAGGGTTTCCCCTTGGATATCACCATTGAGTAGGGATAATTTTAGTAGAGAATATTCATAATATGGTGAATATTCCAATTTTGAAAAATTTGAAAAGGCGAATTTTCTGGCGTAGGTCAGTGACCTGTTCGCCTAAAAATTACAATTTAATTTTTTAGGGGTTGGCTTCGCCTACCCTTAAAACTATCCCCTATATAATCCTAGATTATTCGTCAGGTAGAACACTACTAGCTCACTCATACCACATGGGGGCATATGTATTATCAAGTATAGTAAACACGCGATAGGAGGCGGAGGCTGCAGACGCGTGACAGAGAGTTTGTTGACGCGTGACAAGGAGAGTTTGTTGACGCGCAGGGGAGAGTTTATTGGCGTGCGTCGGGGAGAGTTTGTTGAATCGCGTCAGGGAGAGTTTGTTGACATGAGACAGGGAGAGTTTGTTGACGCGCGACAAGGAGAGTTTGTTGACACATGGTAGGGAGAGTTTGTTAATGCGTGATAGGGAGAGTTTGTTGATGCACGATAGGGAGAGTTTGTTGATGCATGACAGGGAGAGTTTGTTGATGCGTGTCAGGGAGAGTTTGTTGATGCGTGTCAAGGAGAGTTTGATGATGTGCGACAGGGAGATTTTGTTGATGTGCGTTAGGGAGAGTTTGTTGATGCGCGTCAGGGAGAGTTTGTTGATGCGCGTCAGGGAGAGTTTGTTGACGCATGACCGAGGGCGGAGGCTATAGGACGCGTGTGAAGTTTTTTGTCGTGCGACAAAAAACTTGTTGTCGTGCGACAACAAGTTTTTTGTCATCTTGTTGGGTTTCAAATTTGCACTTGGAATGAAACCACGGTCGGGGAGATAAGCAAGTCCCTCCTCTTTAATGAGATAGGTTCCCTTTACTGAAAGTAGGGGAAAAACCTATGGACAAATGCATAGTCTTTCATTCAATGGTGGTTTCCTGATATCCCGAAATGTGTTTTAAGCATGGAAAGTTATCAATACATGAGGATAAAAGACTTTGAAGAGAGGAGGGAGGCAGAAGAAGACAATACTTTCAGGGAAAAGAGATGGCAGAGAAAACCCTTATATGTATTGTGTAAATGAGATACAGAGTAGAACCATCCATGTTTATAACAAACACAATTCACAGACTCAAAGTTCTGGAGATTGTACAAACTAGAACACAAAGTTTCCAAGCACGCAAGGATTAGATGATTCATAGATCAGAACCAAAAGGAAAGAGAAAGCAGAAGAAAAAGGGAAAAACCTTTGTATTGATTTCTTCCAATTGAAATTATCAGTTCCAGAATAATCAAAATTCCAACCCTTTACAATGGCTTTGAAAGCTCATGATATAGCTCACAAGAGACAGTTACAACTTCCTCGAGCAAGTAAGAAACAGATTACAACTTATTCCAATCATCCACACCCTTTCGAATTCTTGATTTGCAAAGAAACATTAATGGCGGAAAAAATAGTTTTTTAAATATACAATCGTTACATTATTTTACCAATTAAAACATGGGCCATTCGATTTGCTTTTACAACTTCAAATTTGGGCCACCCACGTGGGAGAAATTAATTGGAGCAGCCTACGGATGCCTTCTACAATTTTCACCTTTGAAGCTATGCCAGGCTGACACGTGGAGAGCTCCGTCGGTTCCTTCATACTTTTCCGATTTGGGTCTATTTCCTGCTTGACCTATGTTGACCCCTAGACATGTGGAGGGATGGCGCTCATTTGAGTTTCTGTTTTGGAAGTGCCCCTTAAAATAGTGCCGAGTTGATGTGTGTCTCCTTCTGTCGGTCTTTGACTTTTCAACGACCAACTCTATCGCCTCATTGACTTTAACCACGTGGCGAGCTGGTGCTACTTGGAGACTAACCCTTTGATTTCACTTCCGAAATAGTGTCGTTAAGGCACGTGGAGACTTCCGCCAACCCACCCATACTTAGTCAATTTTAACGATCGACTCTATCCCTTTTTAGACCTAGGACATGTGGAGGACTGGCGCAAGTTTGAGAATTGCCCCCATCTTTGACTCTTGAAGCTATGCCAATGAGGCACGTGGTGCCGATCCATGAGCCTTCCATACTTAGCCGATTTTAGCTTATTCTATCTTCATTTTGTACTTGGGACATGCGGAAAGCCTGCGCTTATTTGAGGACTATCCCTTGGACCTGCCCTTGGAGTTGTGTCATTTGGACACATGGAGGCTTCCATTGAACCTTGAAATATGGCCAAACCACATCCAATCAAAGATATTCACGTATTACCCACGGATCTTTGGGGAAAAATTTAACGGGGAAAATACACTTGTCATTCTCGACTGCGGGAAGAAAAAAAAAAGAAGGAAGGGAACTTTACCATATGCCCGAATTTCAAATCGTTCTCTATGAATAGGAAAGCGCAAACAATGACGGGTTCGACGCGATTCAATACTCCAAGTTACAGACTCAAATTTTTTTGAAACTTGACTTCAAAAGAGGGGAATTTTGGGGCTGACAACATGCACGATAAAAAATCTCCTGTCACATGTCTACAACCTTGTCACACCACTTGAAAATCGTGCAAAAATTTGCATACAACCCCCAAAAAATTTGCCTTCATGAAACCGGTTCCGGGGATATTCGCTAGGTATTTTCCACCTCCGATTTCCAAGAGGTCTCTTAAAATGAACCCTGCCATTGAGTTGGATTCAACATGTGAAGGTTAAGGATTGGCATTTTAGGTTTGGTGTATCACCGCTACCGAGCTTAGTGTCGTAAGTTTTACGAATTGCAATAAGTGGTGAGCGAGGTATTAGGATGAGTAATGGGGCTGCATTGATTCTCCATAATCAAGATATGTGATGCTCCAAATCGAAGTGAGTTACCACGAACCAGCAGAGGAGAAGATCTTGCACGTGGAGACAACGAGTTCACTCTCTAAATGGAGACCGAAGTGAGACACGGTAAGGAAATCATAAGGTAGATTCACAACTCACTCTGAGGGCGTCGAGCTCTGTTCACGAACTCACCCTTGGATTGCCTTATCGATCACTCTATGTGAGATTCGATTCTTCGATGTACGCTGAAAACGATCAATACTCGATGTAGAAAAATATCTCGAAGAACCCGGGACGATTCAAAACCAGTCCTCCACACCTCTCAAAATCACACACCATAACTATGTAACTACAAAATAGAGCCTTCAAATATACTTCCAACAACTAGATGAATACAAATTCTTCATAGTTATATCTCGAAACTTTCAAATCCAATCTTTTAATTGGATTTGACAAACATTGAAATCCAAGAATCAGTAACACAACTTTCTACGACTCCTGCTCCCAAAATGATGTAGGAAATAGCTTACATAAACAGTGCACACAAACTACAAAAACAATGAGCAGTGATTTAATACAAAACAAACTTAACTCTAACCATGAAAACAATTAACAAAATGGATGAAATAATGTGATTAGAGGGGTTGTCCCATCTTTGGGGGCTACTCTTGCTCCTAATTGTATGGGAAATGCGGTCCCATGTTTAAAAAAATTATTGTTGCTAAAATCTAACAAAATTCCTAAAATTTCTCAACAGTTACATTTTAGGGAAAGGATTTCTAGCCCCATTAAGCAATTGGGCACTTAAACAAAAAAAAAACTTCTTATTAAATTTAAGGGAGCTTTTGTGACACTTGGTATTTCAATTTAAACTTCCCTCTCAATTTTTCCTTCTAATAATATATTAGGGATTCATGGGACCATACTTATGTTAGTGCTAAAGACTCTTATTGTCTCTCCACGAGAAAAATAAAAAGTCATGGGACCCTAGCAATACTAAAATATAATATTTAGCTTTCCCCTATATGGGACCACAACCGAGAGAAGGCAATGCAAACGTAAATGCAAATGAATGATGCATGCGAAATGGGTTCACACGAGGTCCTCTCTGCTACATCATCGACAAATTGCAAGAAGGGTGAACTAACCAACAATGGGGTTTGCATGAGGTCCGCTCTACATATCCATTGCTTGCATGTTTTGACAAAACTAAAAATGGATGGCACATAGACAAAGGAAAACAGATTTGCACGAGGTCTGCTTTGCTTGCCCGTTGCCATTTCCTAACTTGACAAACAAAGCATGGGTGGAGTGAAGGTCAAAGAGGCCTCTTTCGAGAACCTGCTTTGATACCAAATGTGGGAGTTACTCCATATCTGGAGAGAGAGCATATGCTCAAGGTTTCAAAAATTCAACATTTATTAATTAAGAGATAGGTTACACATATGGTGGGAATATCTCTTACAAACTAGAAGATCTTCCTCATCCTTATGTCTACAATATCTCCCTAAATCTCTCACAATCTCAAGACATTCCTATTCTAATGTGATTATTACTCACGTAATGATCACATACATTGTTTTCCACTTATTATTATTTTGCACACACTTAATAAACTATTGTGGAGTAAACACACATTTGAAGACTAATTCGTAACATTATTTTTCGTTTTGTTTCTCCTATTATTGACCATTATTCTTGAAAGTTCGCCTCCTCAACCTCTATATAATCCCTTCGCTCTATCACTAGAAGTAGAATCCTTATTGGAAGAATTTCCCTTTTGATGTGCATAGCATGACACATACTTTCACACGAGGTTTGATCTTTCTTCAAAAGTTTTCTCTTCGCCATTTTATCAACCAACCGATAAAATGTGAGTGACTTTAACTAATTGTTTGCATGCAAGGACTCCAAATATGTTGAATATGTGGGAAGGAGAAATTTTATAAAAATAGTTTATTGTGACTCAAAAAATCCCATTTTGTTTAGGTAAAATGGAGAGCCACTTTGAAAACTTTGAGCTAACTCATAGATTGATCTTTTGCTTGGTAAATTAATGACACCATTGCATTCTTCATTTAATGATCAATTTATCATATGTAGAAGAGATTTCATGGGTATGATTTGAGTATTCGCATTGTGTGCATGATTTAAACAAAGATGAATTAGCAAGTGCGACAAAGATTTGGGACCTAAAGTTCTTTTATGACGATCGTCAAATTATTTTCTAAGGAAAACGAGCTTGAGAGTTTGCTTTAGGTTGATGGAGAACACTTGACATTCATTGGCACATTTATATCCCAGAATGATTTGAAATTGTGAACAAAGAAACTAAGGCACTAAGGAACCTAGACTCGCACGATGGTTAACACATGTCAACATCCCTCATAACCGCATGTGGGACTACGTTTCCGAGAAGGTGTGGTTTTAAAGTTTGGTGCATTGAGAAGAGAGATCTTGATTAATGCCACATGTCTACATCCTATACTATGCACCAACTAAAGATATAGAGCCAAGGTAGAGAAGCTATACTGAATCGATATGAGCCACTTGTCATAAATCTACATTATGCACTCGCTAGGAGGTTTGGTAAGAGAGTGTATGCCTTCCATTGAGAGATTTCAATGATTAGTGACAAGTGTCATCATCTCTTATCATTGCATAACAGGGGCTAATGGTATACATAAGGTACTAAGGCAAAAGTCCATGTGAAAAGTGGTGCTTTCCGATGGATAATGCATGTTGTCAATCGATATGCTACACAAAGGTGATGAGATTCATCAATCCCCAACATTAAGGTTGTCAATCCGGGGTGGTGTTCGAAGGTTGTATACAAAAGGAGAGAGATATTGGTAAATGGTTCCTTCTACCAAATCTACACTTGCAAAAATTTAAACACACTTGCATGAAAGTAAACAAACTTGTATAATAAGAAATTGCTGAATTGAAAAGAAAAGAAAAGCAGAAAATCCCTATAGGTTTACAACAAACCGTACATTACAAAAATAATTACATTGTACAAAGAAAAGAACAAAAATAATAATTTAAAAAAGAAAACAAACATAAATATACATGTCCATCTTCCTTGGAATGAGTGGCCAACTCATTCCTCGGAAGAGGATTTTAATCAATATGTATTTACAAAATGTACATAATGGAATCTTAGATTGAATTGATTAGAAAAATGGTGATTACATTTTTTGGTGTGGAAGGTTACATTTATAATTTCATGCTTCCAACCAACTCCTTGTTTTAAGGCATACATCTCTATCAATCTTATCTATGATTTCAATCTATCCAAAAACATCAATCTCCACAAAATATGGAGAGAGCTTATCTAACTCCAACTAACAATCCAACTCTATTACTTTATTATTTGAGAATCAAAATGAATATTGATTCTCCTTTATTTTACAAATAATAAAATACTTATAGAAATATCTATTTTTAGAATGACTTCCAAAAATAGATCACAATACCACCCTTGGAATTATGCTCATCTTTGCAATTTTAGTATTCATCCTCATATCTCTAATATCCAACTTGAAGCTATGATAATCAACTCCGAAGTGAGCTGAGATAGAACACTCTGAACCAAGCCGAGATACTTCAAAACGAGTTGAGGTACTCCGCAACAAGTTGAGGTACTCAAGCGAGTGAGATACTCTGAAGCAAGTTGAGATACTCTGAAACAACCTTAAAATAGCTATAAATTTTGCATACGAACTCGAATCAAGATGATCTTTTGTAATGAAATTACTTGTATGATTTAGATTAAGAGCAACAATAGAACACCAAATAACACAATATTTCAGAATAATGATCTCGATATGCAATTAGAATAGCTTCGCCACTTCGAGGGGGCAACCTCCAAACCATATAATAAGACTCAAATGCTCAAATGATGATGAATTACTACCTACAATCCCCTATATATACTATTCATATGCTATGGCCATCACCAAGGCCGACCTACTAAGCATGAGAAAGTATAAATGATATAATAAAATGATATGGTAAGCCACAAGTCGGCTACTCATATCCTAATACAAGCAATAGGTTAAGGGCGTAGCATGCCCTTCCCCTTCAAAGAAACATTGTCCCCAATGTTGATAAGCTCTGGGTGCTGCTGTAGGAATGTCATATCTTCCCATGTTGCATCTTCATTGTCCATATTCTTCCACTTGATCAGGTACTCAGTAATAACCCGTGTCCTTAATCTTTTAGTGCGTGTTTGAAGGATGCATTCAGGTTCTAAGATGACCCTCCCCTCCTCATCAAGCTCAGGTAACACTGTTTGGGCTGATACTCTCTGTCCAATTACTTTCTTTAGGCAAGAAACATGAAAGACTGGATGTATTCTGGTGGATTGTGGAAGTTCTAATTTGTATGCTACAATACCAATCTTCTGCAATACTTGATAGGGGCCATAATACTTTGGTGAAAGTTTGTTATCCTTTTGTTGTTGTTTCAAAGACATTTGCTTATATGGTTATAACCGCACAAAAACCCAATCACCGACTTCAAAATGCCTTTCCGTGCGATGTTGATCAGCCTATTGCTTCATGCGGTTTTGTGCCATGACCAAGTTCTCCTTGAGACTAGAGAGGACCTCTTGTTGATACTGAATGTGTTCTTCTACTGCTCTAACCCATGATTTCCTCTCAATGATGATGTGATGGATGGTGGATGGTACCCATAGAGTGCCAAAAAAGGAGACATTTTAGATGAAGTATGGAAGGAAGTGTTATACCACCATTCTGCAAGTGGCAACCATTGGACCCATCTTGCTTGTTTATCTGACGTAAAGCAACGAAGATATCCCTCCAAACACTTATTTACAACTTCTGTTTGCCCATCAGACTGGGGATGATAAGAAGAGCTACGAGCTAACTGAGTACCCAAACATGAGAATAAATCATTCCAAAAATTACTAGTAAATATAGGGTCTCGATCACTTACTATAATCTTTGGTGTCCCATGAAGCTTCTGAACTGTGTCCATAAAGGCTGTTGCTACCGTGCTTGCAGCAAATGGGTGTGCCAAGGCACAAAAATGAGCATATTTGGTGAGTCTATCCACCACAACCATGATGACATTTTTTTCCTTCAGATTTAGGCAATCCTGTGATAAAGTCCATGGAAACCTCTTCCCACCATTGGCTAGGAATAGATAGAGGTTGTAGAAGACCTAGGGATCGAACTATTTCACCCTTATTTTGCTGACAAACCATGCATTCTGCCACAAATTTTTGGACATCCCCTTTGAGCCCTTCCCAAAAGAAATCTTGTTTGACTCGATGATAAGTTTTCAAGAATCCAGAGTGCCCCCTACTGGAGAAGAGTGAAGCTCAGATAGAATCCTATTTTTAAGAGTGGAGTTCTTACATAGGTATAATCTATCTTTATACCATAAAACATCCCCTTTTAATAAAATTTTTTTAGACATGCTTGGATCATTCTGGAGATGATGAATGAGGTTTTGTGTGGTTGGGTCATTTCTCCATTCGGACTTTGCCTCATCTATCCAATCTTCCTGTAATATGGAGATGGCACATAACAAGGCTGCAGTTGAGTCATCTTTCCGTGATAGAGCATCTGCAACTACATTCTCCTTCCCTTTCTTATAGATAATCTCAAAATCATATCCCAACATCTTGGAGACCCATTTTTGTTGTTCTTCAGATGATAAACGCTGCTCCAAGAAGTATTTCAGACTATCATGATCTGTCTTCACTTTAAAGTGTCTTCCTATGAGATATGGTCTCCATTGCTTTACTGCATGAAGTATGGCTAGCATTTCCTTCTCATAAGTTGGCTTGGAAAGATTCTTACCTTTGAATTGACGGCTCAAAAAGGCAATAGGACGGCCTTCTTGCATGAGAACTGCCCCCATACCCACCCCTGATGCATCACATTCAACAATGAATGTTTTGGAAAAATCTGGAGTAGCCAAGACTGGAGTGGTGCACATGGCCTCCTTTAGTTTCTCGAATGCTTTGGTTGCATCCTCACTCCAATGGAAGGAATCCTTCTTTAATAAAGCTATGAGAGGTGCAGCTATGCTTCCATAATGCCTTACAAATCTTCGATAATAACTTGTAAGCCCCAAAAATCCTCGTAGATTCTTTAGGGTTTTTGGAACCTTCCACTCCATCATGGCTTTGATCTTATTAGGATCCACTTTAACCCCTTCATGAGAGACAATGTGACCCAAATATTCAACCTCCTTGAGTCCAAAAGAACACTTAGAGGGCTTTGCATAAAGTTGATGTTGCTCAAGGGTTTCCAAAACATTATTTACATGATGCAAATGTTCCTCCCATGTTTTGCTATAAATTAATATATCATCGAAAAACACTAAGACAAACTTCCATGCAGGAATGACTTAAAAATAGAATTCATCAAACTTTGAAATGTAGAAGGTGCATTTGTGAGTCCAAAAGGCATTACCAGGAATTCATAATGTCCTTCATGTGTCCGAAAGGCGGTTTTATGAACATCCTCATCCTTGATTCTGATTTGGTGGTATCCCGAACGAAGATCAAGCTTTGTAAAATAAACAACACCATGCAACTCATCAAGTAAATCATCAATAACATGAATAGGAAACTTATCTTTGATTGTGTACTTATTAAGTTCCCTATAATCAGGACACATGCGCCACATGTCATCTTTCTTCCGTACCATCACTACTGGAGAAGAATAAGCACTCTGACTATGGCGGATGATTCCTGCTTCCAACATCTCTTGTACAATCTTCTCAATTTCACTCTTTTGCACATATGGGTACCTATAAGGTCTAATGTTAGGTGGTTGACTTCCTGATAATAACTGAATAGCATGATCATGATCTCTCTTTGGAGGTAAGCCTTTTGGTATATTTTCAAATACAACTGAGTGTGCATCCAACACTGCTTGCAGATCTGATGGTATAATGTCCTTAGAATGACGAGCCTCCAATGAAAAGAGTTGTGCCACAATTCCCTCTGCACCCTTTTTTAGAATTTTGTGCATCTGATGAGAACTTACTATTTGTGGAGACTTTTCTCTTAAGCCTCTTAGCTCAAAAGTCCTTCCTTTGAGTGAAATCGCATGAACAAGTCTTGGAAGTTCATCTCAATGGTTCCCAAAGTGGTAAGCCATTGAACCCCTAACACAATGTCTGCTCCTCCCATAGAAATGGCATACATGGGACTATTTAGTATGTAATCTCCCATGGAAATCTTAATGCTATGGCATTTTCCAGAACAAGTAACAGTACCTCCATCAGCAATCATTACTTGACATTCAGGAGCTGGATAAATGAAACAGTTTAGGCGCACTACTAACTTATGATTGATAAAGTTATGAGTACTTCCTGAATCAATCAACACAGTGACCCTATGTTTTTTTAGGAATCCAACCACCTTTAGGGTTTTGGGGTGCTAATACCTGAAATTGCATGGCATGAGATCGTTGGCTGAGGATCTCCTGACTCCTCTTCTAGCTCAACCAAGACCTCTGACTCTGCATCTTCATTATTATCTTCATCTTCACTAGGCCCATCAATGTAGAACAACTTCTTTTCAGCACATTTATGTCCGGGCCCAAATTTACTGTCACAGTTAAAACATAACCCTTTTTCTCTTTTTTCTTCAATTTGTTGAGGTGTCAATCTAACTGGTCGAGGGAGTGTTGGGGCCAAGGTGTTGCGATCTCTAGTAAAAGTGAAATGTTGTCTCCTACTTGAAAAAAATTTCTCCTCTGCCCTTCTTGCCATAATCATCGAATCAGAAACCTTATGAGGGTTAAACATACGCACCTCATGCTCAATGTGATCCTTAAGACCCCCAAGAAATAGGTCATTCAGATTCTCTTCAGTAATATTTTCCACCCGCAGAGAAAGGTTTTGGAAGTGATGAATGTAATCCTTAAGAGCTCTGTTTGCCTCAACTTTGCTAATTGGTTGAAGTAATTATCTAAAACACTAGAACTGTAGTGTAATTGTAACTCTTCAGTGAAGACTGTCCATGTAACATTAAGACCACTCTTTTGCCTTTGAGCACATAACCATTGATACCATATGAATTGGTCAAGTTCAAGATACAAAGATGCCATGGTCACCTTTTGTCCTGATGGAATCTGATGTAGTTCAAAGAAATTCTCCATTTGGTTGATCCAATTGAGTGGATCCTTTCCATCAAACTTGCGCATCTCCACTTTTGGAAACATAGTACGGGCCTGCAGAGTGCTCGAATTTGGATTGTGCACACTCGCAGATCCACTCTGGCTCATGTGTCTATTATGTTGACCTGAGGATCCACCTTGATTGATATGAGTATGATTACCCATCATATGCATACTGAATTTCTGCATGAAATCCTCCAATCTATGTCCAATCTTATCCACATCTTCTTTGGTGGCCACCCTAGATTCGAGGTCTCTCAGGTTAAACTCAAGTTGGCTTACTTTATGGTCTGTCAAAGTAAACCCTAACCCTGAGGAATCTGTAGTTATATCTTCTGTCTCCAACTCCTCAACTACTATCTCATCCTTTTCTGGTGTTTTACCTGGAGTGATGGTATTCTTTTTTCCCCTTGTGGAAGGCCCCGCCATGATGCCCCAAAATAGTAGGATGTAGGGATCACGGTCAAATTTTAGGGTTTAGGGTTTCGATACAATTTCGGCCAAACAGGAAAAAAAACAGAGAAGATACTAATAATATTTTTTTGAGAGCTTTCCGAAAATGTAAAGAACTTGAAAATTTTCCACAATTTGCACTCTAGGGAGCGATTTTATGAAAAACCCTAAATTTGTAATAACTTTTGAAAAATAAATCAAAAAAGTCTAAAATTTTCAGGGAACCTTACTTGAAATTCTTCGCAACTCTGGTAAAAATATATCCCACCAATTCGCTTTGGTTCGCAATATGTGGCGGAAACAAAAAAATAGGGTTTTTGCCCTAATTTCGGCCCAGATCGCAGCTCTGATACCACTTGTAATGAAATTACTTGTATAATTCAGATTAAGAGCAACAATAGAACACAAAATAACACAATATTTTAGAATAATGATCTCAATATGCAATTAGAATAGCTTCGCCACTTCGAGGGGCAACCTCCAAACCATATAATAAGACTCAAATGCTCAAATGATAATGAATTACTACCTACAATCCCCTATATATACTATTCATATGCTATGGCCATCACCAAGGCCGACCTACTAAGCATGAGAAAGTATAAATGATATAATAAAATGATATGGTAAGCCACAAGTCGGCTACTCATATCCTAATACAAGCAATAGGTTAAGGGCGTAGCATCTTTTTCGAACTTGTATAATATTTTTGGAGGAATCGAATATGCAATTAGATTTGAGTTTGGGTTTATTCTTGATGAATTTTTTCACTGTTTCCCAAACATATGCTTAAGGAGCCACTCATAGAATCGATGAATATCTCCCAGAGCTAGTGAAAGAACCTCTGGAGCTAACAATCTATGGAGATGATGTGAAGGATTTCAAAGATCTTTCAACGCTAGTGCTCAATGCTCAAAATGCCTTATTCCACAATTATAGCAAAGTATGAATTGTATATGCACAAATTGACATTTTTTTCCAATAATCATTAGAAATAGCTAACATAAAGATAACCATGATATTTATTCTCTATTTCATTTTACATAAACCATAAATTCGGAGATTACACTTAAATCCATTGATATATGCAAGGAAAAAGAATATCAAATCTTGCATAAAATGGGCTATTACTTGGGCTCATCAAAAGTGATTACAAAAGGGGTTTGGACGAAGAAGTTGTGGAGAGAATTATTTTGCCGATGCTCACCACCGACACTATGAATTCACTTAATGGTTTAACTAAGGGGCATGAGCATTCTATTTGAAGCCTTTCGACGATTAAAGTCACATGTCACCATCTTTCATTGTGACATTGTCAAAGAGCATAGCAGGAAAGCACAAACCCATGTGGAAAGAGGTACTTCCGTTTGAAGTCACATGGTTTGATCCCAAATAGGCCTGGAATTTCAAATTATCGCTGCTCACAAACCATAATTTCTTGATGGCTTACCTATTTTTAGTAGTTGTAAATTTCAATATTTTTTATATACTTTGTTCATATAAATACAAATAAGTCTTATATTGTTACATATTATATATATATTTATTAAGAATTACATAAAAAATTCTACGATTTTCTAAAATTTCAGCTTGTCATTGTTTATGGTTTCTTAAAATTTTCACCTGTAAAATACGGTTAAAATCACAAAAACGTTCCACACTGTCACATTTCTGTGCCCGATCCGATTCCCAAATACAAAACGCCTTACGAATTTACAAACAAATATCATATAAAAGAATAAAACCCCTCACAGAGCCCGAGATAATCTAATTTGTGCCCTAGTAGGCCGAGTCATTACTTTCAAAGTAACACCGTCAAAGCTTATAATTGAACAACTCACAAAAAGGTGGCGTTTGAGTGTTCGCACGAGGTAAGAATCAATGGTGAATGGACTAAAGTGGTTTTGGTTTCAAATCTCAAATAGTTAAAATTTGATGTTTGATATTTATTAAAGGGTTCCCAATTAAGTTATAGAGCGTGAATAAGTAAAAGTCCCGTGATTTAGAGTGAATTTCGTACATGATTGCAGAGAATGCTAAGATGATGAAAGTTTACCAGAGAAAAGATAAATTATAGACACATTACATACCACCCAAGAAGGGAGAGGTTACATCTTCCTCAACTTCACAGTATTTATGGATTACTCATTTCACTAAAGGTTTGAGAGGCCACATTAATAATTATAGTGAAAGTTGTGAGCTAACTTATAGAAGGAAAGATCTCAATGAGATAGACCAAAGCTGCTATGAGGATCTAAAGGAAATTAAAGACTTTAGTTTGCATCATGTAGCTACAAAAACAAAAGTACTCCCATGTGAAGAATTATTCAAGAATGCATCCAAAACTACATTTTGTAAAATGGCATAATCGTCTCCAATGCCACACAAAAGGTCATTCCAATGGTTTCTAGCATGGCTTTCAATGTTATTTATAAAATGGACCATCTTGACACCACATATAACCAAACAAAATCAACAAAGTATATGATTGAAAAGGATGTAATGGATGGGTCGAAAGACTAGTTATTGGAGCATGAGGCACTCAAGAAGAAGCACAAGTTGGTGCTCCTTATTTCCTTATTTTAGTACGACATTCGAGTGGGAATTGTGTTGATGAATATGTTATATAGTGCAGAGAGAAGGATGACCGTGTCAACCAATCCTAGGTCCCTCTATTAGGGATGGTCATTGGTGGGGAGAAATTGGATTTTGGAGAACTATTAAAGTATATTTTGCAGATGGCATGGAAAAAGGTACAATTGGGGAAAATGTTTTTCTTGCTTTCTTATTTGGTGTATGCGTTATGTGCATCTCGAATTGTAAGGCCCCATTGGAAAATCAACTTCCTAATTCAATCTCTCGTGTTCATGTAATGTTTTCTAAACTATACAAGCATAATCATTATAGTGTTATCCGGTATATTTGTGAAGTTTTTTTATGCAACCGTTTACCAAGAAATTCATGGTATAACAAGACATACGGTTTTTCCTTATACTAAGGAATCGCCAAGCTCATTGGAGCATATTGACACTTCTAGGACATGCCTCTAATCAAAATTGAGGGATGTCTCAAGGATCCCCATAATCTACCAAGATGGGTACTTGAGAGGTTAGTTGCTACATAGATTGACAATCAATTTGAAAAAGGCATTAGAGGAGGGTGAAAGTTTGTTTCACGGAGGCCCTACCCTATATACCATTCTCGGTTGGAAAGTATAAGTTTACAACATACCCTACACTATAGACGTTTTCTCAACAAGAATTATATCAAGTGCTCACCTTGAGCATATTTAGACAATGGGATCCTCAAAGGATTGTAGATACACACTTAATGACCCTCAACTATAGGTATTCTAATCCTTATGTACATTATGATTCCCTAAAGGATCCAATCCACGTGAACCCAACTAGTTTGCATGATGTGTTTGATAGAATGAGGAGAGCAGAGTTCCCTATAGTTGAACATGGACCATTTGCTTAGGGAAGATCATTTAATAAGCATGATCCCCCGAGTTAACAAAGGTTGATTTAAACAAAGTATTCTATAAGGATTGCTTCCTCTAACTTCTCTTATGGTTATCTAGGACTCCAAAGGGTGTTGTGTATGTCAATTCTACCTTAGTAGTAAATATCACACTCGGTTTTGTTTCTCTAGGTGTTTTAGTGTTGGGAGCTCAGGTGATGAGTTCATTGGGTATTTATGTTCTAGTTACCACTTCCTCTATTTTGTATGGTTTAAGTAAGGTAAGTCCAATAGTTTCTCCAATGGTTCTTGGTCAAGCTCAAGTGGTGATACCATTTTCCAATATTTTTTATATTCCAACCATGCAAGCTCTAGTGATATCATGTCCAATTTTTCCTCCTATACTTGGTGTGGATCAAGCTTAAGTGGAAGAAATGGATATTTACGTTAGGTTCAAGAATCACTATATACCTAATCTTTCTCCTCAAGTCAACACAAGTTAAGATCCTGTTGATCTTGGTGTGGTTACTTCTATTGGTATTGTGGAAACTACTACTTCAATTCCTATTGTTATAACAAGTACATCAACAATAAGTCGGGGTATTCAAAATGTGTTGGGTTTTTCTCCCTCTCTCCTCCCCTCTTTCATGGTTTTCACTTCTCATGTTTCCACTCCTTCCATTAGTCTCTTATTTTTCACCTACTACACCAATGATTTCCATTGCCCCATCTTCTCCTCCATTTGTTGTAAGACAATCCTTCACCACATCCATTGTTTCTACTCAACCATCTCCAAAATAAAACCAAGAAAGGCCATAATAAAACCAACAACTTTCATGGAGATCTTGACCTCACAAGGATTGGATGTTTCCATACATATTCATTCATTTTTGTCCCTTCCCTACAAACTTTTCCCTCTTATATTCTTCAATCCTTTCCTAGTTTCTCTATGTCCATTCCAACTTCTTGTTTTTTTCTTCCTCCACTCCTTACCCATCCATTGTATTCTCTCAATTATCACTACTTCCTCATGTTGCCACTTTAACTCAAGTATTGGAAGTTACCTCAACAACAACCATTGCTACTCTTGCTCAAAACATTGACACACATCATAATGTTGAACAATCTAAACAACAATAGGTGCAAAAATAGTTGGTCAAGAGAGCTCAATAACCCATTTACCATCCTCTAGAGGCCATCTTGCACTACAAATAAAAGTGAAAAACTATTGAAGGTTACAATAAATAGAGTATTTCAAGAGGGTAAAGAGTCTTGTTTCAAACTAAGGAGGGTGTGTTGAGTTTGACTAAACAAAAAGAGAGAGCGAGAGTTACAAAATTGGCTCGTGAACCATGCCATGGATGCATCCCTACATTTATTTGTGGGGCAGTAACATAAATAAAAAAGAACTTCCTTGCTTCTAGAGATAAAATTCCTATTCCTCTAACATTGGATGAAGATGTACATCTAAATTTGAAGGGATTGTTTAGTGAATTCAAAAACATTATTGAATCAAAAGAGGGAAGAATATGTGATGGAAAATGTAATAAAACACTTGAGTCAAATTGAAGATAAGAAAATTGGAAGCAGAGCAGCATTGTTAGGAATAACTTATCGCTCAGTGGCCCAAAGTGATAAAGATATGCGACATTATAGATGAAAAAAATGTTGTCAAAAGAAAGAAAGCATATTAAAAAAGTATCTACATCTCTTGTTACAATTAAACATCTTCATTTATTCTATTTCAACAATATTACATTATTTGTAGAAGTGGGGATCATATAGTTGGTAGATGAATTTTATTGGAATTTTTTTATAATAAAGCGGTTTGACATTGTTTTGGTTTAATTCATGGACTATGTTTTAGAAACACATATTATCAATATAAGACATAGATATCGTCCATATTCACCAAATTTTATTGGCCACCATGAGAAGAATAGAGAGACCTTGGTCCATAAAGATATCTTTAGATGGCATACTTCTTGATTTCATGAGAGGGTTAGCTGAAAAGAAGAGGCTTGTAGACCTCTAATAATTTAGATATTACTCAAAAAGACAAAAGCTACAAAATTTGCATGTTGGCTAAGAAGAAAGGGAAGTAAGTGGAAACTTGATTTAGCTACTCTAATATTAGACTTAAATTTATATATTATGTATATTTAAATGTCGTTCATTAGACTTTGTATTTAGGCAATCCAACTCTTGAGTTGATCTTTTTATATCTATAAAGAGATGTTCTAATTGATAACTTTGGTTAAGGCTATAGTTAGCTAGTTAGTGGTAAAATTAGATTTTGAATTGAGACATTTTTTTATAGATAATAATTGGAAAAAAGGCTCCAAGGGCCAATTACAAAAGATAATACATTAAGGA
Source organism: Taxus wallichiana var. yunnanensis (assembly GCA_018340775.1). Taxonomy (NCBI): domain Eukaryota; kingdom Viridiplantae; phylum Streptophyta; class Pinopsida; order Cupressales; family Taxaceae; genus Taxus; species Taxus wallichiana. The sequence continues at coordinate 562,806,117 of CM031244.1, read as the reverse complement.
TCTACAATAACCAAAAGTATCTATAAAAAAAAGGACAAAACCGACAAAAACCAAAAAGGAAAAGCCTCAAGGAAAGCCCAACAGAAAAAGAAAACCACATCAACGAGCCCACACAACCGGTCGCCAAAGTCAAAGAAAGAAGCCTTATGTACACTTTTCCTTAGTTGGTGAGCTAGGAGCAGCACCATCCCCCTGGAGATCTCCATCATCAGAAGAATTGATATCCATCTGCCTCCTTTTACCTTTATCCCCAACAATCAACCCCTACAGGGTCTCAATTTTGTTCTCGAAAATTTTCACCTCAGCATTCGTCCTCTGCAAGCCTCGCAGTAAGTTCCGATTCTGGGCTTTTACCTGACTAACTGTGTCCTAGAGGGCCTCAATCTTGTCAGTAAAGAAGCTAAATACGATATTTCCTTCCACTAGAGTCTCCTTAGTCATGTTCTCCTCGGCATCCCCGACAAGGTTTTGTAAGGCAGTCACCGCATCCACCTCCTGCATAGCTATGTACTTCATTTTCTTCAGCCTAATCCTGTCGGCAAGAGAAATATGGTCCTTCCAGTCATTCCCCAAAAGAATACCGACCCCTGTCTATAAATTCGGATTTCCTGCCTTCACCAGCGAAAGAATTAGGCCTTGATGAAGGAGAACCTCCGTCTTCTCCTCTTTAAAATTTTTATCGACAACTGAGGACTTAAACAAGTAAAAGGGAATACTCATTCTCTGACCTCTGCGAAAATGGTTCAAGAGCATCAAGTGCTGAGAATGTAGCTTCCGGTACTTCCCATCCAACGTTATATACTTCATAATGTAGAAGTAGACTTTGGCCCACCTCCCTGGCAGATATTTCCGAGCAATACCATCTTCCATGAAACAGATCTTCTCATCACTTTCCAGAAAGATATGCACTTCCTCTTGAAGACGAGACCTATCTTTGAAAAATTTACATCCCCCACAATCCATCTTGGTCACATTACCAATGAAATCCTCAGACACCAAGAAACTCACACCCCTCATAGAAACAAACCCATTATCCCAAGTGAATTGAGACAGGTTGACCTCTATGTTTTTATACATTTGTAAAAACCCGTATTGTTAAGGATAGAAGGAGTATTCAATTCAAAAGAAATTGGAAATCTTGTGGGATGTTTTGTGAGTTGTTATGATCGTATTTTCTTTCCTCTTTCATTCTAGATGAACGCATATAAGGAAAAGGACCCTCTAGTTGTGCGCCATAACTTTTGGGGTGCGTTGAGATATGTAGGTGTCTCGTCAAGACAAAAAAATTATATCATTGTGTAGCATATGATTGTGCCATGTCAGATTTTTCATTTTACGTGTTTATTTGGAGGAAAAGTATATTTTGAATTGATTTATTATAAATAAAATTGGTATAAAAAATTTGAAAGAGGGACCAATGATCGAGTGCCCAATGTGTCACATTGTGACTGTCTCTTAAAAAGTGTCATTAATCAAAAAGTGAACAACTATTGGTACTTTTTTCAACAACCTATGGTGAAACTAAATGTACATGTTTTGGTACATGCACAACTATGGGGTACTTCCCCGTAATGTGAATGGAATCAATTATTTTAATAATTATAACTATTTTTGAAATTTGAAATGTGTTTTTAGTTTAAATTAACACTAATTTTATGATAAGGTCTTACACATTTTGAATATTAATCTTGGATTTTCAACTGAAATCTTTTGGTTAACACGACATACGTGTGGCTTTAGTAACTTCACTCTTTCATCACCCATTACCTAGGTGATAACTCATAGTCTGTTGGAGTTAGTGGGTTTCCCAAGATTTCGCAAGTTTTGCTTCACCAATTTTTTAGACATTATGAGATTTAAAACAATGTATGTGCATCAATCCAAAAACATATTTTTTTCCTTACCCTTCCAAGGTTTTGCTAGTTTTTGAAACACCTTAGAGAAGCTTAAAATTTAGGAATCTTGTATGGATTTGAATCGCCTTGTAGAATTAAACGTCACATGCCAATTGTTTCACCACTTGGTTATTATAAAACCACATAGCCACCAATTTGTGCATTGAATTGGTTATGTTGGAGCATGTAGTGTTTTTGGGGACACACTTGGCATGGACAACCACAACAACACATGTTCATGGTAAGTTTATTTTATAAACTTATGATTATAAGTTATATAAACTTTATATTTATTATAAAGTTATAATCAATTGATTTATTAATTGAGTTAAGAGTGAATCATTTCAATTGAAAGGTTATAACCAATTCCCCAACACTTTAAATAAGGTGAAATCCCTTTGAAAATTGATTAATTTTCTCGATGTTGTAGATTAGTTCTATTGTGCAATTATTGTGAAGAAGTGAGAAAGTGGATATATGTTGGGGTGACTTATAATTTTTAGGATCACTATTTATAAGTTCCTCATTTATAAATATAAAAATGGATGTGCATTCTACTTTGAGTTATTTAAGTATAATTTATTTCCCCACGTAAATATTGTGTATGTGTTATATGTTATTTGTATCTCTTTATAACTATTTCATTGATCTTATAATTATAGTGCTCTTTAATATCCTCCTTGAGATTATTAGTACAATTGATTTTATGCGATCCTTACATTCCCTAACATGGTATCATAACTTGGATCCTTGCGATGTTAATAAGTTTTGTAAGATTCCATATCTCTCTGGAGTTCATCATAAGAGAAAAGAAAGGAAAAGTGAAGAACATATTTCAAAGGTATGATAAGCGCTTGTAAACCCTAATTCAGCTTAATACTCTTAAGATAAGCAAAATTGTGATATGAAACTAATATCAATAGATAGGATTTTGAAAAAAATTATCGATTGTAATTTGTTTGATTTAGCGATCCGTAGCATACATTATATGCATATGAATTTTTATTTGTGCTAATTTCACTATTATTTATCTATGAATTTTAATTTTGATACGATCATCACTATCTCCGATTGGCGATAAAAATCATTCTTTGCCTTCATGAAATTGAGCCAACTATCTCCTAATTATTTGAATTTGATTCTTTGTGATTCTTGTTGTCCAAAATAACCCCTTAGGCTATTTTGACAACTTTCAAAATCAATTTTGGACTTAGGAAACATTTTGGGAAAAAAATTCTTGAAACATTATTTTTAGTCTTCCGCGGACTCTACAAGTCCACGGAACAAAATAAGTTCAACTCAAAGACTTGGGAATATTTTGGCTTAAGAGAGGCCATGATGCACAAAGGATAAGGTTTTTGGGTGTTGTGCGGTAAAGGAGATGAATTTTAAAATGCGGCTAAGTCAAGTCCTGCAGAACACTATCTCGGTGTGATTTAATTTAATTTGTATTTAATCTAATTACAAAGTAACTAATATGATAAAATATAATAAATATACAAATGTTAAGCACTCAAACAATGCAAAACTATAAGTAAATAGGAGAGATAAATGACTTAGTTGAATCTTGTGCAATCGAGAACTAGTCAGGGCGGTGTAAAGTTCGAACATGGTGGAGCAATGTCACAATTTCTCTTTGCAAATTCTGGGACTTGAGAATGATTTCAGAAAAGGGCTCCTGGTGCTAGATAGGGGCACTGGGGGTGGTGATTGTTCTAGCGCTAGTAGTGACTATGCAAAAGCTCATAATCTGCTTTCTTCTGTGTCACTAGGGTTTCACTATCACTTCTTGCCATCCACTTGATATTTTCTCTTTGATCATCGAGGGTACGTTTAACCTGTAAAACAAACCGTAGCTACCTATACAAGCTCACAAACACATCAAATCGGAATGAAAAATGTAATATGTGAAGTCAGATTGACACCGACGGTCACCCGGTGAGTGAGGATGCAAGAACAACACTCCATATATATAAATAAGTCATGAAGACATTAGTTTTATCTTGTCAAGTGTGATAATAGAGTCCTAGAGGTCATTAGGTTTCATTTAGTAGTTCGTGTTGGTGTTTAGGGTTTTCAAAATTCAAAAGAGGCATTTTCCTCCTAAATGCAAAATTGAAATTGAGAAGCCACTTTGGCTTGATTTGATGTTGTAATGCATTATTGAAGCTTAAGAACTTGTAAGAGGGTGGAATGAGGAAAATGTGGTGTAATTAGATCCTCTCTAGGGTCAAATGTCATGAAAAGAGCTAAGTCATGCTAAAATTAAGGCATGTTAGGTAAAGGTAACCTCCTAGAATGGAATCTCATCATGAACATGTTTATAACTGATCAAATGAGTAAGAATCTTGAGTGAGGGTGATGAAGAGAAGATAATAAGAACAATGTAACAAAAAATATTCATTCTATCCGGATATGAATCAAAGTATGAAGTTTCAAGAAGAGGATTGAAGGAAGGAACTCAATTTGTGATAATTTATTGCATGATTTTTGTGTTTTGTTGTTGTGCATGTAAAAAATTCTTAATCTCAGAGTTGAGTAAAAGGGATTTTGAGATTGGTTATGAGAATTTTGAAATTCTAGTGAGTTGATGTTGGGTGTATTCTTGGGTTGATTTCATTGCTTGTGAGTTAGTGTATGTTGGTGAGGATTGTGAGGCCTTGTAAAGTTGAACAATATATGTGTAAGGAAGTAATCTAAACATTAGCATAAAGATCATAAAGGGTGTGAGGACATGGTCATTTCCTTCTATTGATTCTTGGTAGATTATCCGAGTTGCATGTAATACTCAAGGGTTTAATTGGTTGAACAAGTATGTCACAGTTATATGGACAAGTTCATTCAAATGAGTGAATCCAAAACAAGAGTGTGTCATGTCTATAGTAGTTGTCTTCATTTTTTTATGAGAGTGACTGAGTGAGAAGTGACCTTAAGGAAGGATTTATATTTTGCGAGAATCCAATATACCTGCAATAATGGGTCCTTTAACCAAATACGGTGCATGCGGGAGGTTTTGAGCAAGTATGAGAATGCATATATAGTATTGTGACTAAAGTGAGAGTTAATGGTATGTGTAGCTCTTGAAGATATCACTATGGTAGGGGAAAGACTAATAAGTGTTAGAAGGTCTTGGAAGGGTGTATACCTGTCCCAGGAGAATTGATATGTAACATAGCAACATGAGAATGTGGATACAATGAGAGATATATGCTCGTTTAAGAGTCCTTTTGCATCTTAAGAGTTGGGAAAGGTTGTTACTGAGACATCTCTAAACTTGCAAAGGAGAGGATAGTGGAGAAACATTGAAGAAAACCCTAAACTTATCTTCTCAAACAATCTCTCGAGAAAAAAACTCTCGATCTATGGTTTACAAGAAGGAAACCTGATTTACTTGTAAACTAACCGGTGAAAGGACCTAAAATTTTGTAGGAAGGTTTGTCTTGATGATGTCTAAATGGTTCTTGAGGTTTTAGAGTGGCTATGTTGTCTTAGAATGAGATGTTATTATCGTAGCTTCCCAAGAACGTGATAGTCCTCCCATAATAGGGTGGTGGTTGAAATAATCCCTCTCAAGCTCATATCTTGTCAAATAATTTCTACACGAGATGTAACTAAGTAAGGGGTGTCTTGAGATGGTGTAGTTAAGCTTTGGAAATCCATGTTAAGAAGGTTATGCTTAAATTTGTTAGATTCGGGGATAGAAAATTGTTAAGATATGGAAGGAGATGTTAGAATGGAAGAGATAGCTAAGAAAAGAGTTCGGTCAACAAACTTACTACCTCCCTTAAGAAGGAAAGGGTACATGTTGATGATCTTGGTTGGCCAAGTGAATTTCTAGACTACCTCGAGTCTTGTATTGATCAATGACATTGATGTGTGCCTAAGAAGGGATACGTTTGTGAAGGAAAGATGAAATTGGAATCCTTTGATTGACTTTAGGCCACAATAATGATTGAGATAGTCCACAGAGACACCAAAGACTTGAGAAGAGGGTAGTTTGAGTTCATTCAAATCAGGATTCAAGGACTCATTAGGGAAAGATCCTAAATTTTCATTACTAGAAGTTCTCTCTTGAAGGAAATTAGGGGTAGATTCCAATTATGGTGAGACTACTTGCATTTTATAGTTGATGATCACTCTTGACATGACCTTGAGTTAGTTAAACAAAGGAAACTAGGATATAAGATAGAGTGTAAGGTGAAAGACCTAAATATTGAATGAAAAGTGTGAGAAATGACATGACTAAGGTGCTCAAGACACAACACCGAACTTGTTTGTAGCTATGTGTGCATTGAATGCATGATATATCATATTGATTTGCATCAAGTGAACTTATGACCAAGCACTACACTACATTCCAGACTCCATATAGTTCTTTTTGCTTGTGTGTGAAATAATGTCCTTAGTTTTCCCTCGCGCCAATGACATCAAGACGAGCTTGTAGCTAGGTAAGATGCAAATGTGTGATATGCAATTGAGCACTTCCCCTTCCTATGTAGTATATGCAACCCAACAATGAGGTCCCTTTAATGGTAGTGATAATATGTAGATGTGATTGTCCCTTAGAATTGCCACAGAATAATAGAGTGTATGTTATGTATATATATGGATCTCTTGTTTGAATTTTGACACTAGTGACACAAAAGGTCGAATATGATCTCAAGATAAGGATAAGAAAACTAAAAAGGCTGACCACAAATGTCAAAATTAGTAAAAAGAACAAAGACGACGGAAGTGCCCAAAATAGACAGGAGCACTTGGGCGCTAGTGTCTCGGGTGGGCGTTGGTGTCTGAAATAAACGACGATAGATGTGAAAAGAAAAATAGACATGGATGCCTATGACTGACCGTAAGAATCAGGTACAAAAATGACAGATGAGAGAGAAAGACAATATAAACAATCAAAACAAGTGGATGGACAAAGGATTGTGTCACTAGTGAATACTTTTCTTACTTAAGATCCATGCATATAACAACATACTTGATGACATAGTAAAATAGTAGTATGTGCATGATTTTGTGCTTCCATTCTCCCCCTATGCTATTTGAATGAAATTCAAGTAGTGTAAAGGAAGTAAGGAACATACCTATATAGAGTTCGGAGAAGCCATGTTGCAAAGTGCATGTAGAATGTAGAAACTTGTAGTGTGGCGAACCATGGATAAACGTTTTGACCCATGTGGCGTAAGTGGAGATAGAAAACCATCATAAGGATCACTTGGAGAAATAACTGAAATAATTTTTGGAGACTTTGGAGATTTTGAATTGTTATTGGAGGCGATAGAAGTGGTAGCGAGTGATCAATTCCCAACCCATTTTTTTGTACATGAGAGGATTTGGGCATCCTGCTGCTAAAGGAAGAGTGTTGGGGAGAGAGGTCTAGTTTTACTCTCCATCCATGACTACATCCCCAAAGGTCTAACCATTGTAGATGGATAGAGACCAAATTTAGTTTTGATTAGTTCCATTTGAAAAATTGTTTCTTCCGATTGAAAAACCCATATATGAGCAAAGTATAGGAAAGACAATGACGTCTTGTTTCCCCACTCCTACTGAGTAACACGTGTTCGATTTGAGTAATGCTAGATGACTTCTAAGTTAGGTCATATGGAAGTGATAGTAATGTAATGTAGCTCCCAAGTTAGGTCATCGGGAGAGAAAGTAAAGTATGCTTATTTGAACCGATTGATTGATTTTATTTGAATGATATAATATTTCTTTGAGATTGTGTACTTAGTAAATTACTCATGGAGAGGTTTTGTGCTTTGCCCCTAGATTAGGTCATTTTGGGGAATAGATTTGAAATAGTAAAAAGTATTGATTGTAGTATAGAATGATTGTTCCTTTGTTCGAATGAGACCTAAACAAGTTATAATAGTGATATGTTAGGAATGTCGATTGATTGTATTGTACCATGAGAGGGATTATGGGATGATCCCGATTGTATGCCCCCTTTCGGAAAAAAAAAAAAGTGAAGGGAAAATAAATGAGCATTGATTCGAAAGTAAGACATATAAGATGTTATATTAGTAATTGCAACATAGTATGGGATAGTATAGTCGCGGTGGGGATAAATATATGAATAGTACATGTGCCATATGTGAATATGAGATGTTGAAATTTGTATGGTACGGTGCTAGAGGAAATTATGATCCATATGGCACGAGAAAAAGTTACAAGGCTCAAGATATTAGCAAAATTGTGCATGGTGTACTAGTTGCAAAAGTGGTTGCAATAGTAACTATAGTATATGAAAAATTGGAATTACTATATATAGTAATAGTGAAAAGTGAATAGTATTTCATTTGTCTTGAGATTTTGTTAGCATATGGATTTGCACGCATGTAAATGACATGCAACAGTGTGGGAATGAAGTCCCTCCTCAATGAAGGTGAGGCTGCCTTTATTGAAAACCAAAACTATATTTACATCTGTACATTCAAAATTGTATGTGGGGGTGTTTTGGAACATCAATGGAAAGAAAAGTGAATGAGGAAATGGAATAGAATGAAGGAAAGGAGTGGAAAGGAATGAACTGAAAGAACATGCAAGAGTTAGGTAAAAACAAATCTTAATATTGCATGAAGAAGAAAGGTGAATGACCAACACAAATAAAATGGAGTTTTAGTTAGCCAAACAAGAATGTGTAAAAGGGAACACACATGAGCAAGTAGATAATCAGAGCTTGATCACTATGAACTAGAACAACTGATTAATAATGTTGACAATAAGATCAAAGATAATATTTGCATGCAAGATTCAAACACCTAACATATAATGACATAAGAACATCAAATGTTACAAGAGACAATGAATGAGACACAAAGTTCATATTTCATTAACTCCAAAATGTTTTTCACAAAGAACACAAAGTTTCTTCCTGAAACAAAGCTTGCACAAAAGTATTTTCTTCTCCTCTCTCAAAGTCACCCTTACAAATGAGCCCCTCACTTCCTTTTATAACCCAAAAGTTGGTTACAAAGTAGTTAGGGTTTTAAATGCACATTAAATAGGGCACTTAAGTGACTTTGAATTTTTCAACCAACTTTTAAAAAGTGACTAAAAATAGAAACCACTTAAGTTAAAAAGTCATTTAAGGAAAAATACATAAATAAAAGAAATGGGTACATGTGGACCCACTTAAATGACTTGGACACACACGTAGACATCCTAGTCAGCAATGTGCCACCCAGATCAAGACACCTAGGATCAGTGCCTTATCCATTGGGCCAAGAGTCCGCCTATCCCGATCGTACGGGAATGAACTCATTGATTGTGCTCTGCAATCCTCCAAATGACAAGAGTTGAGCTTGAAACTTGAGCAATTCATCCACCCCTCTGTCTGAGCAATATCCTGGTGTGAGAAAATTTGTCTTCATTTGTATTCACATTCACAATTCTCCACATGCTCCGAGTACCTTTCCATGGTGAATTATTCATTTGTCGCGAGACCATAGTCGTTACGCCACCTTGGTTTATCATAATCCAACTTCTGGTCTTTCGCCATTGAGAAGATCTCCAAGAGCCAAAATTGCAATTCACCTCCAATGGTATTACAAAACATGGCTTTAACAAACACCCCATGAATAAATATAACCAATTATTTGCACTATACATCTGATTTGATGAAGTTGAAAGCATTGTCTAGCTTTGCAAACACTTTCTACAAATTGAATAACTTGACTCTTCCATCTCACTACACAACCTATCTTTTATTGGTTCACTTAACATCACCAATAATCACCAAAAATAACATTTTCCTTGTTTGAAATGATGGAAGCAGTTCTCATATTTCACAACAATCTCGGAAACAAACTCGGTTGCAGTGTGTCAGCATGCACACAATTGAAGGTTCTTGTCGAGTCAAATAGTTATTCCAAGAGACATTCTTATCAATTAATATGGTAATGCAAACTTCTCATTTATGTGACAGAGGAATGGTTATTTTACTCATGAACATCATTCAGGAATCTGAATCGAAAAATACCCTGTTACCTTCATCTCGTGGGTAATTGTTAGTGTGATCTATCTCCTCCACAAAAAGTATGAATCATTCTATGGTCTTCATACATAGAATTAAACCAAATTCAAATCATAGCATGGTCTTCATCCATAGGCTTAAACCAACATCTATAGGGATTGACCTTGCCACCATGATTACACTTAACTCTCATCAATAATCGTTAAGTTTGTTGTAGTGTAATCAGAATTGTTTTTAGCTTTTCAGCTCAACTACTTTATATTCAAGCTTAACCCAACATTTCTGAAAAGAATGGTTTTACCACAATACTCACGGTTCTTCCTCATCATATAACACTTGTAGTAAGAATGTTTTGGCTTTGCCATAATAAGCACAATTGTACCTTCCAAATGATGAGAAAATGCCATTACCAATAAAGACCTAATGCTGCCATGATGATGACTCGTTGAAGATGCTCATATAATTGCAAAGCAAATTGTGCTTCATGAATATTCTGATATGAAACAGATCCACCTCTATGAGATTCTCTTCCATGAGTTACATCGTAAAACAAGTAAGGTCTCAATAGAGAATCTTTGTAATAAATTTCATCAGGTCTCCTGGTAACACTCTCACTGTCACTTAATCGATTTTGATAAAAATATCTTGAAGGAAAATCCTGAATTTGAGGATGCATTCGATACTGAGCAGATAACAACATAGTTGGGACGACTGCTTGTTGGAAGCGCTCAAAAAGGCTTCTACTATATCGCAACATGTCTGCTTTGCCAGCTAATTATTATTGCAGGCGATTCTTTATGGATCCGGACAAGAACACACCTTAAGCACCCAATGGCGGAGGTAACACGCCTACTTCACTAGCTTGTAGCTTCATCTATAACCACCATATCAAACCCATGGGCTAGGCTTTGGAATAACTTCCGGCCACTACTAGAAAGCAGTAGTGAACACAATCTCGGACCTCATTTGCAAAACTTGCCTCAAGATTTGATTGAGCTTCTTCCATGGAAGCGACTTTCCAAAATGAAAAGGCAAGACAACTCAACTAAAACTTTATCTCGTTCTTCTACTATAGCTGCAATATTTTGCAACAACGATCACGGCGTGGTCGCGTGCGTGCAAGAACATCAGGATCAACACCAACGGTTCCTTGGGATCGCCCTGCAGCAGCTGTCGCACTTAGCTCTCTCTGGAGGCCACTGATTTTCTGAGATAAGTTTACTTCTCTACCCTGTAGCTGCTGCATATAGCCAATTACTTCCTCACGACACTTTCCTAGGAGAATTTCAGTTCTACGCTTCACTGATACTGCCTATGCAGCACGATTTTGAGAATCCACACCCACCCTCACAACATCAGGGCGATAGACCTTCATTTCACCATCAATGAATCCACGATCCAGAACACGCTATAGCAATTCATCATTACTGACATTTGATGGAGCGCAAACAAGCATTCGTGGTTTAGGGAAAAGTTTAGGAAGCATACGGAACAGTGTGCGATCCATACTCTGAAGAACATCATCGATTGATCCTGTGCCAATGGACCACGATCATACTTAGGCTCCACCTCCTTTTGGCTATTCGTAGTTACCTCTTAAAATATTCAATCCCTCTATTTATAGCAACCACCAGGGAGGAATAAAGATTTGTTTTCCAATAAAGATTTCTTTTGCCAGGTCTCAATTGGATGAGGAAACTGGTTTACAAGTAATCACTCATGGGCGCATTACTGTCTGATTGAAATTCTTCCGGTTGCTATTTGATTCAATTGGATAGAAGGCGGACTGGAGAAGACGTGCAAGGTGACAACTCATTATCGTTGGTGAGTGCAATCCAAATGCATAGTGCACAGGGCTAGCTGCATGCAAGTTCCCCATAGTGATCGCTCATTATTGTTGGCATGCACAAGACAAATAGATGGTGTACAAGCCTGTGTGTGAGCTCCCCATACTGATTCTGGAAGAGGTTGTGTAAGGTATTCCCATAGAGCTCTGTCCTAAAACTCGTCATTATGGTGTGCCGGACTTTGGTTTTTCTTGAAGATTGCCTGTAGCTTTCAGGAGCAAGTTTCTTAAGCAGTGCACCATAATAGTGCTGATATTGAACAAGATGAATAACATTCAACATTCCCCAGACTGTGTGTGTCTTTCCTGTCCCTGGTGGACCTTGCACCAAAGTGAAGGGCCAGGGTTCTTGCCGTCTAGCAGACCCAACTCAATTTGTACACCAGCTTGTATGCATAACAGCCCACTGAATTGCAGCTAGCTGTGGACCATTGAAACTCCTATGAAGATGGTCGATAAAATTTGGTGTGAAACATTCAGGCATTGCTGGAGGCTGCTCCTCATTATTTGGAAAGTGCTCTGGCCTGGGATTTAAAATTGCTTTCTGCATTCTCATCCTTTGCATGCATGGAAAGCTTCTGGTGTTCTTCTCCTTCAGACTGCCTAGACAGATGATGGATATTCCTCCTTCGGCGTGTGGATTTCTCTTTCCTTGTCTTCTTCCCAGTGAGAGGCATTTGATGGAGTTGGGCTGTTTGTCTCTGCTGCAGGCTCGACTGGTATGACTGTTCTTCCCCACGTGGCCTTAAGGAAAAAGGCGTGGAACTAGTGAAGGCGTGATGGTCTGCAGGCTGCGTTGAAACTGTTGAATGCTCCTTCTGCCACGTGAACCTCCATTTCTCCCTCATTGCGTGGAAACTACAATTTCTTTTGTATTAATATTCACCTTCCTTGTATGCTGCGTGAAAACTATTGAATAGACTCCAGTTTGTTTGGATTTCTTTCTCCAATGTATGAGTGTAAACAGAAAGAATAAACTCCAGTTCTTCCCTAAAATGATGGATGATGTCTCTCCCTTCTTTATTCAAATGCATGAATGAAATGAGTATAACAAATTGTTTCTTTAATTCTCACGGGAGAAGGAGAAAGAATAGGAGAATTGTTAGTGACCAATTCCTTCTTCCCAATTCCCATCAAATTTTCCCATGAGGGGATTTGGGAAAATCCTTGCCCATTTGCCAATTTATTAAATTGGCAAATAGCGGCTTACTTTCCACCAGTGGAGGAACCGGGCGGTTTTGACAAGAAAGTGGGAAAACGGGTGCGGGAAGCCGAATGATCATTTTGGGAAATTTAAACAAACTTTGCCGATAAAGTTTTAATTATTATTATAATAATATTTAATCAAAAATCTCCATCAATTAATAAAATCAATTTAATTAATTAAAGAACGATTTTTAATTAATATTAATTAAATAATAATTTTTACGTTTAAATTCATAGCAAGAGGAATTTTATTCCGATTTGAGTAAACGAAGCTCGACATAACCGGGAAGAAAATAAGAACATGTGACGAAGACGAATCATCATGAAACCTAGTAATTCACAAAAAAATTAATTAATTAATTTTTTTAATAACAATTTTAACTTTGATCAAAATTGGCGATAATGCAGATTGATTGAGATTTGGATCTACGAGCCGTGAGGATGCCATGTTTTAGAGTAGCGAGTTTAACTAGGTTTGAGAGAGTAGCGGCGGTTGTGGCTTTGCAGATGATCGATGAGTTGGTAAGTGTGATTATTTTTGGAAAATTTTGTCAAATATGTTTGTTTTTGTCCATTTTAGTAAAAATTGTTTTTTTGGTATTTTACGTGTTTCGACCTTGGCGGAAGTGTCAAGGCGTTTCTATCCTTGGAGACACTAGCGCCCAGGTCTAGTTCTTAGTGACATACTTCTTGGTTCCCCTGACCTGCTCCTCCTACGCTGAAATTCCAGAGAAGGGATTGACACTATATTGTGAATTGTGGATATTATGATCAGTTTGATGCTATGATAAGTGATTTTTGCAATATGTATAGTGTACTAATGGAAGATTTTTTTGCTTTTGTGTTGTGCGAGAGGATATACATTCGAGAGAGTTTTGGGTGGGTCGCCGCTTGAGTACATTGCTTACATTGGGGTTTTCAGATGCAAAGTGGGATATATTAGACCATGCCGGCTTGCGACACATTGCTAGATTGGGGAGGTACCCCATAATATGCCTATGTTGACTTCTTTATGCGAAAGATAGTGTGTAAATACGTGTACATTCTGGTTTCCTATTGGTGAGATGACAATGACCCTGGAGGATGTATACAAGATATTACAGTTGCCTATTGTAGGAGAGAGAGTACATGTGATGACTATAGTGGATGCCCAAAGGCAAATGAGGGCAGTGAGGTGGTATTTTACTGAGGACATGAGTATAGGCAGAGACTCATATTAGTTTAGATGTGATATTGAGATCCAATGTTCCGTAGTTGTAGAATTTTATTGTAGCGATTATAGTGTTGTTAGTAGCGAAGTGGAAGGTGGTAGAGTGGGGATATTGTACAAGATGCATGATATTTTCGCAGTATAGAGGAGCATGGGATGAGGTATGTATGGGCGCAGTGTGTATTGGCCCACTTGTATAGATATTTGTATAGATTTACTCAGGAGGATCATAGGGGTGGACTAGGATCCACAATTTTTTTATGTATGGGCATTATGAGCATATAACGATATTGAGGCCAATTAGTGGGCCACGGGCCGATTGGGCTCGACCCGAGATATTTGCAGGTGAGGTGGGTAGGCACTCATAGTAGGAGGATGGATATGACCACCTATAGGTCGATGATAGATCAGATGGGCCCTGAGGCCATTATATGGAGACCGTATAGAGATTATGGTGGATGGGTAGAGGATGGTGTGGACTTGCGGTGCATACAAGGCACCATGTGGTTAAAATATCACTTCCGGGGTGATAGATTTGTTCCAAGGTGAGAAAGTATCTAGAAAGTTTGGCATGTCCCAGGATGTGCCTCCGGATCCATATTTATGGTTGAGATCTACTAGAGCGGCAAGATGACCAAGAGCGAGGCCTCGGCCCTACAGGAGCACAATTAGTGCATCTTGGTTTGGATAAGGAAGATGCGGCTATAAAGCCTATATAGGTTGACAACGTAGGGTAAACCTAGCCTACAATGAGTGATGGGTGACACATCGATGGGTGTTACTATTTATAGTGGTGGTGGATGCACCGATGGGCCGGCAGTTGGAGGAGTAGAGGGGCAGACACCTACCCTCGATGTAGATGGTGTAGTGGCTGCGAGGCGAGAGCGAACGTAAGTATTATGCATTGCTATTTGTTAGTTATTGTTGGTTGATTAGGTATTACGAAGGTGTGTAGTAACTAATGATGATTTTTGTGATTGTAAGTGATGCTTATTGGTCATTGATTGTAGATTCATTGATACACACGTTGACAAAAAGTACCTCCGGATGTGCTCGTGGGAGCCGACATTCTTGACAGAGTTGATGCTATTGCGGGTGAGCATGCCCATTTGTTTGAGCCGATGGCTATAACAATAACCACGTGTACCATGTTATTGAGTGAGCACGATGAGGCTCGTGTAGAGACTGAGTGAGCTAGACATGTCGTAGGAGGAGGATCCCTAGCTCAAGATGTGTTTGCTAAATATGTTGAGCTACAGGGCTGATTTTCAAAGAAAAAGACCGAGATTGCTGTATTACGGATTGATTAGATAAATATTGAGGCTGAGATCCGTGACGTAGATTGAATGGTGAAGCTTCTAGGTATATGATGTGATGATTATTGTTTGCACTTTGGGTTGACATGTATTTTCGGAATGCTTTCTTTGATTTTAAATGCATGATGATGTGGAAAGAAATAGATAAGTAATGATTAGAATAATATTTGTATTTGAATGAGAATGAAGAACATAGTATGTGATGAATAGAAATAGATGTATGTGATGTAATGTAATAGATAATGTGAAAGAGAAATGTTACTTAGACAATATAAGAGAATGGAATAATGATGCATTGGTATTTGTATGATGAGAGAATGTAAAACAATGGTTGTAATCATGTGTGATTATGATGAAGAGGGGGAGATGAGAGATTTCCCCAGTGTGAGAATGAGGTTCATTTATAAATGCCCCTCAATAGTCAAGAATGAACCATAGAACAAGAGTGCATCATCGGGAAATGGGTTTTTCACGTGCAAGGAGATGCTAGAAAATATATGAC
Source organism: Taxus wallichiana var. yunnanensis (assembly GCA_018340775.1). NCBI lineage: Eukaryota > Viridiplantae > Streptophyta > Pinopsida > Cupressales > Taxaceae > Taxus > Taxus wallichiana. The sequence goes on along the minus strand of CM031244.1, from coordinate 562,790,161 downwards.
ATGAAGCACAAAGCATGAGTTGTGAAAGGAGAGGTTCAATGATGTATTCCCTCAACAATCAAGTGTGAACCATAGCACGAGAGTACATCATAGGGTAATGAAATGGAGAGTGGATTTCATCTACCATAGATTAAGAGGATTGTAAGGCATAAATGGAGCATGTGAAGCAACAACAGTGTGAGAATAAGTGCCAAATTGGATGCCAGATGGAATGAAACCAAGAATAAAAGGTGTGGTGGGAGGAAGTGTGGAAGCAAGAGGCTTAGGAAGCCAATGAGGTATTGTAGCAATTTGTGAAGAATGAGATGATGCAACCATAGGTGGATTAGATGGAGGACACAAATGGATGATGACCTTAGGAGGTGGGCGAATGAATACTTTAGATGGAGGTGAAGGAGACAAGTGAACAATAGTGGAAGCTCATTTATGCAGAATAGGAGAAAGAGAACGCTCATGAGAGCGAAAATGAAAAGAAATGAAACCTTTTTCTTCTAATTGTTGTAAGCGATCATGAAGATCATAACAATCATTAGAATGTCAAAGTATCCTTCCATGGCTCCCGAGGTTAGGTGTGTGCTTTGAAGAAGCGTGTGAGCAATATTAGGTGTCATTCTTAGCTACATGTCTATCATGATTGCCTCGATTATGCAAGCGTGAATCTTATGTTGATTGTCATTGAGATTAACCTACAATATGGTCTTAGAATTGCTAGGCCTTTGAAGGCTTAAGGGAACTAAGAAACAATGTTGAATGATAAAGAGATACAATGATACTAAAAAAAAAAGTTCTTAAGGAATAAAGATTCTTTGTTGCTTCTTGTCTAGCAAAATGAGGACACAATAAGGGTATAGGAGATTATATCATGAATCCATTCATGATATGTGTCGACTGATTTTTGAACTTGAATGCATTGAAGAATTTGTCAAGTAATAGAGATGTACTCTCAAGAAACTTGTTGGAGATATATCATTCAAAAAGTGCTCACTCAGTCATAGTATGAAGAATTGAGTGCTCCAAAGTTTTGAAAGGTTGTTTTTGATTCAGAGTGAGAGATGAGATTAGTGTTTGATAATGATGAAGTGATGTTGTGAATATCTTTAGGGGTGTGTATAAGATGTATCTACACAAATTGTCCTAGTTATGGTTCAAAGCTGTGATCTATGTATAAGACCTCGAAGCTTGAGACGTTGATACATGTTATGAAGGTCCCTTAATGTTTGATTCAAAGTGTTGAGAAATGTTACCCCAAGGAGTGTATGATATCTTTCAAGTTGCACTAATCACAAGCTTGATTTGTGGTATGATTAAAGGTCACAAAAGAAGAACTCTATAGGTCAGTTGAAGCATAAGAAAGCTGGATTTATTAGAGGTAGCTTATGTTTGAAATGATATCTTCATCAAATACAATGTGTAGGTTCATTTAAGTTGGTATAGCATAGAGAGAGTGGTTGAAAATAATTAGCTACAGTGACATAGTACTTGAGGATCTTCTCGAAATGAAGCATATCTTTCTTTGAGATATCATTAGGTCTAAATTCAACATTAAAGACTGTAATTACATTTATCGGGAGTATCATGCTGTGGGGAGATTTTTAGGTCCAAGAAGATCTCCATTTTCTACTAAAGGAGTTAAAGAAGAGTTTTATTAGTTCCAGGGGAGCATTTGGTCAACTAAGTCATGATTTTGCATTGTTTCCACTTTGTGAATAGTCCTGTATTGTCATTGTTTCATGTCAAGTCAATGCATGCCTTTTTCATAGATGTCAAAGGGGGAGAAGTGTGACAAGAAACATGAAAATGAGGAAAATATGTGTGTGTGTGTGTGTGTGTGTGTAAGTGTGTGTGTGTGTGTGTGTGTGTGTGTGTGATCAATGTTTCTAGGTAGTTTCCATCAATGACAAAGGGGAGTTTTTTGAACAAAGGTGTGTGTCGATTGCGTATTCATTGATGTCAAGTCCATTGATGTCATGTTGGCTAGGTGATCTAGGCATGTTGGCTAGGTGATCTAGGTATGTTTTCTAGGTGACCTAGGAGTCTCTGTGATGAAAATAAGAGGAAAAGGGAGATTGAAAGAGAAGGATTCTCAGGTGTTTCTTAAAATTTCAAGATGACTTCATAAGGTTTCAAGAAGACAGGGTTTTGGAAATTGTTGGTTAGTGTCATTTTAGGGTGGTTTTAGGTGCCTAATGAATTGAAATAGAATGGTACAGGTAAGAAAAAACATGGGATACACTTTGACATAGTATCCATAGAATGTGTGAAAAAAATTTAGGCTCAGCTCAGCTCCAAGAATCATTTTGTATGTTGGTCAGAAATGGTGTTGAGAACAAAGCAGTGTTCTTGCATGAAAATGAGATGGGATGGAAAAATTTAGACATATAATTTTCAAAAAAATCATGGGAGATGATAGAGGAAGGTGTATTTATTCTTCATGCAAAATTTCAGGTCAAATTTAGGTCATTTGTTCAAGTTATGTGAGTTTTTGTAAAACAGGATTTTTGAAAAGCTCATTTTGAGTTACCTGGCTTCTTAGCCTTCAAAAAAATTATACAGTCTCCTTCGAATAAATCATAGAAGTAATTTTTAGATTAAATTGACATAAAAACTATGTGCCAAAATAATTTTCTCAAAAGGAGGTGTGGTTGAAAAGTTATGATCATTTTGGTGGAGCAGTTTTCTCTCTCTTGGGTGTGCACCAAATCGATAGGAGAAAAAAGGTATTGTTGGACTCCAAAACTTGCTTAATCACTTCCAGGGTATCTCCAATGTCTTTTCATGATGTTTCTCATGCTCATAAGGTATTTTAAGGTTTTGGTTCTTGAAGGTACATGTTGGTACCTGTGTATTTTCTCTTGGTGTGAATGCTCCCGGTGTGTAAAAGTTCCAACTGCTAGCATTGGAGTTTTTTCTCAATGAATGCTCAAAACTCTTCTACAAACACATGGAAATGTGATTGATCATTTTCAAGTCTTATTGGCATAGTGAAATAATGAAACCATGTTGGCTCAGGTTGTCTTGAAAGGTAGCGTCTTAATGCATCTTAATCCACTGCCCCAAAGAGTCTACATTTCAAATTCATTGCATTAATTAGTGTTAGAACATGAAATAGGCTAAAATATATTGAAATGGAAAACTTCAAGGGTGTGTGTCCATCAGTTTGGAGAAGTGACAATGGTTTCACCAAGTTTTCAAGTTCTAACTTATCGTGTAATCAATTCTCAACTTTATTACATGCATACAATGATCCATTTCCAAGAAAGAACAAGTTAGTAAATGAATCTACTTGTGTTAGAAAGAAGGTAGCAGTTTTCAAGAACCATCATAATCTTTCTTGCTCAAAAACCATGCCAATATTGTTGAATTATAAAATTGTTAATACCCTCATCTAGGATTTCATTAAAGAGATTTTTGGACATTGCAATGTTCCATGCATCAAAAAATCGATGAAACTTGGATAATATCTCTGCATTACCAACCTAAATCTATTGCAAAAATTCTTGAATCAAAAGATGAGGTAATGGTTGAGAATTTCTTGACGATTGTTGGGAATTTCGTGCTTAGTTCACAAAGAAGGTTCTTCTTTGTGTTATCGAAAGTTTTGAAGAAAATTACTGAAGTTGTTTGAAGGGTAGACTATAGAAGCATTTATGAAGGTTGAAAATGATATCTTAACCATGCCTAAGCTCGAAAATATTCATGTTAGAAGATTGAATTCATCAAATTCTGCAACAATGTCGAGTGAATTGTGAAAAAGTGTCTTCTCCATGTCCGAACCTTGAGTCAATTTCAATGCTTTAGATATTGGTTTCTTAGGATAATATAGGAGTTTCATAGCTCTGCATACATTAGGTAAGTATGGATAAGATCTTTTTTTTTAAAATTCTCTAAGAACCATTATGTGACTTACAGGATGTAAAACAATCTATATGACTTGATACTCTTGTATTGAACCACAAAACCAAATCTTCATGGTTGCATAAGGGAGTTGAAATAAGGGAGGAATCTTTGTATATGTTGTGAATTTTTTCTCAAAATGTTTACCACAGTTGGTATTAGCACTCCCCAAACTCTCAAAGCAGTTGGATTCTTACAAAAATAGAGGGTAACCGTGTTGATTGATTGTAACGTACTCACAACTTCATCAATCATAAGTTATTCCTTCCTTAAGGAGCATTATAAGGTGTTACCCTACCTTAAGGGTATTATTATGCATATAGTGATTATTTGGGCATCTTGGCCTCCCATATATCTTGTGTTGTGTTATCTTTTGTAATTTAATCATTTATTATATAAAAAGTTCCTATCAAGTGGTATCGAGCCATAGTACTTAGGTGAAACCTTGTTATCTTATATGAAACATAAGAATAAGCCATATAATGAGTGTGATTTAAATTATTGCCAATGGTCGTCATGCTCGATCATCTAACCACCCATATGAGATCCTAATGGGTGATGCTGCTCCAAAACGATTCCATATTCCCTTGCACTCATATGATTCCATCCTTGTACATATGCATTCCTTCTTGACATCCATGTGTATTCATAATAATTATTCCTATGATTCCATTTCATATAATTATTGCTCCATTGATTGTGTATAGCCTTGATAATTACTATGTACCTTGGGATGTGATATTATAATGTATATGGGTTGATGGAGACGCCGACATGTGGCACACATCCCCTTAGTTATATGTATAGGTTCATATGGGATATAATATTATAATGTATATGGGTTGATGGAGATGCTCGACATGTGGGACACATCCCCTTAGTTAGTTATATGGGTTCACATAAGAATTAGTTATATTGGGTAATGAGTCGGCCTATATTGGGATTAGGTATTACCCATCCTATTTAAAGGATGTGAGTATCGTATGAGGATATCATGCGTATGAGTTGATTCTTCTAATTGGTATAGATATATTAGAGGTGTCCCCCTCGAAGTGGATTCCCATCTTGGGAGATTGTGGAGTTACTCCTTCCTTAAAGCGCATTGTATGGTGTTGCCCTACCTTAAGGTTATTATTATGCATATATTGATTATTTGGGCATCTTGGCCTCCCATATATCTTGTTTTGTGTTATCTTCTATAATTTATTCACTTATTATATGTAAAGTTCCTATCAAGTGGTATTAGAGTGTCGATTTCGACAAAAATTGGGTCTAAACCCTAATTTTAGAGATTCATCTATATTTTGAAATCTGTTGTGAATTTTTTCTCAAATTTTTTACCATAGTTCATGACAAGGTTTTGAAAGCTAAAGTCCACATTTCAGAAATTTTCAAGGTTTTTGTGGAAGTTATTGAATTTTTAGGTTTCACCTAAATTTGCTTCACAAGCTACATTTTTCAAATTAATTCTCTACATTTATACCAACATTGTGACTCCCATTCATAAATATATGGTAAAAATTTCATAATTTTGGATCTGGTTTGAAGAATATATTGAGAGTTTTAGGGTTTTACATAAAATCAGCCTACAAGTTGCAATTTTCCATCTTTCTTTAATTTTTTACATATTCGGAAAGCTCTCACAATTTTAGTAGGGGTTACTTCTTTGTGGTTTCATATTAGAGGCCGAATTATAGACGAAATCATTAAGTCAAATATTGGTCAAAGGAGTAAGTTTGTGAAACCCTAATTTTTGTGCATCATGGATATACCAATTTTCTATGGCAATGGGGAAATTGATGCAAAAAAATGGTGGTTACAATTTAAGAAAATGTATTTTGAAAAATGTTTAGTATGGGTTAGTTTTTATCTTCATCTTGGTGGGAAAGCACGACATTGGTATTCTTATTTGGATATAGATATGTTGGATTGGGATTGGGAGGAAATGGAAGATATTTTATTAGCTAGATGAGAAAAAAAAGAAACATAATTTTGTTAAAGAAGAAGAACCAGAAGAAGAAAAAGAAGAAGCAAAAGCAAAAGAAGAAAAAGAAGAAGAAGAAGAAGAAAAATAAAAAGAAAAGGTTGATGATGAAGTCTTACACGTAATAGTGTATCTCCAAGAAAGGAAGCTTCAATATTTCAGTTTGAAGGGTGCATTCAAAGAAAAAAGGTAATTGTTTCCATAAACCCTAGCAACAAATATAACTTCATCAATATGGATGTAGCTCACAATCTACATGTGCAAACAAAGCATATTAAGGCAGCTCAAGTGGATGGTAAGCATATTCAAGTTTTTGAAGATTTAAAGCTCTCTATGGATAAATATGTTTTACATTCATATTTTTATGCTTTAGATATGGATGGTATGGATATTGTTCTTGGATATCCTTGGTTAGAGAGCTTGGGAACAATTAATCTTAATGTGCAAAATAAATTCATGAAATTGTGGTACAAGAAAAAGAAAATTACATTGCAAGATATCACACTTAGTAGGAAAAATAATAATAATATAAATGAGGATCATGAAGATGAATTTGAAGATGGTGAAGAAGGGAATAAATATTATTCAGAAGGAGAGGCTGAAGAAAAAGATGAAAAAGAAAAAAATAATTCATCTACTCAAGGGAAAACAAAAATAGCAAACAAGGTGGATGAGAAAAATAAAGTTGACGAAAAAGGTTGATAAGGTTGAGGATACTAAGGTTGCACCATATAGACACCCACATCATCATGAGAGAAAAAAATCATGGGGTCATGCTAGGACACATAAGGGCAACAATCTATATAGATATACATGGAATTGGAGGAGCAATTATCAAGGCTATAAACAGAATCAATGGAGCAACAATTATATGAAATGGAATCATAGGAATAATTATTATGGATACACATGGATGTCGAGGAGGAATGCATATGTACAAGGATGGAATCATATGAGTGCAAGGGAATATGGAATCAGGTTTGGAGTAACATCACCCATTAGGATCTCATATGGGTGGTTGGATGATCGAGCATGGCGACTATTGTGCAATAATTTAAATCACACTCATTATATGGCTTATTCTTATGTTTCGGGACGAAACATGTCAAAGAGGGAGGTAATGCTATGTACCTTGGGATATGATATTATAATGTATATGGGTTGTTGGAGATGCCGACATGTGGCACACATCCCCTTAGTTAGCTATATGGGTTCACATAGGAATTAGCTATATTGGGTAATGAGCCGGCCTACATTGGGATTAGGTGTTACCCATCCTATTTAAAGGATGTGAGTATCATTATGAGGATATCATGCATATGAGTTGAGTCTTCTAATTGGTATAGATATATTGGAGGTGTCCCCTCGAAGTGGATTCCCATCTTGGGAGATTGTGGAGTTACTCCTTCCTTAAGGAGCATTGTATGGTGTTGCCCTACCTTAAGGGTATTATTATGCATATATTGATTATTTGGGAATCTTGGCCCCCCATATCTCTTGTGTTGTGTTATATTCTGCAAATTATTCATTTATTATATGCAAATATCTTATCAAGTGGTATCAGAGCATTGATTTCAGCAAAAATTGGGTCCAAACCCTAATTTTAGAGATTCATCTATATTTTTGAATCGGCTATGCATTTTTTTTTCAAAAACTTTACCACATGATTGTGAAAGGGTTTCAGAAATCTACTGATTCGATTTTCAAATTGTCGAGGTGTTTTGTGGAAGTTATTTCATTTTTAGGGTTTCACCTAAATTTGCTTCACAAGTTGCATTTTTTGGAATTAATTTTCTAAATTTTTACCAAAGCATTGTGAATCCCATTCAGAAAGATATGGTAAAAATTTCATAATTTTTGGATCTAGTTTGAAGAATATATTGAGAGTTTTAGGGTTTTACATAAAATAGGCCTACATGTTGCAATTTTCCATCTTTCTTTGATTTTGTTACATATTCGGAAAGCTCTCACGATTTTAGTAGGGTTACTTATTTTTGGTTTCAGATTGGATGTTGAATTATAGATGAAATCATCAAGTCAAATATTGGTCAAAGGAGTAAGTTTGTGAAACCCTAATTTTTGTGCATCATGGATATACCAATTTTCTATGGCAATGGGGAAATTGATGCAAAAAAATGGTGGTTACAATTTAAGAAAATGTATTTTGAAAAATGTTTAGTATGGGTTAGTTTTTATCTTCATCTTGGTGGGAAAGCACGACATTGGTATTCTTATTTGGATATAGATTTGTTGGATTGGGATTGGGAGGAAATGGAAGATATTTTCCTAGCTAGATGGGAAGCCAAAAAGAAACATAATTTTGTTAAAGAAGAAGAAGAAGAAGAAGAATAAGAAGTTGCTACACATGATAGTGCATCTCCAAGGAAGGAAGCTTCAATATTTTAGTTTGAAGGGTGCATTCAAAGAAAAAAGGTAATTGTTTCCATAAACCCTAGCAGAAAAATATAACTTCATCAATATAGATGTAACTCACAATCTACATGTGCAAACAAAACATATTAAGGCAACTCAAGTGGAAGGTAAGCATATTCAAGTTTTTGAAGATTTAAATCTCTCTATGGATAAATATGTTTTACATTCAGATTTTTATGCTTTAGATATGGATGGTATGGATATTGTTCTTGGATATCCTTGGTTAGAGACATTGGGAACAATTAATCTTAATGTGCAAAAGAAATTCATGAAATTGTGGTACAAGCGAAAGAAAATTACATTGCAAGATATCACACTTAGCAGAAAAAAATTAATATAAATGAGGATCATGAAGAGGAATTTGAAGATGATGAAGAAGGGAATAAGGATTATTCAGAAGGAGAGGTCAGAAAAAAGATGAAAAAGAAATAAATAATTCATCTACTCAAGAGAAAAAAGAAATAGCAAACAAGGTGGAAGAGAAAAATAAAGAAAAGGTTGATAAGGTTGAGGATACCAAGGTTACACCATATAGACACCCACATCATCATGAAAGGGAAAAATCATGGAGTTATGTTAGGCCACATAAGGGCAGAAATCTATATAAATATATATAGGGAATTGGAGGAGCAATAATCAGGGCTATACACGGAATCAATGGAGCAACAATTATATGACATGGAATCACATGAATAATTATTATGGATATGCATGGATACCGAGGAGGATCACATATGGAAAAGGATGGAATCAGATGAGTCCAATGGAATATGGAATCAGGTTTGGAGCAACATCACCCACTAGGATCTCATATGGGTGGTTGGATGATTGAGCATGGTGACAAGTGTGCAATAATTTAAATCACTCATTATATGGCTTCTTCTTATGTTTCAGGGATGAAACATGTCAAAGAGGGAGGCAATGTTATGTACCTTGGGATATGATATTATAATGTATATGGGTTGATGGAGATGTCGACATGTGGCACACATCCCCTTAGTTAGTCACATAGGAATTAGTTATATTGGGTAATGAGTTGGCCTACATTGGGATTAGGTGTTACCCATCTATTAAGAGTAATGTATGTCTATATAAGGGAGGTGAGTATCATGTGATGGGGTATGAGTTGATTCTTATACTTGGTAGAGGTATATTGGAGGTGTCCCCCTCAAAGTGGATTCCCATCTTGGGATATTGTGGAGTTACTCCTTCCTTAAGGAGCATTGTATGGTGTTTCCCTACCTTAAGGGTATTATTCTGCATATATTAAATATTTAGGCATCTTGGCCACCCATATCTCTTGTTTTGTGTTATCTTCTACAATTTATTGATTTATTATATGCAAATATCTTATCAAGTGGTACCTATGCATTCCTCATGATATTGGTTTTGTGTGTTTATAGCCATCTAAGAAAATGTCCTTGAAACAACAGAAAAAGGATAACAAGCTTTCACTTAAGTACTATGGCCCTTATCAAGTGTTACAGAAGATTGATAGTGTAGCATACAAACTGGAACTTCCTCGGCTACTCGAATTCATCTAGTATTCCATGTATCTTTCCTAAAGAAGGTAATTGGATAGATGGTATCAACCTAGACAGTGTTACCAGAGCTTGACAAAGAGGGAAGAATCATCCTGGAACAGAATGCATCCTTCAAACACGCACTAAGTGATTGAGGACAAGGGTCATCATTGAGTATTTGATCAAGTGGAAAAATATAGATAATGAAGACACAACTTGGGAGGATGTAAACTTCCTACAGTAGCATCCAAATCTTCTCAACATTGGGGACAATGTTGCTTCGAAGGGGAGAGGCATGCTACACCCTTAATCATATATCTTACATTGGATGTATATAGCCAACTTGTGGCTATCATAACTTCTTATCATTATGTATCTCTTTCATATATGTTATATTATCATTATTGGGTCGGCTTTGGTGTTGGCCATAGCATAGGAATAATATATATAGGGGTTAGTTGGTAGTAGTTGATCATCATATTGAGCATTTGAGTCTTATTGTTTGGTTTGGAGGTTTCCCCCTCGAAGTGGCTAAGCTATTATACTTGCATATTGAGATCATTTATCTAAAATTGTGTTCATTGGTGTTATATTGCTGCTAATAATCAGATTTATACAAGTAATTCCATTACAAGTGGTATTAGAGCTTGAACTCGGCCAACGCTGCGTCAAACCCTAATTGTGAAGGTTTGACCATATCTCAAAATTGGTAGTGAATTTTTCTACAATTGTTTTTGTGGTGTGGAAAAATTAGTCAAGTAAGATCCCCTCCAAATTTTAAGAATTTTTGACTTGGTTTGCAAATGTTATAGCGGTTTTATGTTTTTTCATAATTCGACTACCTAGGGTGCAATGTGTGAAATTTTTCAAAGTTATTTACATTTCCACAAATAAGATTAAAAATTAGTTTGAGTTCATTCTTTGAGTTTTTAAAAAAATTTACGTGTCCTATTGAAATCCCAAACCCTAAATTTTTGGGCATCATGGCTAGGTCTTCGACAAGAGGCAAAAATAATCCCATCACTTCGAGTAAAACCCTTGAAAAGGATGATATAATAGTTGATGAGTTAGAGTCAAAATGGGTATCTACAAAGTCCTTAGGGTTAGGGTTTACTTCCACGAACCATAAGGTCAGCTATCTTGAGTTAGAGTTGCGAAACCTCGAGGGTAGAGTGGCCAACAAAGAAGATGTAGAGAAAATTGGACAAGGATTGGAGGATTTCATTCAACAATTTAGTTACAATATAATGGGTCATCATATCCTTCCTAATCATCCAAAAATCAATCATACTCATATTAACGTGGTGGATCTTGAGTCAAATTAATAGACAAATTAGCCGGAGGTGGATCTCGCAAGCATGACCAATCCAAATACAAGCACTCTACTGAGCACGTAACATGATTCCAAAAGTGGAAATGTGTAAGTTTGATGGAAAGGATCCACTCAATTGGATTAACCAGATGGATATTTTATTTGATCTTTATCGATTCCATCGGGCAAAAGGTTACCATGGCATCTTTGTATCTCGAACCCGACCAATTCATTTGGTATCTATGATTTTGTGCTCAAAGGAAAACTCATTGTGAATTTTGAGAAAATTTTTAGGCAAGATACATGGAATATTGGATGAATTCAAGTATCCGGAGGAAGTTCCAGTTTGTATGCTACACTACCAATCTTCTATAACACTTGATAAGGGCTATAGTACTTAGGTGAAAGCTTGTTATCCTTTTTTTGTTGTTTCAAGGACATTTTCTTATATGGCTGTCAAATGCACCAAAACCCAATCACTAACTATGAAATGTCTTTCATTGCAATGTTGGTCTGTCTCACGCTTCATGCGGTTTTGTGAAATGTCCAAATTCTCCTAAGACTATAAAACACGTCTTGTTGGTGTTGAATATGTTCCTCAACTGCTCGAACCCTTGGTTGGACTCTTAAAGATGAGGTGATAGATGGTGGATGGTACCCATATAATGCCAAGAAAGGAAACATTTTAGATAAACTATGAAAGGAGCTGTTATACCACCATCTCTACCGATGGTAACCATTGGACCCATCTCGCTTTCTTATCTCGAGGCAAAACAACAAATATATCCCTCCAAGCACTTGTTTACCACCTATGTTTTCCCATCAGAATGGGGATGTTAAGAGGAACTACGAGCTATTTGTGTGCCCAAGCATGAGAACATGTTAGTCAAAAAATTACTAGTAAAGATAGGGTCTCAGTCACTTACTATAATATTTGGTGTCCCATGTAGCTTCCGAACTATATCCTCGAAGGTCATTTTGCACATCGTACTCACAAAAATGGATGTGATAATGCACAAAAACGGATATTTAGTGAGTCTTTCCACCACCACCATGATTATATTTTTACCTTCCGATTTAGGTAATCCCTGTGATGAAGTCCATGGACACCTCTTCCCACCTCTGACTAGGAATAGATAGAGGTTGCAAAAGACTGGGGACTTAATTGTTTTGCCCTTATTTTGCTGACAAACCATGCATTCTGCCACAATTTTTTGGACATCCCATTTTAGCCCTTCCCAGAAAAAATCATGTTTGATTTGATGATAAGTCTTCAAGAATCCAGAATGCCCCCTATTGGAGAAGCATGGAGCTCAGATAGAACCCTATTTTTAAGGATTGAATTCTTACATAGATATAATCTATCTTTATACCATAAAGCATCTCCTTTCCATACAATTTTTCTGACATGCTTGGATCTTGTTGGAGATTTTGAATGATATTTTGTGTACCTAGGTCATTTTTATTCAAAATTTGCATCCTCTATCCAATCCTCCTGTAATATAGATATGGCACACAACAATGCCTCAACTGATTCATCCTTCTGAGATAAAGCATCAACAACTACATTCTCTTTCCCTTTCTTGTATATTATCTCAAAATCATACCCCAACATTTTTGAGACCCATTTCTATTGTTCTTTAGATGATAAACATTGCTCTAAGAAGTATTTCAAACTATCATGATCTGTCTTTACTTTGAAATGTATGCCCATTAGATATGGTCTTCATTGCTTCACTGCATGAAGTATGACTAGCATTTCTTTCTCATAAACTGGTTTAGATATATTCTTACCTTTGACTGGTGGCTCTCGAAGGCAATGGGTCAACCTTCTTGCATGATTACTGCCCCTATACCATACCCTGAAGCATCACATTCAACAATGAATGTTTTGGAAAAATATGGGGTGGCTAGAACCAGAGTGGTGCACATGGCCTCCTTCAACTTCTCAAATGATGTAGTAGCTTGCTTGTTCCAATGGAAATATTCCTTCAATAAAGTTGTGAGTGGTGCTACGATGTTGCCATAATTCCTTACAAATCTACGATAATAACTGTAAACCCAAAAATCCTTGAAGTTTTTTTAGAGTTTTGGGAACCTTCCATTCAAGCATGGCTTTAATCTTGTTAGGATACACTTTAACACCTTCATAAGAGACATTATGACCTAAATATTCAACCTCCTTGAAACAAAAAGAACACTTAGAAGGTTTTGCATAAATTTGATGTTGTTCAAGAGTTTCCAACACCTTATTTACATGATGTAGGTGTTCCTCCCAGGTTTTACTATAGATTAATATATCATCAAAGAACACTAAAACAAACGTTTGCAGAAATGGCTTAAAGATGAAATTCATCAAGATTTGAAATGTAGAGGGTGCATTTGTTAGTCCAAAAGGCATTACCAAGAACTCATAGCGTCCTTCATGTGTCCTGAACGTTGTTTTATGAATATCTTCATCCCTGATTCTAATCTTATGATATCCAGAACGAAGATCAAGTTTTGTAAAGTAAACAACACCATGTAACTCATATAGCAAATAATAAATTACAGGAATAGGAAACTTATCTTTAATTGTGTACTTATTGAGTTCCTTGTAATCTGGACACATGCGCCAATTGTCATCTTTTTTCCATACCATCGCTACAGGAGAAGAGTAAGCACTTTGACTATGATGAATAAGTCTTGCTTCTAACATCTCTTTAATTGTCTTCTCAATCTCACTCTTTTGCAAATAGGGGTACCTATAAGGTTTGATGTTGGATGGTTGACTCCGGTACTAGCTAATTTGGATGGCATGGTCATGGTCTCTTTTTGGAGGTAAATCCTTTGACATTTCTACAAACACCGTTGAATTCTCATCTATAACTACTTTCATATCTATGGGTATAAATGTATTTGAATGATGTGCTTCTAATGAAAATAGTTGTGCCACAAACCCTCTGCACCTTTTCTAAGAAATTTTTGCATCGATAAGAACTTACCACATGTGGGATTTTTCCCTTAATCCTTTTAGTTTAAAATTCCTTTCTTCGATTGGAATTGCATGAACAACTCTTGGAAATTCATTTCAATGGTTCCCAAGGTGGTAAGCCATTGAACTCCTAACACAATGTTTGCTCCTCCCATGGAAATGGCATACATATTGCTAGTTAGCAAGTAATCTCCCATGGCAAGATTAATGTTATGGAATTTTCTGAACAACTAACAATTTTCCCATCATCGATCATGACTTGACACTCTAGAGCTAGATAAAGAAAGCAGTTCAAGAGCACCGCTAACTTATGATTGATGAAGTTGTGAGTACTTCCCAAATCAATCAACACTGTTACCCTCTATTTTTTAAGAATCCAACTACTTTAAGAGTTTGGGGAGTTCTAATACCTGAAATTGCATGACATGATATTATTGGCTGGGGATCTCCTAATTCCTCCTCTGGCTCTACCTCTTCATCTTCTTCATTAGGCCCCTCAATGTAGAACAAATTATTTTCAGCACACTTATGTCCTGGTCCAAATTTGTTGTCACAATTAAAACATAACCCTTTGGCTCTCTTTTCTTCAATTTGTTGAGGTGTCGGTCCTAAGCTGCCAAGGGAATGATGATGGAAAGGTGCCATGATCTCGATATTAATGACAGTTTGTTTCCCTACTGGAAAGAAATTTTTCTTCTGCCCTATGTGCCATGATCATAGAATTTGAAACCTTATGAGGATTAAACATACACACCTCAATCTCAATGTGTTATTTAAGACCCCCAAGAAATAAGTCATTCAGATTCTCTTCAGGAATATTTTCCACCCATAAGGAAAGGTTTTGGAAATGATGGTTGTAATCTTTGACTATTCCTGTTTGTCTTAGCTTTGCTAATTGACTGAAATAATTCCCTGACACACTAGAACTATAGTGTACTTACAACTCTTCGGTGAATATTGCCCATGTAACATTGAGGCCACTCTTTTGCCTTTGAGCAAATAACCATCGATACCAAATGAATTGGTCAGGTTCGAGATATAAAGATGCCATGGTAACCTTTTTTCCCGATGGAATCTAATGAAGATCAAATAAATTATCCATCTGGTTAATCTAATTGAGTGGATCCTTTCCATCAAACTTACACATTTCCACTTTTGGAATCATGTTACAGGCTTGCAGAGTGTTTGTATTTGGATTGGTCATGCTTGCAGATCCACCCTAGCTAGTTTGTCTATTACTTTGACTTGAAGATCCACCTTGGTTGATATGAGTATGATTGAGTTGTGGTTGATTAGGAAGGATATGATGACCCATTATATTGGAACTAAATTGGTGAATGAAATCCTCCAATTTTTGTCCAATTTTGTCTACATCTTCTTTGGTGACCACTCTACCCTCGAGGTTTCGCAACTATAACTCAAGGTATTTGATCTTATGGTCTTTGGAAGTAAACCCTAACCCTGAGGAATCTGTAGATACCCCTTTTGACTCTAACTCCTCAACTATTATATCATCCTTGTCAAGGTTTTACCCATAGTGATGGGATTATTTTTGCCTCTTGTCGAAGGCCCAACCATGATGCCCCAAAAAGGTAGGATTTAGGGATCAAGGTCAAAATTTAGGGTTTCGATTTCAATAGGAATTTGGAAATTTTTTTAAAAACTCAAAGAACGAATTCAAAGTAATTTTTAATCTTATTTTTGGAAATGTAAATAACTTTGAAAAATTCCACAAATTGCACCTAGATAGCGAATTATGAAAAAACATAAAACCTCCATAACTTTTGCGAACCAAGTCAAAAATTCTTAAAATTTTGAGGAGATCTTACTTGACTAATTGATCCACTCCAAAAAAACAAATTGTAGAAAAATTTTCTACCAATTTTGAGATATGGCTAAACCTTCACAATTAGGGTTTGACGCAACGTTGGCCGAGTTCAAGCTACGATACCACTTGTAATGGAATTACGTGTATAATTATGATTATTAGCATAAATATAACACCAATGAATACAATATTTCAGATAAATGATCTCAATATGCAAGTAGAATAACTCAACCACTTCGAGGGGGCAACCTCCAAACCAAACAATAAGACTCAAATGCTCAATATGATGATCAAATACTACCAACTAACCCTTATATATACTATTCCTATGCTATGGCCAACTCCAAGGCCGACACACTAATGATAATATAACATATATGAAAGAGACACATAATGATAAGAAGTAATGATAGCCACAAGTCAACTATATACATCCAATGTAAGATATATGATTTAGGGCGTAACAAAATTATGAAAAATAGTGTCTTCTCCATGTCCCGAACCGTGGTCAATTTCAATGGTTTAGATATTGGTTGCTTGGGATAATATAGGAGTTTCAAAGATCTGCAGACATTCAGGTAAGTATGGATAAGCTCTTTTGTTTTGAAAATTCTCCAAGACTTAGTCTGTGACTTAAACGATGTAAAACAAGCTATATGACTTGATACTCTTGTATTGAACTACAAAGCCAAATCTTCATGGTTGCATAAGGGAGTTGAAAAGTATTGAATGGTTTCAAATGCTTGAGATAACTTAGGAGTACGAAGGAGAAGACTGAGAGTCATATTTCTATTATTCACAAGTTGTAAAGTCTCTTGGTTTGGTTTGATGTTAGTGAAAAGAGGAAGTCAAAAGGATAGTGGGGGTTACAAGAAGATGAAGCAAATGATACATAGAAAGAGAATTGGCTCGAAATTCAAAAAGGGTAAAGTGAGAAAGAGAAGAGGAATGGTCAAAATTTTGACAACAAACAAAGGGTCGACTAAATGAGTGAATTCAAAGAAGTTGAAAAGTTTGTGAAACATAGAAAGCCAATTGAATGGGGTACAAAAGGAAGATGAGTTTGACTTATAAGTTGTTGATAGAAAACCCCTTTTCTCTTCATTTGAAGAAAACCTTGCTGAAAAGAAAACTCTTGGGCATAGCCCAAAACCCCTGGAAGTTGATTCTAGGCTTGTAGCTGGTTGATATGGATTGTAGGAGATGAAGTTTTTGTAATGAAAATTCTTGAAGAAGAACAGTCTTATTGTTTTGTAGTGAATGCCATTTTGATGAGCTCTTGTTTGTGTTTGGTAAACTACTAATCAGGGTCAATTCATTGTATTGTATTCTGAATATCAATAAAGAAAAGCTTTGAGTTTGTTCTATGTTCTTGTCATGTATGCATATCAAATTGTGATCAAACACTGGTATAGGTGATTCATAAATTGTATGTTCATTGTTTGAAGTAGAAAAGAAAAATATTTAATCACAGGACTGATTCACCCCCTCTCAGTCCCTGTCAATTCTAACATAATCAAGTGCTTGATAATTTGAAGAAGAACATTTAAGGAAAATAGAATTTAGTAATTACCATAGTGGAGGACACTTTCATTAAGAACTTGTTTCATCGTTACGCCTAAAAGCGCAATTTTTATTTAGTACTATGTACACTAAGGATTACAAACTGCCAAAACTTGTATCTTAGGAGGGAGGGATAGAGAAAATTCTCACACACATTCGTCCCATTCCCTAAATATTCTAGGGCCTCCAATTACACTTGCCATGAACTTGTGTCCAAAATTGAATTGGCTAAAATGACTCCATTCCTTAAATTCAAAATTCCATTGTTTGAGAATAGTAATACAAGTCATAGGCTACTTACGAGATTCCATCCTTGAGTATCTACATAATTTTGCAATTAACATCATCTTTTAGTCAAGTAAAATTCATTGCATTCTTTGTTAATGGCTAATTACAATCGTACATAACGTTGCCTGTTTACAACAGTATACTACACATCTCTTTCAATTATTAGAAATGTCACTTTTTATACCAAACAATTATTTGTAGTTCTAAAATTTCAAGTAATCTGGTATTTTTTTAGTTTCTTAGTGTTTTACTAATGTGTGAACTTTGTATCTTTCCTACCGGTCTATATACTAAACCACCTTTGTCATCTATGCTTTCAATTGTAGGCCATATTGTACGTTATGTCTGTTTTCTTTCATATGACACCAACTTTAGTTTCTCATAACGTGTTTACAACTAACCATTTCAAAGCCATTAAAGATTTGAGAATTTCACAGTATATATTAACTGTAAATGTTTTCATTATTAAACTGTCTGAATGTTTTTTAATGCCATTCTATACTATCAACTGAAAGATATTTTATTATCTATACATCTCTTCTATAACACATAATTTGAGTTAGATGATACCATACCTAAATTCCATGGGTGCTGACTTATATTGATTGCATGGTTTTGGAATGATATAAACAAGTTGGTGCTCACACTCATGCTAGATTTTATTTATTAATTATGTCACATGGATTTCATCAGTAGCATATGTCTCTTCCGGAACATAATAGGATGGCTCAAACATATTGAAATATTAGACATAAATAGAAATTGGCATGACCTTACCACAAGAAAACTATTGTTGTGAGAAAATAACATATAATGGGATCGATATGTTGTCCTCAAATAATTCCAAAGGAAAAGGCTTTAGGAGTTATGCATATACCCCTTACTTGTAGCTTTAGTATGTTATTCATGTCTCTGTTGGGATGGATTAATTTGTAGAGGTAGAGCCCAACTTTAACGTTTCAACTATGTTCACAAGTATGTATTGCTTTGCCTTACAATTGGATGTACATTCAAAATGGGATAACTTGCCTCCAAGGAAATAACAATGAAAATATTATTATGGCTTCCATTAGAGTCTGCTTCTAGGTTTCAAACAGTTTTTAATCACTGGAAATACCTATTGTCTTCACTAAATTCATGGCATCCTATAGAAACATTTCCACCAAAATTAATTCTCATCCATGGTTGTTTCTAATTTGGAGCATAAAATTTACATATAATCTCATTTTGTGCACATCCTGCAAGCATTGCAATCAGTTAGACCAAAATTATCGCTGATTTAAAACTCTTTGATTTACAGAAATTTGCTATTTAGTATTTTCAATTTTGATTACATGGGGGTCTCGCAAAATTTTAAAATGATGCATTTCACCTCCGATTGTTCCTTGTAATCCACGTGCATTCGCTAAAATAATTGGAACAAGGCTAACATTATACAATCACTCCGAGTGCCTCCACACGACTTGTATTTTGTTCATTGCCTATCAGCCTTTCCATTACGACCATTCGTTGAAATTGTTATTAATATATCAAAAATATTTAAATTAAATTTGTTACTTATTGAGATGTTGTGAAAGGTTCTAAGAACCAAGAACATGGCAACCAAAAAAAATGACTATACCAAACTAGCAAGAGAACCTACAGATAGCGACTCCTTTATACAAGCCTATATACTTAAGTAAGCCTCCAAGGGAAGGGGAAATAGACAAGCTATCAAAAAACAGACTTCAAACAATTGAAACATTACATTGGAGCAACATCCTCTGTATCCAGGTCCATGATTTTAGTGGAGGAGGTGCTATTGCAAGTGATATGGGCGGGTTGGAATTCAATATTGGTTAGTGTAGAAAGGGTGAACGACTGAAATAGGTGTCTTGATGAGGGTGGGTTAGGGGTTTATCGGATTATCTCGCCATCAATATGGAGCACAAAGTTTTAGAAAGAGAAGTTACTCGGAGCTGTAATAGGGGGATGCATGTGACATAATAGTAAATGGAGCATTGGTTTTGGTTTTTGTAGAATGAATAATTAATAGTATCAACTATAAATACTATTTATTAAATATGATTGTGTTAAGGAGTGCATAAGGTAGGTGTTATGGAGATATACATTTTTAAACATAAATTTGAGTAAATGTTGAAATTCAGGATAAATATCATCTATGTAGATATATGATTTGAGTAAGTGGATAAGAATGAAAAGTATCACCGCGTGGAAAGGCAAGACATGAGCTTCTTCCGTTGTTTGAGCTTCCTGAAAATGCCAACTTGAATGAAGTCGGTGACAAACTAGATAATGGGTTTCTCATCGTAATAAGACCCAAATTTCATGAACAGAGAAAACTTGAAGTCAAGACCATTGAAATTTCGAAAGTAGCAAAAATGTAATCAAAACACCAAATATGAAAAAGTGCTTTTGATTGTGAATAGTTATGGGGTAAAGGGGAGTGATACTATTAGCCTATGTTAGAAGGAAGTTTTTGTATAGACTTTGGCGGGGTTACAATATAGTGAATAATAACATATTTGGGGTTGGCTTGTGGATATTCAAATTTGTTTGTATTGGAAATATATCAAAATATAAAACCGTTTTATTTTCTCAAGTTTGGATGAATAGCTCAAGGATTTGGTGAAAAGTAGGAATCCCCCTGAGAACTTCAAACTAAATCAGATATCACTACTTTTAATTATGATTACGTGTTGCATTGTATGAAATTGGAAAATAAACCCTTGGAATCGAACACAAGTTTTTCACAAAAATTCCTTGACCAAAGTTACAGATCCGAAACATATTTAATCTTCTAAATAACTCTTACCGGGATCCAAATATAAGTATGCATTAATACGAGCTATTGTTTGCGAGAATCCAAACATCTTAGATAACAAATGGAAGATTAGAATTCAGAAAGGTATTAGTTGACAAAATTTTGTTCGAGATTGAAAATTTCATCCACGTTTGAAGAAAAACTAGAAATGTTGCCAACAAGATTGCACATTCCCTCATGCTTCTCATGTTGTTTAGATAGTCAAGATTTGTTAAGTACTAAATGAATACCATTTATCTCTTGAACTGTCATGATTTTTCATTTGATCATCAAGATCCACTGTGGATATGATCGCCAATAGGGCTTGTACACTAATTAAAAAGAGAGATGTAAAGAATGATCATTTTCTGTGTATATGTGCACTAATGTACGTATTTTCACACAGAAGAAGAATGCCACATCGGCTATCATGGTAACTAATGAAAACTGATCATGATAAAATGTGTTTGATCTATTGAGGACCTCATAGTCGGTGGGACACCCATATATACAATTCCCCTCTCGTTAGAATTTTTATCAAGGTCCATAAATCCTATGCTCTAAAGAAATCATATAACTCTTAACCCGCCAAAATAGAACAAGATAAAAAAACACTTACATAATGTGTAGAAGAACATGTCGATGATATACTTTTAATGTTAGCTTCTCCTTTCATTGAGCCAATCCAACAATGTTACAATACCCAAAATTATATTCAGTTATAATTCTTAAAATTAGAAGCAATATATAGGGTTGCACAAGCACCGAACCATTATTTTCGGTACTTCCATATTCATGAATTAAACAGAGTATATAAATGACGTGGGATTTGTTTTATATAGGTACAAGTGCTAGAAAGGAATTTGAATTTAGTTGGATGTTCACATTCTCTGAATAGTTGAATATAAAAAATGGTCGGATCCACCCAAACCCAAATAATTCTAGGCATCATAACCATGCAGCCTACAATTTATTTGACAATAAACTCTCATATCTTTCACAACCAATTTGTAGAAAACACTTAGTAATGTGGGATCAACAAATGCCATATACATTAACAATATTAAGTTTTTCGTCATTGAAAACATTTGATCACTTCAAAAACAAATACAATCTCTTCCACCCATCCTACAACACCATGATACCTTTCCGGTTAAAAAACATAACCTACATGTTCAATCACCTTCTACGCAGTCAAAATACTTCCTTACATAATGCACAATTATGATATGTCCGGCCATGTGTTTTTAATCTACAAATTCTTTCCAATCCATATGCAGGTACGCTAAAGATGGCAAACAACTTCTACAACATAGCCACACGTATTGACAATGACAGTAGCTACGTACAACACCTGTTATTTGAATGCGTATAAGACCACATAGAACGAGGCACACTTGTGGATGAAGATATAGTTTTTGCAATGTTGCTCACACAGAAAATATTAGAACAAGCACAACAAGTATCGCAACAAGCATCCATTGTAGTCGAGAATGCCCAAAAAAAACCTCAAAGAGAAATTATATGCGCGAGACTATAAACCCACCCCATAAATAACCAAATCCAACCAATGTGCAACTCGCATCCCTTCAAATGTATATACCACCAATTTTGAAACGTGTAAATATTTGTACCATTTGCTTCAACTAATAGTAATGATAAGCAATTGTACTTGTATCAATTAATTCCAATCCAAAATTCTCTCCCGATAAAACAACAATAACACTAATTGATCAACAATAAATTAATCCTTTTAAACTGCATTAAATATGTTGCACAAGCAAAAATTTACATTTCCATAATGCTCTACTCCTTGCCATGCTACAAGTACAATATATTATAAAGAAATTATTGATTCCCAAATTCCAAACATGGTCATTTAAATGTTTTCGAAGCATGCATTTCCTAAAGCAACACATTTCTTAAATACTAAGATTTTTTTGTTTCAAACCCCATTAGAAACAATTTCATCTGAATGATTAAATTAAGGTTTTTAAGCAGATTGTAACTTGTTGCCACATTTTTCATGCTAAGCAAATGTAAACTTGTCAAATTTCATCTAATCAAATGGGCTCTCAATGATTCAACCGCATGATCGAAGCCTGAAAAAAAAAAAGTGAAAGAATTACAAATTTTAAAGCCCACCCTTCCCAACCATCTCATTCACAAAGCCCACGCTACACAACTACGCCCAACCAAACCACAATCGGTGTACATCCCCTAGGAGCAACCACTAGTATTATATTGAGCTCCATATTTGAAGAATTTAGTTTGTGAATTTTAACATATATTTATTGTTTTATTACAATGAAGGCGTAGAATATGATATCTTTGGACTCAATTGTACACAAAATGACCTTGTTATATATGACATGATCACACCTTTAATAGATTTTACTTGGAAATACAAACACATTCCTCTAGATTTTAATCATCATGAGACTGACAATGACATGCCAAGTCGTAATAGAAATAGTACCAATGTGTAGAATTTATGAATCATAAATATCTACTTGAGGTGGTTGTGGTCTTGGAGGTTTCTCTTTTATGGATTGGGAGGAAATGGGAAGAAAGGTTCATTTGGTGTAGGAATTATCATGTTTCCACGAGTCTAACAACAAATGACATAGATTCTAGATATGATTAAAGAGATGATGAACATGTGTGTCATTTAGAATCTCATGAATAATCTTGATTCAAAATGAACCTATGCATATTTATTTATGAAGGAAAATCCCTAGTAGTGTGCTTATTTCATCAAGAAAAAAATATGACGATGTTTCAAGCTCATTTTTAAGGTTATTATAAATGTTGGGTAAGCATTGTTGTTTCGCATGGAGTTGATTGATAATGTTATATATAGATATTTGTAGTAGTATTTATCATCGACGATTGTATTTAGAATATACGATGAGACTAGTTTATTTCTAAAGATCAAGTAATTACCATTCCCGTAAGCTCATTACGTTGTTCATTTTATCAATAAATATTGATGTGGAATTTATCCAAAGATAAAGTGATATAAAAATGATTCTTGCATTATTACACCAAGGAAGGCGTTACCCCTATGGGAAAAGGCTCAATCAGTAAAAATGTATCTTGTTATTGCAAGATCTGTACATCCACATCGCATGACACCAAAGATTGTAGGATGATTGGCCAGATTTATGACGCTATTAATCTTGGTGTGCGCCAAACTAACCTTGCAAGTGGTTCTAAGGGTGATGATCATTGTTATGAGGAGTGCGTAGATGGAGGTGTGCACGAAGGGGATTTCATGGAGGATTCTGTGGTTGTGGTAACTGCAGAGAGGAAGAAGTGAGTTCCTATGAGGAACTTATTTTAATTGTGGATCTACAGACCACTACAAGTGTGAGTGTCCAGACTTATTGCAGTGCTCATGGTGTGGGAAGAAGCACAAGTGTGAGGAGTGCTCTGAGTTGTTTGAGCACGTGAGTCAGTAGCACCGGAAAGACAAGGGCGATGCAATGGTAAGAATTAAGAAGTTTGACACACAATGGATGCCACGGGTGACACATGATGTAGGCTTGGAACCTATTATGGTAACAACAAGAGTAGAGGCCGTGTGCGCAAAGGAAATGCCAAGGCAAAAGAACCTGGTTTCAAGGGAAGAAGTGGTACATGGGAAGTACCGGGCCTTGCACATCAAAAGGAGGTATATCAAGAAACCATGGACGTCATTCGGAGTTTACAAGGAGAAATCTAATGTCTAAAGGAGCATTCCAAGAGGGAGGAGAAAATAAGGAAGGTCAAGGCGCCAAAGGATGACCTAGATGAGGTCAAGGAAGTATGTAAAATGCTAAGGCAAGAGAATATTATTCAATTTCTAGGAGCATGGTTGAGAGAGAAGGTACCACGTGCGAGAAGAGCGCGAGATTTAGGTATCGTGCATGTAAACCTTCCCCCCTCACAATGCCTTGACTATGATAAGGAAATCACGTTAAATGCAATCATGGATGGATGGCTTCTTAGTAATATCCTCATTGACACAGATGCAGAGGTCAATGTTCTCAACTTGGATTCATGGCACCAGATGGGAAGACTTGTATTACATCCATCTTCGAATGTGTTGTATATGATGAACAAAATGAAGGAAATTCCCATTGGTGTCTTAAAGGATGTAGCTATCACCATTCAGGGGGCTAAGTTTACTAGGGACTCGAATTCTTGGTGCTCACGACGCAGCACAATTTCCCAAAGATTACTTGGGTGCCCATGGTGTTATAAGAAAAATGCGGATCTTCGGTTCAACAAGGGATACATAAGATTTGAAAATGAGGAGGAACAGTCATCATACCCCTAGCTGATGGAAAATCAACACCCTATACTAAACCCTTAGGAGAAGAGGTCCTGGATAGAATATATGTGTGCTCAATTAGGGATCCAGAGATAATTCATCCCACAGAGGGAGTTATCCGGTTTGAGGATGCTCAGTCCTTAAGTGACACCACCAATATAGTGTGTGATAATTGGGTGCATAGGACCTATGATTTAATCATACAACATTTGAGAGGATCGGTGACAAAGGTGACAAAGGTGCATATAGTCCAAATGCTTTAGAAGAAAGAAGCTACCTAAGTATTCAAGAGGAGCCTTCCTAATATTTTTGTAGGAGATGGAAGCTCAGTGGAAGAAGGAGAATGAACAAAGAGGGATGTTAAGTTATGTCCTACTCATAACAATGACATGATGGTGGGATACACATTAGGAGAACCTCTTGGAATGGTGTGAGGTGAGAATTGCCTTCTCCATAAGGTTTTGTAGGAACAATGCGCCCATGGCTATAAAGGACTACCATGGAAGAGAGACCACTTCCTTCCATATCCAAGCATGTGAGACAGCCTAGATGGGAAGCGCAAAAGCATTACCACCTTCATTATGGGTTCACAAGTTGTACTCCACCTTGCAAGGTTATGCACGCACATGGTATATCCACTCAGAGATGCGTCACCAAACTGGTAATTGGAAAGAATTGGTGGCTGATCTCATTCAAACATTCAAGTATCGGAGTACAAAACCCTTGGTGGATAAGGCATTATAGGTTATCAAGTGCCTTACCATTGGGGATAGTGCTATGGTGGAAGATAGAATACAAGAGTTGCTAGGTGAACTGGCTTGAGGCATGCTTTGAGGAAGAAGAAACAGAAGAGATACAGTTTGAGTGCGCGTGTATAGAGAAAGAAAAGGGGAAGATGGTGTATGTTATTGATGGAGAAGAGGTAGAGAACTTGGATGTTAACCACTCTATAGGGACGTGTAAAGTCATAGATAGTGTTGATGAACGGGCATGTGCCTACCATGAACCTTTAAAGATAAAGAAGGTTAACATCGACTCAGAAGAAGAGCCTAAAGAGGCTATCATCGGAGAGGGAAGTCTCCAAGATCATTGATCTTTTACATGAGTTTGAGGATTTATTCCCACGCGGGTATCATGAAATCAAAGGCGTTCACCATTCCTTGGGGGAAATGATAATTAAGTTTAAGGAGGGTGCGTGCCCGGTTCGAAAGAGACCATATCGAATGAATCCTAACTTGCACGTGAAGGTCAAGGAAGAAATAGATAAGATGATAGCATCGGGCATCATTGAAGTTGTTGAAGAGTCAGAGTGGATAATTCCAATGGTAATTAACATCAAGAAGGATGAAGGATAAGGATCTATGTTGATTACAGGGACCTAAATGCAGTGTGTATAATTGATCCTTTCCCAACCCCATTTATTGAAGAAATCTTAGAGGGAGTGGCAGGACGTGAGGTCTACTCTTTCACAGATGGATTCTCGAGCTATCACTAGGTAAGGATCACAAAGGAGGACCAGAGGAAGATGAATTTCGCCACTAAGTGGGGAAGTTTTGCCTATACATTCATGCCTTTTGGGTTGAAAAATGCACCTGGTGTTCTCGTGCATTGTGGTCCAAGCTTTCCAGGACTTCATCCATAAATTTCTTCAAGTCTACCTGGATGATTGGACAGTATATGGGTTAGTGAAGGACCATTGTGAAAACTTAAGGCTGATGTTTGAAAGATGTCGGCAATTGAGGATATCCCTCAACATTAAGAAATGTGTCTTTCCTACCACGTTTGGAACATTATTGGGGAACATCATATGTAAGGAGGGCCTACTAGTAGATCCCGCAAAATTTATAGTAATTGTGGGATTGAGGGAGCCTACTAGTCAAAGCGTAGTTTGTAGATTTCTTGGTTATACGGGGTACTACAGGAAGTTCATCAAGGGATATGCCATGATCACCGCGCCTTTAGAAGAGTTGCTTAGACATAAAAGTTCCTTTCATTGGGGAGAGACAGAGGAAGGCATTCAACACTTTGAAGGATAGGCTTGTCACCACGCCCATCCTACATTTCCCTTCTTGGGATAAGCCTTTCCATGTTCATGTGGATGCCTCAGGAACCACCATTGGAGCAATACTTACACAACTGGTGAAGGGATTGTTGATCATCCTTTGTGCTTTGCAAGTAGGAAGTTGACACCAGTGGAGCAAAATTATACTACAACTGAGCATGATGCATTGTCAATGATGTATGCACTTCATAAGTTCGCATAATATTTTTGGCAACTCCATTTATATTTTACACTGACCATATGGCATTGAAATACTTAGTGAACAAGCCCATTCTACAAGGGCACATATGTCGAGTGGGTACTATTGATCCAAGAATTCGAGTTCATGGTAGTTGTCAAACCAGGTAAAAGTAATTCCGGACTTGATCATTTTTCTAGGATTGATTCAGGAGAGGATGTGCAGAGCATTGAAGAGACTATGCCAGACGCACAACTATTTAGGTTTTGGTGCGCGCCCTCGATTGGAAGATATTATAGTATTTCTCAAGAAATGTGTAGCACTGGAAGGGATGAAGGCTTAGATAAAAATTGGTTAGCTATACACTCCACATCATACATGCTGATTAGAGGGGATTTATACAAATTATGACGTGATGAGATTTTGCGCCGGTGTGTGCTAGAACATGAGTTCCTAGCCATAATAAAAGAGGCACACATAGGTAGTGTAGGTGGACACTATGCAGGTGACACCACTACACACAAGATATTAATGGTCAGATTATGGTGGGATACCCTATATCAAGGTTACAAGGAATATTGCAAGGCGTATGACCATTGTCACTTCATTGGCAAACTAGGGCGAATAGATGAAATGCCTTTGCACGCTATTCCCAGTGTTGAGCCATTCGAAAAGTGGGCTATAGACTTCATAGGCCCTATTACACCAACCACATGTAGGACTAGATCATGGTATATAATCACTTGCATAGATTACTTGAAAAGGTGGGTAGAAGCAACACCTACTAAGGATTATACATCAGCTACTGCAGCAAGGTTCATATGGGAAAACACTATTACAAGTTATGGATGCCCTTTGAGTTTGACTAGTGACAGGGGTACACATTTCTTGAATGACACAGTAAGGATTATGTTAGCATAATTCATGGTGTCTCATCACAAGACTACCCCTTACCATCCACAAGCAAATGGAACTATTGAGGTGTTCAACAAAATACTTAGTCACATGTTGACTAAGATCTGTGATGTTGGTAGATAAGATTGGGATGAAAAAGTATCAGCCGTTCTTTGGGTATATAGGAAAACCTACAAGAGGTTAAATAAGGCCACACCATTTCAATTAGTGTTTGGCATGGAAGTTGTCCTACCAGTTGACTTTATGTTGCCTTCACTACGTATAGCGTGCACATGAGGATTAGATGATGAAAAAGCACTGGAAGAAAGAATTGACAAGTTAATGTAATTGGACGAAAGATGATTACTTCGCCGTGGAGGAGCCGAAGACTAAAAAAGCAAAACAAAAGTCATGGCATGATCGTCACATTAAGAACAAAATTTTTGAAGTGGGCATGTGTGCATGTGTTGTTTTTACACTAATGATAATACAAGTAAAGACTAACACCGAAATAGCCTTAATTAGCAAAAGTTAAACACGCTACTTAGCACCATCATGATAAGAATTAAACAAGGGTTAGATGCTAACATTCATTAATATACAAAACTTTGAAACTAACAATGTTAAGAATATAAAATCCTCTATTCTCTAACAATAAATAAATGAAGGGACCTAGGTAGGATCCATGGCAATCGAAAATGGTTGTTCTTGGTGTTCCAAGAACCTAGGAATGAGGGCTAGTCAAAGTTGGGCTACAAGACCCTTTTGACACCTCCCATATGACCTAAGCACTTAGGAAAGAGGCTTAACTCTTCAAGATGATGAACTCTCAAGAAAACAAAAGGAAATCTCTTATTCTATTTTGCTATACGCTTTGCATTTGCTTTCTCAAGGAGTTTAGGTGTAGGTATAAAGGTAGAAGGAGGGATCCTTATATAGCCCAATGGATAAAGGAAACACTTCATCCCTTTGCATGTGGGATAAAGGTAAAACAAGATTAGGAGTGGATAAGGTTACTTTATAAAAGGTAACCTTACTTTGGAAGGATTTAACTTATGCTTAGCAAGTCATGGGAGTTGGGGGTGTTTTAATTAATCAAAGGTGATTAACTAATAGGTAGATGTAATCTTATAGAAGCTAATTAGAGGAATATTAGTACGATTTAGGCTATTAGAAGGGGATTAAATCAATTAAATATTGATTTATTGGTTAAATGAAAGGGAAAGCTAATTAATTAATAATAATTAATTAGTCTAGATAGAAGGGGTGATTAATTAACGAAAGGTCGTTAATTAGGTGTTTTTGGATAGGCAACTTAATTAATTAGCGTAGTGTAATTAATTAACGATGATAAGAGAGAATATGAGCACTTTTTGACAATATGTCGCCAATTTGCAAGAAGGGAGATAATTAGCACAATTTAAGTATTTAAATTGCTCGGGTGTAATTATGGGTGTCTACATTTGCCCCTCTTTAGGTGGTGTAAGTGATGCCACTTCAAAGATAGTAGGTGGAAGAAATTTTGAAGGGATAGAAGAAAAATTAGTAGGAAGAGAGATGCCCCCTCGAGTATCGATAGGGTGATGAAGGAAGACGATCGACAATCGAAAAAGGTGAGAGATAGACAGAAGAATGAGAAGGGGCAGGATGCTCCGGTGAGATGGAATATTAGGGGTGAGAGGAAAGCGATGTAGAAGAAATATGGAGGAGGGGAGAGAAGAGCTTAGCCTCTAGCCGCTATTTATTAGAACAATTTCTTGTCATCATATTGCCATAAGAGCTACATCATCGGTCCTTATGAAAAATATAAGCATACGACAAAGGTAGAATGACATGAAAAGCCATACTACGAACAATTGTCTATTGCTGAAAACACCAACTCCATGCAACATACAAAATGCAATGCAATACAAGAAAGTGAAAGATGCCTAATTCCATGCAACATACAAAATGCAATGCAATACGAGAAAATAAACAAGCTAAACTAATAGAGAAACATAATGTAATGTTTTTATTATCAAGCTTGATTATGACCTATACGAATTAACGACAAGGGGGTTGATGATGATGACCCAAGCAAGAATACATACGAGGGGAAGAACAGATGACACTTGGGTCCGATGAAAAAGTAATGTGCACTACTTAAATAGTACTCAGAAACTCGTTGTGCCCAGAGCACAAACAAAGTAAGAAGCCTAGCTTTTGTTGATGGAGGTAGATTAATATGATCCGCGAGTCACGCACAAGAACAAGTGAGAACCAAAGAGTGACGTTTTTCGGATGATTTTCAATTTTTAGAAGTTTTTCAAACATAAATGAATGTTTTTTTATTTTTCTAACATATTTGAATGTTTTGGATGATTTTTCTAACATATTTGAATGTTTTTGTTGATTTTGAAAGTTTTCTGAAACTATGTATAGGAAGATGAGGAAGCGTGGATGCCCCTAACAATAGATGGGGTGTACAAGGGCATAAGGCCATGTGCATACCGAGAAGGTAAAGATGCAAAATTCCCCAACAATTAGGTGGGAGTATTCAAAGGCAAACTCTTCACGAGGTAGAAGCAGGACCGAAGGCCATTATGGATAGGTTCAACATGATGGTGAACGTAAACTAATGAAGTGTTGAGAAGAAGCAAGGATGCCCCCAAAGACTAGTTGGCCTAAAATCACATGATAGAAAGGAAGGAGAAGATTGTTTTGTGAAAGGGGACAAAGGTGTCCGAAATCATGGAAAAAAGTAATCTTATACACATGGATGTTCGAATGAAGTAGAAGAATGATGTGAATGATATGAATGTAGATTAGAATCCTTGCTATGAAGAAGTGATTAGGCAAAGGCAAAAATCGTGAGACGAGATATGGACTAGAGTAAGAGTCGAACAAGGTCCAAAAAAATGACAATTGGTAACATACTAATCTTGTTTACTCATAGAGATCCAAAGTGTGTGCACGTAGAATTTATTACCTCTTGAAGGAAATATTTAATAGACAACAAGTGAAGATACCCTAGCCAATGTGTAAGAATGATTTATTTTGATAAGTGATTTTGTGAACGGATGGTGAAAGGATAGCCATACATTGATCCACCGCCGATCAGGCATCCATAGCCCCGACGGAGATGTATTTGATTCTAATCACAACATTGCTCTACTACTAGTCAGGCGTCCATATCCTCGATAGAGATTATTAGAAATACCCCAAGAGAGAGTAATATATCAATTTGCTTTTGCTTTCTAGCTTTTAGCTTTTGATTTTGATTGATTTTGACTCTTTTGCTTTCTGAAAACTTATTTCAGCTCTCTTGTTTGACA
The DNA here is from genome assembly GCA_018340775.1 of Taxus wallichiana var. yunnanensis. NCBI lineage: Eukaryota > Viridiplantae > Streptophyta > Pinopsida > Cupressales > Taxaceae > Taxus > Taxus wallichiana. The sequence goes on along the minus strand of CM031244.1, from coordinate 562,758,793 downwards.
AGGGGTTAAGACCCATTGATGGCTTGATGAAAGTATGTGGAAGTGATTATGATGATGACATTGGCTAGTGTCAACAAATATGTCCAAAATTTCTCCGCAACAAGTTTATTAGATGTTGAATGTGATATGATCTCTAAGAGGTTAGTCGTTCTTTAGTTTACCCAGATGATGAAAGACCAGGGTCAAATGGATATCATAGAGATAAATGTTGCAAAATGCGTGTGAATAGGCTAACCAAAAATATCACCAAAGTGATGAAAATGGTAGGAAGACTTGCAAAATTAAGAGTAAGAAAGGGAAGAAATAACATCCATGTGTACGCAATACCTGATTGCAATGTCTGAGCTTTGTACCTTTGATTTTTCTTGTGTTTTCTCAATGTTTTTTGTATTTTTGAATTGTTTTTATTTTTAGATTTTTGATTTTAAGAGGTTGGGACTAACAAAGTCACTCTATGTGGTAAGATCCAACAACAATGTTTGTGACTTCCTTGATAAGGGAGACTAGGCGCGTTTGTTTATCGAGAGTGATATTATCCCGATCTCGATGATCGAGGTGAGTTCACACTCAATAAATGACTATGATTTGTTTTGAAACATGGATTTCATATGTGGGAGATTTAATTCCCCATCCAGAGGTTTACGCACTTTGCACCATACTTGATGGTTATGTTGGTGTGCATTCTTGAATCGCGCTTGATTTATAATTTTGAGATTGTTTGATTTGTTGGGAGCTATAGAGCTCTTTGCAGTTTTGATCTGAGCTTGATTAAGAAAATGTTTGGGTTTCTTATAAGCTAATGAGTCACTTGTCTGATCTCGAGAAGGAGAAGAAAGTGAGCGTGGACGTTCAGAACTGATGCAAGAAATTACCATGGGCTTGCCACCGTCTTTGGTAGAAGAATAATGTGATGGATGAAAAGGATACGGTCCAAGGATTGAAGAATATGGGCTACTAGGGGGTGAGCCATAGATAAAAGATGAAGGGCTGTTAGGATGTGGCCCAAGAATAGAAGAAGAAGGGCTACTAGGATGTGACCCATAGATGTAAGATGATTGGCTACTAGGATGTGGCCGAAGAATAGAAGATGAGGGACTACCTGGGGTGATCCATACATAGAAGATAAGGGGCTAGTTGGGCATGCCCCAAGAATAGAAGATAGTGGACTACTCGAAAATGTCCCACAAATAGTAGAGGGAGGGCTACTAGAAGGTGACCCACACCTAGATGAAGATGAAGAGCTACTTGGCATTGACCCCATAAGAGATTGTGATTGAGGAATTATGATAGACAAAGAGTTATTGGGTAATGAGAAGATAGGCCATGGATCCATGCAAGACCAAGGAGTTTCATCACATAATGAAGAATGCGAAGATGGAAGGATAAGAGGAGGATAAAATTACATGATTTGACGCTCTTCCTCCACTTCTTAATAAAAGGAATCAACCTTTTCCTCACAATACATAGACACATAAAAGTCTAAAGAGAATCCTTTCTCATAATTTGCTAACGGAATATCTTCATAAGCCCCTATAAATGCCCCGATTGTTTCTTCATTCTAAAGAGATCAATTGGTATGAGTTGTTGATTTCACCAGGGGGTTGATTGGAAGAAAGAGGTTCACTCGATGTGGAAGACTTAAAATATGTTTGATGATGATTAATAGAAGAAGATGATTGGGGGACGAAGAAGATGTGTAGCTAGATGTCTCAGGAGTAGAAGAAGGTGGTATGGACCTACCTATACGATGGTATATCGTCTGTAAACTAGTAGGATTAAGTCTAAAGTCTGTAGATTGTGACGCATGGGTCGATTTAGACGTTTGAATTGAAGGACTTTGAGTCATATGAATCTTCAAAGAAGGAAGATTTATTGGGGGTAATTGATGAGGAAGGTCCTGTGAAGAAGGGGAGGACCGTGATTCAAGAATCACATCGGATGAATAATAACAAGGGTCCTACAAAGAAAGAGAGGACCACAATTTGAGAATTGTATTAGATGTTTGATTGGAGGGATTTGGAGTCGCACGTATCTTCAAAGGAAGAAGATGTCGTTGAGGCGACTGATAAAAGGGGTCCTGCGAAGAAAGGGAGGACCGCGATGTAGGAGTCATATTAAATGTATGATGAAGAGGTTCTGCGAAGATAGGGAGGACCATGACATAGGAGTCGCATTAGATGACTTAGGAGTCGAATTAGATGAATCCAAATAGTAGTTTGGATCTGAATCATCAGAAGATTCAGAGGAAATATTTGGATTGGAATCCTTAGAAGAAGAGGAAATGTTTGGATTAGAATTAGAAGAAGAGTGGGGGGAACTCGAATAATAATTTGGATCAGAAGCGTCCAAATCATACCACCGACTATGAGATGAAGGTGGGGAACGAGTTACTCGTATGGGATCTCTAGCATGAAGAACCAAACGAGGTTTAGTTGTAATGGGAATCTTTTGATTTGAATTGCTAAACCTAGGTTCCATATTTTTGTAAGTATGGGGAACCGCATGATATTCAGTCATTTTTGGCTTGTTTTAAGCACAAATGTCTAGATCTAGATAGTGTGACAAAACTCCTTCAAAGGGAAGGAAGTGACATGTCAATTTTTGTAGCATAAGGACAACTAGCTAGACATTTTGTAAGTATTGATATGCGTGCGTGGTTTTTTGAAGAAGGTCTAAGGAAAATAAACATCGTGATGATGCAATATCAACGAGATAAAAAGGGATTGTCCTAAAAATTAAGTTTTCGGAATCAATAATCACAAGGATTAATCATGGAAGTGTGAAACACAAAGCCAATCAACAAGGAAATACACCATATGAAAATGCGTGTGCAAAGTGAGTTCAATGCAAAGGTGATCAACACAATGTCAATATTTACGTCAAGCTCGAAATGAACAAGGTGTAAATATTAACAAAGGGTAGATGTGACTCCCAATCAAAGGATACCACGACAAGTTCAACAACCAACAAGACCTAAATGTTAAAGGGTGAGGTTTACAAATGTAAGCTACGTAACCACACCAATTGGACATGTCTATCAAGCTTTGCGGAGAAGTGAGATATTAGTGTCAAAGTGGTATTGAAACGACGCAAACAAAGTAAGTGACACCTTTCAAGATTTGGGACAATGTTCAAAATCAAACTAAGTCAAAGTATACTAAGGATGTGTTAAAACGTGGGTAGCGTAATGCCACAATGCGGATACTTAGATCATGTTTACGAGAAACATGACATAAGTATCTTAATTATGTCGAGACAATGCAAACGAGGTAACATTTCAAAGGGAGATAAAATGATGAATAAATCCTAACTATGATGACGATCCTGACGTGGGTATCAAGATCACAAAGGCTACCAATGATATAAATACATCTCCACACACTTTAGATGTTTAACTAACCCAACCCAGAAACATGGATGGGCGTAAACAGACAAAAAGTGGCGAAACAATCGATTGGTAACACAAAGGTAGTCACCCTTTTTTTGATCAACAAAGTGTCAAAATAATGTGAAGGAAGTAGATCAAAATGGGGATGAAAAATGTTGGCTTCACTTGGCAGAGTTTTGCCTTACCTTAAGGCAAGTGAAAAACTAAGCGAAAGTAACGCGTCACATGTTTTGTGATGAAAAGATGGCTCACAACTCAACACTATTTTAGAATGGTCAAAGTGGGCTCCTGGCCAAAGTATATTTTCCTAGGTGGTTCTCTCATCCTAGGTGTTACAAAGTTATCCACGAGCGGGGTGATTTACCCAAATAGTCTCGACTATCTTGGGAGTATCTCGAATTTTCCCCCTTCAAGCACAGTGGGCAGTAAATGCATCCATCGTGTACTTAAAAGGGTCGCGATAGGGACAACTTGTAACGCTATCTCACAAAGGAATCACTAGTCGATAGGTAGTGTGGAGCACTTCCCATTTCATCCACAAGGTTCCCTCTTACGTGGACTACTTTGGGGTTCCTGGAACCACCCCCATTGTTGTAGCTTAAGGCGTTATGCCAAAGGGGTTATGTTCAGTTCAGTGAGAGAGGGACATACCCTTTTCTGAAACCTGCAATATAGTGTTTTGAATATGTTGTTTGTTTTATCTTGTTTAATTAGGTGTGGTTTTCTTGAACACCGTTTGGAAACTTGTATAACAATTGTATTAGTCATTTTGACTTCGTTTGGATTCCTCCTTTCTTTGACTAGCATGGTATTTTGGTCTTGTATGACAATTTTTAGTAGTTTTCCATCAAAAGAGAAAACACCATTTCTAATTCTCCAGATCGTCCAAGGACACAAGAGAAGAGCATACGTGATGTTTCCAAAATCCAAAAAGATATCAAATGGAAAAACACTTTAATTCAAATACACCAAGTTAACCAATTCCAACTCAAATATTCCTAACAACCTCAAAGCATTGAAAGGACTCAAGAATCGTTTCTAATTCCTAAGATCACCCCGAGGACGCAATGGAAAAGCATACATGATCTTATTCCTATAAGTAAACACGCTAATATTATCTAATCAAGTAAAAACATGTAAAAATGACTGCAAAAACATGTATGTGATTAGATAAAACCTACAAGAATGTTAGAACCCCAATTTATTAATTTCAAGAAAAAAAAGGACACCTACGCCCTGTTTTTAGCGTCATGCACGGCTTAGGCGGATATGCCACTCTGTGTTTTTCTAATTTACAGTGCACCTATGCCACCAGAGAGGTGTGTGCGCCACCAAAAAGACATGTGCGCTACTCTGTGTAATTTTGGCTTACCATGTACCTGCGCCACCCGAGAGGTGTGTGCGCCACAAAAATAGCGTATGTGCCACTTTCGATAAAAACAGGTGGAAATTAGGACATAATGCTTGCGCTACTGGGAAAAGCGTGTGTGCCATCGCTTTGTAAAATAGTCCCAGATTCTGACAGAACACTGCGCCACCAAAAATGCGTCTACACCACTAAAACAACGTGCGCTCGGGTTAGGGTGTACACGCCGATCTGATAGGTTTTGATTTGTAGTGAAGGTACAGTACAAAATGATGTCTGCGCCTAGGTTAGTGCATCTGCACGCTGGTTAGGGTATGTGTGCCGGGGTTAGTGCGTATGCACCAGGATCGATAAACAGAGAGAACCAAGTTTTTACAGTGCACTTGCGCCACTCGAGAGGTGCTTGTGCTACAAAAATGTGCATGTGCTCCTGAAAGTGTGCCTGCACCACCCCTGCAACCAAAATACGGCAAAAACACAAGAAAGCTCACAATACTTCAAATTTTGACAAGTTAGTTTAAAAATGGCAACAACCCATTAAAATGATGGCTATGAACAAGAACTTACACATATAAAATTAGTAAAAATTCCAAGAAAATGGACATTAATTACTACATGTGCATATCAAAAGTTAGCCAAAACAATGAAATTTAAACTAAAATGCTAAGGGACTAGGTCCCACCAAAGCGTGCCAAATGTGTGCATGTGTTGTTTTTAAACTAATGCTAATACAAGTAAAGACTAACACCTAAATATCCTTAATTAGCAAAAGTTAAACAAACTACTTAGCACCATCATGATAAGAATTAAACAAGGGTTAGATGCTAACATTCATCAATATACAAAACTTTGAAACTAACAATGTTAAGCATCTAAAATCCTCTATTCTCTAACAACAAATAAATGAAGGGACCTAGGTAGGCTCCATGACAATCAAAAATGGTTGTTCTTGGTGTTCCAAGAACCTAGGAATGAGGGCTAGTCAAAGTTGGGCTACAAGACCCTTTTGACACCTCCCATATGACCTAAGCACTTAGGAAAGAGGCTTAACTCTTCAAGATGATGAACTCTCAAGAAAACAAAAGGCAAGCTCTTAGTCTATTTTGCTATATGCTTTGCATTTGCTTTCTCAAGGAGTTTAGGTGTAGGTATAAAGGTAGAAGGAGGGATCCTTATATAGCCCAATGGATAAAGGAAACACTTCATCCCTTTGCATGTGGGATAAAGGTAAAACAAGATTAGGAATGGATAAGGTTACTTTATAAAAGGTAACCTTACTTGGGAAGGGTTTAACATATGCTTAGCAAGTCATGGGAGTTGGGGGTGTTTTAATTAATCAAAGGTGATTAACTAATAGGTAGATGTAAGCTTATAGAAGCTAATTAGAGGAATATTAGTACGATTTAGGCTATTAGAAGGGGATTAAATCAATTAAATATTGATTTATTGGTTAAATGAAAGGGAAATCTAATTAATTAATAATAATTAATTAGTCTAGATAGAAGGGGTGATTAATTAACGGAAGGTCGTTAATTAGGGTGTTTGTTGGATAGGTGACTTAATTAATTAGCGTAGTGTAATTAATTAACGATGATAAGAGAGAGTGCAAGAACTTTTGACGATATGTTGTCAATTTGCAAGAAGGGAGATAATTAGCGCAATTTAAGTATTTAAATTGCTCGGGCATAATTATGGGTGTCTACAAGGCAAAAATGGTTTTGCTTTATGATTTCAAGCTTCTGTGTCATCCTAGGAAGTTAAAAGTCCATTAGTTGGGCCCCTACATCATCTCGTACATCCTTGATTCAGGCACATGCCAGTTGCAAGTGTTGGATGGGACGAGATTACCAGGACACTTCAATGGGAGTAGGTTGAAGCCCTACTATAAATAAGTCTTCTTGGTGTTTGTAATAAGGTAGTATTGCTAGTTAGTTTAGGATTTCCTTTAGTGCTTTTATTTTCTTGTGTTTCCCTTTCTTGTTGTTGTTTTGTGTTGCGCCTTGGGCACCAGTAACCTCATTACTTTTTCAAAGGTTGTGAATGTGCAAAGGACCGCTCATCATTTTAGTGTGGGGTGGAATGAGGTGGAAGAAATTGTAAAGTGTGAAGCACTAGGAAGGATTGCATTGGAAATCCTGGTTGGATGGCCCTAGGAAAGGAAGTGCATGGAAGGAAAGGTGAAAAAGGATGGTTGGTGTCAGGGTAAGGCTACATTGTGGATCCACGTACAAGAGAGGAAGAAGCGCAAAAGCAACATGAGGTAGGTGAGAGCAAAAATCACGACGGAAGTACCTTCAGTGCTGGTGATGCGCGCACAAGATTCTCCTGTCAAGATGGATTGATTACATGCCGAAGGTTGGGGATTGTCTCGCGTAAGGTGGGACGCATGAGTTGGGGCGCTAGAGTCCAGCTTAGTGGAAAAATTCGCAATAAGTGTTGAAGTACGGTGGTAGGTGAAGTAGCATTTAATGCTAAAAGGTGGGAAAAACTATAAATAGAAGGTTGAGCACTTCATTATGGACATTACGAATATGAAGGAAGAGATTTTGCGAACTAGGGTTTCCAGAATTGATCCGTGTGAAGAAAAATTGGAAAAATTTAACCGTAAGTGAATAGCTTGGATCTATAAACCAGGAGGGAAATAGTTCATGGGCGTAGAGAGATTTGTGGAGAAGCGTCGTCTTGTGAAAGGGATATTCCAGATAGGGTTTGGCAGCTAGGGCATAGGTTGAAAATGATTTTCTTCACAAGTTTGAGATCTAAGCTTGGAAAGGGTAGAGAAGCAGAGAAAGAGAAGTTGAAGTGCAAAGATAACCTACACAATGGCACCCAAGAAACTAGTCAGAACACCTAAGAAGGGCAAAAGCAAGGGCAAGGAAAACAACAAGAAACTACCACAAGTACCAATGAAGAATGGTATCTAGAAATGCAAGTACTCATATGGGGTTTTTCTTGGAAAGGAGTGGGAGTTCCATTTAAGAAAAATGATAGTAAGCGATTATAACCATCACACAAATGCGATGAAAAAGAAATGGCACTGGAGTCAATGCGTCTAAAAACAAGAGGACACCGTAAGGGTTACCCATCTATAGCGAAAAAAAGTAAAAGTGAAGTTGGAGAAGGCGGGATTGTTGTGACTCGTGAGTTTCCCTACTTTGGTAAGCCCGAGTGCCTCTATCAATGACTAATGTCGTGCGTACACGAAGACCACTTTCACTTCACAGGCGCAAGATGCGCATAACTCCCTAGCTGATTTCAAAATTCACAGTCTCATCGTGAAGGAGAAAGTATAGAGGACAACCTATGTGACAAAGAAGCCATCAAAGAAATTTCGCCGCATATGCATACAAGAAGGGGTCAAGGTACTTTGATATTGTGGATATCCAAGACCCGGTGACGAGAATGGCCGCACCCCTGGTAACCAAACTTAATGACTAAGAGAGGTGGACGTAAGTGAACAATTCATGGCTCAATATTTGCATAAGGATATCGAAAGCACCATCTATAACTGTGTGTGTACATCATGGATTAGATCATCAAAGAACGCGTAGGAAGGTGACAAGATACTTTTCAGCAATGTCCTCTTAACTATTGTGTTTTCAGAGATCAGAGTGCTAGATGGGGAAAATAATTTTGTTTGGGAGTACCCAGAGGAAGACCCCTCACCCGCAAAGAGATTTGAAAAATACACTTGCGAGCAAGCATGGCGACCATTCACAATGCGCGTCACGGAGAAGTGGTATACGCACTTGAGGAATGCGTTGAGGCGAGTGAAAGATCCTAGAACAACTTCAAAGTGCTCACAGAGGGAGAAGCTGAATTCATAGTATACTAACACTTCTGCATTGGCAAATTTAAGTTGGTTGGTGAAAGCATGAGCCCATGGTGTAAACTTCCATTTTCCTTCACCGCTCAGTACTTCTAGGTAGGAGTAAATAGATTCAAGGAATCCAAGAAGCTGAAGTTTGACCTTGGAAATATGGATTGGGACCACAGGGAGATGCGCAGGACGTTGGTCTACCCCAACAAGTGTGCGTATGTGGAAAAGTACGTATCACATGAAGTTCTAGATGGTGAGGCCTCTGAATCTTCCCATTGCAGGGAGGTCCGCGGCATGTGTATACCTTCACATAAGGCCCAAGTTTTAGAAGGGCGCTTATCTTGAAAATGAGATATATATACATGAATACCCAACGGCGGTAAAGAAGACGCGTCCAAGAAAAAGGAGATGGAAGAGATAAATAAAAAGGAACCAAGTGTCCAATGTACAAAAATGGCGGGCGCCCCAAGAACAAGTGCTAGAAAAAGTACTTACATTTGTAGGAAGAGGTCCCTAGTCAAAGAGGAGAGAAAAGTCCCGAGAGAGGAAGAAGAAAGAGTTGAATCCCCTATCAAGTCAAAAGGTGATAAAGGAGGATGATTCGAGACAAGGAAAAATCGTGAGTGTAATTTTCTCCCCTTGGTATAGAAAGGTAAAGAAGTCCTCCTAACTCCTTGTATTTTGCAAGTTATGGCTCGGTGGAGTTTGGAGGGAAATTTTCCCAAGGCGGGCCCGTGGGAAAAAATTTGGCACTTAGCCTTTTGGGGTCAAAGGGGCAAAGGGAAAATTTTGGCCCAAAATCCCACAAGGAGATGAGAGGGTGCCACGTGGTAGAGCGGTGGGGTGGAAGGACTTGAGTTTTTTTGGCGTTTGGTCAAAGTGGTCAAAGGGAAAATCCAAGCGAAAGCCCGCCGAGCAATGAGAAGACGCCACGTGTCTCTGTCGGTGGTGGGGAGGGGGGCGGAAGGACTTTGGAATTTTTCCAAAGTGGCTAGCGGCTCAAAGGTAAAAAGTGGAGTGCATCCCCGCCAAGCAACCAGATGGTGACACGTGTCCCGGAGTGGCGGAGGCGTGAGAGTTTTTGGAAAATTTTCCAATTTCAAAAAGGGGAGAATGATCGTTTGAACCCATGGATCAATGAGATGGTGCCACGTGGCAGCGTAGGTCGGGCCGGTGGAGAATTTTTGGGAATTTTTCCCAATTCAAAAAAGGAGGAAAAATTTTGAATCTCGGCCCGCGAACCCTAATTTTTCCCTAAATCTTCAGAGGGCCATATCTTTTGATCAGAGCTGGATTTTTGCATTTTTTATATCATTGGAAATTTGTTGAAATTCTCCACATGATGGACTATTCAATTTTTTTTTGGTGGAGTTTGGTGGGAGAAAAATGAGAAAACATCTTTGGCATGCAAAAAATAGAACTGACATTCAACCACCAAAATTAATGAAGTATGGGTCATTTTTTGGATCTGTAGAGCAATGTACTTTGGCATATGGGTTTTCCATGAAGCCCATCACTTTTAGGTGAAGATTGAAGGGATTTGATTGGTGGTTGAGCTCATAAATCAATTTTCCCACATTTTTGCTTTTCCTTCATTCTGCTTCGCCATTAAAAGCTAGTTTTGGCTCATTTGTAAAGGGTTGGATGTTTTTGTTCTTGCAGACTCCCCTCTTCCCCTTGGCATGTGAATTGAGGAGTTTCAGACCTTCCATGGAGATTGTGGCACATGTTTTTGCCTCTCTGCCATTGTAATGCATTGTATTAAACTTGGGAATGGTAATGCATGTTTTGTGAATGATCCTCAATCCTCTCATGTGTTTATCATTGTCTTCTGATCTTTCATTATATTTGGAAATATGTGCATGCTTTGGTGTTACATCTCTATGATCTGTGTTTATTTGCAAGACAAAAGTTCATCACTCCTTTGGTGTATCACCATTTTTACTTAGTTTTGTTTCCTTTTGCATCCTTTATCTCTGTCTCCTTGGAATTTAGAGTAGGATTTAGCATTGAACCTCTACAAAATTCATGCATACACCTAAAAAGAGGGGTAAGAACCAACTTTCTCTAGAGATTTTTCTCACCTTGCAAGGTCCCACACCTTGGAGAAAACTCAATGTTGTGCAATCACACTAAATGACCCAATTCTAGACTGCATAGATCTGAAGGTCATTTAGGGGTGTTGTAGATTTGCACTAATAGTTTTGGCATGCCCGGTGGGACCTTAGAGGTCTTCATCTTCATTACAACAAAGTTGATGTAATTGTTGTAAGTTTCTTGCTTGAAAGAGCCTTGATTTGCACATCTGGCGACTCCAAAAGGATAGAATCAACTGGTTTCAAGTAGTCCAAGCTTGAAGATTCATGAGAAGGATCCAAACAAGGTCAAGGACTAGAGAGGAGGGATTGTTTAACTATCTACAATTATCCCCAAAAAGAGGAGAAAGAGGAAGAAGGATTCAAAGGTCTCCATCTCCACCAAATAGAACTCTATCAACTCCTCCACCTGGTAGACCTTTCATCCAATCAACAAGGGTTCTCAGGCCAATCAGAATGGCACAACCCAATCCTTATGTCAACTTTACTAGCAGCAGCCCACTTGCTCTCAATGCACAAAACCTAGTTCCAATTGCAGCATTGAAGAACATCCCATACTTTACTGGAGAAAATCAGACCACCCTGGTGATCATGTCAAAGACATTGCTAATGTTTGTGCAATCCATGAGATTGTTGAGATGTAAATTCTTTGTCAAATTGTTGGCATCTTCATTCAAAGGGAAAGCCTTGCAATGGTTAGGAGCCTTGAGGTAGGCTCTATCCAAAATTGGAACCTAGTTGTGCATAACCCTCCATAACCAATTTGGAGAAAGGGGACAACTTGTCTCTATAGAGAGCAACTGACAACTATCAAGAGAGCTCCCAATGAAAAAGCTAATAGACTTCAATTTCAGATTTCAAAGAACATGGGATAGAATCCCATTGGTAGTGAGGCCAACAACTCAAGGTGCTTTCTTATACTTTCTCAAGGCTTTAAATTCTGACATTTCTATGTTGATCCAATCCATGGGAGGTGTAACTAACTATACCTACTGACTTACAACATCACCATTAGGGTTGAGAATTGTTTGATCCAAGCTGGTAAACTTGCACCTAGGCCTCCTATGCCCTTATATCTAGAGTTGGAAAGCCCAAGTACTAGTCAAGCACCTACTTTAGCTCCTATTCCCACTCCTAGAAATCAGAGTTCAAATGAAACTTCTACTTCATCCTCTAGTGCCTCAAATGAGCTTCAAGAAATTATGAAACAATTGCAAAATTTGGGCAATGAGATGGTTACGCTCAAGAGGCAGCAAGCTCAAAGTTTTAGGCCTTCTTATCAGCCTCAAACTTAGCCTAATAGACAACCATATCAGCCTAATAGGCCACCCAACCCAGCTGCAAATCAAAATCAAGTAAGGCCTCCTGCCAATAGACCATTTCAGCCCTATAACCCCAATGTTGCATCCACCTCTAAAGCCTTAGTGCCAGTGCAAAATAATATAGCTCAAGAGTATGATTGGTGTTTCCCATGCAATGAACCTCACAACCAATCTATGTGCTTCAATGGTGCTTTGAACCAAGCTTTGATGGTGACAACAACTGGTGTAGAGAGTGAGTGAGTGAGAAACAAACCAACAACAAGGGACATCTCAACAAGATACAACTCCAAATGAGACTACACTTGTGAATTGGTAGGCTGAAGATTTTTTTGTGGTATGAATCAAACACCTTCTCAGAGTGTAGCAGCTAACACATGGTCAAAGAAGAGGAATATTGGTGAAGGGAAGTCATTAGATCCAAGTGATTCACAACCTTCCATCACTCCACAAGGTGTTGGCAAGAAAAATGTAGTTCCAAATGTGCAAGGACAGCCCAAGCCACCTTCTAGACCAGCTCAAATACCAGTTGTTGTAGCCCATGTACAAGAAAAGAATGTGTAGACTAAAGGGCAAGCAAAGAGATGGTTCATCCCCATTTAACATCATTGAACAAATGAAGAAGACCAATGTGAACATATCTATGTGGGAGTCACTATCCATCCCAGGACAAAGGGATCTATTACAAGCTGCCATGAAGAATTGGTCAACCTCAAATCAGCAAGCTCATATGCAAGAGAAGGTACTCACAAATGCTACTCAGAGAGGAAATCTTGGAGGACAACAAGGTAAAATTTTGAAGCCCCCTCCATTCTATGTTTCATTGATCATTGGGGATAAACTAGTACATAATTGTATGATTGATTCTGGGGCAAGTAGTTCCGTGATGCCCAAGCAAATAGCTGATCATTGGGCCTTCAATATGAAGTCATATCCAAGGGGGTGGTGCAATTAGATGGGACAACAATAGCAATAGTTGGGGTAATTAAATATTTGAGCCTTACTTTGCATGCATGCCCCAATGTCACTATTTTGCAAGATGTGTCGGTGATAGATTTGCCACCACTCTTTGCCATATGTTTGTCAAGGGATTTCATAGCTAGAATTGGAGGCTACCTATCTTGATTGGTCACACATGTTGTTTAGGACAAGGTATGGAGCCAAGGCCACAATCAGGTCTGAACCTATTGCAAACTTTCACATTGAGCCTCATACTCCAAGCCCAATCAATGCCAATTGTTCAACGTTTGATCAAGAGGATTATCCAAGCACACATGAAGCTGACACCAAAGTTGGAAGCATTCCAGATTTGACTCTTGATGAATGGGAAAGCAAGGTACATGCTTTTGATCCCTACAAGGAAATAGAGGAATCTGAACTAGGAGTCTATTACATGCATGAAGAAAATCAGCCTCTTCCTAGCATCACCAAGCAGACCATAAAGATGACAATGAGGTATGGTAGTTGTTCTTTGATGGATCAAGAAGTAGACAAGGTGAGGAGGGGAGCTATGCTTGTTTCACCTCAAGGCATTAAGTATTATTCAGCTTTTAGATTTCAGTTTGCATGTTCTAACAACACTGCTGAATATGAGGCTTTGATACATGGATTACATTGGTCAAGGAAGAGAGGCATCAAAAACTTACAAGTCTTTGGTGATAGTGAGCTGATTGTTAATCAAGTTAAAGGACAACATGCTGCCAAGAATGACCTACTCAAGAGTTATAAGAATAGAGTGTGGGACCTCATTGAGGATTTTGAGGGCTTTGGCATCAACTCCATTCCTAGGAAAGAAAACCAAGCTGTTGATAGGCTTGCAGTAGTTGGAGCAACCTTTGATGTTGTGGAAAGTATCAAAAGAGATAAAATGCAGCCAAACATCCATGTGATTGTGAGGCCATCAGTGCCAGACAATAATGCAAGTTGGCAAGTGTTTGAGAGTGACCAACAAATCATCAATTTCTTACAAGAGGAAGTTGAGTTCTCAGCCAAAAATCAAGAAAAGTTAGAACAAAAAGTATGGTGATCAAGTGGTACAGCTGAGAACCAACAAACTACCAAAGGGACTTGTGACTTTAGAGTCTATTTTCAATCCTAATGATCAATTTAGGAAGGAGAAAGAAAACATCCAAGTCAAGGGAGAGGATTCAGAACCCATCTCAGTTGGAGAAGGCAAGTCACTTCAAATTGGTAAAGTGGCAACCGAGCAAGAAAGGTATGAGTTCATGCAACTTTTCCAAGAGTTCCGGATGTATTTTCTTGGAGCTATGAAGACTTGAGGGTTTCAATCCCAAGCTAGCTCAACACACAATTGAACTAGATCCAAGTGCTAAGCCCATCAGGAAAAAACAGAGACCGGTCAATCCTCACATTGAGCCTCTCATGAAGAAGGAATTGAATAAGTTAATAGAGGCAAGTATCATATTCCCCATCAAGCATTCAAGTTGGGTTGCAAACTTGGTTCTAGTTAGAAAGAAGAGTGGAGAAATCAGGTTGTGTGTAGACTTTAGAGATTTGAACAGAGCATCCCTCAAGGATCACTACCCACTTCCTTCTATGGAGCAGATTTTGCAAGTTGTTCTTTAGCTCGAGAGGTTTTCATTGCTAGATGGTTATTCAGGGTATAATCAGATCATGGTAAAGGAAGATGATCAGTTCAAAACAGCCTTCACCACCAAATGGGAACCTATGCATATAGAAAAATGCCATTTGGGTTGTCTAATGCCGGAGCTACTTTCAAAGGGCAATGGATATGGCGTTCAAGGGATTGATCAACAAAATAGTGCTGATATACCTAGATGATATTATTGTATTTTCTAAAAGTGCAGCAGACCATCTCTTTCATTTGAGACAAGTGTTCCAAAGATGTAGAAGATTTGGGGTATCCTTGAATCCCAAAAATGCATTTTTCTAGCTCATGAAGGCAAGCTCCTAGGCCACATTGTTTCCAAAGAAGGGTTAGTAATTGATCTAGAGAGGGTTGAAGCAATAAGAGCACTACCATTGCCAAGGCATAAGAAGGCTCTTCAAAGTTTCTTGGGAAGAATCAATTTTGTTGAAGGTTTGTTCCAAACTTTGTAGCCCTTGTCAAGCCAATAACTATGATGTTGAAGAAAAGTGTGGCATTCAAATGGATAGCTGAAGGTAAGGCAAGTTTTGAGGCAATCAAAGAAGCTATCTCATAGGCTCAACTCTCATTAACCTAGATTTCTCCAAAGACTTCATCCTTTATGCATTTGGTGGTGATGATACAATTTCTACAATTTTAGTACAAGTAGAACAAAGAAAATGTAGAGCAGCCAATTGCCTTCTTTAGCCAAAGCTTGGAGGACTATGAAGTAAGGTATTCCTTCATTGAGAAGCATGTTCTTGTAGTGATTAGGAGCTTGAAGAAATTTAAGCATCTAGTTTCAAACAACAAGGTTCAACTGTTGGTTTCTCATGTGGGAGTTAAAGACTTCCTCCTCAACAAAGATCTAAATGAAAAATGTGTAGGGTGGATTACTCATGTCATGGAGTATGACATTGAGATCAAAGTCACCAAGCTGGTATGAGGAAAGGGATTGTGTGAGCAATTGGCCTTGAGTCAACCAATTAAAGCAAGCAAAGAGAAGAATGTTGTTTTGGTGTTGCAAGACAACCAAGAACAAAGAGATATTCAAGAAGAAAATGGTGGTATGTTCACTCCTTGCTGGACCCAAGACATAATGCACTTCTTACAAATAGGCCTATGCCCTCCAGAGATGAACAAAGCCAAAAGAAGACACTTCAGATTGCAAGCTATTCCGTATGCACTTGTTGATGGTGTCTTGTTCAAAAAGGATATCAATGGAGTGTTGCTGAGATGCATTGGGACAAATCAGATTGAGAAAATGTTAGAAGAGTTCCATGGTGGATCAGTTGGGGGTCATTTTTCTCCAAGAGTGATAGCTCTCAAGATCATGAAGGCTGGTTATTATTGGCCCAAAATGTTTAGTGATTGTTATGCATGGATCAAGAGGTGCAAGAATTGTGCATTCTTCAGGAGAAAGAGAGGTTAGCAACACTTCCATTGCACCCAATCTCAGTTGACCAGCCATTCATGCAATGGGGTTTGGACTTCATTGGAGTCATTAATCCAAACTCAAGCCAAGGGCACAAATGGATTCTAACAACAACAGACTACTTCACCAAATGGACTGAGGTGGTGGCACTCAAAGAGGAAAATGAATCTAGCATTCTAGACTTCTATGAGGGGATAACAACCAGATTTGGTATACCTACCACTATAATATCAGATAATGCATTGGCATTCATAGGATCAAAGGTAACTGAATGGGCTGTTAGAAATGGGATCTATTTGAGCACTTCATCAAATTATTACCCTCAAGGTAATGGCCAAGTTGAGTCCACAAACAAGAATCTATTAAGGATCATCAAGAGGACTCTTGATGAAAATCAGAGGACTTGGCACACTAAGCTCAAATCAGCTCTATGGGCTGATAGGATAACTCCCAAGAGATCCACAGGTAACTCTCCATTCAGACTTGTTTATGGGAGAGAGGCAATCTTGCCTATGTCACTTGAGTTGCCAACATTGGAACTCATGAAGCAATTGGAATTGTTAGAGTTTGAGCCCATGGAGGTTAGATATGTAGAATTGATGGAACTCAAGAAATCAAGAGAGCATGCAGCCCAAACAATGGAGAAGGACCAAGCTTTGATCAAGAGAAGCTTTGATAGGAAAGCTAAGGCTAGAACTTTCCAAGTTGGAGATTTAGTGTTGAAATGGGATGCAGACCGAGAAAATATAGGAAGGCATTCAAAATTTGATGCCATTTGGAGTGGCCCCTACATAGTCACAAAATGCAAAAACAACAATGCCTTCCAATTGTCTACATTGGATGGTGAGGAACTATAGATTCCAGTTAATGGAATCCATCTAAAACATTGCTACTAGAAGGGAAACTTCTCACCTTGTACATATTAGCTTAGATTTTTTTCATTCCTCCAAGTGCTTATGCACATTGTTTTGTTGTAGCTTAGATTTACATTTCCCTAAGTGCTTTGGCACAAGTTTTTTGCCCCAAGGATGCATCTTTTGTAGGCCATGTTCCAGATCAAAGTAATGTTCTACTCTCACAATCTTCATTTTAGAGATTTTCTAATGAATTGAGAGTAACAAGTAGTTAAGTTGATGACTCCATTTCCCAATGGATTGCTTTAGGCAGCTGGTCACTTCATCCAGTAGGTAGATGACCCCTCTGAGTCACCAAAATTGTTATCCAAAATAAGCCCCCTGCTTATTTTGGCTAACTTGTCTTCATTCTTTCCTTCCTTGTGCCTCAGTCAAATTTTTACACATTTTAGGCACTCAAAATTTTTCTAGGTATTGCTTCATCAGATAGAGAATTTTCTCCCCTTTCTAGAAAGGTAAAGAAGTCCTCCTAACTCCTTGTATTTTGCAAGTTATGGCTCGAGTGGAGTTTGGAGGGGAAATTTTCCCAAGGCGGGCCCGTGGGAAATTTTTTGGCACTTAGCCTTTTGGGGTCAAAGGGTCAAAGGGAAAATTTTGGCCCAAAATCCCACAAGGAGATGAGAGGGCACCACATGTGGTAGGTCGGAGTGTGGGGTGGAAGGTTTGAGTTTTTTTGGTGTTTGGGGTCAAAGGGTCAAAGGAAAAACCAAGCGAAAGCCCGCCGAGCAATGAGAAGATGCCACGTGTCCTGTCAGTGGGGAGGTCGGGGTGGTGGAAGGACTTTGGAATTTTTTCCAAAGTGGCTAGCGGCTCAAAGGTAAAAGTGGAGTGCATCCCCACCCAAGCAACAGATGGTGCCACGTGTCCCAGAGTGGCGGAGGCGTGGAGTAATTTTGGAAAATTTTCCAAATTTCAAAAAAAGGGGCGAGAATGATCGTTTGAACCCATGGATCAATGAGATGGTGCCATGTGGTAGTGCAGGTCAGGCCAGCGGAGAATTTTTGGGAATTTTTCCCAATTCAAAAAGGAGGAAAATTTTCAAATTTCGGCCCGCATGAACCCTAATTTTGCCCTAATTTCACCTATTTTTCCCTAAATCTTCAGAGGGCCATATCTTTTGATCCAGAGCTCAGATTTTTGCATTTTTATATCATTGGAAAGCTGTTGAAATTCTCCACATGATGGACTATTCAATTTTTTTTTGGTGGATTTTGGTGGGAGAAAATGAGAAAACATCTCTGGCACGTAAAAAATATAGAACTGACATTCAACCACCAAAATTAATGAAGTATGGGTCATTTTTTTGGATCTGCAGAGCAATGTACTTTGGCATATGGGTTTTTCCATGAAGCCCATCACTTTGTAGGTGAAATTGAAGGGATTTGATTGGTGGTTGAGCTCATAAATCAATTTTCCCATGTTTTTTGCTTTTCCTTCATTCTGCTTCGCCATTAAAAGCCAATTTTGGCTCATTTGTAAAGGGTTGGACGTTTTTGTTCTTGCAGACTCCCCTCTTCCCCTTGGCACGTGAATTTGAGGAGTTTTAGACCTTCCATGGAGATTGTGGCATTTTTTTTTTCCTCTCTGCCATTGTAATGCATTGTATTAAACTTGGGAATGGTAATGCATGTTTTGTGAATGATCCTTCAATCCTCTCATGTGTTTATCATTGTCTTCTGATCTTTCATTATATTCTGGCAATTTGTGCATGCTTTGGTGTTACATCTCTATGATTTGTGTTTATTTGCAAGACAAAAGTTCATCACTCCTTTGGTGTATCACCATTTTTACTTAGTTTTGTTTCCTTTTGCATCTTTATCTTCTTTATCTTTGTCTCCTTGGAATTTAGAGTAGGATTTAGCATTGAACCTCTACAAAATTCATGCATACACCATGATCCAAACAAGGTGTTGCACATGCGCTTCCAAAGCATAGTACCAACAGATCAACTCTTGGCAATGAAGTCATTTGATGAAGAAGGTGCATACCCTCAGACAAGGAAAATGCTTTCTTGGGAAATTGAGTCCCACATCGATGAGCCTAAGCCAAGGGGAAAAATTCAGATTCCTTAGTCAAAAGGAGACAACCCCTTGGTGAGCACCGATCAGCTTTTGGATGAATAAGTTTGTAATGCGTTGAATAAGGTCTCGGTTGAACTGGAAGCCAGGTTATTTGGGAGGAATGACAGGGTAAAATTTATAGAGGTAGAGATAGAGAAGAGGGAAGAAGATATAGAAGAAAGGACCAAGGACTTAAAGCAGGAGGAACTAATTAGTGTGTAAATAAAGTGTGAAATAAGGGAAGAAAAGGCAAGGGTACGCAAGGTATACAAGAAGTTAGAATCCATCATAGGTGTCATTGTTTTGAAGCATCCGTACCTAGAATGCCTACGTAAAAGTATGGATCTTCCCTTGAGTGCCTTGAAGACTTAACACACATCCTCACCATGGAGAGGCAACCTCTGGCCTTAGAATCTGTGGAAGAAGTAGCAGCGCACCTAGAAAAGGAGGAAAATTGAAGGTTGTAGCAATCATTGCGAGTACAACAAGGTTCTTACTGATGTGAAAATTGCTACCCATACTGCTGAGGCCGTGTATGAAAATTGTGCAGACAGAGATAGAGTGGCGAGTATCCTGGTCACCACTCATGAGGTAGAGCTCAAGGAATTCCAAGAGAATAACAAAGGAAATAGAGCGGAGCGGGAGAGGATCCTAGCCGAGGTTGAGAAGAAGTCAGAATCCATTGAAACCTTATGAGGTTCAATTAAAAATCGGCTGAAGGAGTTGTACCCATAGATTACAAGAAGGATGGATGCGCTTGAGGACGTGGGAAAGGAATTAGAAGGAATGGTTGAAATAATAAACACTCGAGGAGATGGACTGGGTTTTGAGGAGGTAAGCGCCTAGTTGGTGACCTCTGCCAGAGAGCACAAAATGAAGTCGATGCCTAGAACAAGTTGGAGGCTGACTTGCAAAGAGATTTTCCTATCTTGTTGTAGTAATGCCAACACTTCCCCATTCTTTCATCTTTCCCAAATTCTTCATTCCCTTATTATTTTCCCAAGACGATAAGTCTATTGTAATTCTTTCTTTTCTTTTCTTTTCTTTGAAGAAGTGTTCTGACGGTGGAGAATAGGTAAAGTGTGGGGTGATTTTGGTCCGCTAAAAATATTGACTAAGTACAAAAAGGTACATGAGCATGTAAGGCCTAAGTTGAGGGGTGGGCGCGCAAGGAGAAGGTGTATAAGGCAGTGTTCTAGGAGGTTTTAGAAGGACCCATGATATGCGCTGATAGAACAAGGTCTTGGGACTTAGGCATATTTGGCGTATCGGGCAGGACATGAGAAAAGCATGACCCGCATGCGCATGATGAATGGATAAGGTGCCAGCCTGGTGATAGGTTGGCCTAGGAAGGAATATACCCTGCGTTGGAAGATTCTAGAAGACCATCATGGAAAGGAGTGGAGAGCTCAGGCCTGGAGGAGCATGCTCCCATGGAGGACCACATTAGGACACTTGGCGATGGATCTGAAGCCTCAGAAAGGTGGGTTGGTAGTTCAAGAGGCCTATAAATATAAGTATTCAAAGAATAGATAACAATATCGTTTGAGGCATATTATTGAAAATGTTTGGAATGGTAAAGAGGAAGCTTATTGATGTTTTGTTGACTTCAAGAAAGCCTTTGACATAGTTCCTAGGAAAAATTCATGAGATAGAATGAAGGAGTTTCGTTGGGCCCTAAAAATATTGACTATACAAAAATGCGCATGAGCGCACAAGGCCTAAGTTGAGGGGTGGGTGCATAAGGAGAAGGCACGCAAGGTGGGGTTCTAAGAGGCTTTTAGAAGGACCTGTGATATGCACCAGAGAACAAGGTCTCGGGACTTAGCCGTATTTGGCATATTGGGAAGGACACGAGAAAATCATGACCCGCCTACACATGATGAATGGATAAGGTGCCACTGACGATAGGTTGGCCTAGGAAGGAATATACCTTGCGTTGGAAGCTTCTAGAAGACCATCATGGCAAGGAGTGGAGAGCTCAGGCTTGGAGGAGCATGCTCCCATGGAGGACCACATTGGGACACTTGGCGATGGATCTGAAGCCTCAGAAAGGTGGGTTGGTAGTTCAAGAGGCCTATAAATACAAACGCCCACAGAAGAAAAGGGTAGTAGATCAATAAAGAGCGGAGATCTACAGAAATGCTGTGAGGAGTTATATTGGGTTGGGTAGATAAAATATAGGAGAAGGATGCATCAAGGGGCTTGGGATTGTAAATTTTATTTTTGAGAGCTAAGGGATGTAAATCTAGTTATGATGTATGAATTCGGTCTACCATACTGTGATGTTCTGTAATGGATCTAATGGATGTAATGAGGTTACCAACTTATTTGAATATGATCATTAATGATTATGGTCCATACATATATCTTTATAGTTTTGTTTCATGTATGTTTATGGAATGAGTATGAATCCTTATGCATTTTCCTTTCTGTTTTGGTTCAGTCCTGTAGTCTATTAAGTATCTTTCTATCTAGAATGACTGCATTGGTCTAGAATCCGTTATGAGCTCTATGATGATTGCATGTCTCGTTTCCACTCACTCTCCTTTAAGTTCCCATCATAAATTATGTTTCCCACTAAACTCATGTAACGGAGAGACTCGGCACCCGCATGTGCCTCGGGTGAATGCCCAAATACCATTGGATGATAAGCCGACACACATGGGATTCCCTTATTCTTTGGTGGGTGTAAAAATGACTACAAGTTTGGTATCCCGTGCATCACAGATTATTTGTTCATATACTTTATGAAAAGGTACAAGTCAAAATTAGAACTCAAACTAGTATCTTAGAATTTTTAGGAGTGATATTGGGGTTAAAAAAGGATGCCCATTATCACCTACCTTATTTGGCTTATATATCGACAAACTTGAGGAATGGTTAAATATGAAGAGTGAAGATGGTGTTCTCTAGAGAGTACATTGTAAGAATCATCCTTTATGATGATTATATTATCTTCATTGCTAGGTCTAGATCTGCTCAAGACTTTCAAAAACATTTATGTGCGCTTGAGCACTTTTGCAAAGAAGTGGGGATGCAATTCAGTAGTAATAAGACCAAGATTATGATCTTCTCCAATAGAAAGAATAGAAATCAATATGACTTCTATTTTGATGGAAATATTTTAGAGGAAGTAACCAAATATAAATATCTTGGGTTCAACTTTAATAACAAGATCAGTTGGGATATTTGTAGCAAAAAGAGAATTTTAAAAGGGTGGAGGGCTTTTTATGCTTTCCAAAACAAATGCAGAGAGGCTAAATTATGGGATTGGAAAACTATGCAGACTTTGTTTGGGATTTTAGTAACTCCAGTGGTGCTTTATGGATGTGAGTTTTGAGCTAGCAACATTTCAAACTAATGGTGGAAACAATTTGAAAGGATTTAAAAACATGATTACTAGCAAGTTCAAATTAAAGATCTCAGTCCCATATGATATTTTTCTAGCTGAAATGGGGTTGTACCTCTAGAAGCTATTATTATGGTTTGTATCATAAAATATTTAAAAAGGATCAAGAAAATGGAAGGTAGCAGATGGCCTAAGGTTGTCCTCAATGAGTTTTGGAGAAAAGAAAGAAGTCATGGATGAATCAAAACAACAAATGGCTTAAAAATGGAACATTTACTTGAATACATGTCCTAATAATAACCAAGAGATAATTTTTTTGTTATAGATAAATTCCACCAAGTTATGTGGGGAAGCCATTAGGGAGAAAGAAGAGGTATTATTTGGAGGAATTTAACTCTACATGTGATCTTCAACAAAAGGATTTTATAGGGGTTGATATCCGTGGAAAGCAAAGATCTTCATAGCTCAATTGAGAACTAATTCACATCATCTTCGGTGTGAAACAGGAAGATGGAATAGAACTAAAGAGGCATGGGAAGATAGAATCTATGTCTTTTGCATGTGCAGTGCGCAAAGTGGAGTCGAGAAACATTTCACGTTGGAATGTAATGTTTATAATGACATTAGGGATTAGTTTTCTAGCATGTTAGCTACTGCATCCTTTTAAAAAAAATTAGTGAGAATATGGTTGGAAAAATAGGAGAGATGATTATTAAACTCATCAACAAGATATCTGAATACCAAAAAGATATTTAAAAAGCTCTGTTATCCCATAGGTTGTCTTTAGTAGCCTCGTGGACGTTAAAATATCTTCTTCTTCTTCTTTTTAAAAAGATAATGTGTTTCTCTGACTATTTTAAAGAGGAAAATACAGAAGTTTGACTTTTCTCGTCTAAATTTTTTTGGAATAAGGGTAAAGTGAGGGTTTTAGAAGGTCCCACAACCTTTTACAAAAATCCCAACTGGCTAAATAGAGTGATGAAAATTACATTAGTGATACCCGTGAGAATTCCAAAAAAAACCGAACAACCGAACAAAATGGAACAAACGAAACAAAAGCATAGAAAAAGTACTAAAGATCATAGGAGCTTCTTCAACTCTTTAACAATATTCTTAGCGTGGATGGAACCAGACTCTTCGGCCAATAGATCAGCAAGGGCGATCAGTTCAGAGCAGTCTTTGATAATAGCAGTCCTGGTATTGTCAGTATAAGCTTCCCAAGCCTTCAGGATAGTGAAATATCTCTGGAGTTTAGCCAGGATAGAAGACACCAGATCCACTTGGCTATCCTCAGGCTGAGTATTATCATTATTAGTAATTACATCATTATCCCTCGAGTTTCTCCCAGCCTGGGTATCTTCCACTTTAGGATGAGCTTTAGTTAGCATATCATGGTGAATAATCTCACTATCGACCATTTTAACTTCAGTCGATCCCTGGTGAACAATCTTCCCCTCAATGATAAACTCCTCTTCCATGTCCACAGTCTAGAGTCAAGGGAGTCTAGATACAATGTAGCTAACCCAGAGATATTTTGAGAGAAGGAGATCCGAGCTAGAAACTGGGGAGGTAACAGGAACCAAAGGATCAATAATAGGGAAGTTGAGACATGGTGACCTGGAGAAAGTGGCGGGGAGATGACGACATCAATAGAAATAACACCTTCGAAGGAAGAACCCACAATGGAAACCTCATAATCGGAATAAGATAAAACTTATAGACGGTGATGCGACAAGAGGTGGGGCAGGAAGTGGGGAAGGAAGAGGAGACAAGGTGGGGGTGCGGTGGAACTTTCCAGATTTAACAGGAAAACAAACAAGCTCCACAGGGGAAGAGACATATTAAAAGAGGGGGTAGAGAATGCATTGATGGAGAATGGGGCATTCTCCTTCTCGGGATTGATTGATTGAGTGTTCCAAAGACTGGTATAAAAAGGCAAAAAGATTGATTCTTTTCCCCAATGTAGGTGGGAAAGGATGAAAAGATGGGGCCCGAAAACTAGCCTATAATGTCTGTCAATTATAAATCATCTCATAATAACTTCAGCCACTCTGTTCCATGGGGGATGCAGGGACTCCTACCCATAGCCTGAGAGATATTTGGTTAGATTTTTCCCTTGTTGATGAAGTCATGGAGCTCTACTTTTAAAGACCTCTTGAAGTAAACCACCATAGAAGTAGGTAAGCCAGTCACCGAGGATATGGCATTGATATAAATGGTGAATAAAGTATTACAAATTTTAACCCTACCCCTCGACCAGGTAGCCAAGACCCCATAAGAGACAGTAGCCGAATAACCTGAAATTCTTTCCAAGAAAGTAGTGATGCCATTGTCTTTTAAAATATTCCAAACTTCTTCATCATCCTGTAATTCAACACAAGAGACTGGTTTGATTCTTTTAAGCTGACCACCCATGTTAATAATCTAGTGGCGATACAGAGGTGAGATGCCTCGAATTGAATTTAAATAGCTCATTTAATTTGTGTGAGGCTTCCACGTCAAGTGTCCACCTGTCCTTGTCATGATTATGATGTGAAAAGGCACATTTGAAATCAAGATCTGCCTGAGTGGTATAACTCTCGTCATATGTGCCAAGGCCCTTTGAGTGTTGCATCATCATAATGGGGTAATTATGTCCACCGCCATCATAAGGAGTGGAATCCTTATTGTTGATTCTGCTGACATCAGGAGCAACATAAAACCACCACAAGAAATTAACTAGAAAAAGAACAGTCATTATGAATAATTTGAAGGAGGTCATCAGGAAAATTTCCTAACCAAGTTTGTTGATTGTCAAGGAGGACACCAATATTAGCCATGCAGTCTGCCACCCTATTTCCCTCCCTGTAAACATGCTGGAACCAGATTTTCTAAAAGTTACTTTGAAGGATGTGAATGTCAGCAATAATATTCTTGATAGTCCATTGGCCTGGGTCTTCCGAATTTAGGAGATTTATTATATTGAGAGAATCACTTTCAATAATTAAAGGGCCATTTCCAATTTGTAGAGTAAGTTCAAGCCCCTTAAGAATTGCTAAAGCTTCAGTGTGGTGATTGGTCCCAACGCAAATATTTGCAGCCGTAGCTGCAAGAGGACCCCTATTATTACGGAGAATTGCACCCCCACCAGACTTCCTGGATTTCCTTTAGAGGCACCATCCATGTTTAGCTTAATCCATCTAGGGGAGGGAGCCAAAAACTTGTAATGAGCCAATGCCGAGGGTTTAGTATTTGGTTGGATCGCAATCACCGACACCACTCCTTGTTGTCACAAAACTAAATTTTTGCTGATATTTCTTCCAGAGGAAATTGTTAAGATTATCTTGGAAGAGTATAGCAATACAATTGGCAACTTGCATGAAGGGTCCATGCTTTGCTCTTTGAAGATTCTCTTGTTTCTTTCCTTCCATATACCCCAGAGGCCATGCGGAAGGATAAGCTTCCAAGCAAGAGAGAGGGTTGGGTGTGAAAAGGGGGAACACCATTGATTGAGGGCATCTTGAAGGGATTCGGGGAAAATCCAAACAACTCCCAAATGAGTCAGGAACCAATTCTAGATATCTTGGGAGAAAGGACAGTGAAGAAGGAGATGGGAGGACTCCAAAGCTTTACAACAGAGAACACAATGAGTAGGAAGAGAGAAGCCTCTTCTTTTTAGGTTTTCCCCTATAGGAAAGCATTCTTGAATGAGAGCCAGGAAAAAATCCCATTTTAGGAATAATTTCTTTGGGCCAAATGTTGTTGAGAGGAGGGCTAGAGCTGGTCCGAGGCTTGGAATCATAGGCAACTTTAACAATAAATGAACCAGAAGAGGAGAGGGGCCAAATACGATCATCAACAGGTAAAGAGAAAGGTATATAATGTGAGGAGAGGGTTGTTCTCAACTGTTTCAAACATTGACTCTGAGATTCACTGATACCCGTCTAGTCCGAAATATACCAAGAGGGAATTGAATTCGTCGATCTCCAGTAACCATTAACTTTCTTGCCATGACGATTAATGAGGGGTCTTTTGATAGCATCCCAAATAGGGTCTAGGCATAGAGGTTTATCTCCAATCCACCAATCCGACCAGAATTCAATTTTTCTGCCATTTCCCATCCTCCATTTGGTGCCAACATGTAAGAGAGGGAGAGAGCTAATGACCAAGTTCTAGATGGCAGAACCACATGGAGGAGAGGAGAGAAGGAAATCTCCTAAGTGAGTCAAATATTTGGCTCTTAAAAGTTGCACCCAGTGTGAGTTTCCATAAGCCACTTCCCAGCCAATCTTAGCCAGCAGGGCTTCATTCATATCAGCTATGTGTCTAATCCCAAGACCTCCCAGTTTGGTGGCTTACAAACTTCATTCCAAGAGACAAGGTGGATCCTCTTCTTATCTTCCACACCTAACCAGAGGAATATTTTTGAATCCTCTCAATAGCATTAATCACTGAAGAGGGCATTTTGAGTAATGACATGAAATAAATTGGCAAACTTTGTAATGTAGCTTTAACCAATTGAAGTTTTCCTGCCTGACTTAGAAGAGCTCCCTTCCAAGAAGCCAACTTTTTTTGGTATCTTTCAATGACCGGGTTCCATAGACTTTTAATTTGCTTTCCCTTGAAAAGAGGAATGCCCAGATAAGAGGAAGGTAAGTCCACAATTTTGCAACCAAAGATATCAGCAATCCTCCTTTGAGTTTGAGGAGAGGTGTTTAAAAAGGATATGCTACTTTTAGTGAAGTTAATCATTTGTTGAGAGGCATATTGATAATTTTCTAATATTTCTTTAAGAGCTCTTGCCTCGATCACAGAAGCAACACTCAAGAGAAGGGTGTTGTCTCGCAAACTGGTTGTGAGTAGCAGCAGGGGAGCGAGTGGTGATTTTGATACCAGATATAGCAACCTGTCTCTTGGCTGCCTCTAAAGCTCTGAGGGTGTCCGCCATTAACAAAAAGAGGAAGGGTGACAGAGGGTCTCCTTGCCTTATACCTCTGTTGTTTTTGAAGAAGCCAGTCGGGATGCCATTTATGAGGATAGAAAAACAAGGGGTAGCAATGCAAGATAAAATCCAGCTGCACCATTTGTTGTCAAAACCATAACTTATCAACACATGAATGAGAAAATTCTAGCTGACTCTATCAAACGCTTTTTGCATATCTAATTTAAGAATCATCCTGCTGAATTTTCTTGTTGGGCTGAGTGAATGGCTTCATGAACTGTAATAATACCACCCTAAATAAGCCAACCGCTAATGAAACCATTTTTTTGCATAGAGATGAGGTCATTCATAAGAGGTTTTAGTCTAGTAGCCAACATCTTGGTGATGATCTTATAAGAGGTATTGCAGAGACTGATCGGTCGGAAGTTAGCAACAGACTTAGAGCCTAGAGATTTGGGGGCTAGAGCAATGAAATTCATATTCCATTCTTTCAGAAGAGAATTGCTAAGCTGAAATTCATTCACCACGTTAAAAAGGTCTTGCTTGATGATTTCCCAAAAAAATTGGAAAAAGGCAATAGGGAATCCATCAGGGCCAAGGGCTTTATCCCCTTTCATAGTGAAGACAACTTTGTGTATTTCTTCCATAGAGAAGGGCTTTGTTAATTTTCCATTCATTTCATCAAAGACTAATTTTGGAATGTGTTGTAGCATCTTTGACATAGCGTTTTCATTGGGGGGTTCCTCAACCTGTAGGAGATTAGAATAAAAAGAAACCAATTCATTAGAAATATCAAGATCAGAGGATAAAATATTACCTTCTGGGGTTAGCAGCTCTCTGATTTTGTCTCTACTTTTGTGCTTGGATGCTGTAATGTGGAAAAATTTTGTATTACGATCCCCCTGATCAAGCCAAAGAGCTCTTGATCTTTGTCTCCAATATGCCTCCTCTTCTTTCAAGGTGTTATGGTATTCACTAAGAAGAGTGATTTCTTGTTTGTGAAGATGCTCCGTTCTGCCTTCTGCCTCAACATGTGCTGAGATGTTAGCAATTTCCTGAGTCAACTTTTGTTTACGCAACTTGATGCTACCGAACACTTTGACCTTCCAAAGCTTAAGTTGTTTTTTGATTTCCTTAAGCTTACTGGAGAACTTAAACATATCAGAGCCCTGTACTTTGATATCCCACCAACTCTTAATAAGAGGATCTAACTGGTTATTTTCAAGCCAGGCCAATTCAAATCTGAAGGGTGGATTTTTTGTATTTATCTTGTTGTTGGCACAAAGCATCAGGGGGCTATGGTTCGAGGAAGCTCTAGATAAAGTACTGAGAAAAAAGTCAGGATATAGTGAGATCCAATCCAATGATCCCATTGCCCTGTCAAGCCTGCTTTGTATATGATTTCTTCCAATTTTGTGGTTGGACCAAGTGAAGGAGGCTCATGAAGGTCCATATCTAAGAGTTCCTCACAATGTAAGAAGTCAACTAGAGCTTCCATGTTGGAGGGATTATCAGGGCTCCTCCTTATTTTTCAGAGGGGTAGAGAGTATTGTTGAAATCCCCCATGATAAGCACAAGGATATTGTCGCAGCTTCTTATGAAATTTGAAATATCTGCCAAAGTTTTTCACGATGAGTCTCCAGATTTGGAGCATAGACATTGATGGTGATCCAAGTAGAGTTTGAGCCTAATTCTTGGAAGAGAAAGCACAAGAAATTAGGATGCTATAAAAGACAATCACCTTTAAGAATTTTAGGATCCTAGAGAGTGCATAAGCCACCTGAATTACTAGTCGAGTGCTGGGTCACAAAGGATGCAACAGGCCAAATTTTCGAGAGACTGTCATCATTTTTAAGTTTAGTTTCCTATAGCATAATAATATTAGGAGAGTGGTTAAATTTCATATCCTTGAGGACCCTCCATTTTTGCAGAGAGTTGAGACCTCTTATGTTCCAAGAGATTATTTTCATTTTTTGGATTTGGATTTGCTCCCCACAACCATGGGGATGGTACTTTGGGTTCCTTGAGCCACATTCAGAGCTGATTCTTGTTGAAGCTTAACATTTCCCGGAGTACGCCCACACATTTTCTCAGTGCCTATATCAGGTTTCTTGTTTTCACTTTGGGTCAGAGGAAGGTTATTACTGTCATAAGAGGTTTGAGTGGATGGGGAAAGTAGAGAGTCAAAGAGAGGGAGGGTAGAAGGACTGGGGGAGAGGGATCCAACAAAAGGAAGCTCCGAGGAGAGAATCAGAAGAGGGGAGGGTGAGCAATCCCCTGGCAGAGAGGGTAGGAGGTGGTGGAGAAGGGGAGGTAGAAGAAATCGAGAACTCAGAAGCAACTGCAGAAAAGGGAGCAAGAGAGGAAACAAAAGGGGAAACAACCAAAGACGAGGGGAGAGGGGAAGCAAGAGGAACCTCCATGGGGATAACAACCAAAGAAGAAGGAATTTGGGGAAAGAGGAGCCTCCATGTGAACATCAAGGGTGATTTCACCTTCCTCAAGGAGAGAAAAGGGGTTAGATGTAGGGATGACAGGAGCCTCTTCAGGTATCACTTTTGGTACATATTTCCCTTTTTCTTGGGAGAAGCTTCATGGATTTTTGGTTTGGGTTGTGGCTTAGTGGGGCAGCTAGTTGCTTGATGGCCAATACTTTTGCAGATGGAACACGCTTGTGGAACATATTCATATTCAATGGGTTGTGTCCATATTCCAAAATATGAGAGAAGATCAATCGATTTTGGGAGTGGACAACTAACATCAACATTGACACAGAAATGAGCATGAATGAATCTAGTTTTAGCTTTTGTGGCCTGATCAATTGCTATAAGAGGGCCCATAGAAAGAGAAATACCTTCGATAACCGTTGGATCCCAAAACTCCAGAGGAAGGCCTAGGAGATGAACCTAGATTAGGGCCTGCGTCATGGTTTTAGTAAGCGGATTAAAACCCGGAGTCCATTTTCAAATGTAGAAACCTCTTTTGCCAAAAAACCACGGACCACCCAGAAGTGCACGAGAAAAGTCTTCTTTAAAGCTGAATGAAAAGAGAATGAAGTCGTTTGGCATGGCAAAAATTTCTATGGCACCACAAGGGTTCCATTTCATGCACGCCCATTTTTTGATATCTTCGAGAGGAGGTCTGGGACCCATCAGCTTACCCACCAGAGATAGGTCTCTAGAGGCAACAACCACCTCCGTGATGTGAGAGGGTATGTGAAGAGAGAAGGACCCTGCTGAGAGGACGGGTGACAACTTCTTCGAATGGGGTGCGAAGTGGACCCTTCCACAAACTTTTTCCATGCCTCGGGAGGAGGTCGAGGAGACAGGCCCCCAGAGGACACAGGGCGGGACTCCCTATCCAGACCAGAAGGTTCCGACATCAAAGCAAGCACCAGAGGTCACAAGAATTTCAAAATTCAGCGGGTTGGAAAGGCAGTGAACGAGAACCCTCCTTTCCTCATAACTTCACATGCAAGTGAATTTTATCATCTAATTGGTAGGCTATATGGTTACAAATTTTAAAAACGTTGTGCCCACAAGAAGAAAAAGAGGAGATCATCAAAGAATGGGTTTGGCGAATGAGGATGATAAAGCTCTCAATAATTGACTAAAGTGATGATTACGGTCTCATTCTTATGTTCATTATAGGAGACTAGTGCAAAGAAGAAATATTCATGTAAAACACTATATGGATGGTGCTCTCACCAGCTTTCTTCTTTTGTCACAAAAATCATTTATCTTTTAGCATTTTTAATCATGCCCACATAGTTATACTTTGATTTTTGTGGTTTGAATAATTTTTAGGTTTTTCGGGGTATTTAATTTTAGTTGGAAAATTTGTTGAGATATTTTTTCCTCTTAATGTTTCTTTAATTATGGAATATTATAATTGCAATTAATAAAAGACATGGTCAACTTCAAAAGCATTCACACAATTTCACCAAATGTAATCAATAGGTGTTCATTTTTATTAGTTCACATTTTCTAGCATAGTCCCAACCTTTTCCAAGATAGGAATTTTGAAACAGTGGTGTGGATATCCACCAAAGCATTATGGAGAAGGGGATTTTCTCATATGTTTTAGTTGCAAGTGCCTTATTAAATATGTATTCAGAGTATGGAAGAATGTGAATTGTTCAAAAAAAAAGCCTCAAAGTTATGTGACTTCATGGAATGCAATGATTATAAGATATGCAAAATAAGGGATCTTGAAACAATGTGTGGATATCCACCAAAGTGTTTTGGAGAAGGGTTTTTCTCACATGTTTCAATTACAAGTTCCTTGGTAGATATGTATACAAAACATGGAATCATGTGAATTATTTGAAAAAATGCCTTAGTCATGTGACCTCCTAGATTGTAATGATTGCATGATATGCAAAAAAATGGAAGCATGTGCACTATTTAACATATTGTCTCATAGTCATGTGGGATCCTAAACTACAATGATTGCATGATATACAAAAAGGGTTTTTTGAAAACACTTTAAAAACCTTTTTTGGATTTTGGGAATTTTCTCTTTGGGACTAGTTGACATTGATATTGATAATAGTCCTAGAGAGATCAGTCATGATCACCCTAATGAGGGTCGTCAATCCTCTTCATTTAAATGATGTCAATCCAGGATTGATGTCCATGGGAATCTGTAATAGGGAAAAGATCTCTGGAAAATAGTATCTTCTACCAAACTCCATACTTGTAGGAAATTAAAAGTAGACTCACACTTGCAAGAATAGAAAACTTGTGGGAATTTAAAGCACACTTGCATGAAATTAAATAGCACACTTTGTTTGAAATTAAATAACACACTTAATCTAAATCACATGTGCATGAAATTAAAGAAAACTTGCAAGAAAGTAAATTTTTGAATTGAAAATAAATAACAAACACAAAAAATCATGTAGGTGGACAAAAATATACAACAAAGGATTGTTTACATGACACGAGAAAAACAACAAAAATATGACAACAAAAAGAGAATCACATAATGAAGGAAATAAACACAAACACATTGATCCCTCTTCCTTAGAATGAGTGGCCAACTCATTCCTCGAAAAGTATTTCAACCAACACTAGTTCACAAGCTTGGAACCACAAATTGAGACTTAATTATTCAGAATAATGGAGAGTTACATCAAGTGGTGTCGGAAGTTGTAATTGTAATCCCATGCTTCCAACTAAATCCTTATTTTGTGTCAAACAACTCAATCATATAATTATTTAAGTCTTATCAATAGAGATCCTAATATATAAAAATAACATCAATCTCTAAAAAATATGGAGAGAGCTTTATTATGATCTAATCAAACTAAATCTAATTAAAATAGAATATTACATCAATATTTTCCCACAAATCTTATTTGGAGAGAAGAATATATTCTAATGTTTCATTATCAAACTAAAACTTCAACTTTGAGTGCCATTAAGTGTGCTTAAAGGAAAGTTTGAGCATTTAATTATTGAAATTTATCAATATTGTTACATGAAATTTTTTTGTTTGATGCAAATCAGTTCCATCACTTAAAAAGGATAATGTTATGTGAAGCAATCTGTAAACAAAGGCTTTCACTATAACAAGGTAAACCGCGTCAGACTTGTAATGAGAAAAGGGGCAAGGTTTTATTTTTATAAGAGGATATCATGGTTAATCACTTTTATATAGTTAAACGCTTTTGACCGAAGCTATAAACCGGAGTAAATTCAACTAAGATATAACAATTAAGCTCAAAAATTAGTGAACCAGATCCACCACACAAGAACACACTTCTAGTGCAAGAAATTTCGAACCAAAATGCACCACTATTAAATCTGCTTGCCGGTAGTGCCACCTCGGACATTACCACCCCGAACGAGGATCGTGCCTAAGTGGGATTTGAACCTGGGTGGATCCAGATACAACCATTCATCTTAACCAATCCACCCAAACCTCATCAACATCATGGTTAAATTATTTGACACAATTAAAAAAATTATAGTTTTGATTGCATTACAAAACACTTAGTTAAATTATTACATATGGTTATTTTGTTAACATTATTTAATTATTAAAGGATGGTCCAATACGATTTTATCGAGAAATATTTAATATCTATATGCATTTATTTGATGATAGACTATATAGTGGGGGACTATAGTCTTTCCGATTCAATATTTGAAAGGTGTAGGATGTTGAATTTACAAGACAACCGAGAAGTCACGTCATCACGATCCACAATCGTCAAGTTTCCCTCCCTCCACCAAACTTTAAAATTGACACAAGTTATACATTTTTCTTATTTTTAATTGGAAAATATTTGTAAAATTTTGAGTTTGCGATCACCTCCAACTTGTAGATTTAAAATATTAAAGTTATACAATAATGCAATGGGGGCGGTGCACGGTGTTTATGATTCGCATAGAGAAGTCATCGTTCAATGTAGATAAATAATATACTCAACATTTTTGCATAAATTTTGATAGGATAATATTGGAAACATAGTAAGTATAGGCTCTTATGCACCATCCTTCAAAAATGGAATTATTTGAATAATAAAACACAACAAAATTTGTGGAAAATTTAGAGAAAAAAATCGGCCCAAGGAAGGTGTGAAAAAGTGTTTTATAGGCATGCATGGGTGATGAATGACATGGATATGATTTAATGGAACGTTATGGCCTTGAATAAGTGATCAAGTGAGAAAAATCCAATTATTTTATCTCTTGTGTACACTCGGGAGCTTGGTGTTAGAGTAGGTATTTACCTTAGCTCATGTTCACTAGGTACTTGTTATCCAAAATTCACCCCCCAAGGTAATTTTGATAACATGCATCAAATTCTTTAGTCCCAAGCAAATAGATTGATTCAAGGCAAAAATCATGTTTCTGGGGTTCCCTCGGATTTTTTCTAACTCCCCTGTCCAAGAAGAAAACCGCAAGTTTTAAAAAGGTGTGAAAAAAGTTGCAAAAAACAAGCTCGGGGCAGAAAAAATCATGAAAAATGGCTAAGTCCTAGTCCTCGCAGCGTTCGGGACAGTTGGGACGAAAAGGCGCGAACAAATCCCCGAAAATCCACTAGGAGTCCGCGCGCAGCAGTTGGGACGTCGGGACACGCGGGACGTGAAAAGGCGAACCGGCCGAAAATGGAAAAAATCGCCAAGTTTTGTTATCGCGCGGTTTGGGACATCTGGGACAAAGGTACGCGAAAGACGCGGATCGGCCGGTTTGGCGCAAGTCAGTCCATTTCGGGCGGTTCGGAGAAATTTGTCCAGGAAGTCCGGGACATCCGGGCCAAAAGTACGCGGAGGACGCGAAAAGCCGAAAGAGCCGAGAGCGAATGAAATCTCGCCACGTGTCTTCACATAAGCGAGAACAAGGAGCCGAATCGGCCGAAGCAGGAGATTTTAAATGCAGGACAGCCGGGACAAAGGTACGCGTGGGACGTAAAAAGCGAAGCAGCCGAAGGCAAAGAACAAAAGTCAACGTTTGACCCGTGAAACTTCAAACGGCCATAACTTTTGACTCCGAGCTCCGATTTTCACAAAATTAGACTTTCTGGAACGAGCACGACGTCCTCTACGCCAAAAAATTGGATTTATTATTTTTAATGAGGGTAGATATATTTAAATAAAAGAAACATATTCGGCTCCAGTCAGTTAATGCTCATTCCCGTCAAATGACAGAAAACGCCTGCCAGACCCAAAATAGTTGCCCGCACTCAGAAGGCCATAACTTTTGCATTTCTCAACGAAATCACACAAAATTGGTACCGTTGGAATCGTGGCTCGAACCCAACGCAAAGCAATAAATAAATTCTAGATTTGATGAGAGATTGATCAAGATTTTTAACAAAACGTGGCCGGGTTCATAACAGTGTTTTATTTGGTGGTTGGGAGTGCAATTAAGAGGCATGGTCATCATTCTTTCTCTGCTGCAGCACCTGGGACAGTATGGGGAGCCTTTTGCAAGTAATATATAATCATTTCACTCCATTTAATACCTCTTACAGGTGGTTGAAGGACAGATTTCGGGATTTCTATTTTCCCTTCTCTTTCCCTTCTCATTTTTCTATAAATTGGAGTGTTGGGTTCATTGTAAGAGGGAGAGTTATTGGTAGCAAAGCTCTGTCAAAATTGCTTTGTGAAGCCAATGTGCTGCAGGCCCTTGTAGTGGACTCCTTGCATGGTGATCCAGGCCCTTATCTTGTAATAGATTGAATTGTGCATATCATGAAGCAATAAAATATCAGTTTGTGGATGTATCTTCCCCTGCTGTGCTTTCTTGCATTCTTCTTGCCCCTTTAATCTTTCCACAAGAATATTGTGTTTATTATATGTTCTTGCAGGGATTCATTATCATTTTGTATGCTTGGAATATTGTTGTGAATGCAATTTGCTAGATTATGGAGAACTGTCATCACCTCTTCTAGTGTGCACTTTCCCTCTGTATTTCACACCATTGGAGACTACTCTCACACCCTCCTTTTCTTGGTGTATCACCGCTTTAGTGTAGGCTTTCATTTTATGCATTCTCTCTCCTGGTCCCTTGGAAATTTAGATTAGAATAGTTAGTTTCCCTTGCATTAGAGTAGATTGTGGCGGTGTAGTTTAGGAGCAAGAACCAAACTTTCTTTCTCGGAGGTCTATCTCAAGTAGCAAGTCCCACAACTTGGAGATAGTACCCATGTTATCCAATCACACCGTGAGTTCAAGTATATGCACTTGTATAAACACAAGGGTGCTGTGATTCGTGATAATAACAGTACTTTATTTACCTTTATCGTATTTATCATCACCCACTTATGTGTGAGGATATTTCTTTTTATTTATATATTAGGGGATGTTATCTAGTTGTTAGGTATAGTTCTTTCCTTGATCTATGTTATTGACTAGATCCTTGATGTCTAGTTCTCTCATAAATAAATGGTCTTAACTAGTTCATTGATGAATAGTTATTTCCTTGATTTATGGCTTAATATAAGACCTTGACTAGTTCTTATATTGTTATTCCTTGCATATATAAGCAAGGCCCATTCTCATTGTATTTCATTGAGTTCCATAATAATATATGATATTGCTACTCATTTGTTTGCAAAGGTTTATGTAAATTTATTTTGTTGATTTAATTTCATCTTATTTATCGGTGTTTGATTAACATCTGTGTTCTTGGCTTGGTACGATTTGGTTATCGTTCCTTTTATGGTATCAGAGCAGGAGATTGTTATTGACATCGTATGTAAGTTTTGTTTTGTAAACATTTTTTGTATATTCACATATTCAGGATTTTTCTATATTTTGTTGATGCGTGAATTTTTATACAAAATAAATGCTTCTAGTGGATCCAGAAGGTGGAAAAACCCTAAGATTGATTGTAAACTCGACCATTTCTGGAGGAAGTTTTTTGGTTTTTTGTTGTGCAAAGAACATAATCCTTAGCCCTTAGCCATATGGTATGGTCATATGAGGGATTAAAGATTTTGATTCCTAATAGTAGGTGCTTAACTCCAACCCCCTTTCATTTTATTTTTGTGGTGAAGGAAAGAGCATTTTATTCTGTTTTAGTGGCAACTAAAATAAATAGTAGAGCATAATATTGAAAAGCTTGTATCTTTTGATCGGTAACTCGAGTTTTGAGTGTCATTTTTACAAAAGTGCTTGTTTTTTGTGCTCTTTCCATTGGAAATATTTATTTTGAGAATCATACTATAATTATAAAGTTCCATATTGTAACACACTCATTATAAAGTGCCAAAATCTAGGGGGCTCTTGTTGCATTGTTTGGGGCTCTTGTTGCATTTCTTTTGGTGATTTTTGAGAATGGTGTCTTTATCTAATTCTGCATTATATTATGTTGAGCCATTAACAACACATAATTAACACACATGAGAACCAAGAATGGAAAAAATAATCAAGCGAGAAATGATAATGGGCTTTAACTTATTTAGAAACAACCGGTGTTCACTAGAGAATATGAGAAATTGCAGCACCATTGCAAATTTGATGTGTCTATGGGTTTGATAGGAACTTATGTAAGTGATAGTATTTTGTTTCATTTGGAAAAATATGACTCTCTTTTCAAAATATGGGATAAATTAGAGGATTTATTTGGTAATGTGGATCATATGAGAACCATGCAACTTGAAATTGAGATCACCTCTCTTAATCGAAGATTTTCAAAAATTATAGACTATCTTGCCAAGTTCAAGCATTTTTGACACATTTGAAGGGGAGTGGAAGAGGTAAGAAATATTAAGAGTTCATTTACTTGATTCTATCCAATTTGAGAGGACCATTTCAAATATTTTCTTCTACCGTTTTCTCTAGCATGGATGCCTTAGGTGACAAATTCAAAATGCTCGACTTAGAAACATTTTGTGAAAGACTTACTAGGGAAGAATCTGAATTGTCTCACCTTGAGTCTTCCACCTCTCAAAAGGAATTAGTTGCATCTAATCCTAAGGGAAAGGGAAAACCAAAAATTAAAATCAAATCCACCCCTTCTCCATCTCAAAGTGCTCCTAAACCCAAGGAGTCTTATAAATCCAAGAGTAAGTCTAACCTTTCATGCTCTTTTTGTGGGGTAATGGTCATGAAGAGCATAGGTGTTATAAGTGAATGCAAGCCTTAGAGGATGTAGTCAAGAAACTATCTCTACTCCACCTCCTAATCAGCATGGCAAAGCACTTTTTTTTTGGATATCTCGGTCACCACTGCAAAAAGTTGGGTTATAGATTCTGGTGCTTCTCATCACATGACTTCTTCCAAGGAGTCTTTTGTTTCTCTAGGTTTGAGTTCTACTTCCAAAATTGTGGTTGGATATTCTTCCTTTCTTTTGTTGAGGGAAAAGGTGATATACAATTTGATGGTGGCATATCAAGATGCACTATATGTTCCTAACATCCCTACAAATTTACTTTATATATATCAAATTTGTAATTCAGTCGAGGAAAACAGTGACTTTTACACCACATGGGGAAAAATTAAGAACTTTGTTGGAACCTTATTCACTTGTTTCTCAAGGTATTGTTGATCATAGTTCTAGACTATATCACTTTGAGGGTTTTGATGACACTTCTTCTATAGGGACAAGATTGGTTTCTCATGCAGATTTAGAGAGTAAGCTTTGGCATGAAATATTTGGACATCTTAATTACAAATATTTGAAGGAGTTGAGCACTCATGGTATGGTAGATGGTCTTCTTAGAGTTTCTTGTCTTGAGGGAGTTTTCTCTGGCTGTGCATTATGGAAACAACACCAAGATCCATTTCCTAAGAATTTGTCTAAGAGAGCTTCTTCGCCACTTGAGCTTGTGCATAATGATTCGATGGTTTTCCTACCCCTCTTTCAACGGAGCTAAGTATGAACTTACATTTATTGATAATTTCTTGAGGCGTACTTGGATTTATTTTCTCAAGTACAAAATTCATATTTTCCACACTTCAAAGTCTTCAAGTCTTTGGTCGAGAAACAATCTTAAAGTCACATAAAGAACCTTCACACCGATGATGGGGGAGTACTTCAACAATGAGTTTTCTGATTTTTGGCAACTAAAGGAATTATTCACCAACATTATGTTCCTCATACTCCACAACAAAATGGCTTACGAGTGGAAGAATAGAACTTTAAAGGAAATGACTAAGCGTAAGATGCATTCTAGAGATTTACCTCCTATCTATTGGGAGGAAGCGAGTTAATTATGCTAACTACATCCAGAATCACACACCACATAGAGAACTTGAGCATTTGACTCAGAGGAAGCTTGGTCCAAAACTAAGCCAGATGTCTCATTTTTTTGAGTCTTTGGGAGCTATGCTTGGGAATTTGTGCCAAAGAAGAAAAGGAAATATTTGGATAAGAAGAGAAAACCCTTGATATTTGTAGGGTATTGTGATGACATGAGAGCTTATCAACTTTTAGATTCTGATACTCATGACGTTCATTTTCGAACACGTGTTCGAGTTTGATGAGTACTTCACTCCTCATGATTCTTCATCTTCTTCCATGCCTCCATCTCATCTTGGGGATCCTTTCTTTAAGGAGGTTGATGAGGAGGTTATAGATGTCGTTGAGGATCCTATTCCCACTAATGTTGTCACTATGCCTAAGTGGGCTCATACTATAGTTTCTGAGGAAAAACCTTTCATACATGATCTTCCACCCACTAGGCATCATCATGCACATTCTATAGGTTCTGGACTTTTGTGTCAAGAAGTTTCTGAGGATCCACAATATTTTTCGAAGGTTCATGGGATACAGGAGTGGGATGATGTGATGGTAGCTAGGTATTCTTATTTGATGAAGAATCATACTTGGGATTTGGTCTCTCTCCTAAAGGAAGAAATATGGTTAGGTGTAAGTGGGTATACCGAACCAAAACGCACGCGGTGATGGGTCCATTGACAAGTATAAGGCCCATCTTGTTGCAAAGGGGTTTTCACAAGTTGAAGGTATTGATTACTTTAATACTTTTTCACCTGTTGCCAAGATGGATTATGTACACCTTGTACTTGCTATTGCTACATCACAGGGATGGCCCGTATACCATATGGACGTGAAGAGTGAATTTTTACATGGATATTTACAAGAGGAAACATATATGGAGCAAATGATTAGATTTTTTCAGGATTCTTCTCTTGTTTGTAAGCTCTGAAGGTCTCTCTACGGTTTCAAACAATCCCCTCGGGCTTGGTATGAGAAGATGGATTCTTTTCTTCTATCTACTGGTTTGGTTCGTTGCCACTTCGATCATATAGTGTAGCTCCAACATGTTGGTGAAGATATTGTGATACTTTTATTGTATGTTGATGATTTGTTACTTATTGGAAAATTCTTCCCACATTCATACTATTCAGAGGGATATTTCTACACAGTTTGACATGACAGATCTTGGGTTATTGCATTATTTTCTTGGTTACAAATTTCTCGAATGCATTCATGGATTGATTTGAGAAAACAAAAGTACACCCATGCTCTTCTTCAGTGCTTTGATATGGATGATTTCAAGCCAAGTCTATCTCCTTTTCAGTCTAGGGTTACTCTTACTTCCATATGTACTACTCCACTTTGTGATCCTAATTTATATAGGCGGTTGGTTGGAAGTCTCATGTACTTGATCCATACTTGCCCTGATATTTCATTTGTAGTAGGGCTTGTATCTCGGTTTACACATTCTTCTCATAGTAGTCACCGACAGAGGATGATAAAAGGATTTTGTGCTATTTGCAAGGCACTTCCCACTTTGGCCTACACTACACCTGGGGATTCTACTCAATTGGTTAGGTATACTGATTGATTAGGCGGAGTTCTATTGATGACAGGCGTTCCATTCGGCTATCTTTTTTTCTTGGTTCTTCTCCGATTACTTGGACGTGCAAAAAGCAAAAAAGCTATTGTACTTTCATCTTAGAGGTAGAGTACATGACAATAGTTACATGAGTCATCATATTCTTTGGATTTGTGATTATTGATAGAGGTTGGATTCCCATAGGATTCACCGACTGTACTTTGGTGTGATAATCAAGCTGCAATTCATATTTCTTGTAATCCAATTGAGCGCCAGCGCCAGACCAAGAATATTGAGATACGCATCCACTTCATTTTTCAACACATTCAAGATGAAGTTCTTTGCTTGGAGTACATTCCAACTCGGCAAGTTACGAAATATTTACGAAGCCTTTTGCATCACCTCGCTACCTTGAGTTGCGTGGAATGTTTGGGGTTTCAGAAGTTGTTCTTGGGGGGTGTTTGTGAGAACATCTTCCTTCTTCTTCTTCTTTCTCTTTCCTTATAGCGATTCTTTCCTTCTTTTGGTTCAAGATTTCTTCATGGATATATTGTACATGAGTACCTCATTAGGCCTAGTTGTGGGACTCATACGTAGACATGCCACTTTATTTTGGCCCCTAGATTCACTTGAGGGGAGTGTTAGAGTAGGTATTTACCTTAGCTCATGTTCACCTAGGTACTTTATTTACCTTTATTGTATTTATCCTCACCCATTTATGTGTGTGGATATTTCTTTTTATTTATTTAGATATTAGGGGGATATTATCTAGTTTTTAGGTATAGTTCTTTCCTTGATATATGGTATTGACTAGTTCTTTCCTTGATCTATGGTATTGACTAGATCCTTGATGTCTAGTTCTCTCATAAATCTATGGTCTTGACTAGTTCATTGATGACTAGCTCTTTCCATGATTTATGGCTTGATCTACGACCTTGATTGGTTCTTAGATTTTTATTCCTTGCCTATATAAGCAAGACCCATTCTCATTGTATTTCATTGAGTTTCACAATAATATATGATATTGTTGCTCATTTATTTGCAAAGATTTATGTAAAGTTATTACGGTGAATTACTTTCTTCGTATTGATCATGATGTTTGATTAGCATTTGTGTTCTAGGCTTGGTATGATCTGGTTATCGTTCCTTTTACTTGGATCATCAATTAGAACTATGTTAATTGAAAATGTCTAAAAAATATGATTAGATATATGCTAAAATTTTACATGTTTTACAAGTAGAGATGAAGATTTTTAGGTATGCCAACATCAACATCTATATGGTAGGATACATGTATAAAAGTATAAAATATTATTAAGCATGCATGAAAAACTTATCTTGTTTACAAAGAAGATGAAAAAAAAGTTGAATTATCATTTAGAATTGAAACCCCCGACTTACTACTCTTTGTAATTAAGGAAATAATAAATATTGAGAATAATGAATGCTAAGCGTTAGCATTCACTCTAGTCTCATGAGTATGCTTATTAATAGACTTGCATTCCTCCCCAATATTTACTGATTGAGTGATACAAACACATGTACAAATTTGATGCCTTGATGTCTCGAGTTCAATGATCAAGTGTGACTCCACCTAACATTAGTACTCTTAGTCTACTAGATAGTATGTCTCCTTTAGTAATTTTATGGATACTACTTATGTGACAGAGAGGGAACCTTAGTATTTTAAATACCAATTAGAATACCCTTTTTGGAGTTACTCAAAGCATATACAAAACTTAGGTCAGAGTCACTTTATACGGAAAAATTAAATTCAAGACTATTACAATCCTATTAGGCCTTGTTCACTAGTACGTGTTATGACAACAGAGGTAACGTGAATGAGTCAAACCATGAAACCTCTTTCAAAACTAAATATATACTCTAAATATGCTTCACAACAAAATTTAGGCTTTACTTACTCAAACTCCGACCTTGGACATTCATGAAATCCAACTTTGTCATCTTCATCCAGTGCGGGGTAATTATATGCCAATTGTTGCCTCCACACATATGATCCAAGCTTGAAAATTTGCATACTTCAACTATTCTCTAGGACATACGGGAATCTAAAGTTTTGACTTTTTTGGCTAGGTAGATTTTCTTAAATATAATGCCTTAGTTAGAGCCGAGAGAGTTAAAAATATGGGCTAAAATTCACTAAACATGATGTCAAGCCTCCAAATATTTTTTTTGGTTTTGTATTGACCTACTCGAGGTGTTCGAATTAGAAATATAGAAAAATAGGTCCCTTTAAGATATCTATGTGTTTTCTCCTTACTTCCTGTCTGAGTATTATTGGTATTGCTAGCAAAACCCTAAAAAAATACAAAATAAATATATACTTATTCTTCAATCTTCCACCTATGTATTATTCATCTTAGAAATTCATATTACAATCATAATTTATTCTAATCTTCACACTAAATTTGGATTTTCCAATCTTATACCCCTAAACTAACTCCCAAATTTGCTCAACAACTCCTACATTGACTCAACTACACACTAAATATGACAAATATCATCCTAAAACACCTCGTGAGATTTTTACAACAACTATTACATGATTACATGGGCTTCATGGAATTATTTAGTTTATAACTACTCATACCAAGTCAAACTTAACCCTTACAACTCATTTACAAGCCTTATTTACTTCCTCCATGACATTCACACTCATTTGAAATTTGAATTACATAGAAATGGAGGGAAAGAAAAATTGATCACTCTTAGACCTCATGAAGACCCAACTACCTATCTCCTGACTATCAATGATGTTCCTTCATCATATTACCAAGGAGCAAAAAGAAACCTTCATCATTTGTCAATATTCGTCAACTTTTCCACACTTGTGCCTATTTTGATAAGCTCATCT
Organism: Taxus wallichiana var. yunnanensis; assembly: GCA_018340775.1. Taxonomy (NCBI): domain Eukaryota; kingdom Viridiplantae; phylum Streptophyta; class Pinopsida; order Cupressales; family Taxaceae; genus Taxus; species Taxus wallichiana. The sequence continues at coordinate 562,715,379 of CM031244.1, read as the reverse complement.
GTAGTCATCCATGTTAATTCTTGATTGGTTTGTCTTTCCACTTGATTAGGTATTGAAATTACTTGTCCCTTGTCTCTTTAATCACCTTATTATCCAAAATGGCCTCAAGTTTCTTTGGTAGCTCCTTAGGAAATTTTTGGGTATGCGATGTTGAAAATATGAGAGATTTCAACTCCTTTTGGAAGTTCAATTTCATATGCATTACTAGAAAATCTCCTTAGAATCCTACAAGGACCTATCTTATTTGGCTCGAGCTTATTATACTCACAATTTTTAAATATTTTCTTTACGAGGTGAGCAATAATAAGATCTCCAACATTGAAATTGATATCTTTCCTTCTACGATCTGCTTATCTTTTGTATTTGATGGCATTTTCTTCACTTTTTCATGTAAGCCTAGCATTGCACTTGAAAATTCTTCACCATCAACACTCCTAGCTTCCATATTTCCTAGATTTCTCAGATCATATACTCCTCTAGGGTGCATACCATACATGATTTGGAATGGACATAGATCTATACTTCTATTTGGTGAGTCATTAAATGCAAACTCATCTTGAGCTAGTACTAAATCCCACTGTTTTGGATGCATACTTACCAAACTTCTCAAGATATTACCAAGAATCATGTTCACTACCTTTGTCGACCATTTTTATAAGGATGGTAGGATGAACTGAAGCTTAAATTGGTGCCAGGTTTCTTCCATAGAGTCCTCCAAAAGTGACTAACAAATTTTGTGTCTCTGTAAACAACAATGCTCCTAGGAAGTCCATGTAGTCTGACTATTTCCTTAAATAAGATATTTTCAATGTTAGTAGCATTGCTTTTCTTAGCGAATGGAATGAAATGATCCATCTTAGAGAACCTATCAACTACTACAATGATTGAATCATGCCCTTTTTGAGTTCTTGGAAGACCAAGTACAAAGTCCATACTTACTGAATCACATGACCTATTGGGAATTGGAAATGGATGATACAAACCTACATTTTGACTACTTCCTTTGGCATGTTGACACAATTTACACCTCTATAAAATATTCTTAACATCATTACTCATACCTAGCCAATAATAATGAGCACTTAGTTGAGCTAGTGTCTTGTTTTGTCTAAAATGCGTTCTTAAAGCGCCACTATGTTTCTCCTTTAGCAAGTTCTCTCTCATTGAGCTTCTTGGAATGCATAATTGATTTCCCTTGAATAGAATACCTTGTACCATGAAATATATCCAAGAATTTATATCCTTGCTAATAGGACTCATACAAGCTTCATAGGCCTTTTTGAAATCAACATCTTCTTTGTACATTTCTTTTAAATCATCAAATCCCAATATGCTCACTTGAGATTCCTTCATGATCAAGCTCCTTCTACTTAAAGCATCTGCAAATTTTTATATTTACCACTCTCTTTCTTGATAAAAAAGTAAAAATTCAATCCACTTGACATGTCTTTGACTTGACTTATCTTGATTGCATATAAATTAAGGCATGCTTATTAGTAAATAAGATAAATTCTTTGAGCATAAGATAATGTATCCATTTATTCAAAGCCTATATGATAGCATAGAATTCTTGGTCATATGTTGAATACCTTTTCTTTGCATCATTTATATTTTCACTAAAGTAAGCAATAGGCTTTCCTTCTTGGCTTAAAACAACACCAATAACATTCCCACTAGCATCACATTCAACTTGAAAAATCTTAGTGAAATCAGGTAAGGACAAGATTGGTTCTTCTGTTATATTCTTCTTAAGCAACTGAAAACTCTTATCAGCAGCCTCAATCCATTGAAATTATTTCTTATCTCCTCTAATTATATCCACTATTGGAGCACAAATCCCACTGAAATTTTTTATGAATTTTCTATAGAAGCTAGCCAAACCATGAAAGCTTCTTACCTCAAAGACAATTTTAGGAGTAGGCCACTCAATGATTGCCTTTATCTTCTCCTTATCCATCTTTAATCCTTCTTGTGAGATCACAAACCCCAAGTAGATCAGTTATGTCTTCAAGAAAGTACACTTTTTAAGATTGATTAGTGATAAATAGATTAGTTGTCTTCAAGAAAGTACACTTTTTAAGATTGATTAGTAATTTCTCTTCATGCAATTTTTCCAATACCATTCTCAAATGCTTAAGATGAAATTCCTTTGATTGAATATATACCAAGATGTCATCCAAATACACTATAACAAATTTAACTGTGAAATCCTTAAGCACCTCATTCATGAATCTCATGAGAGTGCTTGGAGCATCTTTAAGCCAAATGACATAACTAGCCATTCATAAAGCCCATCATTTGTCTTAAAATTTGTTTTCCATTCATAACACTCTCTAATTCTAATATAATGATAAAAACTTTTCAAGTCTATCTTATGAAAATACTTAGCTCCACTCAAACAATCCAACAAACCATCAATTCTTGGAGAAGGGAATCTATACCTAATAGCGATTTTGATTATTTCTCTAGAATTTGTGCACGTTATCCAACCTCCATCCTTCTTAAGACTCAAAAATGTAGGAACAACAAAAGGAATTAAAATCTCCCTTATCATCCCCTTCTCCAACAATTCTTGCACCCTCTTTTGATTTCTTCATTTTCCTTTGGGGTCATCTTATAAACAACCTAGTTTGGAATATTAGCACCTGAAATCAAGTCTATATGATGGTTGATGCTTCTAAATGGAGGTAATTCATTAGGAATATCATACACTACAATTTATACATATTCATTCAAAATTTCATGGACTTCTTGAGGTAAATCAATCAACTATGTACTAGTGACTACATTTTTAGGATTCCCTAGTAAAGCAAATTTTACCTCTTCCTTTTTCATTTGATGTAAGAACTCCTTTCCACTCATTAACAACACTGTAGAACATGATTCAAAAACATAATTCCCTCCTTACAATGGTGTAAGAATATGTTTCTTTCCATCTTTCTCAAAGGTATAGGTATTATGCCTCTCATCATGCATTGCCTTCTTGTCATATTTCCATGGTCTCCCAAGTAGAATGTGGAAAACATCCATGGAAATAACATCACACAATACTTGATATTTATAGGTTCCTATTTGGAAATACACATTACATTGTTCATTAACCAAGATTTGATGCCCTTTTTGTAACCATGATACTTTGCAGGGAGTAGGATGCATTAAATTTTCCAAGCCTAGTTTCTCCACCATCTCTGTTGAGACAAGATTGTTTGCACCCCCACTATCTATGATAACCTTGCAACACTTTCCTTTTATCTTACATGTAGTCCTAAAAATTATTCTTTTGAGGTCGTTCATTGACTCTTTGTTTGGTTTGAGTAAGATTCTCTTTATCAAAAGTGATTTACCAACTTCAGGTAGATCTTCATGAACCTCAGGTTCTTCTATTCCTTCCTCTTCTTCACCTTGAGCCACATGAGCACTTCATTATTGATTAGTAGAAGGGTTTTCAGGACACTCATAAGACCTATGACCTGCATATCTATTGCATCTAAAACACTTACCCATGAATCTTCCTCTTCCTCTTTGGTAAGGTCTTCTTCCTCTTGGTGCATAGCCTTCTCTTGAGCTTTGTGAGTTATTGGCCTCTTCTTGGTATGATTGCAACAACCTTCTATTCCCTTGTTTTCCTCTACCTTTGAAAGTTCTTCCCCTTCCTCTTGAGTATGTGGTTTGTTTCCTTGAGAGCTTCTCTTTCACCTTGAGTGCCAATTGGTAAGATTCATCAAATGATTTAGGAGAAAGGATACTAATTTAATATAAAGTAGTGAACTTCAAACCATTAAGGTATATGGATACCTTCTCTAGATCATCGTCTATATGCCTTGTTCTTATAGTCAACATATAAAAATCTTTTGTGTAGTATTTCACCGACATGTATCTTTGCCTCATATTTTGAAGTGATATGAAAAACCTAGTCGATAGTCTTTAGGCATGAAATTTCCGTTAAATTTTGCAATCATCCTATTCCAATATTTGATCTTGGTTTTCCCTTTTTTTATTATTTCCTTCTACACTCCATCCCACCAAATGGATGCATGGCTCTTCAATCTAGTGACAAAAAAATTCAAATTTTCTATCATCTTCCACTTATTCATATTCAAAGTACTTGTCCATTGCATCAATCTAGTCAATGAGTTCTTCAGGATTCAGGATACCTTCATACATAGGGATTTCCATCTTTGGTTTGGAGCTAACTCCCATAATGGCCTTGATCATCCTATCTTCCACTCTCTCTTCGGAACAACTAGATCCATGTCCACTTCTTTACGCTCTTGGCTCTTCTTCACTAACATCTCCTTGATCAATGCCTCTCCTCTAAGACATCTCAACATCTTGAAGTATTTTCTGATATTCCTAATCTCTTCCATGAGTTGGGCTTGGGTAGATCTTGCTCCACCAGCTCTTCCTCTTGCTCTAGCTACCATTATCTTGAGTCTTCTTAAACAACATTTCCTTACCTTTTACTATCACATATTCAATTTACCTACTTATTGGATTTACCATACCTCCTTTAGTTTGCTCTAATACCACAAAATGATGCCTTGATGTCTCAGATTTCAAGGGTCAAGTGTGACTCCACCTAGCATTAGTACTCTTAGTCCATTAGCTAGTAGGTCTCATTTAGTAATTTTTTGGACACTACTTCTGTCTACAAAGGGAACCTTATCATTCTAAATACCATTTATATTAGCCTTTTTGGAGTTACTCAACATATAAAAAAATTAGGTCGGGTTAATTTGTATGGAAAAGTTAAATTCAAGGCTATTACTGATTCTATTAGGCTTTGTTCAATAGTTTGTGTTATGACAACAAAGGTAAAGTGAATGAAGAAAACCATGAAAACTCTTTAAAAATAAATATATACTCTGAATATGTTTCAAAAAAATTTAGTCTTTAATACTCAAACCTAACCTTGGACATTCATGAAATCCAACTCTGTCATCTTCACCTAGGTCTACGGGGTAGGTATAGGCCGAGTTGTCACCTCCACATGTGTGATACAAACTTGAACCTTTGCACACTTCAACTATTCTCTGGGATAGATAGGAATCTAAAGTTTTGAAAGTTTTGGCTAGGTAGATTTTCTTAAAGCCGATGCCCTAGTTAGAGTATGAGAGTACAAAATATGGGTTAAAATTCATTAAAAATGATGTCAAGCCTCCAATGTTTTTGGTTTTGTATTAACCTCCTCTCGAGTGTTTGAATTACCAAGTATAGAAAAATAGGCCCCTTTAAGCTAAATGTGTATTTTCTCCTTCTTGCCTTGTCATAGAGTATTATTGGTATTACTAGCAAAACCCTCACAAAATACAAAATAACTATGTACTTATTCTTCAATCTTCCACCTATATATTATTCATCTTGGAAATTCATATTACAATCATAATTTATTTAAATATTCACACTAAATGTGAATTTTCCAATCTTAGACCCTAAACTAACTCCTAAGTTGCTCAAAACTTCTACATTGACTCAACTACACACTAAATATAGTAAATATCATCCTAAAACACCTCATGAGCTCGTTTACAACAACTCTTACATGATGACATGGCCTTCATGGACTTATTTAGTCTATAAGTACTTACACCAAGTCAAACTTAACCCTTAAAACTTGATTAAGAAAATATTGAATTTATAGATGCCTAGTAGTAATTGCAATGTAGCAAGTAAATAAATAAGCAATGAAATACAGAATTGCCCCAAGAAAATTAAACTAGTAAATAAGTAACCCTAGTTGCAAAGAAGGGATAAGAAGACTTAGTTGTTTCAAAACTAAATATGAACTGTGAAAAAGTGTTGACCAGATGAATAGAGAGGTAGAAGTGTCACACAAATCCTCAAAAAAATGTGCAAGTTGAAGATCTGCCTGTACTGGGGTGCTTAGAATGGGTTAGGGGCACCTGTGTGTGCCAAATATCTACTTTGGGTTCCTGTGACTAATCAAACCCTCATGAAACCTCCTTTATAGGGTCATGAGATGTTCGTTGTCCTTTGCTTCTTACCATTAGTAGGTCACACAATGATCGTTGATGTCGTTGATAACCTGCAATGAAAGAATGACCTGCAAAACCCTCAAGAGTGCATCAAATCCCAAAAAGAAAATAATGAAAATGAGGGGTCAGATTGTCCTCAGCTAGCATACGAGTGAAATTACGAATGATAGTTACACTACATTTCAGACCCAATGTAGTTCTAGGCATGTGCGTGCGGAATTGTGCCCTAGGTGGCTCTTGTGCGTGTCACACTTGATAACGAGAAAATAGCTAGATGTAGAAGATGTAAGTAGATGTGTGCATGGAATAGAATGAAATTCCCCTCCTATGAAGTGTATGTAGAATAATGCATTCCCTTTCCCTTGAATCGATGCTATAATGTTCTTGAATAGCCTTTGGATGCAACCTTAGGTTGTGATAGCTAATGCTTAGTGCTCGGTCCATTATTATGGTCACATAACTTTATATTTATATTCATTCCTTTACTTGAATTTTGTAATTAACCCCAAAAAGGCCGAATACCAAAAATATAAGATGCTCAAATGGCTAAAAAGGATCCAAAAGATGTGAACAAAGTATAAAGAGGTTAGGGGCGCCAGAGGGGATGAGGGTGCCTAGCGTTGGCGTCCTAGTTGGGTACTAGTGTCTAGGATGAGAAATGTTGAGGTATGAAATTACAGACTAAGCAAGTAAGAGTGTAAGACCAAAAGTGACAATAGAAATAAAAGAAATATGGCCAAAGACATGGGTTGATAAGCACTTTTCTTACTTAGGAATCATATGAATAGTAGTATGTAATAAGGACTAGATAATTACCAAAAGTGTGTGATTTTGTGTCTACGCATTTTACCCCACTTTATGTTGTTGAGTGAATGGTCAATAACATTAATTAGATAATATATGCATACCTGATAACCATGTAGATCGATGGCGAAAGTGCGCCGAGGGACAAGGAAAAAAGTGGAGTGTTAAAAATGTGGAATGTGGAAACTAGAGAAAAGAAATTACAAAAAGTGATGATGATGATGACCCTAGGGTGGAAGCGCATGTGCATATGTTTCCATTGTAGTTGTTCTTGATTTTGATTATTTTTCAATGTGCTTTTGTGATTGATGTTGTTGATGTAGGATGATGTTGACTACCGCTTCCCATAAGGACATAAGCTGCAAAAGAGAAGAACGATCAAGTAGTCAAATATGCATGTATATGAGTAAAAAGTATGTAAAATGAGAAAATGTGAAAAATGAACATGTGCACCTGATCCATGATGAGAAAAGAGTGTAGAAAGGATCTTGAAGATGATGTAGAAGAACAATTTTTTTGGGTAATCTCATGCCATTGCGTAGAATGTGATTTTTTCGAGCGATCTCATGCCAAGAATTGGAAAAAGTGTAGGGAGAAAAGTTTGGTGTCATCCTCCAAACTTTAATCGCTTCTCAATGTATGGAACACCGATACAAATATTGTGTAAATATCCGATCTGGTTCGACCAATTCCGATCCAATGTAAAAGTATAAAATGTTGTATGGTGCATGTATGCTGAGTGCTAAGGATTGTATGCCTGTAAAATCCGTTGTGTGAAGTGTTGTAAATTGTGTTGGACTGAAAGATGTTGTGTATCTTCCCCTGCCAAAGGCATCTAGGAAGAGTCGGGGGTGCCCACGCGCTACTATTCGGGCACAGGCGCTAGTGTTTGTGTTGTGGTAAGGACCCAAGTAATATTCTGAGCCCTATCTGAGACTGATGATTGTGTTGTACCAGTACTAAACTGTGTTGTGTGATGATTGTAGATTGTTGAATGGGGTGACTGATTCACCCAAATGATGCCCCTTTTGTTTGTGGTGCATGCAACATTGTTGAGGAGAATGCAGCCCAAAGGAGGACCGACCGATATGTTGAAATTGTGCCTTACAAGGGGAGGGAGTGTGCTTGGTAGAAACCAAGACACATGCAAACAAAGTGGCTAGGAAACAAGTGTTAGTACAAGCAAGACAAACATGCATTTAAAATGTAAGCTATCAGACAAAAAGACCATGTGTAAGCTAAGACATAGGAAGGAAATATGTTAGAAGAAAATGTAGACCACGAAAAGTGGGTTTCAAACATGGGACATCACTCACGATGTTGTAAGAAAATCAAGGCCGTAGTGGTCACAAGTAATCGAGAGAACAAGCAAGACATAGGGAAAATCCCATGACAATGGCAAACAATGTAACAGACAACCATGGAAGAAAATAGACTGTAAGACAAATGTTGCACATGAAGCACCCATTAACATGTTAGAAATATAAAAATTATGTCAAGGTGTGTATAATTCGATATAGTAGTGTGTTATGAAAAATGAAACAATAACACCTGTAGTGTATGAAAGTGGATGCCCCAGAGCCACTTTGTGGGACTAGTCGGAGGTACTACACTAGACATTCATCTGCATGTATCGATCTCGTAGAATATGTGATCACAACTAGAAAGCAAGTGAATGTGCATGTGTGTATGGAAAAATATAATGACATATAAGATATATATCTAACATGTGTAATAAAGTGTACATGTAACAAGTAAATGTAAGCAAGACTAAATGCAACCAAGATATGTAGTATGTTGTGGAGCATAGATGGAATGGAATGGAGAATGAGTTTTATAGGAGCCGTGTGCCGCTGGAGTGAGTGTGGATGTGTATGCATGAGATGAGGTTCATTTATACATACCCCTCAGTAGTCAAGAATGAACCATAGAGCAAGAGTGTGTCATCGGGAAATGGTTTGAATTGTGTGTACTAGAAAGATGTGATCGCTAACGCGCAAAGCGCAAAGTGGAAGTGCATGAGTGAATGAGTGGGTGATTGAACTTGTGAGTGTGGTGAGATAAATTTGAGATGTAGAACCTCAAAAGTTGAGTATGGACTATGGAACTAGAGTTCCTCATAGCGTAATGACCGTAACGTGTAGAAGTAGATGTCAGAAATAATTGTCGTGAATGCGTAGAGTAGATGTTGCATAGGAACAGATGAATGCGCAAAATGTGAAGTTTGTAGTATGTTGTGTGTAGTGTAGTGTGTAATGTGTGAGGTTCATGTATATAGTATGCTCTCAAAATTCAAGTGTGAACCATAGCACGAGAGTGCGTCATCGGGTAATGATGATACTAATGTGTATCAAGATGTGTATGTTGTATGTGAGATACTAGATGTGAAGTGATGAGAGAATAAGACGTGTCCTGATGCTAGAAGGGGGAGAAATAATGTGATTCCCCCAAGTGTGTGATGATGAATGTGCTATCTAATAAAAGTGAAAGAAAAGGGCCCTCCATCCGATGCTTGTGGCAATTAAAACCTTCTACGTGAGTTTGTTGTAACTCACATCCCCTAAATACATATAATTGTTATTGTTGTTTATAACAACTAATAACAATTTACTAACCTACTAATAACTTAGATAATAATTACACATGTAATTATTATTCACACATATAAACTAATGGAGCACTAACAAAGTAATTTCCTAACATTCCCCCCTTAGTGCGAACATGGGGAAAACATGCCTTTGTACTTGCACTTGCTTTCATGAATAGGTGATTTTCACAGGATGATCAAAAACCCGATGAATGGTTTTACATACGGTTGACCACGAACCGAGAATGGTGGTTTTACAAAGTGGAGTACCACAAACCAAAAGGTGATGGTTTTGCATATGGTTTACCAACAACCAAAAGTGGTGGTTTTGCAAAGTGGTTTACCAAAAAAAAAAATGAAGGTTTTCAAGTGGTTTACCTATAACCACATCATGATGTGCCAAGTATTATTATCAGCCCTCATCACATTTCACTGCAGGGAATAACATAGGAATTTTTCTGAATACTGCTTCTCATACATACATAGAAAAAGCTGACATAATGGAAATGGAACATTGGATCATGTTCCCCCCTCAATGTGAAATTTCCACTTATTGAAAATATGAACATTGTAAACATGAACATTGAAATTGACACTTTGAAAAACATAGTGGAAAGCACACAACACAAACTACAAACACACATGTCACCAAACCTTCATGTGGCCCCATCGTTGGAAAGTGACGAGAGGTTGTTAATTGACCTCTAACCTCCGATGCCTCCATCCTCCAGTATCCTGCTTAGAACAAAAGATTGTCAGAAATATAGCCGTATTCTTCATTCATAGGTTCTTCCTCTATCTCTGATTCTTCCTCTTCTATGATTATATTGGTTTCATTTGATTTAAGTTTTCCACTGAGTAAATATCTAGCTCTATTTCTACAATATTTAGAAGTATGCCCATTTTGCTTGTAGTGGAAACAATCAACTTCCCCTTCATTTTTAGAGGAATTTTTATATTTCTTTTTCACATACATTGTCGTTTCTTCTTCTACATCTTCTTTGGTTATTTTCTCTTCGGCTAGAAGAGCAGATATAATATCATCTAATGAATGTGTAAGCATCTGACCAAGAGTGAATACAACATAGCTGTATTTTTGAGGCAAGCTATTCAACAAGATAAATTTTGCATCTTCTTTGCCAACTTCAGCTTCCACCTTTGCAAGTTGTCTCATAAGAGACCTTAATTCATTTATATGACTGGACATATACTTACATCATCATTCATCTTGAAGTTGAACAATTGCAATTTTAAGGAAAATTTTGCATCTATAACTTTTCCACAAAAGGTTTTATTTAAAAGCTCCCAAATTTCCCTAGATGGTTTTTCAAGATCAACATGATGAAGTTCAGAATCAGACATTACAATTCCTATGATAGCCTTGGCCTTATCATCTCTAGTTTTCCATTCTAACAATTTTCTAGCATCAGCAGGTTCTTTCTCCTTGCCATTAACTATTCCCCACAAATTATTATTCATCAATTGCATTTGAAAATTTACTTGCTAAGTGTGAAATTTAACTCCATCAAATTTATCTATGGATGCAATTGATGTCTCCATTGATCAACAAAGATATCAAAAAACAACAAATAAAAATAGGTACTCATTGTTTTGATGATAACTTGAGAACCGTAGCTCCGTTTTACAAACCGTAAAATGTGTTAGAAAGATGATTTCAAGATATTTCCAGTGATGCAGAGAATTTTTGGAGATTTATCTAGAATCGTTAGCAATTTAGCATAATCGTTGGAGATTGGAAGAAAATCATTGAAAAATCGTTGGTGATCTTTCAAAAATACGATGACGTAGATTATGAGCCTAATTTCACCAAAATCAGATCTGAATGTGTATAGGAGATGAAATGAATGCTGAAGAGCCTAATTTAGGTTGATTATTGATTTCAAAGTTCTGTTGTAGTCTCTTTCCTGCTACAGTAGACTGCACATCCTCCTTTCTTCTCAAGGTTGGGCACTCAATCAGAAGCACGAAAAAAATGATAACAAGAAACTAGATGAATAAATCCTTCTATTAGACTTGCTCGATGCGAGATGATGGAAATAAAATAGATTTGTAGAGAGAGAGAGAGAGATAATAGAATGAGAATTGTACAAATAATATTCAATAATTCCAATGTTCTTCACATTACAAAGCAACCATATAAATAGGAAAATAGCCATCCTAAAATATAGGAGGTGGCTATAACAATTCAAACCTCCTACATGAGTTTTTGTAACTCACATCCCCCAAATACATATAATTGTTATTGTTGTTTATAACAACTAATAACAATTTACTAACCTACTAATAACTTATATTTACTTGATAATGATTACACATGTAATTATTATTCACACATATAAAATAATGGAGCACTAAAAATTAATTTCCTAACAAGATAAAGGTGCGTGACCATGCTCTAAGAGTGGTGGTATATGAGATAGACGTTGTGTAGGTGAATGAAGCCTATATGCATGCAACCGATGAGTATACTATGGAGGTGGTGGAAACCTTTGTGAAGCGAGAACACAGAGGTAATGGACACCTATGTGCAACATAACGCAGAGGTGATGGACACCTATGTGAAGCATAACGTGGAGGTGATGGATACCTATGTGAAGCAAAACATGGAGGTGATGCATACCGAGGTGAAGGAGCTGTCTGAATGGTGGACCTAGACTGATGTGATGGACCAGGACCGATGAGACCATGTAGGTGTGTGTGACAGCGAGCTAGGAGCAGATTGTGTTTTAGTTTCGAGAGGCCACGAGGACCTAGATGCTCTAGCTAATGCAATGAAAACCTCAAGAGGAGGTTGCGGCCATGGTGTAGATGGTGGAACACCATTGATAGAAATAAATTGTTTGTTATGAATGAATTTTATACATAAATGGTTCATGGAGATGATAGCTTGAGTTGCGTAGATCCCGAAGATGCCTAAGAGCATGTCACACCTTTTGACTGCTAGTGCCACAACAAAAGTCATAAACATGGTTTGAGGACAAACAATGACTAGAAGTTTGACAACACCATATGATTTTGGAATTGGATAAGAAATTTGCGATAGCAAATAGCCAATAACAACAAGGAGTGCAATAGAACACACATTGATGCGCCATGATGGATCAACTCTAGTGTTATTGATAGAAGTGGATCCAATAGAATCACTAATGTGTAAGCGATTGGAAGAGAATGTAGCATGATAATCATAATCGGAGAAAGTAATGAGTGGTGGGGATGTATCAAAAGATGAGAAACTAGAAAATTAGGAGCCCTCGATATAGGAGGAGCACTGCGCGATATGTACGATTTTTTCGAAGTCGGGTGTGCTTATCATGTTTTGGAAGAGGATTGTTGAATATTTTGAGTTTATGGTTTTCATTGATAGGTGTAGAAGCCATAGGTTATGGAAGCTCAATTGCATTATTATCGATGAGATATTGAATGAGATTGCGAAGTATAAAGCAATGATCGTAGAATATCCAACGCATTAATGATAGTCGCATATGATATTTTCATCATAATTATGACCTTTAGGATGAGATGGATCTAAATTGAGTGGAGGAGGAAGCATAATAAGATTGCTTTCAATAAGCTGTGGTAGTAGAATATGTGGAATGACAGTTAATTTTGTGTAGGTTCGCTCAAGCGGTTGTCATTGAAGCTCTTTAGTATTTGATACAATGTTGATAATTGCTTTGGCTTTTGTAGGTTTTGTAGTTGGCTTAAAAGATGATTTGTTTTGAAATTGCATTGAGAATGAATCTTGTTCATGATACTTAAGCTTGTGTATAGATAATATTTTTGTTTCACGTAGTTTAAGAGTGTGACATAAGTGATCAAATGATGGAGAGGTATCAAAGATAACACTCTCCCAAAGAGGTGGTAATAGACTTTGTACAAATAAATCTTGAATTTTAGAGTCCACAAGCTCATTAGACATCTTATCTAACTTGTTTTTATATTGCAAGACATAATTTGCTATATGTTTGTTAGATCCTTGTTTAAGTTGAGGGAGTTGAGCATATGAAACCTTAAAGCTGATATTGATAGAGAAATGAGTGAGAAAAAACATCAGCTAGATGCATAAAAGATGTTATCGAGTGGACAAGTAGGTCATAGAACTAACACATCGCATAATCTTGGAGACTGCAAGGAAAAATATTTGCAAGTAAAGTATGATCATCCACATAGTCTAGGCATGCCATGTGAAAGGCTCGGAGATGCTCTTGTGGGTCACCATGGCCTTTGAAAATAGGTAACTTAGGGGTAATGAAGTTGGGAGGTAGCGGATAGGTGGAAATGGCGGGTGCAAAAGGAGTATGAAGAAGTGAGGTGGAATCAAGAGATGGAGATGCATGAGAAGTATTGAGTTGGAGCTGGTGAATTTGAGTCCAGTAGATCCCGATATAAAGAAGTTAGATCGGGAGTATTGGAGGAAGAGCCAAAGGTCAGATGCAGTATTAGGTTGTATGATGGGAGCGATAGTGGTAACAATGGAGGTAGGGATATGAAGGGGATGGTTGGAGGCCATAGGCATGTCGATGAAGACCCGACAAGAGGAGTGAAGCAACATCCCGCACGTTTTTGGCAGCAATCAAATCATGGAGAATATGCAAAAGATGAGTGGGATTATCACACAAAGATTGTCAAAAGTTATGATTTTGTCTAATTATTCTTGATCGATATTGGTATCCTCATCATATGGTTGTTCGCTATCAGATGTTATGTCATTAAGAGGAACATTGCGAGAGCTGGAAAAGGGGTTTTTAGCTGCAACCATTAATGCAAAAACCTCATCCATTGATTTAGATACCCTACGGGAAGATGGAGGAAACTCAAGATGCTCAAAAGACCTAAAACAACCACTAGGTGACGGGCATAAGAAGGAAAAACCCTAGAAAGAAGGTGAATTCAAGCGTGGGGTTCACCAAAATGATTAAAAAAATATTGAATTTATAGATGCCTAATACTAATTGCAATGTGGCAGTAAATAAATAAGCAATGAAATACATAATTGAACCAAACAAATTAAGCTAGTGAATAAGAAACCCTAGTTGCAAAGGAGGGATAATGAGACTTAGTTGATTTGCAACCAAATATGAAGCGTGCCAAGTGTTGACTAGATGAACAAAGAGGGAGAAGTGTCACCCAAAGCCTAAAAAAATGTGTAAGATGAAGATCTTCCTGGACTGGGGCGCCTAGAATGGGTCAGGGGCGTTTGTGGGTGCCACAAACCTACTATGGGAACTTGGATTTGCTCAAACCCTCGAAACCTCCTTCGCAAAGCCGCGATATGTTCATTTTCATTCGCTTCTTATCGCTAGTAGGTCACACAATGATCGTGGATGTCATTGATAACATGTAATGAAAGAATGACATGCAAAACCCTCAAGAGTACATCAAATCCCAAAAAGAAAAGAATGAAAATGAGGGGTTGGGTGTCTCGCCTATCAAACGAGTGAACTTACGACTAAGTGTTGCACTACATTTTAGACCCAATGTAGTTCTAGGTGTGTGTGTGCGGAATTGTGCCCTAAGTGGCTCTTGTGCATGTTGCATTCGATAGCAAGAAAATAAATAGATGTAGAAGATATAAGTATATGTGTGAACAAAATAGAATGAACTTCCCCTCCTATAAAGTGTATGCAGAAAAATACAGTCACTTGCCCTTGAATGGATGCTTGAATGCTCGTGAATATTCTTTGGATGCAACCTTAGGCAGTGATAGCTAACATGCTTAGTGCTTGGTCCTTTATTATGGTCACATAACTTTATATTTATATGATTCCTTTGCTTGAATTTCGTAACTAACCCCCAAAAAGACCGACTACCAAAAATATAAGATTCTCAAATGGCTAGAAAGAACCCAAAAGATGTGAACAAAGTACAAAGAGGTTAGGGGTGCCTGGCGTTGGTGTCTGGCTAGTGTCTTTGGTGTCTAGGATAAGAAATGCCGAGGTATGAAAAGAAAGACTGAGCAAGTAAGAGTGTAAGACCAAAAGTAACAATAAAAAGCAAAGAAAGACGACCAAAGACATGGGTTAATTAGTACTTTTCTTACTTAGGAATCATATGAATAGTATTATGCAATTAGGAATAGATAATTACCCAAAGTGCGTAATTTTGTGTTTACACACTCATTTACAAGCCTTATTTACTTCCTCCATGACATTTACACTCATCAAAAATTTGAATTACATAGAATTGGAGGAAAGCAAACTTGATCACTCTTAGACCTTATGACAACCCTACTACCTATCTCCACTACCAATGATGCTCCTACATCAAAAGCTTTGCATGTATATGCAAGAAAGAACAAAGACACGTGCTTGCATTTAAAACTCCTTACTCCACATCTCCAAAACATGTAGCATGCCTAGCTACACTACAACATTTTAAAATTAATTCCATCCTTGCACTCTCATATGCATTCATCAAATCCTTTCTCTTGCACAAATAGATGACATGCTACCTTAGTTGTTTCGTATTGCCTACTACATAAGAACAAGAAGAAGAAGAAATTTTAACGTCCACGAGACTACCAAAAACAGCCTATAAGACAAATCCATAATAATGTTCCATTTACATTCTTTTCAGCATATCTTACACCTCATGTGTAATTACTCGTATATAGATTTCAAAGTTTTAAAGAAGACTTAGGTTTGATAGGGAGGCGTTGAGCTCGCTTAGTTTTGAACTTATCTGGAATTGTGTTGGGATAGGCTCTACGTGGGAAAAGACGTAGTCACGCCAACCTTACAAAAAAACAATGCAACATCAGGCACAAAAAATCAGTGGATACTGTGGAGACCTTCTAACATGGTTGAGACGTTGAGTTGGGCAAATTGAAAGAACTTAAATCTGTGTGAGACTCCAAATAACCCGTACAGTTGTAGGATGATAACGAACCTCTTAAAAATCTTAATTTGCAGTCCACTGAACCGACAAGGTTTCCAAGAGAATACCAAATGCCTTACGACATCTTTGGGAGGAGGTACGAGCATGTGAGAACTGCTTCAGGTTAGGAAATAGTGTAGAATACAGCTCTGCACAAATCCAACGTTTCGACCACGAACTCCACATTTCCAATGCATATGTTAACCCTACATTAGAAAAAATTGTAGTATGTCATCGCTTCAAATTAAGATTTATTGCTACAATAAAAAGAGGAAGACAATGGAGGGTTAAATACAAGTGTTAGAAAATGTGTCTATAGGATCGGCATAGTTTTTGAGGGCATCAGTAACAAATGGAATGGTGTCGTGGTTTGAGACAAAAGTGTAGCATGTAACAACCAAGCTATGTGAATGAGAGCACAAGGATTTAAGGGTATGAGTTTTTCACATGGAATTAAAATAATTTTTTCCTTATTTTCTATTTTTGGGATGACTTATGACAACCTACCACTTATCGAATATGTGTATATATGTTTTGTCTTTTAAATTTTTGAATAATTCTGAAAACATAATTTTGTAAATATTGTTATGGCATCTTCATTTCGATTTTTTGATTGGTAACTTGATGTCCCTTAGGCTCTATACTAGCAATTATATGTGAAGTGTACGATGAAAATGCCAAAGGGGATACATCAAAGACGTGACACTCGGAAAATAAAACGACGACAAAGGCGGGTCACAAAGAAGGGTTTGAGGGAGGAGAGGTCGAAGGTCAGGGAAAACGATTGGGGAAAAATGTGAAACTCTTTTTCCTAACATCCCATTTTTGTAAATTGTTAGAAAGTGAAAGGTTTACAAGGCAACATATTTTGGAGATATCTTAGAAGGTAAGGAGTAGTCAATGAATATTGCCCATGTGAATAGTTATTTATAATTTCAGTGCTTTTGTTTTTGGGTATTAAAATGATTATCATGGTAATGAATAATTTGTGCTCCACAATATCATCTCCATGTCACTTGAATTTTGTACATGAGTGCAATTTGTAGTGAAAGGGGTGAAAATAAAAAATAGAGAAATTCCAACATGATCCAAGTTTGGAACTCAATCTTTGTTTAGACATACAGTGGGGTCACTCATTAAACGTCATTAACTTGTCTGTCACTTCTAAGTTCCAACAACTAACCCTTACACAACTGAAAGAAATGGGAAATTTAGAGAAAAATGGAGAAAATGGGCTTTGATATTTATTTATTTTACGATGTCAACATTTTCAATTGGACAACATTTAATTTGTTAGATAAGACGAAGACCTAAATGGAAAGTAGGAAAGAAAAATGGGGGACTTCAATGTGGGAATTCAATATGTACATGTCCCACACCTAGTACATGGCTCAGATTATTCCTAGCCAAATAATATCTGTTATTTGTGGTCCATTGTATCGTCTCGACCTCATTTGCATTATCTAGGTGAGTGGAATTTGCCCTAGAAGGGGAAAATGGGATAAATTCAATAGGTTCTAGGTTTGAAACCCAACCACAATGTTGGATTCTTGAAGCACTTTGTAGCCACCCTTCACAATTTTAAGTTAGATTACTTACAGAAAAACAAGGGATGTATGAAAAATCAAGGATAATTCAACCCCTCTAATTGGTAGGAGTTTGAGCACTAAGTAGACTTTATTTTCCAGGTCATAAGTGTAAATATCTCATTGATTTGCAATTAGGGACTTTGACTAATAAAACCTTCATAGTGTATAGTACTATCTAAGGCTTGTCTCTATATATGCCTCACAAGTCTAAGCAAGAGAGATGGGTAAAACTTGTACTAAATTTTTGGGCTCGGGAAAATCAACAAACCAAAATTTTGGTCTCTAGCAAAAGAAACAAACTAAAATTCTTGGCTCGAGAGAAAGGCCTAAGAGACAGGTGCATGATAGACTAAGAACCATCCACGCGACATTTTGATTTGTAGTAAGGTAGGGCAAGGCAGGGTAGTGGTTGGAAGAGGATGTGTGATGGCTCCTCTGCATTATCTGATGATGAAACTAACTCATGATAACACACATTTTACAATATCCCAATACATGTTAATGGTATGTTGTTATTTCATGACTCCTATTCACGCACTATTATTTTTCGGTAAAATTTAAAAAAACATATTATGGTTGTGGTCATGTAGCTTTGTGAGAAAGACAAACATTTACCTCCCTATATGTACTTTGTATTCTATTACTTGTGATAATGAAGTCTCATAGAGTTAAATCACCGTATGATAAATAGAAATGCAAGTTCATTTCTCATTTTGTTGCAATTTTATTTAATAAACACTGTTTGGGAACGATTTTACTGATTATAGGGTTGTTTTGGTATATTTTGGGACCGACAACAATGCCATGGTTTAGACTGATCATTCTAGTGGTTATTTCATTTGGAAAAATAATTGGGGGCAACTTTGTGACACTCTTCCACCAATATTTGATGCTTGGAGAACTTGGGCTGCATGGAGAAAATATTGTTGGATTTATAGGTAATGAATGCTCATGACCATGTGAATGAAACTTATGCTTGAATCTCGGAACACCGGGAATCATAAAGCATAGGTCACCATATTATAGAAGCAAGCATGAATTGAATCAAATGATGCTTCGATGCATACTTGGCATTGAAGGATTATATAGAAATATGGGCATGATACAAATTTTCACTAGGAACATGTTCATAGTGACCAATACACATGCACATAGAACATGTTTATAGTAACATTGATGAGGGTCGCCAATCCTCTTCATTAAAGAATGTCAATCTAGGGCTGGTGTATGAAGGATGTATGCAAAAGGAGAAAGATATATCTAGTAATGGCCCCTTCTACCAAAAATCCACACTTGTATGTAATTAAAAGCACACTTGCAGTAATTAGAAACACACTTGCATGAATTAAAAATCACACTTTGCGGAAAATTAAATGCACACTTGTAGGAAAATAAATTCACACTTGTAAAAATTTAAACATACTTGCAAAAATTTAAACACACTTGTAGGAAATTAAAACACTCTTTGTAGGAGTTGAAACACACGTGCAAGAATTGAAACATACTTTACAAAAGTAAATTAAATGTCACACTTGAATAAAAGGAGAAACACACATTGCAGAAAGGAAATAAAACTTGCAAGAAATGAAAATTACTAAATTGGAAAGAAAGAATAAACATAGAATACACCTAGGTTTACAATAAACTGTACATCAAAAAAATAATTACATGACACAAAGAAAAAAAAAAAAAACAAATATAATTACAAAATGGAAAAATAAACATAAATATACAAATCCATCTTCCTTGGAATGAGTGGCCAACTCATTCCTCAGAAGAGGATTTTAATCAAGACTATTTACAAAATGGATTAAATGGAATATTGAATTGATCAGAAAAATGGTGATTACATTCAAAGGTGTGGGAGGTTGCATTTATATTTGCATGCTTCCAATCCACTCCTTATTTTAAGGCATACATGTTTATCAACTAAGATTGCAATTTATCTCCAAAAATATGGAGAGAGCTTACCTAATTCTAACTAACAATCTGATTCTATTATTTTCTTGTTGAGAATCAAAATGAATATTGATTCTTATTTATTTTACAAATAATAAAACACTTATAGAAATATCTATATTTAGAATGACTTCCAAAAATAGATAACAATGCCACCCTTGGAGTTATGCTCACATTTGTAACTCTAGTGTTCATCCCCAAAGTTCTAATATCCAACTCGAAGAAAACTGAGGAGACTCCAAAGCAAACTAAGGAGACTTTGAAGCAAACTAAAACCCTTTTTTTCGCAAATGGTGATTGCTGTATAAAATCGGAAGGAGGATTTTATTAAACACATTGTTATGACCAAAAATCTCTATCATATTTTTCCTTTGAGCTTCTGTTCTCTAATTATGCAACTTTTAGTGTTGTCTTGCTACAATTTTTCTTAGACGCCACATAGTAAAAGTCAAATTTATTCCAAATGGTGAAAGATGTAAAAAAGAAAGGAGGTTTTTGTTCAAATCATTTTTATGAGTAAAAACTCTCTCAGAATATCCATTTGACTTTTCTAGTTTAAGTTATGCAAGACTCCGTAGCTAGACCTACAGACTTTGAAGCTAGGCCTGCAAACTCCGAAGTAAAAGTCATATTTCTTTCAAATGGTAAAATCAGAAAAATGGAAGGAGGTTTTTGTTAAAATAATTATTATGACCAAAAACCTATCTTAGAATATACATTTGACTTTTTGGTTTAAGTTATATAGACTTCGAAGTGTCCAACAAACTCCGAAGTAAAAGTCAGATTTCTTTCAAATGGTAAAAGTTGTAGAAAAATTGAAGGAGGTTTTTTAAACTCATTATTATGACCAAAAACCTATCTTAGAATATATATTTGACTTTTCGGAGTATGTTATATAGACTCCGAAGCATTCTGGGAAGACTCAAGCAATACTAAAACAACTATAACTTTTGCATATGAACTCGAATCAAGATAAAAAGATTTAAACTTGCATAATTTTTTGAGAGGAATATGAATATATAAGCATATTTTTGTTTAGATATATTATTGATGACTTCTTTTCACTTTTTCTCAAATATATGCTTAAGAGCTACTCATACAATGTTGAACATTTTTGGAGCTAGTGAAGGAACCTCTGGAGCCAATGAAGTGTTGCAATGACAATATTTGAAGATGATATGAGAGATTTTGAAGATCCTCCAAGGCTGGTTGTAGTTGGTGCTTAGTGCTCAAAATGCATTATTCAACAATGATAGCAAAGTATGGACTGCATATGCACAAATTGACATCTTTTTCCCAATAATCATTAGAAATAGCTAACAAAAAGATAACAATAAATTCTAAAGAAATAACCATGATATAAACTCTTTATTTTGTCCTAAATAAATCATAAGTTCAAAATTACATTTAGATCCACTTTATGCAAGGAAAATGAATCACAAATATGGTATGAAATGGCTATTTATTTTGGGTCATCAAACGCTATTAAAACGGTATGAATTTATTTGAGTTTGTGTGTACATAGGTACAACGAGGAAGTATGAGTATGGAAATTTGAAATAGACAATGACAATAAAATAATAGTATGTCAATGATATAGGCATAGACATAGTTTTCAAAATAAAAAGTTTGGTTCTATTATAACTTGGAATACACCTTTAGTGTAATTATGTTACGTTGGAAACACCATAGGGGATACATATAAGAACTTGAACCGGAGGGAGAGAAATCACAACAGAGAAAGAGGGGCAGCGAAGAAAGGGTTTGAGGGAGGACGGGGGGGTTCACTATGTAGGAAATATCTTAGCACGTTCATTCATATCGAGGTAATTAAAATTGATAAAAAAAAAAATTCAATATACTAATATACATTGGGGAGTGAAAGGATTTAATTTATTAATATTTTGACTTAGGTATTGGGGGTAGGGTAGAGAGGTGGGCTAGAGAAGAGGTAGGGTTAATTTTTATATAAAAATAAAACATGTGAACCCTAGCTTTTAAAACTAAATACCTTGAAATTGCAAAATGAGTGTGGTCATAAAGTTAAATTATAATATCTTTTTGAATAAGGAAATCTAAATTAGGAGATTCTTAACTAAGAAATAATAAGATGATAGAAAACTAGAATTGAGTATGCTTTTCAACACAAGTGATATTATTTCACTATCTTAATTATATTTGAAGAACTATTGATAAATGATTAAAGCTTGATATATTTTTAATTTGATGTATTAGGTACAAATAATAAGGGATAAATAGAATTGTAATGGAAAAATGGGTAAGGTACATGGATAAAATAGGGGTATTTTCATTCGAATAATATAATGGGGCAAAGGGGGGCGGGGGGAGCGTGGGGGCATTATCAATTGAATATTTAGAGGTAAAAATTAACATTAAGGGTATTATTTAATACCATTCGAATGAACGTGATATACCTTACTTTTACTAAGTGAACCCCTCGTGAGGGAGGATGAATGTAAGGGAGGGGAAAGGCATTGTGTTATTCGGGTAGGTAGAAAACACATAAACGTAAGTCAAATTCACATGCATGTTTCATGGAACATTTTAGAGACAAAAAGATGTGGAGTGGACTTGGCATCCTAGGGCAGATATTACATGCACATCTAATATTAGGGTTTATGTTTAGATATTAGGTAACAATCAAGGTACCCATAGTAACATTCCTAATGATGTAGTCTTTCATGCATCAGAGAGCTTGAATTAGAGGGACTGATTTTACGGGAGAGAAAGAGGTGCAAAGAAGAAGGGGTTTGAGGGAGGAGAAGTGTAAGGGTGGGGAAAGGCCTTGTGTTTTTTTTGGGAATCTAGAACACACACGAATGCAAGGTGAATTCACATACACGTTCCACGGGACATTTTAGAGACATGGAGATGTGAAATGGATTTAGCATCCAAGGGTAGTGATTACATGCACATGTGAAATTAGGGTTTCTCTCTAGATATCGAGGGCAATGATCAAGGTTTCTCTCATCTACAATCTTAGCAGTGTAGTTTTCCAATGAGCATTAACGTTAATTAATTTTAATTTGGATGCATTTTATTTGTTAGATATCAAGACGAAGAAAAACAAAAAATTACCAATGAAAAAGTGTGAATTAATTTGGCAGTAAGCCAAGACCGCGGACCCTATCCCTCACGCAAGTTCGCAGGGGGTAGTGAGGTGGCACAGTGGCCTACGTGGCGTTCGCAGGGGGTGGCCCACGCTCCGTTTTCATTTCCGTCGACTCCGTCAACTCCGTCTCCGTTCCCCTCCTGACAAGATAATTAATACTGCAGCTTTTGCCAGCTGTTGTCGGCTATCATTTCAGCGACTCCTGTCTCCTCACCCGCAGCTGTCAATCGGTTCCACTTTGAAAAATCATAGCTCCGCCTTCATCAAAAACACATGACCCGCCATAGCCCCCTGTTCTTTTTTGCGGTTTCCAAGCGGTTTCGGGTATCACACTGCCAGAAAAGTATTGTTGGAGAGATTAAGCGCCTTATCAGATTGCCAGATGATGTCCAGTGCCTCCAAATGCAGCTGAATCGTGTGGAGGACGTGGTCCTTCTCATAAATAGGCAGTTGCGCAGATAATGGTTGAACTCTGCAATTATGGTTGCCTATGTGTTTTTGAGAACTGAGTCTTCTACTCAAGAAATATTAGAGCGAGATTGTGCTTATGAGATTGGGACCACTTACAAGCAGGTGCACTTCATTTTATTTTTAAGAATACATGGCTTGACACTTTGTGAATATGAGATCTGACGTTTTAAGCATTTTTCAGATTCATGTTAGGATACACAATGTGTACATGATTCCCTTAAACAGATAATACTCACAAATAGTTTATTGTGTTTCATATAGAATGCGTACATGATTCATGCAAACAGATTATACCCACAAATAGTTTGTTTCATATGGATAGATTTACAGTCTCTATATATTTTTTTATAGTAACTAAGACATTTACTTAAAAAATATTATCGAGCAAGTCTGTTTTTCAACGATTATGGAATCAATCGCAAGTAGGTGAAATTCTTTTTGTTTATAGGTCAGGCTTGAAGCTACCCATTTCTTGAATGCATGGCTTGGTATTGAGTTGATATAAGATCTTGTATTATAGTATTTCAGATTCATAATACAATACCCTATGCATATAAAATGATTTGGATGGTGCTTGAAAAGAATACACCCAAAATCATTTCCTGTATTTTATGTTCAAATGTTTACTGTCTTTGTAATTTTAGACGCCTATGCTTTCTAGTTTCTACTTGAGTGATGTTCGAGCAAGATTACAACCTTTGCCGGTTGTGAGGCATTAGCTGGAGATTCAAGAGAAAACCATCCAATCTGCACAAGAAGCACTTCTCCGCTACCAAGATAACTAGTCAGGTAACTAGTAACTAGTAACTAGTCAGAATTAACTAGTCAGAATTAGATTGATTAATATTGTGTAGAGAAAGATCGGTTGAAAGAGGCGCAGAAGTAACTAGGCGCGATAACGATGACCTGATTTTGAAATTGGTGAATCCCTGTGTTGCAAGCACAGAATCTGTCTGTAGCAAATATAAAGTGGTAACAGTCTACAAGCATAATCAACAGACCTAACAGAAATCATAAACTTTTTTTTTGGGACATTCAGAAATGAACAAGTTAGCAATGTTGTAATTTGCCATAGTACAGAGGTTTTGTACAACTTTCAAACCATAGTATAGCATTCTACACAAATTCAAGTATTAAAACTCTCCATGTGGGAGGCTAATATATAAATAAAGACAAACAATAGAATCTCTGTTTATTCTCAACGGCAAGTAACAACCTTTTCCCATTATAAAAATGTTGTCAGAATTTTTTTGCTGATGAATTCAAATTAGAAATTCTTGATCTTGGCTTTAAGTCATCAGATATGCAAGTGAAGTCTCTTCTAAAACTAGAACATAAGAATTTCTGCCAAATGTATAGAATAAATTGTTCAAAATGTTTGGATCTCCACCTGGTCATTACCCAGAATGGAAAAAATGATGAATACAGTGGCATCTAGGCATGGACAATCTGATGTGCCCTCAAACCATCCATAGATGTGAACAGGCAGCCACATATATTACACTCTACATACCTAAATCCAGTCTTTATGGTCACAATTTCAGTCATCATGACTTCGTGATTGAGCCTCATAGCAAAAGGGGTGGCCATTTTCACCATATCAAAAGCAGCTTCCAAATCTTCTTCCTCCTCTGGTGCTGGCTGGTTGAGATCAAGAAGTGGCTCTCTCACTTGGCTTCTGCCTCGCAATAGCTTTGATTGTTTTTCTGTTGAGGTCACATTGCTTGCCGTCTCTGTGATTCTGTCAGCAGTGCAATGGGATCTCTTGTGGCCGCCAAGAGCTTGACCTGATGGGAAGACCATGTGGCAGATATGACAGTCGTGCACCTTTCTCTTATTGACTTGTATTACTGGTTCTGGGGTCAGTTCTCCAGTCAAGCAAGCGAGCCATCTTCCCTTCTCTTCTCGTCTTGAATCCATATCATCCACAGCGGCAGGATAGTAATCTATCAACAACACACTGCTACCCTTTTCAGTAATTTCCTCCTCCCTCACCTCCTCTATTGCAGAACAATCCTTGAACTTCCTGTGACTTGATCTGTGGCCTCCCAGAGCTTGATGCGTATTGAAGAGCTTCTTGCATGTGCTGCATTTATATTTACCTGCACCCAATTCAACAGGTCTACTACTTTTATCAGTCCTCCTTTTCGACTTCTCCTTCCAACCCAGATCCTTTTGCCCTGCTTCCAAAACCTCAAAAGATCCCTGAAGCTCATGCTTCCCTGTCCTAGAATGATAAACTGATTCCTCTGTCATCTGTCTCTTAACATGTCTATCAACCTTAGGAGTATCAATGGTATTGGTAGCACTACAGGCAAGCATCACAAGGAAATGGGCAGTGCCTCTATCATCCTCAAGCTCCTTAGTATTCTCCACCTCTTCTTCTTTTTCTTCAACAGCGTTATACTCCAGTTGAGTTTGAGTCGGCCTAATTGGTCTTCTCGTACCTCTTCTTGCAGTCACAGACCAGCTGAGCAGGCTTCTGGAAACTGTCAAATGCTCTTACATGCTCAATAAAGCCTCAAAATAAAGTGTGGATGCTTCATAGTAAAGTAAATCATTCTTTTCATTTTAGGACTTAATCAATTAGTGATTGTACTGGAAACTGTTTCTTGTTGTAAATAATCTATTTTATTTCAAGTCTTAAGCTAACAAAAAAAACTTAAGAGAGGGTTACTTATTTGTAAGCGTCATGTAATCCTAGGAGCTGATACTTTTCTAATATATGTAATATGTATATGTTTTTTTTAAGTTTACTTGAATGTTCAAAGTAGTCAGCTATACTCTCATCGAGTAAATCATTTGTTTCAATGTATCAGACCTTGCATGGTAAGAGCATAATCTCCTCTAGTATACAAAACGTGAATATTATCTGCAAAGCGTAGCATCATGACCTATGTTTACCATTCCATACGGAAAGCCTTCCCTCCCTTGTAGTTTCTCTACTTGGTACACATTACTGAAAAATCCTGCAAAAATTTGGTATAATGCCTCCTAATTTATTATGTACCCAAATGATTATTGAGTATCACAAAAAATTAAATAATGTCTATGGTTACATGTTGTTGCAGGATGACCTTTGGCTGTTAGCTTCCCAACATGAAGTGGTGATTGCAAATGGATTCATAGGAAGTGTCGAATCAAATTTCTTTTGGTATGCAGCGTTCAAAGCAACTTTTATGTGGATAGATACTTTAAAGTTTGACATCTAATACTAGAGCTCATTCGGAATCATATTTTCGCTCATAATTGTAGGGCACTGTCTTTGGTGTGGACAACACCTCTAGTTGCTTGCTACTCTAGGCTACTCTAGGAAATTCTTGGATATCAATAATTTCTGCATGTTAAGCATAATGTGTAGCCGTCCGAAATTTTTCAATGGTTAAATCCATAGCTGCTTTAACATCTTTCTCTTTCGTGACATCGCAATGGATAAATGTTGCACAAGGCGAAAGAGATTCGGCTAATTTTAGTCCATCTTCGTCCGCAATGTCTGCGATGATTACTTTTGATCTGTGTCTTAAAAACAACACAACAGTGGCTTCTCCAATGCCTGACGCACCCACTGTGATTAATGAAACCCGGCCTTCCACTCTACAGTTTAGATGAGAGAGCCAATAAAGGTTTACATGATGTTTGATTGAGAATTTTGTTTGTTTAAAAACTCTCGCTACATTAAGCGGGGAGACAACAAACTACTAGATTATGTCTAAACTAGAGTGGTCTCCATCAAATAAAGCTGAGCAGATAGGAAAGTTGGAAACACAGTCACACTTCTTACCTACCACAATGCTTCAAACTCAAATTTCAATCCCCTGCTTCTCCATTTGAATAGGCTATCTTTTTGCTTCCTTGTTGGTTGTTGCTCACACGGAATCACACCTCATCATTTTCTTTCCTAAAATATTTCTGCATCAACATTCACATCTTTGAATCATTGCCATTATCATTCATAGAAATAAGTAGATAGACACAAAACCGCTTTGTAGGAAAAAGGCATTGATGGTGTTTCCTTCTTCTTATACCGAAATAGATTGTTTAACAAAGCACACACACCTTAATCATAATCACAGAATGCCAATCCTGATTTCATCAATTGCCGTGAATCTCACAACATTATGTAGATAAGGTCGGCTGAATGAGGCGCTCAAATTTTTCTTATTACACACCGTCCTCATGTAATTTCTTTCACAGTTTTAACCATGGCAATGGCATACTTGCACTTCAAAGAAACCATTTCAGCGGGTAAGAAAATCCTCTCCCACATCAATAACACAGAATCCAAGTTTCCCACATGCAAACTTTTGCAACACACTTTTATTGCATGTATGTTAAGTGTTAAAGTTTAGTTTATGCATGTGAAGTGTTTGACAAAATGATTGTATGAGATCATGTTATGGAACGTAATCATTGCAGTGTACCTAAGACACATTTTCTCCAAGGCATTTACATAATTTCACCAAACGCAAGCAATAGACTTGTAGTCCAATCGGTTCACCTTTTCTAGTAGTAGCAACATGTACATTGTCATTTTAACTATGGCCGTACTTAGCAATGCTGCTGCTCTTGTTTATCTTGTCATTTTATGAAAGCATTATATAATTGCTAAATGTTAAAATGACTATTTGTATTAATAAACTAAAACTATAGAAGCAGCATTTTCAATTTAAAAGAAAAATGAACTAAAAGTATGTGTCACGAGGAAGAAAGTAAGACACTCCCAATTTTTTAATTGCATTTTCAAGTTGTTCTCTTTAACCATTCTTGTGGTGGGGATGGAATTTTCTGAAGTGCGAAAGAAATCAGAGTAAGATAATAAAAAGCTTATATTCTCAAAATATATAATATTCGTCTTTGTAGATTACAAAAATATTCTCCTAAGCACTTGAAAATGCTGAAGATTATTGCATGCCTGGTATAAAAGATCATTAAGACAGACAAAGAAAGACTACAGCCTGAAACCGTTATAACCAGAAATATTCGACTACATAGCTTATATTTCCTGTAAATGGTAGATAGCAAAAACATAAACATAACTAAACCGATTATTAAATAAACAACCTGATCATACCGACAAAACAGAAAAGCAAAGAACGCTTCTCCATACCCTACATCAATGATGCAACTTGGGGTTTGAGACTCTCTGCCAGATTTTCAAAGCTTCGCGCCAACTGAATTTCATTCAGTGTTTGCTCGAACGTTCCGCCTCCCTTCTTTGCCATTTTAACAAGGATGTTCATTGTCGGGTCTCTCCCAAACATAATTGTATGAAGGGTCATTCTGGGTTCCTGTCTTTTCATTTTGTCCACATAATACAGAGGATCCCTTCCACCATTGTTTCCCCCATCGCTCAAGAAGATTACGACTGGTTTTTTCACGTCCACGGTGTGGTGTCGGGCTCCTTTCATCAATATTTTTTCTGTGCCATCCAAGCCTGCTGAATAGGTAGTTCCTCCACCAGGCTGGTGCTGAAGAAGGCGGTCAACAACCACCTCTTCCATATCTTCCATCTCCACGGCCACAGTAGCACTAGTATCAAACAGAACCACGGAAACAGAATCATCTGAAACTGTTCTAAGGCGGGCTTGTATAAATCTCAGAATGTCCTCATATACACAGCCAAGTCTAGAATTATGATTCTTAAACTTGGCCATAGTGGGGCTAATATCTGAGGATTGCATTGAACCAAATCTATCAATGACAAAAATGACATGGTGAGGGACATTCTTAGAATGATCACAGCCAAAATGATGTCCATCATCGGTTATGTACCCTGCAGAACTTATATTCTGTCCAGTGCTCTTAATAGGTGGGTGCCACAGTTTCAAAGGCAAGAAGATTTATCGAGCCACTGTCTCTGCCTCATGCTCCTCAGATTTGCAGTGGTGATTACAGTGGCCAAACTCTTCCCGCTCTTCTTCCGTGCAAGGATCAACGAACCTGACATATTGCCAATAAGTCTCATGAGTCATCTCGTCTTTTGGGATATCCACGTCAGGTCCATACTTGACAGTTTCATGTCTGGAACCATTGTGGAGCTTGCTGGTGCATTTCGCGTTTGGACATAGAACTAAATGAATATGGCCTCGACCCTGTTTCTTGCAATACATGTTACACATCTCTGCCTCACCTATCTCTCCCCATTTGTACTTCCGATCATGAATGTCAATATCTTCATCCTCTGAAATGAATCTTACATTTCTCATGTTTCCGTGCACTGTATCGTGCAATCCAGAATGATCTATTGCAAGCTGACAGAAGTAACCACAAGATTGACATCTGCTGTCGCAATAGTGCACAGAATCTTCAGTTTTTGTTTGAACATGCGGGCCTTGGTGATCTATTTCAAAGGGAGGAATGGGAATGCAACAGCCTTTGCGCAGGCCATTTTGCTCTGACACAAGTTCATACTCGAAAGATCCCCTTTGACCCTGGAAAACCCGAGTTCGTCTGACTAGCTCCGTAAATATCTCACATATTCCCGGCATTTCGCACTGTTCGAGGCAGGCATGTTCATTTCCACACAAATGCTCTGCATTTGGATCCACATCATGGAAATGGTCTTTGACTCCACATGTCCTGCTGCAACCAATTATACTGCAATTGCTCTGGCAATATCTCTCATGGCACTCATGTTGCTTTTGTTTACACTCGATTGCCACAGCACATGGATTGCTGCAGCTTGGAAGAGAGCATTTTTGTTGCACAAATGTTGTGGGAATTGCACTTGTGCTGACCAAAGTGTTCGGGCCTCAGAGAACACAACTCATTACAATTTGAAGACATATGAAATAAGTGACAGGTCTCTCGACATGTGTGATTTTTTTCTTTGCAGTCATGAGAGCCTTCATGCCCAGCCAAATCCTTGCATACATTAAAGCTGCCTCCTTCTCGAGCACAATAGCTGCAACTTTCTGCACATGAATGATTACTCATGCAAGAATGGTCATCACCGTGGCCTTTCTCAAGCACACATCTCCAAAAGCACACTGAACATTTGCATCCACACACAGATAGACCTTGTTTTACTTTACCCAGAGCTACACTGGCCTCTAATTGCAACCTTTGTACCACATCATTATCAGAAAATTCTGCAGCGTTTGCACTTATCCACTTTTGAACTCTGTCTTGCCTTCTTTCTGCGAGTGACTCAAGGAAGTTCTCAAACATTGAATGCCACACCTCACCTGTTGCTGCCTTTCCTTGGTAAAACCAACTCCAAGCTTGACCGAGTTGAGATAAAACATCTCTAATGGTAACAGAGATTGATGAATCGTTGCTAGGTTTGAGATACAGACCCGAATCTTTAATGTCACATGACAAATCCCCAACAACAACAGGAGAGTCTGGAATTTCCTCTTGCGTGTCAAAATTAACAAACACCTGCAATTCTTCATTTGCATTTGCAGAAAGAGATCCCGTATGGACACCAGACATAAGATTTCTCCTCAGATTATCAACTATGACAGCAACACGCTTGCTGTCAATGGAAGTCCAGTCTTTAGCAGCAATTTGAGCTATAATAAGCTTGAGATCCCTTAAGAAAGTGGATCCATTGTCATAGCAAGAATCAATTCTATCCTCCACTGTTTCTGCCAACTCCCTCAAGCTCTCTCTATAGTAATCCGATCGATTATAAGGAGCCATAGCAGCAATCTCGACCTTTCCATCATACATTTTTAAAATGAAGTTGTCTTGAGATTTGCTGCAAATCTGAGAAATTTTCTCATTAAATTCTTGCATAAGGTCTTCTACATCGGATGTATCAACATCCTTGATGGCAATGTAAAATAGACCTTTAAACAACTTTTTGTCCTGCTTCAGTAGATTGATACCACTCTGGAACCGGCTGAAAGCAGACTCTGTGTCCTTATCCAAATGAAAGTCCTGTTATACCAAGATAAAAGAAAATGAAAATCATGTTTTCTTTTCCTTGACAACATTCCCTGTTTCGTCGACTCATTGGACCGTATCAAAGCAAGGAGCACATGAAACAAAAACAATAAAGCATTTTGTTGTTAGACATTAACATACCTTTTTGTTGAATATTGTGTGGTTGCTAACAGCAGCGTTGAGCACAGAGAGAAGCACATCTTCTTGTTCACTTCGTTCAAAACTGCCGAGTCCCTCAAAGTCTAAGAGCACATACAAGAACTTGTTTTCGCCCTGCCCATCTCCATCTTTCTCTGCTGTGATTGTCATCCACACACCATCGGTGCACCCGCCCCCCGCAACATCCGTAAGAGACCCCGACAGATGGTTCAAAGCAAATATGACTTTCCACTGCTTTGCTTTCCCATTGAAGATATAACCTTAATTTTACCCTTCCAACTGTTGAGAACAGCATCATAGAACCCAAAGCGTATAGAATTAGCAAGTGATACACTGTCCACGTAGCTAATATAATGGGGTATTTGAAGTCCATCCTTGAGAGCTACCATGGCATTGTTGACAATTTCAAATGTTCGCCAATGCTTTCAATATTGTTAGCATTATTTTGGTTACATGGTGCATCTCTTTAATATTCACAAAAATTAATAAACAACGGATTATTCAAATTGTAACCCATTTTTGGGTTGAGAATGCTCCATTTCTGTGCTGAATCTCTGCTTGACAGAACCTGCAGACTCAGACAGAGAATTGCAGTCACATAACACAGTATTGATCTTTGAATCTATACACACAAAGCATGAGCACAAATCTAAACAAGGAACAGGTTAATTAAGTTACCCAATAGGCATTCTGGAAAGCCCACTAGCTTCGGCTGCATCAATAAGCTCCTGTTTCAACATATAATCCTTTCCATTTTTGAGTTTCCCTGTTGATCACACAAAAACTCGTATCAATAAAAAGCTAAGTGAGATTGATAACTGTCAGTCTCTTCCCGTGACACTGCTTTTCAAGGTAAGCCTCTACACGGCATAGAAAAAGTATGTTTGAGCTGCTCCAGAACCATGTATGTTGGGGTAACAGCATCTCACCTGTAAAGAGTAATCAAAATTGCATATGGTGCTGAACTCTTTTGAGGCAGATATCGACCCGAACCCCTGCCCTTCTTGGCTGCAGTCAAAGCTTCATAAGAGTTAAGAACTCTTGGATTACATCATTCATTGAAAACTGCTATTCGAATTTGGAACTGTTGTTTGAGTATCGCCACAAATATTTCTTCTTTTTACAGCCCTCAAGAAAATTCCAGTGCCTAATATTAGCCATTGCTGTGTCCTTTCAATGTTCTTTAAATAAATTTGCCGATTCTAAATTCAAAAGGTTGACATATTTTCCCATATAATATTTCAGAGTTGGGAAATTTTATGAAAAGGTACTAAATTTAAAGAAGCAAAGTTTGTCAATATCAGATGCTCAACAGTGTCTACTACTAGAATACGTTAACTTCCGTCAATGAAGTTGTTAGGTACTTTAGGAACTACACAATTTAATCAAAGTTGTTTACAATAATGCTTAACTAAAACCACGATAGTATAAATAAGAGTATTAAAAGCATTTTATGGACTTTTGACAACGTTTCTTTCTAAAGAAGAAAACCAAGAAGACATGTAAGAGTTCTTTTTCAAGGATAAAATACATAGAAAAATTGTTAGACTTTGTGCCTTAAATTTCCCATGTGCATACTCTAAATATTAGGATATAATCTTCAATTCTTGAGGATTTCCACAGGTACACATTGTAGATATTATATCAGGAATATACTGTGTTCTATTTTTTTGATATAATCTTATTGCTGCCAGATGATTTGAAGTTCCTTTCTATATTTTTGGATTTCAGCAGTCCTTTCTAATCTTATTGCTGGCAAAGAAGCAATAATCAAAAGCAACATCTTCTTTTGTGTTTAAAGGTATTGATGAAACTTTTAACAATGTTTTTTCATCAATATTGTTTATTTTGATTATGCATGACCATATATTATGTATTAATTTTAAAACTGCATTTTTGAACCACAAAGAAATCAAATCAAATGGAAGAAAATAGCGGTTGTGGAAAAAATCAACCACAAAAACATAGGATGACAACACGTGCTGCAATGGCCTTTCTGAAACGGGTAAGGAAATGTGACTGTTTGTTTTTTATTGAAATATAATTTATGTAGTGGATTATGCGTTATGAAATGCTTTTTTCTGACAACATAGTGTTTGTTTTTGTAACATAAACATAGATCAACGATGAAAAAAATGAAGAGGAAAAAGCATTTGTTGATCAAACAAAAGAGAATTCTGATTTTGAAGAAGAAGTTGACACGGACCTAAACATAGATGACAATAGTGATCAAAATGACGAAGATTATGAGGTAGAGGAGGAAGATGAAGATGACGATTGGCTGCCTAGTCCGAGCCATAAAGCATCCAATGACTGCAAACATCAGAGATCAGTAAGTAGTGTTATTTATAATTTTTGTTTTGCATGAATAAAACACTTTTATTCAGGTATTCAACTTACGTTAGTAGGTTTTAGATTTATTAGGATTTTCCAATTTCGTGTTCTTTTAGTCGGGATAATCAACAGCCCAATTTAGTCGGGCTGCTTATCATTTATTATTTATTGGGTGACCTTTTAAGAAACGGAGATGTCTGAAACTGGAATAAAAACATCAAAGTCACTAAGAGTCCACTCTGCAACTTCATGTGTCACTCACATATATTTCAGTTCCAACGTCTATGGAAGTCCACAATCTCTGTGCTGGTATTGTCCCTGGGTCCTGCAACAGGGGCACCCATCGTAGAATTTATCAATCAGGTCTAGAATATGAAGCTTCTAACATCAATATCATTATCAAAAATGCAAACAATATTTAGGTAAAGTCAATTCACATCCAAAATCAGACTAGATTTTGATGGGGCAGCAGATCTATTCACCCCTAAACCTGTAATAAAAAAATATAGAGAATGCTACAAATTTTAATAGATTAGGGAGAGACCACCTATGGGAGCCAAAATCCATTATAAAATCACAGCACGGAGAGGGATTTTAATCCCAAAAAAAATAAGTCTTTTCTCAAATGCACCGTAAACCAATCCCTCTTATATTTCTGACTGCTCATTTCCAGCAGCACTCTAATCTTCTGATGAAGTTGCTGCATCTGTTCAGAAAAGGCCTCTACATCATCACTACATCTTTCCTTAATTGACAAAGAAACAAGATCTGTATCCCCCTTAGGACACTTCCCATACACACTGCGAAATGGAGTAGAACTTGTATGTCTATCCACAGAGATCATAGGCAAGTTCA
Organism: Taxus wallichiana var. yunnanensis; assembly: GCA_018340775.1. Taxonomy (NCBI): domain Eukaryota; kingdom Viridiplantae; phylum Streptophyta; class Pinopsida; order Cupressales; family Taxaceae; genus Taxus; species Taxus wallichiana. The sequence continues at coordinate 562,680,702 of CM031244.1, read as the reverse complement.
GGAAGCGGTAACACGAGATCCCACTGCTTTGGCTTATCACTTGCAAGACACCCTAGTAAATTTCCCAATGCCCTGTTCACAATTTTGGTTTGCCCATCAGTTTAAGGGTGATAAGCTGAGCTAAACTGCAATTTTGTGCCTAGCATCTTCCACAAAGTCTTCCAGTAATAACTTGGAAATTTAGTATCTCTGTCTGAAGTAATTGTCATGGGTAACCCATACAACCTCACTTTACTTCAAAGAATATTTCAGTCACCTTACTTGTATTACTAGTTTTTGTGCAGGGCATAAAATGACCAATCTTAGAAAAGCGGTCAGCAACCACGAAAATCGAATGAAATCCTCTTTTGAGTGTGAAGCAATTCCAATACTAAGTCCACTGTTATGTCTTCCCATGGCCTATTTGAAAAGCAAATGTATAAAACCTTGTTTTTAAGCTACAAACCTTAGCCACTTGACAAATTTTGCACCTTTGTACATATAGACGGACATCCTTCTTTAATGAAAGCCAATAATATCTTTCTTCCATTATAGCTTGAGTCTTATTTTGGCCAAAACGACCTTCTAAACCTTGGGAATTAGGTAATGTCTCCAATGCTTCAAAGCTTGAATAATGGCATCGAATTCCTGATCATAAACTGAATATTTCTTACCTCATCCAGCTTCTCACTGAAATATGCAACTGAGTTTTACTCTTGGCTCAATACAGTTTCAATAGCAACATCACTAGCATCACATTCCGCTTGAAACACTTTTTCAAAGTCAGGCAACACTAACACAGGTGCCTCTATAACCCTTTTCTTCAGCAGCTCGAAACTTCTTTGGGCTACATGTCCACTTGAACTCTTTTCCCTTCTAACAAACTGTCATGCCTGCACTTACCCCACTGAAATTTCTAATAAATTTCTTGTAGAAATCCACCAAACCATAGATCCAAGATCCATGCTTCTTTGGAGTCATAAATTATTAAATGCTGGCATAGGACATGTACTTCAACTTTGTCGCAGCCATCCCTTTTGTAGCAAATCTGAAACATGTCTATTTAATTCCTCATTTTCTTTTGGACTCAACCTACGAGCTGGAAAATTAGGCAAACTTGTCCTAGGAACGACGAAGAGAAATTTACCTGTGAATTTCCTATGTGCATCTGTCATATATATTTTGTAACATAAATCAGAGTTTTCACTATTTAAAATTTTAAGTTCTTTCCATTTATAGGGCACAGTTGGTCCTTTGAAGAACAAATTTTCACCCTGTTATTAATTTTGATTTTGTTCAGTTATGTAAATATCACTTCAGAAATGAAAGAGGATGAGAGAAGCTGAAATATTTTCATTATTTGCTTCTTATAATGTTTAATTATTGGCTGTGAATTGTAGTATTTGCAGCAGTGTAAAGTTATAAAAGAAATTGGAAAGAGGGACAGATTTAAGTGCATGGTCTTTCCTTGCTGCAACTATGAAATGAAAGGAATAAAATGGCATTTGAAAGACATCAACTATCACCGCCTCCATGATCACAATGGTCTCCCTCCATTACATAGGCGTAAGCCGGGTAAACGTGCGACCGGGAAGTATCAAAGGAAAACGAAAAAAACAGTAAAAAATATGGTTGCAAAGCGAAGTGTTGACTGGCACTTGAAAAATTCTAAATATATGTACAAATCCAGGTTAATTGAGCGTTATTGTCGGGAAGAAAAGGTGCAAAATTTTTCATCCCTTAGCCAAGAAGCTAAAGATCTGATTTCCAAGCTTGTAGAGGAGTATGATAGTGTGGAAAAGAGGGAGGAAAGAAAGAAAAAAACCCTTTCAACGCTGCAATATAAAAAGGATTTCATGAAAACCGATTGTACAAAGTCTGATCTAAGTGGACAAAAGGATAAGGTATGCCCCATTTTTTTTATAATTTAAATTTAAAATTATTTTAGTTTTGTTTATTCACATTTTTTATGTTATTTTAAATTAACGTTTCATTTGTACAGGAGCCTATCCAAGAAGAATCCATTAATGTTGATCATGTAAGGAAACATGCTTTCATTAAAAACATTAGTACCATTGTTGGAATAATATAGTGTCATTTTTCATTCATTAACATGTTGAAATCTTGTGTAAATGCGATTCTCACACTTTTCATGACTTGAATGCATGAATAGGACTCGACTGATGTTGATGGAGAAGACCCGATACAAAAAAAGAATGCAAACAACAATGCAATGGAAAACAAGGTACAGTTGTAAATTACAAATATAAATATTCGTGTTTTCTATATATTTTAAGTGCTTAAATCTTAATCATATTGCTAATTTGGCATTTATACCTACATCTTTTATATACAATTAATTATTATGTTGTTGCACTTGAAAATTTGGGTTTTACCGCTGCAGAGTGTTGAGGAAGAGAATACTGTTGAAGCATGCACTTCAAGTGCATGGGTGCATGAACCACCGATGCAAATAACACCTATTTCCATTAGAACAAAAGAAAGTGAGGGAAACGATAAGAATGAAAAAGAAAAAATCAGCACAGAGGAACATAAGGGAAAAAATACGGCCAATCCATTCATCGAGGTGACTGATTTTGCAAAAGTTGTTGAGGTGGAACCGGGCAAACCAAAGAATGAGGCGAAGGACATCGCTGCCTGTGAATTCACAATAGGAGAAAAAGTTTTTATGTTCCTAGAGCCTGACCATGCAAAAAAGGTTGGCATTGCTAAAATTCATGCAACTAAACCAGGAACAAAATGCCATGGACGATCTTTAGAAAGGGACTGCAGTGTCATATGCGTAGAAGAATCATATGTAGATGACGCTCCATTGCATTTTCCACATATTGGAGCAGATACTGTTGGTGAATCGAAGAAGACATATTGCATCTGGTTTAAAGATTGCTTGAAGGCAATTAACCAGAAAGAGTATGGAAAAGAGACAAAGGTGTGTTAATTTGTATTCTTATTGATGTTATTGTGTTTTTAGCACATTTGATTGTATGAAACTATGTACTTTTCATACCAACTTGGCTTCCCTTACTTGGCTGTTGCAGCTGTTACAGGAGCTTCCCTTACCCCAATATCATTTTACTTATAATTGTCTTTCTTTCTAACAATCATTTTCTTTAATTGTATTATATAGTATTTATATGAATTGATTGTTTGTAGAATGAAGGGGAACAACCACACAAGCTTTTGGTAAGAAACGTACAAAAGTTATCCAGTACTGTTGATTCCATGCAAAGTAAACATAAAATGGTTCGTGCTTCATCTGATTTGGTAAGTTACGTAAACTTAAGATTTACATTGCTAATTACTTCTAGGAGTCAAATATAAAAACATTTAAAATATTTGTGTTTTTTTCTTCGAGTTAATGTAGGAAATAATTTGCATCAATAATCCTTCATTTTTTGTAGCAACGTAATAGTGAATGTGATACTGACATGCAACTTTCAGAGTGGATCCATTCTTCCCAACAACAGGTGACCACACAATATCTTATTTATAATTTAGATAAACTTATTTTATCATTTACGTTTGCATAGTTTTATTTACTGGTATAAACATTGTTTGTAAACATTTCAGGGAAAAAGATTAAAGGATATCAAGAGTGTTGCATCAGTTCACACACACAGCACCCCTGATGAGGTGAAAGGACATAAAAGAAAAGTTCGAGAATGGTTGGAAGCGCGAAACTCCGTTGCTGTTAACAAGCAACGTAATAATGAAGGTGATACTGAGATGCAACTTTCAAAAAGGATCCATTCTTCCCAACAACAGGTGACCACACAATATCTTATTTATAATTTAGATAAACTTATTTTATCATTTACGTTTGCATAGTTTTATTTACTGATATGCCCATTGTTTGTAAACATTTCAGGGAAAAATATTAAAGGATATCAAGAGTGCTGCATCAAGTCACACACACCTTACCCCTGATGAGGTGAAAGGAAATAAAAGAAAAGTTCGAGAATGGTTGGAAGCGCGAAACTCCATTGCTGTTAACAAGCAACGGAGAAATTTGAAGAGCTCTCAGATTTAATCTGTTGAAGTTTTGATATTACAATGAATTGTATCATTATTTGTAAAACAATTGCCAAGATACTCAGTTATGTGAAAGACAAAAACAAGTTTAATGTTATGGTTTTTCTCCTTGAACGAGATAATAATGTAAGATCCATATGTAGTGCCAATTGTATGCCAAAATCCTCTTTTGGCTCTTCTTCTGACATGACTTGTAAAATGTAATGAGTTTTTCCTGTCGAATTTATTGATAGCATTTATTATTGCTGTTGAGAATATTTATTTATTATTGCTGTTTTTCCTGTCCATATTAGATGAATAAAATCTTCCAAACGCCTCCTATGTCATCCATTCATGACTGACTTTCATGATAAATCTAAGTTTCAGCTGTAGTGGCAGTATTAAGTGGCTCAAAGCTACTGTTCTGCCAATAGAAGAAGTAAAATGATACATATGTATACGTTTTACTCAGAATGGCACCTTAATACCTAAGGTTTCTAACATAGTCGGATTAAATAATCTACTATTCTGTCAATATGAATAGAATATGCGTAATTCTCTGAAATGAACAGTTGGATTTGGAATGCTGTCTTCAACCTAGAAAAGTTGTCTAGGCAGATGAAGATGACAAACATAAGGATTTCAATATAATATGTATTTTTTTTTGTATAATGTATGGAATCAGAATGCAACCTTCATATCTAAGGTCCAGGCAGCTGAAGATAACTTACTACCTAACTGTTATAATGTACAGAGTTCTGTTTAATATTAATAACTTTAATTTATAGAAACTAGACTCTGAATACTGTTTAATTTGTAGAAGAAAATGACGAGAATCAATGAAATCACTTAAACAGAATTTTGTAACTTCTGTGTAATAAATAGATGTCGGACTCAGTATACTGCCATCATACCTTGGCAAAGTTTGTACATAGACGAAAATAATCTAGTACTTCACCAGGAGAATATGCATTAGTTTGTGTGATGATGCAACATCCATACCTAGTCAAGGACTCTAGGTGGAAGGAGTTGGCACAAAATAGCAAATCCGCTTCAATAAAATGTGTAAAACTAAGTGTTACCTATAGAAAGTGTACTCAGAATGCCACCTTCATGCCCCGGGCAAGGTCTTTAGACAGGTGAAGGTAACCAGCCTTTCATTAATAGAATATCTAGAATTCTGTGTATTCAATGGGAGACTTGGAATGCCTTCATAGCCAGGCAAGGTCTATATGCATAACAAAATGGCAAGCATTGGTAAAATAACTTCTCATAGCCTTAATTGCAAGCTTGGGGAATAGATCAGCCTGATAAGTTATAACCTCATACTTTAAATGGATATGCAAGTTATGCAACAAGAACAACTTTGTGCTGAACAGTGCTTGAGCCTCTAATGCTGTGATTACTACATTATTCACATCAAGTGCATGATGTATATAATAAATATACCCTGCGGCAACTATTTAAACAGATAGTCTCATTGAATTTGCGGATCTAACAGTTGAGAACCTGCGATACAGAGAAAATTTGTTAAAATTACTATGGTCCAAATTAGAGTATAGACTGTGGATAATAAGTTATAAGCTGAGAACAACAAAAGAGTGGAGTACCATCATTTTCTTCAAAGGTTGTTTTTGCGGTCAAATTGAGGGGGGCTTACAACGTTTTTCCTAACAAAGCTTCTCTGTTCTCTGTTTTGTAAATGCGCTTTTGTCTTAATATGTCTGATCGTCTTGAACTTTGTAAATGGTGTTCAATACTAAGATTATTAGATACCATTTAGTTCCAAGGTGGCTGTAAGCTGTAAGTCTTGTGAATATGTAGATATTGGGTTTAGGGATTGCTATTAAAGGTTTGATATGTAATGCTTAAAGTTTTAAACTATGGATTTACCGGACACATAAATTCTAGATACGGGTTATCGGAGTTGAATATATGCTGGCTATTGCTTCCATTTTTCTAATTTATGGTTACATAAATTTGAGGTTTTGAATGAGGGTTGTTGTCAGTAGATGATTTAGTCTCAAAAACTATTTTCTTCAATTAACAAGTTATGTACCAAGTCAATGGTATATTATCTTGATTGCTTATTTCCAATAAGCCATCCAAAGTGTCATCATTCTGACATGTAAAATCTGTCACAATCAATTTTAGGGTATGAGAATAAGAGCTTTCCTGATGACTTACATGTTGCAGCTGGTAATCAATCCTGCAGGTTTTGTTATCAAGTTGCCAATTATATATGATTTGATGGAAAGCGGATACTAACTCTTGTGTCCAAATGAGTCATGTCTGTTTGTCCCATTTTTTTCTTCTCATAATTGACTTTTATATTTTTGTCAGTGTTTTTGTAGTAGTTGACTTTATAACTTTCATTTTGTTGCTAAGATCCTTTCTCTATGATCCCCACATTTCAGTAGTGGTGCCTGAACTATATCTGCCGTCTGCTTCTAATGACACAATCTTAAGTTTATTCAATGTGCAATGGATATATTTGGCTGTATAATAAATGCAAAAAGTGGTTGAAGATGCATTGCACCAATTGCTTACTTCTGAGGTGGATCTTTAAGCTTGTTTTTGAAGATAGAAACTCATAAACTGGTGTAGATTAAATTCAGTAGTGTTATAGACATAAATATTGAGTTTTGAAATGTCTAGGATGAACGTATCTTTATGAATTGTATCTTATAACTGCGGAAGGAAGAAACTGCATAAATGTCAATGATAGACCAAAGTTGGTCAATGGGACTCAAAGAGTGCAACTATTAGCAATACTTGGGTAGAAAGACCCCAGGTTATAAAAAGTAACTAAACAAAAAGTACAAAAGAAAGTTAAACAAAACAACAGGGGTAAAACTTAAAGTTTAAACCCCAAGCCATAAAATATAGTATAAGTATATAATTTGAAAAAACTGGGGCAATTAGTTACAGTGTGGTACAGTTGACGTTCCTGGGAAATCTCACATCATGCAAAATAATTCAATTATAACTTTGATAGCAAAAACAAAGGAACCGCTTCCTAGACATGGATTAGAAGAAAAGTGGTCAGGACTCTTAACACATTTCCTTTCATCAATCAGCCTAGCTCTTCTGATAATTCTAGTTCCACAGAATCACATATACAACTTCAGGTGACAAGTAAAGTGGTCTTGATCAAATTTGCTTCATTTAGTACCAATTGAAGATGATGTAACCTGGAACTGATGCTTTTAGTGGCAGGCAACTATTTTTAGTATCAAATTATCAGTTTTGACATCCAAACCAGCTAGCTACTCAATTTAAGAATTTTGAATGTTGAACTTGGCCACCCTTTTGAATAGTTTTTTGTGACAAGTCTCAATGGATGTGTACATTGGCTATTTTCCAATCCTAGAGGACAGACAAGTTGGAAATGGTGAAGAGGTTGTCATACAAATATGTTTCCATTTTACTAATGTGTTTGTTGTGACAAATTTATATTATGAGGTGATAGGATGAAAAGTAAAATTGGTCTACACGGATGTTTTTATTTTCAATAATAAGAGCAGAATAATGCTTACCATCAACCACAAAGACAAGGACAATCACTTAATGCTTTGAAATATTCACGTGATAACTCGGTATTTCATTTCAGGTGATGTGAAATTGTGTCAATAGTTTCCACACTATCCAATCCTCATGCAGTACATAGAAGCTGTTGGATTTGCAGGTTTTATTGAAAAAACGAAAATAGATATTTAGAAAAAAGAAATTCTTGCAAGTATGCCTCCAAAGAGAAAAGTGGAAGAACTTGAAGCATACTAGTAGATTAATATCTGCTGCCTTATATAGGCAGACACAAGAAGAAACACAAAACTAGCAGAGAATGATGCTGATAAGGAGTTGAATGTGTAATGGTTTCTTGCATATTTATGGATGCATTAGTCAATCTTCACAAATCCGAATGACCTAGTTTGAAGTTAACAATAACAAAAGTGAAACATATTGTTTCATGTAAAGGGAAGGTAAAGTTCTGGTGTTTAAACTGTCATTATTTCTTGTTCTCTTTCTTTAATGATAAAAGAGATCTCGAGGAGCAAAAGCCCCAAAAAACTGTGATCCTTTTGTCCTCGATGGAGAAAATCACGTGTTTGTTAAGTATCAACATGGACTGATGATTTCAAATGTTGACAACCTTGGAAACCAAAATGAGTACATCAAAAGAACTGTTTTTCTGTGTGACTATCAATGGAAAATTGAGTGTGGTAAACTGTGCAAGGTTATCATGTTGGAAGCAACTTGTAAGAATTCAGTCAGGCAACATTAAGAAATATCTATTCTGGAAATTTATGAGTTCTAAGAACTGAGAAGGTGAAGTTCTGATCTTGAAGTCTAGAGATTTGGTTGCATCCTCTGGGCATTACTAGACGTACATCAAGCTGTTATTGAATGTCAGTTGGTGCTTCAATTTCTCATGCAAAGCTTCCATGCTTTGAATTTCGATGGGCATTGAATGCGAAGGTGCTTTTATCCCGTAAAGTGCTCATGAAGTAAATTGGTTTTTGAGGCTTTAGACTTGTGTGCCACAAAATAGTGACCTCTGGAAATCTTCGGGAAGTTTTATCTCCTTGTGATAGACCGTGGCCCTGAATTGATTGCCATTATGTACCAGCACTGTGGGAGGATGATCCAACTTTAGAGTCCGAAGGAGCTCCAGGAATTTCAGCTTGAGGGCTCTGAATGCCACTGTTATTGTACACAAAGCCCCAAAACCACACTTGGGTCCTCTACTACCAAGGGCAACTATGCTAGATGTTGGGGATTTTAGATGTTCACTTCTTTCCCATTAGTAATTGCAAGGATAACAAATTGAAGACTTTAACGTTAATGTTTGTCCAAATACCAGCACAATCATAAGTATTTTAAAGTGACAAATTTGTATAAATATTGAAACCTGCATCATTTATCACGGATGACAACACAATACGTTGTTGAACTGTTTTAATTAAAGTAGAAGGGCATAAGTGGGAAATTATTACAAAGTGATTGAATTAAACAACCTTGAATAGATACATAACATTATAAAATGCAAAATAAACATTAAAAATCCATTTTGTTGAGGCAACAACGTATTACGTTGAGAAATAACCTACTTTGGTATAGATCATGTAGGAGCATAAAAAGATGGTATCACAGTTTTGGATATTATAATGAGCATATATTGTAAACTAATAATGTGTTTGTTCATCATTTCTCAAGGGTAACAACATACTATGTTGTTGTTCAACCGCTGCAATCTAAAATTACCCTTAAATTCCATTTGTGTTGGTATCATCTTCAAGTTCTTCAACAAGCCCCCTTTCCCTATCTCGTTCTGCAGCTCTTTTTAATTCATCCTCCCATGTTAGTCGACGTGATACACGACTCTTTTTTACAATTGGAAAACTAGCTTTCCTATTTGTTGGACATGGGCGCCTTCGATTCAACATCTTCTCTATAAAATCTCTCTCTCGATGAAGTGTATTGTTGAATCCATCATCTACGGGTCTAAACGGTTGTGCCTCAGGATGTTGCACACCTAATATAGAAGATATTTGGCTTCCCCTCAATCGGTTTGTTGTTTCCACAAGTGTATTCTCTAATAAATTAAGAAATGACTTGTTTAGAGGACCAACAAGACTGTTATCTACTATTTTTCTGATCCTTCTCACTTGTGGGCTCAAGTGTTCATCTTCTTCATTTATAACATGTTTATCTTGTTGCAAAACATGCATAGAGTCTTCACAGGTGTTTGGAGGATTCCATGCTTGACCAAAAGGATCATCAACCACATGTTCATCTCCACATGCAACATTTGGAGCACAAAATAAACCCTGGAGAACATTACAAATTAGTATAATAAATCAAAGATTTGAATAAAAACCAAAATTAATAGAATTTAGATACTATAAATTACTATGTTGCAAAATCTTGAAAAACATTATGCCTAGAATACCTGAACATTAAAGTTTTCTCTCGCTGAATTCTTTTTCATCATATTCACTTTAATTACGTGCTTACATAAGTACCCATTCTTTGACACTCCACATCCACACATTGCCAAATGTGGGGTTTGATACCATACTTCATAGTGACAAGTATCATCCGTCTGGCTACGAACCCATGCTAACCGTGGGTCAGAGGTATGGAAGGTGACATAATAATCAGGAATGGATTGTGCATGCAGCCATTGGTTATTTTCTAGTTTCTCCACTTTGAAGTTACGGTAGAACCCACTTTCCTTACAACATTGACTCCACCAATAATATATAAAAACAACTGTGATTAATCGATGTATCACCACCAATAACCTCGCGATGACATGCTTTTCGAATGGAGGATAACCACTTACTCTTAAGTATAGAGTGATATGCCTCTATTGCAGCATTTGTTTCTTGCCCAGCATGCTTTAAAGTCCGTAGCTGTCTCACCCACATTCCAATTCTTAGAAGCCAGTGTTCCTGCCAATATTTAATAAATTTTATCTCGTCCGCAAAATCTGTAACAAAATTTTGTGCCATTTGAACAGCACTCTCCTCATTATTTGAATGGTGCATAATTTCCCCCAACCTATTAAACATTACACGTCTTTTTTGATCTTCCTTAACCTTGGCAACAAGATTCTTCAACCATGCCCTCCGTACATGCCAGCTGCATAAGTATACTTCACACCCAAAAACTTCTCTGTATTTGAAAATGAATTGTATTAGAATCTTAAAAATTTGATAGCAAACTTAATATCTATAATTTAAATTTATATATTCTAACAATATACACAAAGATTAATTTACAACCTAATAGCATTGATTTCAGTTGTAGCATCATCTACCATGAAAGCATTTAGTTTCCACTCAAGCATATGAGCATGTGCTCTATTCACCAGCTTTTTCATCCATTGGGTTAAGTCGCTAGTGGTAGCTCTTGACATTATAACCCATGCAACTGGTAGGCCCATGTGTTTGGAATCGAATGCGAGGATGGTATAGAGTTTGAACTATGGAGAGTTGGCAATGCAATAACAATGTGAATTAGTAGATTATTGGTAAGAAAATGTAACATATTTTTTGCAGATTTTTTTATTGATAAGATTATGTAAAAGAGAATACCTTCATTCCATTGGTCCCAAAAGTGGCGTCCATTGCAAGTATGTTGTTATGGCCATATTTTAACATCCACTCAAGTTGTTGCGGCATTTGAATGCCCATGATAAACGGCACGTGACCATCTTCCTCAACGTTTCCTTCATACTCTTGGTATTCAAAACATATATTTGGATTTTGATCTTGCCATACTCTCACACTTTGGGCATCATTTCTGTCATACATGTACTTTGCTGCTTTTATTTTTGTATCAATATTATGAACATCATGGGAAGACAAGAAATCATCACGTTTTGTTTGCCCATCAAACAAGGCTAGCTTCTCATGAACCATTTCACGGTGCTTTTGCAACACAATATCAGCTGGCATTCCTAATAACAATAACTTTTCCACCCATTCTTGCAATTCCTTACTAATATGTGGCGCATAATAAGCTCGTGTCCCTTCAAATTTGTGATTTTTTTGGCCATGGCATATATGATTGTTGTTATCCACATGATCCATCTGAGGATATGTGATAAGTGCATATTCACTTCTTTTCATAAGAATTCGCACATTAAAATTACATTGGCAACCACATTTTATATGTTTACGTCCAGGTCTACTCCCCGTCCCTCTAGTTGGAACCTTGGACTTATCATATGGCAAAGCATCCTCTTCTTTAAAGTCTTGTGCCCATAGCTACACCAATATCTCGCAAAATGTCACTAAAAGTGAGTCATAATAAAGTAAACAACAATTTTAAAACTGCATTAAAAACATCATCGAACATTGCCACATCATACATTATATAAATGATGGTGCTATCAATTCGAACCCGGTGTGTACTTTCCCTTATGGGTGATGAATGACTCCAACGTTTGTAATAACTTGTTGGAAATGATGTCCGCCGGCATTCCCCTTTAATAAAATCATCTACTCGTCCAACTTCTATCCATGCAACAAAATCCCCTTCCACTCCACGGTTATCTTTAACTTTGCTCCAAACAACATCTAATGCAGAGAACAGTCCTTCCGGAGGACATTGGATAGGAATGTCTAACAAGCGCTTCCACTTTGAGTCTCTCTGATTATACATTGATGTTAATAACACTGCAAATTATTAAAATTTGGAAAAAAAATGCCCAAGCTAACACACTATACAATTAGACAATAACACTAACCATTTTATATTTATATTATAGCTGTTGCTAAAATGATAGGACCTGCCTGCATTCACAAATGTTCAATATGTTAAAGAAATTGAGGATCATTATTTAAAAAATTCAGGTCAACAAAAAAAGTAAAAACGACATCAATAATCTCATAAAAACGACATCATACATATATAAGATTAGACAATAGAATATCTTTTCTAAGTTATTTAAGGTTGGGAAATGTTTAAAATCAGCTGCTGCCGTATAGAAGAGAATTAACCCAAAAATGGCTCTCAAGGGTATCACAAATCATCACTAGCATCAATATAAATGGACTAGTAGCTCGGAGTTAGAAGGTAAATGTGGACAGTTAGGGCAGTCAGCGACCTTACTAAAAGTACTTGTCATTGGCTGTATGCTTGGAAGTCAGACTTCAATGCTGTTTGCTCGAAAAGACGGGTGTATGCATACAAAGAAAGATTGAGGGCACGGTGGTAGAGAAGAACAACAACATGAATATGAGAACGTGACATGCTCGTTGAGGAGGATGTACCGAGCTAAGAGGTACACCAACCGTAATGGCTATAGCTTCTAAGAATATCGTTTTCCACCATTTTTCGGGCGACAACGTAATGCGTTGTCGTCGTGTCGAAATTAAATTGTGAGAGGATGAACTGGAAAGTATTCCAGTTTAATTGAATCAAACAACTTCTAATAGACCATTGGGCGCTAAACAAACTTTATAAATGGAGGTCGTCAAAGAAACAACGTATTACGTTGACAATCCACCTTCTTAGATATAGATCCTGTTGGCGCACAAAGATCTTAAATTATAGTTTTATACAGTACACCATGTACCTTACGGAGCCTAGTAACGAGTCAGGTCATCGTTATCGCGGGCAACAACGTAGCGCGTTGTTAAATTGCTGTACTCATAGTAGCTCGGAGTTAAAAGGTGAATGTGGACAGTTAGGGCAGTCAGCGACCTTACTAAAAGTACTTGTCATTGGCTGTATGCTTGGAAGTCAGACTTCAATGCTGTTTGCTCGAAAAGACGGGTGTATGCATACAAAGAAAGATTGAGGGCACGGTGGTAGAGAAGAACAACAACATGAATATGAGAACGTGACATGCTCGTTGAGGAGGATGTACCGAGCTAAGAGGTACACCAACCGTAATGGATATAGCTTCTAAGAATATCGTTTTCCACCGTTTAGCCCGGGCGACAACGTAATGCGTTGTCGTCGTGTCGAAATTAAATTGTGAGAGGATGAACTGGAAAGTATTCCATTTTAATTGAATCAAACAACTTCTAATAGAGTATTCAGCGCTAAACAAACTTTATAAATGGAGGTCGTCAAAGAAACAAACATATTACGTTGACAATCCACCTTCTTAGATATAGATCTGTTGGCGCACAAAGATCTTAAATTATAGTTTTATACGAGAACACCATGTACCTTACGGAGCCTAAGAACGAGTCGAGGTCTTCGTTATCGCGGGCAACAACGCATCACGCGTTGTTAAATTGCTTTGTACTCGTAGTAGCTCGGAGTTAAAAGGTGAATGTGGACGATTAGGGCGATCGGCGACCTTACTAAAAGTACTTGTCATTGGTTGTATGCTTGGAAGTCAGACTTCAATGCTGTTTGCTCGAAAAGACGGGTGTATGCATACAAAGAAAGATTGAGGGCACGGTGGTAGAGAAGAACAACAACATGAATATGAGAACGTGACATGCTCGTTGAGGAGGATGTACCGAGCTAAGAGGTACACCAACCGTAATGGCTATAGCTTCTAAGAATATCGTTTTCCACCGTTTAGCCCGGGTGACAACGTAATGCGTTGTCGTCGTGTCGAAATTAAATTGTGAGAGGATGAACTGGAAAGTATTCCATTTTAATTGAATCAAACAACTTCTAATAGAGTATTCAGCGCTAAACAAACTTTATAAATGGAGGTCGTCAAAGAAACAACGTATTACGTTGACAATCCACCTTCTTAGATATAGATCCTGTTGGCGCACAAAGATCTTAAATTATAGTTTTATACAAACACCATGTATGTACCTTACGGAGCCTAAGTAACGAGTCGGTCTTCGTTATCGCGGCAACAACGCATGCGCGTTGTTAAATTCTTTGTACTCGTAGTAGCTCGGAGTTAAAAGGTGAATGTGGACGATTAGGGCACAATCGGCGACCTTACTAAAAGTACTTGTCATTGGGTGTATGCTTGGAAGTCAGACTTCAATGCTGTTTGCTTGAAAAGACGGGTGTATGCATACAAAGAAAGATTGAGGGCACGGTGGTAGAGAAGAACAACAACATGAATATGAGAACGTGACATGCTCGTTGAGGAGGATGTACCGAGCTAAGAGGTACACCAACCGTAATGGCTATAGCTTCTAAGAATATCGTTTTCCACCGTTTAGCCCAGGCGACAACGTAATGCGTTGTCGTCGTGTCGAAATTAAATTGTGAGAGGATGAACTGGAAAGTATTCCATTTTAATTGAATCAAACAACTTCTAATAGAGTATTCAGCGCTAAACAAACTTTATAAATGGAGGTCGTCAAAGAAACAACGTATTACGTTGACAATCCACCTTCTTAGATATAGATCCTGTTGGCGCACAAAGATCTTAAATTATAGTTTTATACAGAACACCATGTACCTTACGGAGCCTAGTAACGAGTCAGGTCTTCGTTATCGCGGGCAACAACGTACCGCGTTGTTAAATTGCTGTACTCGTAGTAGCTCGGAGTTAAAAGGTGAATGTGGACAGTTAGGGCAGTCAGCGACCTTACTAAAAGTACTTGTCATTGGCTGTATGCTTGGAAGTCAGACTTCAATGCTGTTTGCTCGAAAAGACGGGTGTATGCATACAAAGAAAGATTGAGGGCACGGTGGTAGAGAAGAACAACAACATGAATATGAGAACGTGACATGCTCGTTGAGGAGGATGTACCGAGCTAAGAGGTACACCAACCGTAATGGCTATAGCTTCTAAGAATATCGTTTTCCACCGTTTAGCCCGGGCGACAACGTAATGCGTTGTCGTCGTGTCGAAATTAAATTGTGAGAGGATGAACTGGAAAGTATTCCATTTTAATTGAATCAAACAACTTCTAATAGACTATTCAGCGCTAAACAAACTTTATAAATGGAGGTCGTCAAAGAAACAACGTATTACGTTGACAATCCACCTTCTTAGATATAGATCCTGTTGGCGCACAAAGATCTTAAATTATAGTTTTATACAGTACACCATGTACCTTACGGAGCCTAGTAACGAGTCAGGTCTTCGTTATCGCGGGCAACAACGTACCGCGTTGTTAAATTGCTATACTCGTAGTAGCTCGGAGTTAAAAGGTGAATGTGGACAGTTAGGGCAGTCAGCGACCTTACTAAAAGTACTTGTCATTGGCTGTATGCTTGGAAGTCAGACTTCAATGCTGTTTGCTCGAAAAGACGGGTGTATGCATACAAAGAAAGATTGAGGGCACGGTGGTAGAGAAGAACAACAACATGAATATGAGAACGTGACATGCTCGTTGAGGAGGATGTACCGAGCTAAGAGGTACACCAACCGTAATGGATATAGCTTCTAAGAATATCGTTTTCCACTATTTATTCGGGCGACAACGTATGCGCGTTGTCGTCGTGTCGAAATTAAATTGTGAGAGGATGAACTGGAAAGTATTCCATTTTAATTGAATCAAACAACTTCTAATAGACTATGCAGCGCTAAACAAACTTTATAAATGGAGGTCGTCAAAGAAACAACGTATTACGTTGATAATCCACCTTCTTAGATATAGATCCTGTTGGCGCACAAAGATCTTAAATTATAGTTTTATACAGTACACCATGTACCTTACAGAGCCTAGTAACGAGTCAGGTCTTCGTTATCGCGGGCAACAACGTACCGCGTTGTTAAATTGCTGTACTCGTAGTAGCTCGGAGTTAAAAGGTGAATGTGGACAGTTAGGGCAGTCAACGACCTTACTAAAAGTACTTGTCATTGGCTGTATGCTTGGAAGTCAGACTTCAATGCTGTTTGCTCGAAAAGACGGGTGTATGCATACAAAGAAAGATTGAGGGCACGGTGGTAGAGAAGAACAACAACATGAATATGAGAACGTGACATGCTCGTTGAGGAGGATGTACCGAGCTAAGAGGTACACCAACCGTAATGGATATAGCTTCTAAGAATATCGTTTTCCACCGTTTAGCCCGGGCGACAACGTAATGCGTTGTCGTCGTGTCGAAATTAAATTGTGAGAGGATGAACTGGAAAGTATTCCAGTTTAATTGAATCAAACAACTTCTAATAGAGTATTCAGCGCTAAACAAACTTTATAAATGGAGGTCGTCAAAGAAACAACGTATTACGTTGACAATCCACCTTCTTAGATATAGATCCTGTTGGCGCACAAAGATCTTAAATTATAGTTTTATACAATACACCATGTACCTTACGGAGCCTAGTAACGAGTCAGGTCATCGTTATCGCGGGCAACAACGCAGCGCGTTGTTAAATTGTTGTACTCATAGTAGCTCGGAGTTAAAAGGTGAATGTGGACAATTAGGGCAGTCAGCGACCTTACTAAAAGTACTTGTCATTAGTTGTATGCTTGGAAGTCGACTTCAATGCTGTTTGTTTGCTCGAAAAAAGACGGGTGTATGCATACAAAGAAAGATTGAGGGCACGGTGGTAGAGAAGAACAACAACATGAATATGAGAACGTGACATGCTCGTTGAGGAGGATGTACCGAGCTAAGAGGTACACCAACCGTAATGGATATAGCTTCTAAGAATATCGTTTTCCACCGTTTAGCCCGGGCGACAACGTAATGCGTTGTCGTCGTGTCGAAATTAAATTGTGAGAGGATGAACTGGAAAGTATTCCATTTTAATTGAATCAAACAACTAGAGTGGTTGTTATGCAGTGTGATACGTAATGTTCATTAATGTATTATAGATGCACAATCTGGGGATCACATCAAGGCTTGATGAAGTATTTGAGGCCCCATCTGCTGTGAAGGAAGTTTTAATCAGTCAGGCTGCACTAGATCATTCGGTATGTTCATATATGCGTTGTTTATCACAAAGACATTGGTGTTTTATAATGAGATTATGAGTTAGCATTATCTGACATGTATTATGTAAGCGGAATTTGGTGGAAATGAAGCTGAATCCGTAGCAGACGCGCGATAAGACCACAAATTAATTTTGGTGAATATTGTATTAATTTGTATGATGTATGTGAACTATTTTCTTTTCTCCTCTTAGTTCATTGGTTCAGAAGAGACCAACCGTAGAGCTGATGATGCAAACAAGTTAGGAGTGATGGATCTATGGACTCCTGAAAATCACTATCGTTGGTCAATTTCTTGGTATGGAGGCCATGTCTCGGCTAGTATGAATCCAGTACAGGGATCACGACTTTTTTCTTCCAGTAAGTGACAACTTAACTTTGGGGTCCCATTAGTTCATATATTGACTTGCTTGGCTTCATATGTTTGTATTATTTGAAGATATTTTTCGCATGAAGAGGTCTCATTTTTCTCTATTTCAGATGTGGATATGAGAGAAGTCAATGAAATCACCTCCAAAAAGAGAGAATGTGAAGAGCATATTGCAAAATAGATGAAGATATTAGGTCAATATCAAGTGAACAAAGGCATGTAGAAGATGAAGCTGCAGATCTTCAAAGAAAACGGGTGGGATGCAAAGCTAGAATGTATCTTTGTTTAGCACTTTGGTTTCCTTTAGTTGCAAATAATGTATGTTACTAGATTTTAATATTTAATTTAAGGATTCTTTCGAGGATTAAGTCTTATTTGTAACTCCAGGAGGAGATTGTCAACAATATGAGATTAGAACGAAGAAAGCAACAGAAATGGCTAATCGGATAGGTATGAAACATCTCTTACAAAAAAACATGTGACATAGGCGAGCATGTATTAGAACACATAAGCACCTTTTTCATGAGATTAAGAAAGGTATGTGAGAGTACCACATAGATTTACACGGTTCATGTTAAAATAAACGTAACTAAGTGCCACAACTAAAAATGTCATGGCTATCAGTAAGTATCTTATGGTTGTAGTTTTCATTCGATCTCTAATAGATCAGCGTAGGAGGAAGCTTGAGTCAATGGAAAAAGAAGAGGACTTGGAAACAACAATATCTAGGCTTATTGACATGATAGGCAAGCTAAATGTGCAACGCTTTAAACATGCAATTGAAATGAAGGTAAGAGGAAAAGAAGCAATACTATTTTGGTAGATTAGAAATATAGAGTTTAAGAACAAGAAAGCATAATGTACCAGATATATGTACCGAATCTTTCTATTCAAATTTTTGTTTGCATTTAAAGATTAACTTCATGTTTATTATTTAACCATGAGTATAAAAGTGAATTACATATAGGATTTGTTGATTGAAGTCGTGTCTCTCAAGCGATGCTTTGCAGAAGAACAACTTACGACTGTCGAGCTTGATATGAAGGTGATTATGTTGCTTATGATCTGTAAAAATTCTTTCAATAGTGTCCTCTAGCATTTGATTTCATTACTTGTTGGCATTAACTAAGAATATTTATTGGTAGAAGGTGTTTGGAATGGTTCTATAGAGCCTTGAGAATTTATGCAAATGAACGAGTGCTTTTGTTCTATGTTTTTTACACAAAAGGTTCATTATGTTCAAACATGGGCTTTGCCTGAAGTGTATAATACATGAAAAAGGGGTATCGATTCTTCCTAAGACACTAGTATCACCCAGGACTTTCCTTTGGGCTTGATGTCAATGTATGATTGCCACAATTGTGGTCGTCAAGGTCATTGGGAAATGTGCTCTGTATCTAGAGTGACTTCAAGGAGCATGCTCATCAGGAATTGTACTCAAATTATTTGTATATAAGGTGGCCCATCTTGCCACTAGACCATAAGACAACTAGCACATTGTCCAACTATTCCAGTATTACTTGTTTTAAAATTTCGAGTTATGGTAAATCCCTAGACCTTAATGAGATTCTAAATTCCATATGCATTTCCATATCCTAAGATCCTTTCTTTTTTTTCTGGTCCCTTGATGTATTATACTTGTTACGGTTAGCAATCCTATTGATAGTTAGGGCAGTCAGCGACCTTACTAAAAGTACTTGTCATTGGCTGTATGCTTGGAAGTCAGACTTCAATGCTGTTTGCTCGAAAAGACGGGTGTATGCATACAAAGAAAGATTGAGGGCACAGTGGTAGAGAAGAACAACAACATGAATATGAGAACGTGACATGCTCGTTGAGGAGGATGTACCGAGCTAAGAGGTACACCAACCGTAATGGATATAGCTTCTAAGAATATCGTTTTCCACCGTTTAGCCCGGGCGACAATGTAATGTGTTGTCGTCGTGTCGAAATTAAATTGTGAGAGGATGAACTGGAAAGTATTCCGGTTTAATGAATCAAACAACTTCTAATAGACTATGCGGCGCTAAACAAACTTTATAAATGGAGGTCGTCAAAGAAACAACGTATTACGTTGACAATCCACCTTCTTAGATATAGATCCTGTTGGCGCACAAAGATCTTAAATTATAGTTTTATACAGTACACCATGTACCTTACGGAGCCTAGTAACGAGTCAGGTCATCGTTATCGCGGGCAACAACGTAGCGCGTTGTTAAATTGTTGTACTCATAGTAGCTCGGAGTTAAAAGGTGAATGTGGACAATTAGGGCAGTCAGCGACCTTACTAAAAGTACTTGTCATTGGCTGTATGCTTGGAAGTCAGACTTCAATGCTGTTTGCTCGAAAAGACGGGTGTATGCATACAAAGAAAGATTGAGGGCACGGTGGTAGAGAAGAACAACAACATGAATATGAGAACGTGACATGCTCGTTGAGGAGGATGTACCGAGCTAAGAGGTACACCAACCGTAATGGATATAGCTTCTAAGAATATCGTTTTCCACCGTTTAGCCCGGGCGACAACGTAATGCGTTGTCGTCGTGTCAAAATTAAATTGTGAGAGGATGAACTGGAAAGTATTCCATTTTAATTGAATCAAACAACTTCTAATAGAGTATTCAGCGCTAAACAAACTTTATAAATGGAGGTCGTCAAAGAAACAACGTATTACGTTGACAATCCACCTTCTTAGATATAGATCCTGTTGGCGCACAAAGATCTTAAATTATAGTTTTATACAGTACACCATGTACCTTACGGAGCCTAGTAACGAGTCAGGGCATCGTTATCGCGGGCAACAACGTAATGTGTTGTTAAATTGTTGTACTCATAGTAGGAGGGAAAGGATTTGAAATTATTTTAAAGTAATATAATGAAACAAATTTGAATAGTTTCATAATACTATGATGTGCAAAAAAATCTTTAGAACTTCATGTCGTTGACGCAACAACGTATTACGTGGGAAAACAACCTACTTTTATATACATCCCGTAGGCACATAAGAATGTGGCATCATAGTTTTATACACTATAATGACCATAGCCTGTAAATATAACGTATTCCATCATTTAGATTGGGCAACAACGTAATATGTTGTTGTATTGTTGTACCAAAAACTCTCTCAGGAAAAATCTTACCTTGAATATTAGATATAAGAATCTGAATTACCATTCAACTTATAATTTCTTTGTTTTCAATTAGCCTTGTTTCAAATAAATCTTGCAAACACTAACCAGAATTGTTATTCCTTTCAACTTTGATAGATGACTGGGAAAGTAGTCAAAAACTTAATAAATTAATAAACAAGATGAGTTGAACTTATCACTGATTTAAAAAATATAATGTTCTTGCCTGATTTGCAATGTAGAGATTATTTCCAAATTTTCCCTGTCATGAGCAATAATCTCCTTCAGAAATCTCCTTCAACTTCCATAGCCAACCTTCAGAAATCTCCTTCAACTTCCATAAAACTGAATGAAATATGACTACTGTTCTTTTTTACAATACTTAAATAAATCATTTATGTAAAAATAATAAAAAAAACAGAACAGTGGCGCAAAAAAATGGAGTAAATAGTTTAATGAATATAATTTAAGTGGTTGCATTCAATATATAATTTAAGTGGTGGCGCAGCATATTGAAAACAATAAATGTGAATGCGTATGGCTGAGCAGGGGAGGCGTTGAAATGACTTGGGTTGGTGGAGCAGTCAGTGGAGGCGCTGATAAGACAGGGTCCGTTAACTTTTCTTTTGCTCCGTTAATACTGCAGCTTTTGCCCAGTCAGCGGCCAACTCACTATCCCCTGCGAACTTACGTGAGGGATAGGGCCAGCCGCCGAAGACATGAATTGAATCTTGAAATAAATTGATGCAAATTAAATGATTGCATGCCCATTACCTATTATGTAGCTCATATTGTTAACACCCAAATAATCTATGTTATTTGTGCTCCACAAAATACACTTTTGTTCTTAGATAAAAATAATTATCAATCAGACATGCATGTGGACGACCATGATTCATTTGAGGTTGTTTACATGGCCTATCAGATAGATGGTCGGGATAACAAAAACAATCGCCAGTCAGATGTGCATGTGGACAGACAAGATTCATTTAAATTCGTTGATTTGGCCTATCAGATGGACATGCGAGATTGTCCTATGTTTATATGGCTTTCAGACACCCTTCGAGTTTACACCAGTGTAAATGCCTTCGGCGCAAAAAATGAATCAATGTGTAAAACTGTTGTACCTTTTAAATCTATGATGGCAGGTGAAGATTTAATAGAAAATAATAGTTTTCCATGAAATGTACCCTATTCATATTTTTAGTTATTACGATCTTTTCTAAATTAATTTTCTTTAGAATCAAAAGAATGGCGAGAAATTCAACGAATTGTGGTAGTTATTCTTCCAAGCAGAAGCACCGAGACAAAATTTATCTTCGGTCACAAGCCTTTTCTAAACATCTAATGGAGATTGTTGTTCATTTAGAAGATATTTATGTTCATTCAAGAGAAGTTTTTGAACCAAAAGCATGGCCAATTTGCCCTCCTTGCCAATGGAGCATTTGAGTGAATAAGATGAAGAAAAACAAAAATAATTCCAATAAAAAGGTGTGAATTTATTTGGCAGGTAAGACGAAGACATGAATCGAAACTTGGAAATAAATTGATGGAAATTAAATGCTTGCATGCCTTGCACCTGTTCTGTAACTCATATTGTTCCCACCCAAATAATCTCTGTTATTTGTGCTCCACTAAATGCAGTTATGATCTTGAACAAAAATAGTTATCGTCAAACATGGTGCGGACGTGAACGTGGATGGTCGGGATTCATTTGAGGTCATTGAGATGGCTTAGTAATGAAGAAAAATACAAATAGAAAGGCATTTGAATTGAATTGAATATAAAGATATGTGTGTGTGGGTGGGTTGCGGGGAAGGATTGTAACTGAGAATAAGAGAATTCAGATACAATCATACAAATATTCCGGTGAGTGCGTTAATGCCTTATAATGAATTATATATAAGAGCTCTGAAAAAAGGTCAAACCTCGAAAGATTTATGAAGAGAGATGCAGGAGCAAGAAGTTCGTGATAACATCAGTTAAGTTACAGAAATAGTCTATGCTTTTAAAGTATTCATCCGAGTGCCATCCCGGGTAAGTAATGATTTTGCGTAAGCGGGAGTCGACCAACAAATAAGTAGGGGAAATGGAAAAGGAAAAGGAGGCTCCTCGACAGGTGTCTTTGTTAGTTATTTTATCAAACAAAAACATGCAATTCTGCTGCTCAAGACCATCTTGACGCTCACCCTCGGCATCATGGGAGGATACGTACTGCTTCTGCCCAACCAAAGCTAATTAATTTAGGGATAAGGCTCGCATTTGTGATTCCAGCTCTAGACTATTCAGGAGAATAGATTTTGCATAATTTTGAGATGCACGGCATTAAATTGGCTCGCACAGATTATGTTTGATATATATGTTGTGTCAGAGGTTGATATATACGTTGTGTGAGAGACGGCCGGGGATGAAAAATGTCAGGAAACAAAGGGTTGGAATCATTTTAATCAACTTATATGCAGATCAACATTTGTGATTTGTTTTGTCTTATCTCCCATTTCGCAATCTTTCCAATTGTCGAAATTTATTCTTAATCTATCATGTTTTTTATTTTGAAATATTTTCTATTTTCATTGTGTTTATAGTCTTTTTCTTGAATTAATTCAACTTATGTTATTAAAACATAATAATGTAATTGTCATAAAATATGCACAAAGAAGATGGTTACAAGATGGTTAAAGTAGTTTCAATTGTTTATTAGTTAATATCTAACTAATATTAAACTATCACTAATAAATAAGCCTTATATTTTAATACCCCTCTTAAGGCATACACTCGAAAAGAAAAGAAAATTACAATCTTCAAAAGTTTTTGTTTTGAAGAACACTTTTAGGATCAGGTAGAACTCCGTCAAGATGCCTCCCTAACCCTCGTAAATGTGTAGTTCCCGAGTTGAATTCCCGAGTTCCTCAATCCTACCTTCCCGAACTCTCGAAGTACTGAATCTCCTAAATTTTTAGACAACCATCTATGTTAAACTACTCCCATAATGTTCTATCAAATTGTCTTGCAACTCTTGTAAGGGTAAATTTCTAAGATCCACAAACTCCCAAACTATCTAGACAACCATCCATGCCGAGTTTTATCTACATTGGATCCCTTATTGTCATCAAAACACTAACTTCTTAGAGTACATATTCATCTTCTTCTTCATCAATAAAATCTTTAGCATCTAGTGGATTGTCAACAAAGGCCACATTTGCTTCTTTTGGATTATCTTTGAGTTTTCCTTTGAGAACATCATTAGCTTGAATGCAACAATTCCAGGCTATATGACCTCTTTTCTTGCAATAATAACACTCAACTTGTCTATAGTCTTTAGCCATTTTTTTGTGATTATTTCTTATGCGGTGTAGTAGCACTTTCATGTGAAGAATCACCTTTTGTATCATCCATATTTGTTCTCTTTTCTTCAACCAAGAGAGCTGAAATCGTATATACAAGAACTTGAAATTCTTGACTATATACAAGATAAAAAATTCACGATTGTAGATTCGAACTTGAAATTCTTGACTATATATTTTTCATAACTATTTTAAACTCGGTTAATCAATGGTAATTTTGAATGATTATTTTTCCATATTTATGTAAAACCCTCTGCTTTTCCCTCGATTTGGTATTAACTAAATCAATTGTGATTTGTGATTTGCAACTAACATTAATGTCCTTTTGAAATTGAAACTCTTCAATGATTTTTTTATTATTTTTCTTGATATTTGTTTTTCCTCGACCTTTTCACAAGTGTCCTTTGTATGGTGGTGATAGAAAAAAATCATCCTCGATTGTACAATTGGTTTTGTTTGAAGGTTTAGTTTATAACTTTTTTAGAGCCCACGAATCTATGATTGTTGATTCAAAAAATTGTGACTAAAATGTAGACGTGGATTCTCTCGACGTCTTTCCTTCTCTTTTATTTGACTTGCAGAGACCCTTGGAGTAGGATTTTCTCTAATACTAATGTTAGAAAGCATGCACTAGCAAGAAATGAAGAGAAAGCGAAACACACACATTAACATTGTGTCCCCATCATTTTATCATGTGAAATAAGGTTACAAGATAGTTAAAGTTGTTTCAACCGCTTATTAGTTGATATCTAACTAATATTAAACTATCACAAATTGTGGACACAAAATCTATGCACTTGGGTACATTTATAGGTCCTAAAGCACACTAATGTATACATGATTCCTAAGCAAGAAAACTAGTGGTTGACAACTCCTCTTGGAATTTGGGTTGCTTTATCTCTTGCACTTTATTGGCTTTATACATCTTATAGTTCTATCGAAAATTGATGGATTTACCTTTTAATGGCCTCGGACACTAGTGCCGAGTTAAGATAAGCGCGCCCAGCGCTCCTTTCCCTCCTAGGTGCACCTATCCCTCTCTTTCTTCTTCTTACTCTTTTGGGTCCTTTTCACTTCTTGGTCACTTTTTAACACTTTGGGTCGGCCTTTCAGTTGTCAATTATGAAATTCAAACAAGGGAATCATATATATATATATATATACACACACACACACACACACACACACTTAGTTACTTCTTTCAAATAAGGGGCCAAACACTATAAACATTATCTATCACCACCTAAGCTTGCATAAAGGCACAAGAGCACTACAAAGTACATATCCAAAGTACATCCATACAAGGATCAAGGGATGCATTGGTCTACATACACTGCATAGGAGGGGATTTTATTCTATTCCAAAGACACACACATCTTGCATATTCGAGAGAATCTAGATCTAGCTTGTTATTATTATGCAACTACCTGCACAAGCGCAACTTGGGGCACAAGTGTTTCACCCGATTCTTAGAGTGTTTCTTTGAATATTGACGAAATAGATAAGTGTAAATGGGCTAGAGGAATACCTATTAAAGCTGGTCAAGGTTGTTGTGTGCGTATGACTTCTTGATCCACAACCGATCGTGAGAGATTCCTTTTGGCTAGGAGGAACTACCGAAAATATAAAACAAGACCACCAAGTGGAAGTTAAACATATATATAAAGTGGCTCGCCTAGCGTATGCTAGATCTGGGAAGTGTGATACTCCTTAGACGATTGTCAATCCACTGTTTAAAACAATTCAATGTTTAACAAAAAATGAAATCCTACTATAGTTAAAATGATTTAGGTATCTCATTCGAATACAATAAGCAAATTCATTCACAACAGGAAAAGCTATGATTGAATTTGAAGGGCAAGGTCTCTCGTCGAGTCTGTAGATCGGTCAGTGGTCCTGGTTTTAGGTTGTTTTTGGTATTTGGTGGGGAATTTAGGCTTTGTTCTTGGTCTGAGGGTAAAACATAGAGACCGACGTCGGTCTAGTGTAACCGATGATGGTTCAGATAAACCGAGGTAAGATGGAGAGGGAAAGATAGTCTGAGTATTGTTTATACCAAAGGTCACTCAGGTCAGGAGCAGTGGTTCCGATAGAGTAAAATTTGTGAGGTAAATAAGAAGGTGATTGGAGTCTTTGTATAGTGACAAAGATTTTAGAGTCGGTGGGTGAAGCGGGTATCTGAGAAGCCAAGCAGGCCATGGTATTTGCAAATTTATTGGTAGAATATGGGATGGTTTGAAGGGCGTAACGGTTGAAGGTGGTCAAAAGTATGTCCACATGATGCTTATACTTTTGAAGTATCTCATTACGACATTGGTATATACCATTGACTTGGTTTATGACCAATTGAGAATCACCAAAGATGTTGATTGAATTAACATCTAAGGCGTAAGCATCCTAGAGACCCAATACGAGTGCTTCGTATTCAGCAATATTGTTTGTACAATCAAAATCAAGTTTGAAAGACAAAGGCATGGACTCACCATCAAGCGGAATGAGGATAAAACCAGCCCCACCCCCATGATGACACTTGGAACCATCGAAGAAAAGTGTCATTTGGTAAGCGGGTTCATCTAGGGAAAGGGTAGCAATTGACTCATCTAGAAAGTCAAAGTTAGAAGGTTGATCCTAGAAATAGGTGCGTCGGCCAATTGGTTGGCGATAGCTTGGCCCTTGATGGACTTTTGATGGATGAATTCAAGGTCGAGGTTGGCCAGAAGCATAAGCCAACATACACCCATTGATTTTGGTAAGGTTTGGCATACATGAAGTGTAAGGGGTCGGTGTTGGTCACAACATAGGTTTTGTGATTAAGTAGGTAATGGTAGAGTTTGGTGGCAATGAAAACTAAGGCTAAGTAAATTTTTTTAGCATGGGTGTATCGGGTTTCGTAGTCCAAAGTGGCTTATGTAATAAACCGCCTGCTCCCTATGTTGTTCATCGTGATGAGCAAGCATGGCCCCTAAGGAGTGATCGGTAGCAGAGATGTATAGGTAGAAGGGTTGATCATCTTTAGGTGGAATGAGTACGGGTGGTTGGAGAAGGTATTGTTTTAAGGCCTCAAAATATTTGTGGTAGTCATCATCCCATTTAAAGGAGACATCCTTTTTGAGAAGATGATGAAATGGCTGACATCAATCGGAAAGTTGTGAAATGAAATGATGAATAGATTGCAACTTACCTTGCAAGCTACAAAGCTGCCACAAGTTAGTGGGCAGAGGCATTTCGAGAATGGCCTTGACTTTAGCTGGGTCAACCTCTATACCATGTAAGGAAACGATAAATCCCAAGAGATTTCCTGAGAGAACCGTGAAGACACACTTCTTGGGCTGAAGGTGAACATAATACTTAATGAGGCGGTCAAAGATGGTTTTTAGGATAGCGAGGTGCTCGGAGCGGCATTTAGATTTGGCAAGGATATTGTCTACATAATATTCCAATATACGGTGCATGATGTCATGGAAGATGTAAGTCATATCCCATTGATATGTGGCACCAACGTTTGTAAGGCCAAAAGGCATGACCCGATAGCAGAAGGTCCCCTAAGGGGTGATGAATGCGGTTTTGTGTTGATCCTCTGGGGCAAGAAATATTTGATTATAACTCGAGAAACCATCCATCGCTGATAGCATCTCATGACCAGCTGTAAGGTCAACCAATTGGTCAATACCGGAGTCTGGAAAGTCATCCTTGGGGTAAGCTAGGTTGAGGTTACAGAAATATGTGTAAATGTGAAGTCCCCCTGTCGCCTTAGTGACAGGGATAATGTTAGAAATCCATCAAGGATAATCAATGGGTAAGATGAAGGAAATGGAAAGAAGGCGTTGAAGTTCTTCTTTGACCAAAAGAGCAATGTGAGGGTGAATTTTCCTCATCTTTTGTTTTACGGGTTTGGCATCGAGAATGGTTACGATATTGTGGAACACTATGGTGGGGTCAATACCGGGCATGTCTGCATAAGACCAAGCAAAAGCACGGTTATGATTTTTTAGAAAAGAAGTGATAGCTACTGTTTAGCAAAGATCTAAAGATTGGCCAATCTTTAGAATGTACAGTCTTCCGAGTGTGGATGTTGATTTCGATAGTCGATTCATTCAACATGGTTTGTGTCTCAAATGGTAACAAATGATGAATGTATGATTATTTTGCACCAAGGTAGGTGAGTATAGATTCATCATCCCGACAATCGAACGACATTAATGGAAGGTGTGTTGTCATCAATCATGTCAGAAACATGAAGGGAAGAGAAGAGGAGCCTCACCCTCATGTTGATAAGTCAGAGGCCCCAAAGAAATGGTATTTATGAATTTTTTTTTAAGAGGAATGGATTTTGGATCCATCGAATCTATTGGTGAAGGTGGAGCAGGTGAAGAAGGTGGAGAAGGGCCAATGTCCTCAATGAGTTCGATGCGGACCTTCTTGGTAGGTAGTTCAACGAAGTCGATACCACTATGGTCATTATGTTTTGCAGTAGTACATGTAATAACAGTGTAACGACCTTGCTCGTAAAATCCAAAACCAAAACCATTCCACACACATTAGTGCAGGAAGGTGTGGGCGAAGCGGCGATTGGTGAGCGATTGGAGGTCAGCAGAAAAGGGGCGGGTTTGTGATGGTGGTTCAGGGGTATAAGTGGTAGTATCAAGTCCCCCATAGGTGAGATTGGTATGAAGGTGGGGAGGACCATAAAGGAGATGCTCTCCTATGTGGTGATCATAGCAAGGGTGTTGGTGAAGACTTCCATACTCCGTGGGGTAAGGAATGTGTTAACACTATATAGGCGATACTCCCCTAGAGTGAGGCATTGAAAAATACCTTCCAAGGGATCGGTGGTCGATATGTGGGCGGATGGGATAGATGATGTGTCGGAGGTCAGATCAGAGGTGGAGCTAACTGATTGGGAGGTCGACGGGTCGGCCGTGGAGGTCGTGGAAATGGTAGGGATGGAGGATTTAGGTGCATTTGAGGTAGTGGCAGCACTGGTGAATGGATGTGTAGGTGAAGAGGAAGTGGTCATGGAGGTCGACGCCTTAATAGGTATAAGCATGTCATTAGGTCGGTAAAGCATGTTGTAGGTTTTGAAAGGTGATGGGTCAGCTGGAATGATATAGGTGTGTCCTTCATAATCAAACTTTACACAATGGTGCAAATTGGAAGGAACACAACCCATGACACGAATCCAGGGTCTACCAAGCAACATGTTATATTGAAATTCCCCCTCCAAGACATAAAATAACTCTGGAATAGTGTGGGGGCCCACACGAACATGGTGGATGACGGTGCCAAGTGTAGAGGTGATAACGCCATTAAATGAACGTAACATGACGAGATGTTTATGCATGTAATTGTTGGGTGTGCGCATTTGGTCGAACGCATGGGAGGAGATGATGTTAATTCTAGCGCCCCCATCGACCATAACACATCATACACGAATATTATCGATATGGACAAAGATGAAGAGATCTGGATCTGGGTCATCAGTTTAGTGTGGTGTGACCTCTTCATCTAAGAAGCTAAGGACGGCTACTTGGTGAGTAGGTGGAGGTGTAGAAGAAGAGGGTAATTTGGTAAGAGAGGCTACATGATGGGGTGTGATGATGGAGGCTATGGGTGTAGGATCATTGGGTAAAACCTTAATAGATTGAAGGACCTCCATGAGAGCTTGATGATGGGATTTAGAGGTTTGGATGAGGTCATATAGGGAAATTTTGAGGGAGGATTGGTGTAATTGTTTGAGCATCGCGCGATGTGTAACCCCATTAGAAATAGGATATGTGGGGCCGCGGATAGTGACTTTAGGTGTGGGTGCAGATGGTATGTTGGGTATAGGGTTGGTAGGTGGGTTAGTTGTTTTTCCTTGCCTTTTTCCTTCTATGTGCGGGTAGCAATGTGGATCATGTTGATTTGAGGCGGGGAGGTAGGTGAAGTAGGTGAGCCATGAAAGGTATAGCGACAGGAAGGGAAGAAGCCAAGAGGCAGGAAGGAACCTTGTGAGATGAGTTGGGCACACCGACATTTGGGTGGAGGTTTGGGAGTTCTCTGATGTGCACCATGTTAATTTCGAATCTCAAGGTGGCTCTAAGAGTTGTGGAGGTGGAGGTTTTGGTCACTGAGTAGGCAATGAAGGAAGAACAGTGGAAATTAGTGCTGGTGAAATGGGGTCTTCATCAAGAAGATCATCATCATCAAAGTTTTCTTCAGGAGGACAAACTGGACAAGAGAAGTTTTCAAAACCTTACAGCTTCGACATCATGCCCTCGGCACACGATGGTAGGCAAAAATTTTGGTTTCACAAATGATTTTGGTTTGGGTTTAAGTGGGTCGTAAAGTCTAAGAGGTGGTAATGTGATGACATAAGTTTTGAGGAGGTTGGCTAGGATTTTGGCATAAGATCCCGATAGTGGATCACAATGGGAGGTAAATGTGGGTTTGGGTACTAGGTGCGGCTGATTGTACGGGGAAGGGTCTTTGCAAGAGGGGGAGTGGGTCGAGCTATGGTTTTAGGTGTTGGTGTGGTCTTAGGTGTTGGTCGTGTCTACTTGGGTAGGGGCATGGTAGATGAACTGGCAATAGAGTGTGTATTTGGTTTAACTACCTTATTAGAGGGCAGCGGATTTATGTCTTTAGGTTTCACCTTCTTGGGTAAAGGTGATATAGGCACACAAGATTTAGAGAGGAAAGCGGGTGGTGGAAGAGGGCGGGTTACCCATGGGGATAACCAAGGTGCTACAGAGGTAGATGGTGTAGGTCGTGCAGAAGGTGTAAGGGAAAGGGAATGAAGTGTCATGGGTACAAAGAGGTTATCGATGGTATTGGAGGTATGGGTGGTAAAAATTTTGCAGGTGTGGGCGGAAGTTGTGTCGGGCACTTTGGTATTCTAGAGGTCTGTGAGGGAGGAATGGGCTACTGCATTTTTATTTTACCAGTGGGTGGAGGTTTCTTAGCTAGGGTCGAGGGGTGAGGTCCTAAGATGGATGGAAGGGGTGAAGGTGATGAAGGTGTGATCGGCGAGGTTGGGGTACGAGATCTAGGGGATTGGTTCTTCTGTTTGGGGGCTGGATTAAGTTTGGTGTTGGCTTTGGAGGATGTAGCTAAATCTAATTTGATGGGTGGATGAGTAAGGCTGGCCGTTGGGATGACCCCTAAAGTAGTAATAGGTTTAGGCAAGGAAGATGATGTAGGTGTGGGT
Source organism: Taxus wallichiana var. yunnanensis (assembly GCA_018340775.1). NCBI lineage: Eukaryota > Viridiplantae > Streptophyta > Pinopsida > Cupressales > Taxaceae > Taxus > Taxus wallichiana. The sequence goes on along the minus strand of CM031244.1, from coordinate 562,649,326 downwards.
TTGGATGTAGATGCATGTTGGGTTATGGGTAGAGGTGTGAGTTGAGCCATGAGTGGTATCGTGGGAGAATTTGTGATAGTTTTGGTTGTGTTTGGTTTGGTCGGCCGAAACACTTTTGGATAGATAGTGGAGGTGTCAGTGAGTGACATCTACATTTGTGTTGAGATAGGAAGTAGAAGACGCCCCCAAAGTAAGGCTCTATCCACATAATCCAAGCGATCGGCTAAGCGTGAGAATGACACTGTTGTGGGTGAGGTCGATGAGGATCTAATGGTGATTCCCATAAAATGTGTCTTAGAAACGGGGAAATTGCTAGCTTCAACCTCTGTGGGTAAGAGAGCCGAAAGTAAGTCAACAGGATCTTGGGTGGTTGATGGAGAATGGTCACCTAGAGGTAACGACATTTCTAATGGATCTTTGATAGGTGGAGGAGATGATGGGTGCTCCTCTGTGGGTGGAGGAGATGAACAAGCATCTCCCGTGGGTTGGAGAGGTACTGCTGGTGACAGATCTCTAGGTGGAGAAGCCAAAGGTGAAGTGGTCTCGATGTTAACAGGAGGCTCCTTCATAGGTGAGGGAGGAGATGAAGGGTGTTCCTCTGTGGGTGGAGGAATAGGTGAAGTGGGTTCATGTGTAGGTGGAGGACTTCGGGCTAGGATTTCCTCTATGGAAGGAATATGAGGCAATTGGGAAGCAACTGGTGCATCGCTGAAAATAGCATGGACCTCCCGGGTGTGGCTATCATTAGTTGAGGTCTCCCAATTTGGTTAGAAGAAGGGGCATGATTAGGAAATGGTTTCTTGAAGATGTGCAGGTTTTGATTGGCAGGTGCGTTTGGATTATCCAAGACTAGCTCACCGTTTTTGAGCATTTCTGGACAATGTTCTTGAAAGTAATGTAATTTCCGTCATTATGGCCTTTTACCCAATGATAGTTGTAGAAGTTGTGCTCTTTGTACCACAGGTGTGGGGTGAGTAGGATCAAAACCAGTGTGTGGTTTTATAAGAGGAAGGGTGATGGCCCCACTTTAATGATCTTTTCTAAAATAGAAGAATAAGGCTCCCCAATTGGGGTGTATTTCCATTGTTCTTGTCTGAATTGAAAAGTCTAGACAGGGAAAGATTAGATGAGGGCTTAGCCTGATTTGATGGATGAGCTGGGCCGACCTTGAGTACCACCGCATTAGTAGTTCCCTTGGCTTTTGAATAATTATTCTATGGTTTCGAAGAAGAAGAGGTATCATTTGACTTAAATGCCGCATTCTTATTGCATAGTTGGATTTTCTTTTCTTCGATGGCCCGAATCTCTAGTTTTCATGCCATGGTGAATGCCTCATCGAAGGTTCAGAAATTCTGCACCTGCAGGGTCGATGAGATATGTCTAGCACAAGCCCAAGTGAAGAGCTCTATGAGTTCGGTTTATGGTAATTGGAATGTGAGTTGATTGATCAGGCTATGCCAACGAGTGAAAAAATCTGCGATAGATTCGTCGTCATATTGACACGTAGAGTAGAGGTCAGTCATGGTAACCTTCTTAACAACGTTAATGGAGAAGTGATCCAAGAAGGCTTGGGCTACTTGATTAAATGAGAAGATATAATTTCTAGGTAACCCACTATACCAGTCTAACGCGGGCCTAGTTAGAGACATGGGAAAGGTCCTCAGGAGTAAAGCATCATCATGGGTGATAATATAACACCCATGTTTGAAAGACCGCAAATGTTGTTGCAGTCCTCTTTGTTGTTGAAGCAAGGTTAAATTTAGGCATTTCCCAATGTACGAGATATGGACGAATAGGAATGGATGGGTGGATGGGCTCATTACAAATTTCATCGTAGGTGAGAGAGTTGCATGAGCCAGAAACCGATGCCTCCAAGTGTTTGCATCTTGTCCATCATTAACTTGATGAGGTCATTGGTAGGTGGTGATGGATGGGTACCTCCTGTAGCATAAGAAGGTTAGTGTTGGACATATGATGGAGGTGGCATTCCAGTATATGGCGATGTCATATAGGTAGATTGAGAAGGAGGAAGTGAGATAGGGGGTATGTACCTAGAATGATCCATAGATGAAACGGGAGGTTGTTGATAGTATGTATATGGAGGTGGAAGGGTCAAGGTGACTCTAGTAGTGATGGGGGCTAAGGATTGTGGAATAGAAAGGACAATGTTTTGAAAAGGGGTAGGGGTCACCGATACCAGAGGTGGTTGTGTTGCTATGGGTATATGTGACACAATAGGCACGGATGAGGTGATGTTCTGGGTGGTCGAAGAAGGTATAGTGGATGCCATGGGTGCAATAGATGTAGTAGATGTGGCGGTCATAACAGGTATAGGGCCTAGCTGAGAAACAATTGGGGGCAAGGTAGGTGCGGGCAGCGTGGAGCTAGCAGAGGCTAACGCAGAAGTAGGAGCGAGTGTCAAGGGGATAGATATGGGCATTCCGTATATCAATTGACCCGAGGCATCTCGAGTGGACGAGTGGGAAAGATAGAACTGTAAGGCGATAGGGTTCTGGTCAAGGAGTCGTGTAAACTCCTCGTCCCCTGTGGCGATAGTGATAGGTTGGGTAGGATCCATGGGTGATAGAATGGAAGGTGGTGAAGGACTAGGTGGGAGTGGTTGATAGATAGCGTGAAATATGAGGCATTTTCTTGGCTACGAGTCAGCACCATGTGAATACGTACTGATGCGGTAGGATTGCTTTCTATAAATGACATAGAAATACAATAGAAATAGGAAAAACATGCGGCGATAGGTGGATTAGGTAAAAATCTTAGCTGGAAATTTGAACAAGATAATGATGCCGGAGACAAGTAAATCAACGTCGGTCATAGGTAATCGCGGTCGGTCACTGTGGAAAATAGACAGTTTGTCAAAACAAGGCAAAAGGCTAATAATCTGCCAGGTAGATAAGATGCAAATGGATTTTATCAGGACAGAGAAGATGATGAGAGTTATAGAGACTTTGAATAACAAAGAATATGAAATAGGTGTCCTTTTGGGCAGGTTAACCAAAAGAACAGTAAACCGATGTCGGTTGGGTAAAACCGGTGACGGTCAGAGGGTAACCAATGACGGTCATTGGACTGACACTGGTTATTGTGAAATTGAAATAGAGATGAAGAAAAGGTGGTTGTGATTTAAAATCAAGTGTGGAATCAAACCCATAATTTTGAGAATGATGAAAATAGGGTCCAGGCACACTCAGATGAAGTTGGAATACACCAAATATGATGAGGAGCGTGCAAGGAGAAATAAAAATATGAAGAATGTGTCCTCTCACCTCAAAACACAAGCCAAGCAGCGAAAAACACTAAGAAAAATATGATCCAAAGAGTGCTCATTTCTTTATGTTTGTTTAGCTTACGCTATTTAAGGACTGACTGTGTGTATTTAGAACATAATTTTTTGGTTGGGAAGGCATCCTACAAAGAAGGATATCTAAAAGGAGAGGTTTCAGGTATGTTATGGTGGGGGCGGGCCGTCCTCTGAGATAATGACTCGATAGAAGTAACGAGTGGGAGTACCGCCAATCGGACCATGTGATCATTAATGATGTTCTCGGGTAAGATGTCGTTTAAGAAAGATGTGTTGATTTGAATTTGTGTAGTTTGGTAAGACTCGAGAGAGAGAGAGAAAGAGAAAGAAAGTGTTTTTCTATGATTCGTTTGTCAACCATCAAGCTGGGCATGACTTCCAGCATATAGGTTGCCCTCATTTAATGTGAGCTAATGCAGAAAACTAGAATGAAATGCAGTTAATTTTAAGCCCAAATTGAAATATTGAATTCAATGACACAAAAATATGAACAAAAGAGAGTATGATCTTTCACTAATGCAATTGATGAAAGAAAAGAAGAATTATTTTTATAACACCAAAACATGATTGCTTTGAGACAATAGAAAGAAAAGAAGATTCCATGGGATACTTTTAATGTGAGAACCTTTCAGAAAGGAAACAAACATGCAATTTTTCACCTAGGAATCAAGAAATGCAAAGAACCCCGAATGGGTCCCATTGGGCGTGCCAAAATGTTTCACCTGATTCTTAGAGTGTTTCTTTGAATATTGATGAAACAGATAAGGGTAAATGGGCTAGGAGGAATACTTGTTAAAGTTGCTTGAAGGTTTTTGTGCACGTATGACTTCTTGATCCATAGCTGATCGTGAGAGCTTCCTTTTGGCTAGGAGGAACTACCTAAAAATATAAAACGAGACCACCAAATGGAAGTTAAACAAGATATATGATCGATTACCTAGTGTATGCTATATCCGGGAAGTGTGATACTCCCTGACGATTTATGTCAATCCAATCCACTGTTTAAAACAATTCAATGTTAACAATAAATGAAATCCTACTGTAGTTAAAATGATTTAGGTATCTCATTTGACTACAATAAGCAAATTCATTCACAACATGCTAAGCTATGATTGAATTTGAAGGGCAAGGTCTCTGTCCGAGTCTTGAGTGCAGTGTAGTCCGGTTTTGGGCTATTTTGGGTATTTGGTGGGGATTTTAGGCTCTGTTCTTGGTCTGAGGGTAAACACAGAGACCGACATCGGTCTAGTGTAACGGATGTGATTCATAATAGACTAAAGATGGTCATGGGTAATCAAGGCGTCGATACTTTGGTGTGAGAAACTTATTGGGATTTATTTGGGAAGGCCATTCGAGGTGAATGGGATTGGGGAGGAAATGGCAATGTATATGGAGAGTTTAGGTATACTCAGAGGTGTTTAACAATTGGGTATGGGCAATTTAATGGTGTGGGTGAAGGAATGATCAAACTTGCATGAAGGTAAATGGTGGGAGAATGGGAGTGCAAGTAGAAACTGATAATAGAGGTAACAGAGCCTACTAAAATGAAAGTAGATGAATGTTGGTTAACAAAATACTTACTGTTATATGAGCTTGATGGTTGGATGGAAATGGTAGTTGATCAAATGGATGGAGTTTGGTGTGGTGATGGCACTTCCCAAGATGCTCCCGTGAATGCAAATGGCTCTGTGATCACTTCTGATGCTGGTTGTGGATGTTCGGATGCATGTGCGAATGCTGGTTCTACTTGCATGCAGCTCTGGTTTCGTCTCTCTTTTCTCTCGAATGTGCCAACCTCGAAATAAGGTTGTTTTTGGGGAATAAATGGTAATCGACGATTGTTAAAATTTGGCGGCGGCGATTTAGGGTGACCAGCGTCGGTTAGGGTGGGATTTTCTAGGTCTTCTAAAATGGGCAGATCCACTTGATTTCTTGGATCCTGTTCATTTTCCTCCACATATTAGAATGGAAGCTTCCTTTCTAACGGGCAGGAATGTGGTTAGAGGGAATGTAGGCTTTGATTTTTAGGGTTTAGGTAGGTCTTAGTTAGTAATGGCAACATACCGAGAATGGGTCTTAGGGTAAGGTGGCTAGGTGAGGTGTATAGGTGAGGTGGTGGTGTGGGCATTATCTCAATTAGGATATTTACATAATAAATATTATGAGATCATGAATTAATTTAATTAAATTAATATTAGGAGGAATACTGTTAAAGATGCTTGAAGGTTGTTGTGCATGTATGACTTCTTGATCCACACTGACTGATCGTAAGATCTTCCTTTTGGCTAGGACGAACTACGAAAATATAAAACGAGACCACCAAATGGAAGTTAAACAATATATGCAGTGGACTACCTAGCATATGCTAGATCCGAGAAGTGTGATACTCCCTAGACAATGTCAATCCATTGTTTAAAACAATTCAATGTTAACAATAAATGAAATCCTATTGTAGTTAAAATGATTTAGGTATCTCATTTGACTACAATAAGCAAATTCGTTCACAACAGGCTAAGCTATGATTGAATCTGAAGGGCAAGGTCTCGTCAGTAAGTGTAATCGGCCGTGGTGCTGGTTTTGGGCTGTTTTGGGTATTTGGTGGGGATTTTAGGCTCTGTTCTTGGTCTGAGGGTAAAACACAGAGAGACCGACGTCGGTCTAGTGTAACCGATGATGGTTCAGGATAGACCGATGACGGTCATGGGTAACTGTGTCAGTACTGTCGGGTGACAGAAACTTATTGGGATCTATTTGGGAAGGTTGGTCCGAGGTTAAATGGGAATGGGGAGGGCAATGTAAATGTCTATGGAGACCTTAGGTGTACTTAGAGGTGTTTAACAGTTGGGTATGGGCAGTTTAATGGTGTGGGTGAAGGAATGATCAAACTTGCATGAAGGTAAATGGTGGGAAAATGGGAGTGCAAGTAGAAACTGATAATAGAGGTAATAGAGCCTACTAAAACGAAAGTAGATGAATGTTGGTTAACAAAATACTTACTATTATATGAGCTTGATGGCTAGATGGAAATGGCAGTTGATCAGATGGATGGAGTTTGGTGTGGTGATGGTGCTTCCCAAGATGCTCCGTGAATGCAAATGGCTCTATGATCACTTCTGATGTTGGATGTGGATGTTCAGATGTGTGTGCGAATGTTGGTTCTACTTGCATCACTCTAGTTTCATCTCCTTTTCTCTCGAATGTGCCAACCTTGAAATAAGGTTGTTTTGGGGAATAAATGGTAACCGACGATAGTTCTAGGTTGGATCGCGCGGTTTAGGGTGACCAACGTCGGTTAGGGTGGGATTTTCTAGGTCTTCTAAAATGGGCAGATCCACTTGATTTTTTGGATCCTGTTCATTTTCCTCCATAGATTAGAATGGAAGCTTCCTTTCTAACGGGTGAGAATGTGGTTAGAGGGAATGTAGGCTTTGATTTTTAGGGTTTAGGTAGGTCTTAGTTAGTTATGGCAACATACTAAGAATAGGTCTTAGGGTGAGGTGGCTAGGTGAGGTGGTGGTGTGGGCATTATCTCAATTAGGATATTTAAATAATAAATATTATGAGATCATGAATTAATTTAATTAAATTAATATTAGAGTGGGGTGAAAGGGGCCATGGTTAGGTGAGTGTGTTCAAGGTGGTTATTTGACGAGGGACCAAGGGGAGTGTGACCCAATTTTGGTGTCTACAATGAGACACGAGATACACACACACACACACGAAGAACTACATGTAGTCTAAGATGTAGTGTTACACTCGTTCATAATTTCACTCTTCGGGTGACTGTTGGGGTCATCTGAATCCAAATTCTACATCTTTTTTTTAGATTTGATGTGGTATGTGGGCATGTGCAGCTAGTCATTCTTTTACGGGTTATAAGTGTGATTGTTGACCTAACAACGAAACCAGAGTGAAAATGGGGGACTAATAGAGAAGGTATTTTGGCGTAGAAAAGACCAAGTTATGAGCACAGACACAAATGCCCAGATTAGTCATTAGCACTTTCAGGGCACTCCAACCCTCTGCGGGATTTTTTATCATATACATTCATGGAGTTTTGAATCCTCATCAAACCTTTGTGACGTTGTTTCTATCCTGTTCTAATAGATACATAGTCACGATCACTCTCAAGTTACACAAAATCAGCTAAGTCATCATCCCTCTCTCATTTTCTTAGGGTTTTACATTTTTGAATGCTTAGTGCTTGCACATTACTGTATTTAATCATCTGAATATCATTTTTTATAGTAAGTTACTTTGAAATAAGATTTAATTCAAATTAGATTAAATCATTTTGTGAACCCCAATCCTCCTCAACCATTCTTCTGATATTATTTCATGGCTGAGACTTATGACCCCTTTATCAACAAATATTTTCATGATCTCCATGCTTATCTTGTTCAAAACCCTGAAGGCCTAGATCTCTTATTATTCACTTCCCATGATGAGGCTAAGCGGTTAGCTAAGCTCAATCCTCCGGTCTCCAATGATACTTTTGTTCCTATTGTGACACTTCCACCTCCTTCCACTACCACTCTTCCACCTACATCTATTGTCCCCATTTCTATGCCTACCTCTACAACTCACTTTACCCCTCCCCATTACTTCACACACGACACGACTCCTCTTCAGGAACTCATGACCTATCCTCATTATACCATGATTTTCAAACCCAAATTACGATTACAACAAACATCTTTATCCTCCTCTGCATCTCTAGATTCTTCACTCCTCCTTCATACCCCTTTTGCACACGCCATATCCTCTTATTTTTTGCCTCCTAACTTTGTTGCACCTAATATTCTTATCTTCAATGGCCATGATGACCCTCAGGAACACCTTCTCTCCTTTCACGTTGCATGTCTTGAATATGTTGATAACTTTATACTATTGGAAAAAATGTTTCCTCGAAGCTTACATGACTATGCTATGCGATGGTTCTATGATCTACCTGTCGTTTCAGTAACATCTTTTACATCTTTAGCTGATGCACTCCTTGCTCATTTTCTTATGAATATCGACACTAAGATATCTTATGCACAACTAGCTAAAATAAAACAAGGATCTAATGAACATCTTACATACTATGTCTTGTGGTATAAGAATAACCTTGCCAAAATGACCAATATTCTAGCTGATTCGGAATTGCAAGATCTATTCATTCAAATCCTTTTTCCTCCACTCCAAGAGTGTGTCATTTTTGAGAATTCTCCTTCTTTTGATCAATTGTGTCACATGTTCAAATTGGGGAAAACAAACTGCTGTCTATGGGAAAATTGAAGTATTATGATACTTCTTCCACTTCATCTTCCAACAAGTTTCAATCCAAATCCGTATTTAAACCATCCACTAAGCCTACCAACTCTAAAGTTACTATCAACATTGTATTTCTACACCAGCCAAGCTTCAATTGCAATCCAGGAGGTGTAATTTTACTAAGTTACCTTACACACCTCGGTTCATATTACCACAACTCATTGAAAGAAATATGATTACTCTCCCTCCACTACTCAATCTAGATCCTTCTCGACCATGTGGATGTAATTACGATGAAAATGCACACATTGTGATTATCACCAATGCAATGGGAATTCTACTGATCATTGTTTTTAAGCTCAAACATCTCATTCAAGATCTTATCGACAATAATGCGATCGAGCTTCCAGAGCCATCTACTTCTAAACCGGTCAACGATAATCAAAAGCTTAAAATATTCAATGACCCATTACCAAATCATGACAAGTCGGCTATTGATTCCTTTGCCAATCACGCATATCATGTGGTGCCTCCTCCCTCATCAACACCACTTGATTTTATTATTGCTACTGTTGATATGCCACCGCCAATTATTACATTTTCGAATCGTGACTACCATGCTACATTTTCCTCTCGATTCATTGCATATTGATGCTTCTATTGGTGCTCATATAGTCAACAATATTATGGTCCATCCTTGTGCCTTTCCAATGCATGCTCTCTGGCACTCTTATTGGATATCAACTTTTCAATCTCTCAAATCACATTTCTAGTTCATGATTCTTACGGACGTGTCGCCATTCTCAATACTATTGCGTCCCTCACAATACTAACATTATTCCTCATTACATCTGAAATCAAGCATTGTGACATGGTCTTAGGTCTCCCTTGGCTTTGGGCTGCCCAAGCTATCCCTTCCATGCTCCACTTATGCCTTAAGTTCATTCATAAGAAGTAAATTTTTACCATTCAAGGTATTCCACCGCACACGCCATTACCTCGACCCATTCTCCCCTCTGTTTTAGCCCCAATCATGGCATCTATGCCTCCTCCACCTCTCAAGTCTACATCTATCTTTGCACCTATCTCTCCCATTCGTACACGACCCCATCATCCTCGTTAGTCCATTAGTCCACCCCTTTGGCCTAAGTTCCCTACCCAAGAAGCCCATTCCTATAGGTGTTCTCCACCTCCTTTACCACATTAGTATCCCTCACATACACATATTTACTCTCCTACACCACCGGTCCTAGACCATGGTCACATGCCTTCTCCTTCTTGGATACCAGATAAGGGTCCCTCGCTCTTCGTTATTGTCGGATAGCTTTCCATCACTCGCACACTTGGGGGCATCACACTTTCTCCCCCTCCATCACTATTGGTTGTCTCTATCATCTACTCATAGCTTATTTGTTATACTTCATGCTCTGTGATTCATGGTAAATATTTCCTAGCATCTAATCTCAATCACATACAATACCTTTGCTACTCGATGACACACTCTTATTCTATGATTCATACTTGATTGTTGAGGGTGTAATTCCTAAATGAACCTCACGTCACACAAAACCAGTGGGGGGAAACACGACTTCCCTCATTTGCATATCTTGCATATCACAGCACACCATCACATTTACACGACATCTACCTATCTTAGTTGTATTTACTCTTGTTAGCTTATACTATTTACATGTTGCATTTTGTTTTCTATGCTAGCTAGATTCTTAGTATGTCATTATCTTTTTCTATACACACATGCACATTCACGTGGTATCTTGAGGTGAATGCATGACCTCTACAGATTCTTACACAATGCATGATGCTCGACACCGCTCTTTACCAATCTCATTGAGGCTCTTGGGGGAATCTACCTTTGTTACTATCATTATCCATGCTCACAAGTCCTATTGTTACAATATTCAATACTTCATGTCGCTTACTTCTCACTAATCTATACATAATTTGACATACTATTTATCTTTCTAATAGGGTAACATGTTCTTCATGTGTAGCATTTTCCTTCCAGGATATTATACAACCATCGTTATTTTTTACTTCTTGTTTGCTACTGTTTGCCACTTTGTTTTCGGGCTACGCCCTATGTATTTCTTGATCATTGTTTTCTTATGGCCACTTCAGCCCTAATTGTGTAAGTGATTTCCCATATATTTAACCCACTTTTCACGGTACTTCTTGTCTTCACAATTTCTTGTTACATTGTATTATATTGCATGTTATATCTTTTACACTAATACTTGTTTCTATCCTATATTGTTTTCATGTGCCTTGGTTTCTACCATGTACATCCCCTACCCCCGAAGGTATCCAATCTACAATATGCATATCAGTTTTAGGTCCTCTCGTTTGGGCTGCCTCCTCCTACATTCGTCACATGCACCCCAAATGAGGGGGAAACTATTAGGTGAACAAATCACCCTTCCAAGAAGCACAAAACTCTAGAACAGAACAACACAATACATAATTGGCCAAAGCACATAGTTACAAAAGTATCAGAATCAAACTTGGATCACAAACATAAAGAAGACATTAGCGCCTAGTATCAAAAAGAATAATGGGCACTTGTGTCCCACACGAGAAATTTTGTCCTAGGAAAAAATAGACAGTTTCTCATTTCAACACAGTTTCCAAAATTTTTATAGTATCAAACACTTGGCTTCAGTTACAAAATTTATTTATTTAGTTACAAATCGGGACGTGTCAATCTGCAGTGGCACTTATCATTTGAGAAGTGTCATGGAAGGAGATAAAAACATACCTCTCTCCCCAACACTCTTCTCTTGGCGTGAGATCGCCCAAAAATTATCCTTGGCGTAAGATTGCCCAAAAACTCATCCTTGGCGTGAGATCTCCAAAACACCTCGCTCTTGGCATGAGATCGCCCAAAAACCTCATTCTTTGCGGTAAGACGCTCAAATTCATGGCTTGACACTTTCTTGGTTGGGAATTGATCACTCCCAACCCTATTCAACATCTCTAAGACAAAAATGATTTTTTTATCCTATACTCTCTCATACATTAGGTACACTCTTTCTTTAACTACTACTTTTACACACATTTTACTTACTTATACATATGTTACTCTGATTTTTCATATATGGGACTTTGACTACTTTCTTGCTCTTCTTTTGCAAGTTCATCCTTACAAGTAACAAGAAGTAGCTCACATCAGCAAGCACAAGCTCCAACAACATGTTATTATGCATACGATTCACTCCTAGGGTCTACCTCCCTTTCCTAGTTTCCACACTTCACATTGCGATCACATCATGCTATCATCTACACTCCTCTCTAGATTACAAGGTACACATCTTCTATCTAATTTATGCTATCGAGTATTCACTCAACAACATAAAGTGGGGAAAATGTAAACACAAAATCTATGCACTTGGGTACATTTCTAGGTCTTAAAGCATACTAATGTATACATGATTCCTAAGCAAGAAAAATAGCGGTTGAAAACTCCTCTTGGCCTTTCGGATGCTTTAACTCTTGCACTTTACTGGCTTTACACATCTTACGATTTTTTGGTACTTTCGATGGCTTCAGACACTAGCACCCAGTTAGGATAGAAGCACCCAAGCGCTCATGTCCATCCTAGGCACTCATGTTCCTCTCTTTCACTTATTGGTAACCTTCTAACACTTTGGGTCACCCTTTCAGTTGTCAATTACGAAATTCAAACAAATGAATCATATATGTACTTAGCTACTTCTTTCAAATAGGGGCCAAGCATTATAAACATTATCTATCACCACCTAAGCTTACAAAAAGGCACAAGAACACTACAAAGTACATATCTAGCACATCCATACAAGGGTCAAGGGTTGCATTGGTCTACATACATTGCATAGGAGGGGAGTTTATTCTATTCCATCACACACATTTTGCATATTTGGGACAATCTAGATCTAGCCCGCTATCATCGTGTAACTTGCACAAGGGAAACCTAGGGCACGAGGCACATATATACACACACACGAAGAACTACATGGAGTCTGAGATGTAGTGCAACACTCGGTCGTAAGTTCACTCTTTGGGTGACTGTCGGGGTCAATTTGAATCCACATTCTACATATTTTTTATTAGATTTGATGTGGTTTGTGGGCATGTGTAGCTAGTCATTTATTTTGTAGGTTACGGATGTGGTGATGACCTAATAGTGAAACTAGAGAGGAAAGGGGGACTAATAGTCAAGGTATTTTGACCCGTAAAATACCAAGTTCCAAGCATCTGAGCAGACACATGCACCCAGATCAGTCATTAGCGCATGGGGCGCTCTTGCCCTGTACATTCGTGGAGTTATGAACCCTCATCGAACATTTGTGACGTTTTATCTATCCTATTCAAACAGATAAACATGATCCACAATCACTCTCGAGTTACCGAGAATCAGGTAAGTCATCATCCCTCTCTCATTTGCTTAGGGTTTTACATTGTTGAATGCATAGTGCTTGCACATTACTATATTTAATCATTTGAATATCATTTTGTTACAAATGAAATAAGACTTAATTCAAATTAAATCAAATCACAAATAAATAAGCCCTATATTTTAATAGTAATTGCAATAATCCCAAAAAAGTTACAAATTTATTGAAACAAGGCTTTTAGGTTGGTGACTATTAAGACAAATTTAATGGTTAACAAACATTACATTAAATAGGCAATAATTTGTACAATTATTAATGTCTAAGTTTATATCGGCATGGTTATGAATTCATTTTAATATAAATATTAGTGTGTACATGAGGCCAATAATGGCCAACGAAAACAAAAATCAAACAAAAAACGTAGAAAAATAAACAATGTTTTCAAATTTGATTATAGTCTAGGTGGATTGGGGGTTCACTTGAGTTGTTTCAAGTACAGAGGTTTCTTGGCTCATACAAGAGCTAAGTCATGCATATGGTTGAGTCACTATAAAAATCAAATTCAAATTCAAATTAATTATAAGATGGTGTAATGAAGGTAACATTCAATTCATTTGTTTTTTAGCTTATGATTTGATTGATTTTTTATTATTGGATTTTCAACACATACTTTTATTTATTATCAATACACCTCTTTTGATTTGATGTGTTTGTGTCTTCACCTTTTTACTTCTTAAATTTGTATTTTCCTCTAAAATTTGAAAAACAATAAATTAAAATATATATTTTGAAGATTAATTTTTAATTATTAATTTTACATATGTTTAAATAATCCCTGACTCTTGTTTATATGTATATATATTAATGTATTCTCTTTAGGATATATGTTTACGGGGTCTTTGAAATATGGAGGGGAGACTTGAGTTTCTTGAGGATTTAAATTTGTGTTGACCATTTCCCTTGGTTTCCCTTGCTAGATCCCTTTGAATCCACTTACTTTTTACATCAATGAGTGTGCATGAAATCCCTATTTACATCAATAAGTGTGCCTAAAATCATATGAGAGGTACCCAAAACCTATTTATATCAATAAATGTGCCTTGCATAAGATGAAGGATCTCAAAATATGGTAGATGACACAATATTGACAAGTGATGTGTTATTTTGCATTGACATACATATCTTTTCCACTCCATTGAGTGTCATTTTCAAGACATCTTCTATTTCATTAGGTATGTTGGTGGTCGTCTTTGCGCCTACTAGCAGCAGACCCTCCACCGATGAAAACAATATATCCACCATATCAATCTGTAAGCTTCTTTATCTCGTAGGAGGTGGTGAAGGAGAAATTACAAATGCATCCTGCTAGTCCTTTCCTATCACTAACCCACATGTCCACATAGGAAACTAATGCGGCTAATGGAATGTTGTTAGGTTTTGCTCAATTGTTCACCTTTGGGTGCAACGTTATTTCCAACGGCTTCCCCATCCATTCTATCCCATGGATCTATCTAAGGCTCTCTATTTGTATTGTGAGATGACATTTATGCCTCATGTTGCTCCCTCGATATCCTAAATAGGACAATTATTTTTATAATTATCAATATCTAAGTTTGTATCTATGTGGTTGCGAATTCATTTTAGTTTAAATATTAGTGTGTATATGAGGCCACAAATGACTAACTAAAACAAAAATCAAATAAAAAGGAGAAAAATAAATAATGTTTTTAGAGTTTGTGAAGATTAGGATCCACTTTGAGTTGTTTCACGCAAAAAAGTTATTTGGATTGGGGGTGAAATAAATCATGCATATGTTTGAGTCATTATGAAAATAAATTTCAAAATTACATTAATTATAAGACGATGCTGATGAGAGTAACATTTAAGTCAATTTTTCTAGCCTACAATTTGATTGATTTTTTTATTATTGGATTTTTGGCACATACATTAATTTATTATCAATATACTTTTTTTGATTTGATGATTTTGTGTCTTCATATTTTTGCTTCTTAATTTTTTTATTTTTCGTAAGGTTTGAAAAATTTAAATTAAAAAATATAATTTGAGGATTTTATTAAATTATCAAGTTTACATATATTTAAATAACCTCACATGTCTTGTTTATACATTTACATGTAAATGTATTCTCATTTAAAATTATGTGTTTATGTAGTCTTTAAGAGATGGATGGGGTCTTGAGTTTCTCCTTGGGATCCCTGCTAGTTCCCTTTTGAATCCACTTGATTTTTATATCAATAAGTGTGCCTTAAATCCCTATTTACATCGATAACTAAGTCTAAATTGAATGAGAGGTCGCCACAACCTTTTTACATCAATAAGCAAAACCTATTTACATCAATAAATGTGCCTTAAATTAGATGATAGGTTCCAAAATTTGATAGATGGTAGAACATTAGTGAATGATGTGTTCTTTTGTGTTGACATACAAATCTTCTCCACACCATTGAGCATCATTTTCAAGATGCCTTCCATTTTCATTGGATACGTTGATGGTCCTCTTTGAACTTATTAGTAGACCCTCTATGGATGGAAACAATGACTCCATGATGGCTATCTGTATGCATTGGTCAAGGAGACGTTGTGAATGCATCCATGTGGTCTCCTCCTATCACGAACCTACATGTCCACCTAGGACGCCAATGTGGCTAATGGAATTTTCACGGCCTCTCGATTGTTCACATTTGGGTGAAATATCATTTCCACTAGCTTCCCCATCCACAACATCCTATGGATCTAAATGAGGCCCTTCACATATCTTGTGAGATGACATATATGCTTCATGTTGTTCCCTCAATATTTGTTGCTTTGCATTTTTGTTAGTATTAGGAAGAAATACCTTTAATTCTTTTTTAAAACAATATTTAGATCGACAAATGATGTGTTATTTTACGTTGACATATAGATCTTCTCCAAACCATTGAGGGTCATGTTCAAGACA
Source organism: Taxus wallichiana var. yunnanensis (assembly GCA_018340775.1). Lineage (NCBI taxonomy): Eukaryota > Viridiplantae > Streptophyta > Pinopsida > Cupressales > Taxaceae > Taxus > Taxus wallichiana. The sequence goes on along the minus strand of CM031244.1, from coordinate 562,633,401 downwards.
CTTCCATTTCATTGGGTATGTTGGTGGTCCTCTCTATATGTGCTAGCAAGACCTCCACCAATGAAAGCAACAACTCCACTATATCAATCTACAAGCTTCCATATCTTCAAGAGGTGATAAAGGATACATTATGAAATCTTCCACTGTTCCTCGCCTATTACGGGCCTACCTCTCGACCTAGGACACCCACGTGGTTGATGGAATGTTTTTGACGTCTCAACTATTCACCTTTAGGAGGCAACATCATTTCCACTAGCTTCCCTATCCATAACATCATGTGGATATGTCTAAGGCCCTTAAACTATCTTTTGAGATGGAAATATTTGCTTCATGTTGTTCCATCAATCTTATGCTTTGCATTTTTGTTAGTATTAGGGAAGAATATCCCTTTAATTCTTGTTTAAAACAATATTTATGTAAGTTCTTGGAGTAGTGAATATGTGTACACATGTTTTTTATTTTGAATCTTTAAGCAAATTTGATGATACAATTTTGTAAATATTGCTCGGGCATCTTATTTTCTACAATAGCCGTGTAATTTTTTTTGGTAATATGTTGGTAGTGGGTGTACCTTACGCTCCATATAACATATATTTTATTAATAACATTTAAAGTTTTCAAATTTTTTGCAACCCTTCCAATGTGTCAAACATTATTCTTAATATATCATGTTTTTCTATTTTCATTGTGTTTACAATTCTTTTCATGTATTAATTCAACATATGATGTTAAAACATATACTAATGTAGTTACAATAATCCTAAATAGTTACAAAGCCATTAAAACAAGGTGTTTTAGGTTGTCAACTATTAACACAAATTTAGTACTCGACAAACATTACATTAAATAAGAGACACTTATTAATATCTAAGTTTGTATTGGTGCGGTTACAAATTTATTTTAATCTAAATATTAGTGTGTACATGAGGCCAAGAATGACCAACTAAAACAAAATTCAACTAGAATGGAATTGTTAAAAAGGATATAAATAAATAACATTTCTAGAGTCCATTATAGTTTAGGTGGATTAGGGATTCCCTTGAGTAGTTCCAAGCAAAGAGGTTCATTGGCTTAGGTGGGAACTAACTCATGCATATGGTTGAGCCATTATAAAAATCAAATTCATATTTAAGTCAATGATAAGATGATGCAATGATGGTAACGATACAATATTTTTTCTAGCTTATGATTTGATTGATTTTTTATTATTGGATATTCGACACATGCATTAATTCATTATCAATATACCTCTTTTGATTTGATGTGTTTGTGTCTTCATCTTCTATACTTCTTAAATTTGTATTTTGTTCATAAAAAGTTGAAATATTTTAAATTAAAAATATATTTTGAAGATTCTTTTTAAATTATTAATTGTACATTTGTTTAAATAGCCTCATAGTTCTTGTTTGTATGTTTACATTTAAATGTATTCTCTTTAGGATTATGTGTTTACATAGTCTTTTAGAGATCGAGGGAAGAGATTTGAGTTTCTTGGGGATTTCAACTATGTTGACCATCTCCGTCAGGTTCCTTGGCTATATCCCCTTTGAATTGGATTTTTTTCTTGAAATGTGCTATGCCTGAGAGGGTTCACTAAAAATACAATCAGAGGCACAAATTCTCAAGCCTTCCACAAATGAAGTTGTCGCCATCTATTAGCGAACACACTACTAAGTTGTGGTTTCTTTCTTCATCGGATTCAAAAACTTATGTGAGCTTAAAGATGACTTCCATAACCTTATGGGCTCTCAAGTAACCAATGAACTATTCACGTTATCAAAATTCTAAAAAAATGGTATCGGTATGAAAAAGTTTATAGTGCATTTTTAGTTCCAACATCAAAATGACAACTCCATGTACAATTTTAAGTCCCATATTAAAAATAAATTCATATAGTTTTAGGTCCCTTATTTGAATGATAGGTGGTTTGAAAGAGAAACAACAATAATGAATATGTTTTAGTCATTTACAATTGGAAGATATAACGATGGTGTATAGGATATGGACTATTGATTTGAATGTCAATAGATTTTGCCATGTCCTTCATTGTAGATGCATTCCTTACATCTACTTCGATCGCATTTTGATAGAATCCTTGGAATAATTATGATAATAACCATACACTTGGCCTCTATCATCTTCTTTAATTGCTCCCTCATAATGCAAAGCCACACAATGTAAAAAAATTTAAAATAAAAAGCATAAGCATATACACATGGAAATCTTGAAAAATTAATGACTATTAAGAATCTAGAATAGTGAGGAGGTGGTGCAAAAACAAATCCAAAAGGAAAACACTTGTCGTTGGTATCTTATTTTTGCAGCATGGAGAATGTCGTAAGCAATATAATCGCAAAGCAAAAAAATAGATGACTTTCATAGTACTTACAATAGTTCAATCTTCTTTCTTCATTTCCATCTACGAGTTGAGTATATAAGTGGAAATGGGCTATATATGTAGCAGGAGACACATTGTTTCTTTTAGTTTACTTCCTCTTGATTTACTATTGCATTCTCCATCTAGAACATATACTTTGTATTTGAACATCATTAAAACATGTCTTCTAGTATGTGTGTCACTACCTTATTCCTCCAACATTGTTTCCCCTATAGTCCTTCAACTTTATATTCTACTATGCCTCCCTATCGACATCTCCATTACACCACTTAGGCATGATTTCTTGCACCACTCAGATGCGATTGTTAGCACCAATGTGACGTTAAGAATAAGTTGATAATTAACAACAAATTTGGTGTAAATCAAAACTATATTCAATGTAAATAACAATGAAGAGAAAGTACAACAAATAGTCACAAATATAATTGTTTAGTTTATCTTTAATATAACTATTCAAATTCATAACATACAAACAAGAGAAGAAAACATATAACTCAGTCAAATATCTAGAGACATGTAGGGTGAGTTCCTTGTGCTATAATATTTGAAAAATTAGTAACTTAGCCTCTATTATGTAGCAATTGCCCATTTTTCAAATCTATACTTATAAATGGTTGGGTGCTCTTCACCATCGAAAATGATTCATCGACCCCAATTAGCTTGTCCTCAATAAATGGGATGTGCTATTTCTATCATTTTAATGTGCTCTCTTTGAGACACGTCCTCAATCTTATAAATGTACATGATTGGTTGATTCAATAAATGATGTTTCAATTTGAATGTGTGAAGGCCCTTAGATTATTCTAGTGGAAGATATGGAAAAATTATTCTTTAGGACAAAGGTGTGCCAATGAAGGTGGCACTTTTGAATATTATTTGATATTCTATTTGTGAAAAAAGTACTATAAGACAATATGAAAAGCAATAACATGTATTTCTTTTCAATATTTATTTTATTGAGCACTTTCGTGCGTGCGTGCGTAATATTTTAATGTTGAAAAGTGAACTTTAATTTCATGATTAGATTTTGATATTTTATATGAAATATTATTAATAATCAAAATAAATACGGTAGTTATTAATATTGTTATTTTAACAATCAATATTAAAAAGTTAATTGATAGTTGATATTTCAATTCTCTAAACATATGTCATAGATATGAACCTCAATAACTTTCTCAAAAAGAATGAGGTTTGTTAAAGAAAAAGAATTGTGTTTTTCAAATATGGTTCTAAGATTTAACGTTTGGGTTTGTTATTTAGATTTGTGAAGTTGTTAAAAATATTATGTTATAGAAATATTTCTACGAGCTAGAATTTGGTTGATTTTTAGATATAATTATATTTTAATCTAGGTTCAAATCATGGTTTATATGCAACATTTTTCTTATAGATGTATTTACAACACCTAGATGCTACATGTATGTTACATTTGTTAAGTTTTCGGTTTCAAATCTAGGCAAAAGGGATTTATTTGAAATCAAACTTTGTGTGCTTGAACATGTGAAATGAAAGAGGTCGTGGGACTATGATTATGTAATTGGGTTTTGTGCAAAGTCAAATTCGCGAGGATTAACCATGTGTTGCATTGCTACAATACTATTTTTTTGGTGATGCAAAAACATATTGTTTTAATTCAATTCAAATGAGATTTTTGAGCGAAATACAAAGTTCCTTGTTCACTGAGTCGATTGAAAATACAAAAATTTGGCCGAAAGTTGTAATATAAAGTTGTTGAGATCATTTTGTTGCTATTTTGATATTTCATTGACATGTTTAATGTTTAATTTGATTTACTTCAAACATTCTAGTTTGATTGTGGCTTTAAAGTATGATTTATTGCAACTTGCAAATATGATCCATTTCAACATGGTTCTTAAAAAGTTCTCTAGTTGTTTCACATAATGAGTGATCATGAGAGTAATGATGGATGGGGTGAGTACAACCCCAATGAGAAATAATGGATGCAATACTCCTTTTGCTTTTAGTGGAAACAAAATTTCAAGTGGGGTGTTAAATGGTAGGAGCAAAGGAAGGCGAGAAGGGGGTAGAGAATGTTTCAATACTCATATATCTCTCATCTTTCATCTTTCATCTTTCTTTATATTTTGATGTCGGGCATCCATAAGTATGGATATTCTTGACATGACAATGCATAGGTTCTTCAATCACAAATTTCATGGTTTCCATCAAGTTATTTCACCCAACACAGGCACACCTTTGGCACCTACATATTTGTTTGTGGCTTATGATGTGACTATGATAGATTGTCTTGTTCCATAATGGTGTGGTATGGGATGCAAATGTTAATAAAGGACTTATTGACGTTCCATCAAGTTCTCACATTGTCAATAGACCTTTGGTGTTCAATTCTAGTTCACAAATCATTTTGCATGCTCTTATTACTTATTTGGTATCATAAAGTCCTACACAATCTCTTCATGTTACATCCACTCAGCATTGCTCTCAAACTTCTAGATTTAAATTCTCCTAGCCCTCTTTCATCCTTCTATAATAATTCATTTGAGGATGAAAAGGTAAGGTTGACATAGACAAGGATGTCACTATTACACAAATAGGGTAGGAGCATTCCTCTTATGCAGTTATAGAGTATAAAAGGTATCAAGGCATCACATTTGTTGATTTCACTAGTGGCAAGGGGCACTACATGTGGTTATGGTTTGATGGTAATTGTAGTTATGATTTGGTTATAGGGTTTAACCTTTTGGCATTTGACACTTAATAGGTCTTTTCAAACTTAGTTTTAGTTGACATTTCATATAGGATTTGATGTTTGTTGTATATTTCACAAAATTTACAATAAAGCCTTCCTTCCTTACATTTATGGGACTACTGACAAGATTGCTAGGATTTTAAAAAGAAAAGGTATTAAAACTTGTTTCAAACCAATTAAAACCATTAGAAACAAGCTAAAAACCCCAAAAGACCTAGTCTATCCTATCTTAAGAAAAGGAGTTTACTCCATTCAAAGTGTGTGTGGAAAAACACACAGCGGTGAAACAGGAGATCACTAAAAACTAGGCTTCATGAACATTGTAAAGATTTAGAATTTACCCGAGTTGGCAAATCTTCTTTGGCCGAACACGAAGACATTACAAAGCATTCCATCTGTATTGACAATGCTAAATTGATTGTTGTTGAATCACACTACACAAATAGAAAGTTGCGTGAAGCGATCGAGATTGAGAAACACCCAAACAACGTAATTCGAGATGATGGTTAGAAGCTTAGTCGGCGTGGAAACCCCTTTTGCATAAATTGTGTACCATTGTCCGCCCGGCCCTTGTTTGTTGATGTATTCAATTTTTCTTCTCTTCGTTACCCTTTTTATGCCTTACTCGTCCCCTTCTCATGACTCTTTCTTCCTCGTGTTTCCATCATTCTTTTCTTGAACTCCCTTTCTTCTATTTTATTCCTTCTTTTAATTTATTATATTCCTCTCTTTAATTTTTAATTAATTTGTATTTGTTTTTAAACCTTTTTATCTCACATCTTTTCCGGAACATTATGTCCTTTGGTCCAATCAATTATTTATACTAGTTTTCTTTTCTTCTCTTCTCTCAAGCAAATGCTCACCTTGATGATGGTTCCGGTATGTGAACCGAAACGTTGGTGTTAATCTTCTCTATGCAAAGCATATCCAAGAGTTTGTCTTCATCCTACCGTGATATGAATCTAAAATCTTTGATTTATAATGTTATTTGATTTGAGACATGGTTGTTTTAGTTTGTATCTTCATCGTGTATGTCAAATTATTGATGTGATCATCATGAGATACACAATATAGTCTTTTTAACTATGTTGAGTTGTTTGAAGTATTGATTTTCATTGCAATTAGGAACATAACTTAATACATTTATGGTAATGGAAAATCCATTTGAAATTAATAGAGGTCGAAGCCTAAGAGAACATTATTGTCTTTCACTTAAGCAATATGATTATAGTATAGTTAAGAGTTGTTCCCTCCTCCCCATTGAGCTTAAATATTCATATAATCTCTTTATCGATAAAATAATGTGGGTTCATTATGCATTATTGGTATCATTATTTTAAATTAAAGTTCCAAAGTACTTGAAGTTTTGCTATGATTGTATGTTTGTCCAAGTTACATATGTGTTTAAGATGTAATTTGAGGGTACCCTCTAAGCTATAAAATTAATAACTCGTGCCTCAATAATTAATAACATTTTTGATAGCTCCCATTTCAAATGCAACAAAGAGTATAAAAGGACTTAGACGACTCATTTTGAAAGGAGAAGACTTATAGATATACCATAGCAAAAAAATGTACTTGAAGAAATCTCATGCTTTCATATCTCGCTTTTAATTTTGGACTTGCAAGAAGAACAATAACACATTCATTGAGAGTATAACCTATAAAGTTTGGCATTACAAAATAAAAAACATATTCTTATTTCTTATTTTAGCATATTCCTTTTCTATCATGTCAAAAATCTACAATATAAATTCATAACTATTTTAATACCACACCAACAATTCATATACACTCATGTACACAAATACATAACTTTAAAATAAAGACATACAAATAAACTAAAACCATATAGCCCGATGCCATACTAGTAAATAAACACAAAAATACATTAATACTATAAATGAATACCACATAAATTAGCTACGCATAGCGCCACAATAATTAATAAAGAAATACACAAATGCTATAACAATTAAATCTCGTAACAATAATAAATAATCTCACAACTACATTAAATACCATAACAATTAACCAATCTTGTACCAAGAACTAATAAACACATAAATACATTAATATCATAGCAATTACTTAGTCCTATTACAATATCAAATATCTATGGACTAAATGAAATAATTACCCATATGCATTTTCAAAAACATTCTTCCAATCAATCCATACAATGTTTTTTGAACAATCGAGACTATAAGCATCCACTCAATACTATAGTGAGTTTAAGACAACTTCAAGGTTACTTTGTGATTAAGTTTGTCAATAACATTAATTATTATCATTAATTTAATGACAATGTAAATTAGATTTTATTATAGTAAGTTGTAAGTCCACTTTATAGTTACTTTGTGATTCCATTTTTCAACAATGTCAACTCATTGGCGTACGTTGATCATATCATATAAAACTTTACATAAGTGGTTTAGCTCGCATTGGAAATCTGTTTGTAAAATGAAGCCGATCAATCAATATCTTAATTCTACGCAACCTAATCATATTTTAGATCAGAATGAGTTATTCGCAAAAACATATGAGTGAGGATGGTAAATGGGAAAAAAACAAAAACCTTCAGTTAACATTAAACATCCTCACACTCACAAACACCTAAGTCCTTTATGATTACACTTGATTCTAATTTTAACCTTCTAGATGGGTGAATGGGTCGAAGTTGACGTGACAAATTTCTCTGTCAATAGAAGCCAACACCTCCCACTTGAAACTCTTAGCATATGGTTTTCCTACATTTTGAGATAACACCCAAAGTGTTTATATGCTAATTGCCAAATGTCCAATACTCTTGAGCAACAACTATGAAATTGATTGTGACGATTGCTTAACAAAGCTTTGCTTGAGAGGTAAAGATTATTTATTGCAACACAAAGTTGCGAGATAATTAGTGATATTTGAGATTATTTTTGCAGGTAGCCAATATAGTAATCTTATATGTTCCACAGGACGTGTCCCTATGTTTTTTAACTCGTCCACATACTTGGGACGTTTGAACCTCGGGTATAGGTAGGAAACGTCCCCTTCTTGTCCCCAAACTTTGCCAATTTTTAAAAACGTCCTAGGGACACCAAAGAAATAGGGGACAGATGGGCGTCCAAGACGCCTGGGACTTCGAGAAGTCCCCCGACCGCATGGAGATGTCCATCGTCGTCCCCTGTCATCCCCTACACAAACAACCTTAAAAACACACATTTTTTTAAAAAAACACACTTTTAATTAAAATTAAAGCAATGTGGGGGCCCACAAGGACCCCCACTTTCATTTCTAAGTACCCTAAACCTAAAACAAACATCAAAAAAAAAAAAACTCATTTGACTCATTTCTCATTTTGTGAAGGAGAAGACAAAGAAAGAAAAGAGCATATAGAAAAATAAAGAGCAATAGTGAGAAGAAGGCAAGAGATCAATATTCTACTCCATTACAGGTGTATGTTTATCATCTTTCGTTCATTTTACAAATTTGCACAAACTATTTCTTCATTGTTTCATTTTTATATTTATTTTTATCAAAGTTTCAAGCTTCACAAACTTAAGTTTTTTTTTGTTTTTTGTTTTCACTTGCAGTTGTAGGGTTGTTGCATTTCCAATACAAAACAATGAACAACAGTGAGGGTAGTGAGGGTGAAGAGATTCAATTGGCAATGCAACATAGAGGTAGAACCAGAAATAGGGTTTCTTCAGGGAGTGAGAGTGTTGCACCAACAATGGGTTCAAATAATCTGTTTGATTGCCCTTCACAACTCCTCAAAATCTATGCAAAGGGGTCATTCAATGCTAAAAAGCCTCTTTCACAATTTGTAACAACCATTGACAAAGAAAAAAAAAATCGGGGGAGTAGAGTGTGGCTATGCCACATTTGCAACAATGAATTTAGGGCAGCTACGCATGGGTTTATTCACATCTTTGGGAATAACTAGACAAGTGGTAAGAGGTTGTGAAAGAATATCATTAGCGGAGAAGACCAAGGTGACTAGGTTGCACATAGAGGGTGAGGCAACGTAAAAAAGGATGTCATCGGAGACTACACATAGGTACAAATGTTCATTTGCAACTATCACACCTCGCTCTATTCGGGGCTTTTCGAGGAAGGAATTCCTCAAACACGTGGACACTAAATATGCCATGTATTTCATTTTGTTAGAGAGGATGCTTGAAGTGCGTGAGGCTTTGCAATTAATGATGGTTAATCAGAGTGGGATAGATGGTCGAGACAAACACTTCGAAGGAAAAGGTGTGGAACAAAAGATCCTCGATAATGTTTGGTGGGCCACAATGAGGTAAGCTATTGTTGATTTTATATATGTAAATTTAGTTTTTAATTTTTAAATATTTTTATCTATGTTTGTAACTTATAAATTAGTTTAGTTTTTCATTCTTGAATCTTAATGTTTTCTATTTTTTTGTAAATTGTTTGCAGATATGTTTGCTCCTTCATCTCACATATAGTGGGGGTCATAAAATACGCGATCTGTAATCTTCTAGTCTTGGAGAGATTTATGAGACATTTGACAACATGCTTGGACAAATGAAGCAAACCATTCATAGCAAGGATCGTCCTTTGGGATTTTACGAGGAGCATATTAGGTCCATTGTGACACGACGGTGGAACACAATGAACACCCCACTTTATATGGCAGCCTATGCTCTAAATCCCAAATGGTATGCAACATGACCTGGGAGAGTGCCTCCATCGATGATGAATAGGTAAAAGAAAGACTCATGAAGGGCTTTCAAAAGATGTACACTAATGAAGAGTCCACTTTATTGCGAGACCCAATGGCTATCCTTTGTCGATCTACGTGGACCAACATTTAGCAAGCCAGAGACGAAGACAAATAGAGCTACATTAGCTCAAGTAGACCCTATTGGATGGTGGACATGGCATGGCAAGGATGCACCAGACTTGAGGATTCTTGCCACTCGCCTCCTTTCACAGGTTGTTAGTTCCTCTGTTGCAGAGAGGAATTGGTCCACATATGGCCTCATCCACACAATTAAGAGGAACCACCTTACCTCTCAACGAGCAGAGAAGTTAATAGTCGTCCACAAAGTGCCTTGAGACTTCAAGATCGACAAACTCCTGAGTATCGTTAGACTCCAACCGCACGTTGAGATGTTGATCTCGAAGATGTTGCACAGGTTGATTGATGAGGAGGCACAAGTGGGATTGGTTGGGGTTCCATTGGATGAGGCAGCCCCTCATAGTTCCAATGACTCAAACTCAGAGTCTGATTTTGATGCCACTTTAGCGGAGTTTGATTAGGGGCAACTACATATTTTCATTTTGTTTTTCTATGTTTGAGACACATGTTGGCCGTTGGGCATTTCATTGTAATTAAAACTTGAATCTTATGTGCAATCTCAATTTAGCTCCAATTTTATGTATTAAAGTTTTATGACGTGTGTGATGAATGCTTTAAGTTTAAATTTATCAATGTGTTATACTTATCATTATTCATATGAATATTTGAAATTTCCTTTATTTTTAAGGTTAAATCTTATGTGAAATCTCAATTCAACTCTAATTTTATGTATTAAGGTTCTATAATGTGTGTGATGAATGCTTTAGCAATGTTATCATATGAATATTTGAAATTTCCTATATTTTTAAATTTTCCCTTATTTTTTAATAGTCGTCCCCTAAAAAAGGCCTAAAAATCCGTCCCTGAAACACGTCCCCCGTCCCCGTCCTGGAAACTTGGTGGAACATAGGTAATATCCAGAAAATATTCACATTATTACTAATAGTTTAATAGACCATATTACAAAGAGTAAAATGATGTTATTGATCCATAGAATCTGCAAAAAAACTCAAACAAACAACTAGATGCGTGAACTTTGCTTTAAGAATATGTTGAGATCAACATGATTCCTCAACCATAGAAATAAATTTTGTAACAACATTCAAAAGTTCATAAAATAATTGAACTAAAACCCAAATTTGACCATCAGATTTATCAACTTGAAGAAAGAATACAACATTCAATGTCATTGATGAGATTCACAAGATGCTGCTTTTCATGGACATCGTCTCAAAATCATTTCCCTTGATTCATCGTTATCATGGACATTATTCAATGGTGTATATTCACCTCAAAAAGATATCTTATGCCTTTGTTGAAGATGCCTTGACATGCACATACTAAATTTTAAGTATCTAAGTGGATAAAAATTGTACTGTCTGAAAATGTTTCTCTACAAAATATTACTAACTAGAAGACATAAAGTCAGGCATTGCATTCTTTGATTGGAATGTTCGACGAAGATCACAACTGTTAAAAATGAAAATAAGAAATTCACGTCTATTCCTTTCGAATGGGTTGACAATCTTCACTAGGAGGGACACCTGGACCATCTTATCTCCTCAACAACTTTACTTCGTACATTACCATGGACAAATACTTTGGGCTTAGTTAGCTGTAGTCAACATAAACAATAATTAGGAATTAAAGTTCTGTGACAACCAAATGCTAAATAAACTTGCCAATTTGAAACATGAAATTGAAATATGGTAACATAACACAAAATAACATACCAGGACTATAGGTGGAAATGTGAGTTGAATAGTTGGCCTACTAAATCCAGCAATAGCCAATAAACATTGAAAACCAGGTATTCTTTGATGTTCACTGCTTTACAATCATAGAGTAACATAAACTTTATGGTATCGAAACATGATTTTGAAGGTTATCTTAGAAAAAAACTACAAGTATCAATAATTTTCAAAGCCAAATAGGATTAACATAAAATCAGATTGTAACATTTATAGAAGATTGGATATGATCTTATATTAGGTCTCGATGTAGAGTATAATCGAACAATTTTTTTATATGTTTCTAGGTTTGTTCAAAATGGAACAACAACACCAAGCAATGGATTAGAATCTCTTATTTTCTCAAATACTTGTTAAAACCATAGTTCCACCTAGTCTTGGAACGGGGCACATGGGGATGGGTCTCGGGAACCAATGGCGTAGGTTTGGGGATGGCGGTGCAAATATTTTAAAATTAGTTATAAAAATTGTATAAGGAATAACGAATGAATCTTTGAAATACTAAACACATTGCATTGAACAATGAAAATGTTGAATATCAATATATTTATATAAAAATGATGATTACATTGAAATTTCAAAACTATTGGCTGCTGCCCCAACGCCTCTAATCAGAAATCATCCCCAAACTTGAGCAGTTGATGAACGCATTGAAACTTAAATGGTTTATCAATGAAGACTTGACACTTGCTCTCCCTCTTGTTGTTGCTATCAACCTCACTCTTGCAGCCTTGCTTTCACTTGTACTTGCTCACTCTTGCATTTGCAGCCTTCATCAATGTTTCCAAGCTTTGATAGTGATTTGGATTAAGGGTGTGAGGTTCATTTATAGTTTTTTTGAGTGCTTAAAGTGTTGGTGGCATCCCATAAACTATCAAGGTTAGGGGTGGCGGCACAAACATCTTAAAAATATGTTTTTAATTTTTTAAAAACACTTTTTTGGAGTTTTGGAGCAAGGGATGGTTGCAAGTCTCGGAGGCGATTGAGGGACTTGGGCAAGTTCCCTTGAAGTCTCGAGAACGTCACAAAGTCTCCCAAACGTCTTCTTCGAGAAGAAAATGTCACCACTTTGGAGGGACGTTCTCTAACTCCTCGTGGTGGTGGTGGTGGGACCTGTGAGAGGATGTTTGTCGAAGTCCCCAAGTCCCTAGGATGTCCTTGTCCCGAAATGTCAAAAGTTTGGGGGGGGCGCTTCCCCATGGAGAACTAATAAAAATCTTCATACATATATAAACCAATTGATGTCTTCCAAAGCAATCTATCTAGTATGAATAGCCATACAAATTGTTTTTGACCATATAGTTGTAGTTTTGGTGATTATTTGTACAACCATGTACCTAAAATTCTTCCTTAGTACCCCACAAAAGAATTACACATCTTATTTATTCCGATTCTTTATTTGTAAATTTCATTTCACTTGTTCACCATCAAAAGATCCCATAAGGAAACTTGGTCATTTCCCATCACTAATCTAGTAAGTTCAACCTTTGCATTGGTCTAGAAAATTTTACAACATTAAAAGGTCCAAAGTAATTCCCTCACCTGTCATATTATATTTTATTAGCATATAAATCAAATCTTTAGTCAAGAGAAAAGAGGGTTAAAACACATTGAGAGTTAACCCAAAAAAAGACGTTGAGAATGGACAAGAAATTGCCAAAATAGGAGTCCTGTGGCAAAGAGATTACTCAAACGACATGCAAATTGAAATATTTTGTTTCCCTTAAACCCATAGATTAAGAGGGTTTGAAGAGTCAATGGGGCTAGAGTAATTTAATGTTAGACCCCTAAAAATTCTATAATATCATGCCTTATCCTAAGACAACAAACATAATTCCATTGGCTTATCTTTGAAAAATTTGTCATGCAGTGTAAATTGACCAACTAATTCATTTTCTTTCACTAATACCCATAATTATGTAATATCCCCTTCCCAGTCAAAGACCCTTAGCCTATTTTGTCTTCCCGACGGCTAAGGAGAAAATTAAAAGGGAGACTTAAGCTCTATTATTTTATTATAAAGTGCAAAATAAAATAAAATATAACATTATAAAAACACTTATAATAAATTAATGGACTTAATATTAAATTAAAACATTGTAAAAGCAAACAAAGGAAAAAGCACTTAGTAAAATTGTAATATCTATGGTAAAGTGTGATTGCACTAAGAGGTAAAAGAAAAATAGAAAAAGGCAAAAAGTTTATGGGTCATAAGTTATTCCTTCTAAGGAAATGCAACTTGGTCTAAAGAAGAGAAATGGAGGGAAGAAAACATTTAATAAAGGCAAAAGTGATTGGTTCTCATGAGTGGCTACTTTGGGTCACTTCCTTCTTTAAAAGGACAAGTCGACTTGAGTTGGAGACACACTTGATCATTATCTTATTTCTGAATTGTATTTTAAGCTTTGAGCTTTTGTCTAAATTATTTTAAGGACAAAAACCCTTAGAATTTACCTCCAGAGGACGAAAACCGTCTTAGAGCATTTGAGGATTTCGTACCTAGGGTTATCCATTGTGATTACAAAGTTTTCTTAGTTTTTTCCAGCAGTGAATAAAGCGTATTTGTAGAAGGGTTTGTGGAACAAGTTTGCAGCAGTTGGTTCTCTTATCTATCCCTGTGGAGCAACCCATTCTCCAGCAATTTCTGAGTTGTTTTGAGGTATTTCATACCACATTTGTATTGCTATATATTAATCTGAATTTTGTGATCCAAGTTAGCTTGTTTTCATAATTTTTGGAAGGAGAAAAAGTACCATTTTTAGATCTGTTCATGGCAGCCTGTTTGCAGATTTAAATTAATTTATTTTAGCCTTGTTTACTTCAGAAATCTTCATGTTCCTTCATACTTTGGCATGATAAAATTGGTAGTTCAGTTTTGAGTGGAAAAATTACAATTTTATTGTTGTTTTGTGAGGGTTTTGTGGCTGGTACGAGGACTCTTTCCTTGGTTGGCATGAAGACTTATTGAAGACCTTTATGTAGATTTGTGTGTTGGGCGATCAAAGACATCATCTACAAATATTTGTATGCATTTCAGAGCCATTCCTAGTTGGAGCGACTAGGGTTTGATGGTGTTTGAGTGCCTTCTAGGGCACAAATTACAAATCTGATTTTATATTCTGATTCGGCATAATTTATAAAACCGACATCTCCGTTTTGGTGATTTTTGTAATAGTTTTCAGTTTCATCTACTCATTCACATATTTTGGGATCAATTTTGAGAGGGTTTCCATGGTTGGAAAATTATGATATTAGTCTAATTTGATTGTTGGTATTTTTACGATCATTTTGAGTATTCATTTGTGTGGAGATTCCTTGTATTCTAAGAGTTATTGAATTTACAAGTTTCAGCTGTTTTTGTGCCATAATAAATTCCAAAATTCTGAGTTTGATGATTTGATCACATTTTCTGGCTTCTAAAATCAAGGGCAATTTGTCATGTCCCTTTTCTCCAAATTAATAGCATAATTGGAGTCGTAGAAATTCTTCTCCATGAAATGAAAAGAGAAAAGCAAGAAGAAGACTTATAATCAGTCTTTTATTATTTTATGATGTTTTTGGTGAAGTTCAACTCAAGTATATGGGTCGGCAAAGACAATTTTACAATAGGATCCTTAGTAATTTTTATATATATGTCTTTTAATAAATAATTATAGAGTGTATGGGTCGGCCATGGTGGAGAAAGAGTGACATGAAAAGTCATGAGGCATATGAAGGGTCATGCCTTTTCAATTATGGCGCCACCCTTAGAAGTTATTATAAATAAGGGTGAGAGGCTTCGTTTGTAGATATGGACTAACATTGTAATTTTTAGATTTTGGAGATAAATTCTCTAAAACTCCATTTGGGACAAAAACCCCAATTGAGGACCAAGAGAGAGACGAAAACCTCTCATCTTTGTCTTAAAACATTTCAGATTTAAAGAATATTATTTATTGAAGCTCTTTTGGTGCCGAATCTGATTTTTACTGTGTATTTTGCCAATTCGACTTGGAAGTAATTGAATATTTAATTGTTGTGAACAAATAACTCCAAATAAATCATCTAAATCAAGTCACCCCACATTTTCAAGCACAAATCTAAGTTTGCACGCAAATCAAGGCACTTTCCTAGGTGAATTGAACCATCTCTCAAGGGCTGCAATTTCTAGAATTCACTGTTTATTAACAGCAGTTCAATTTGGCCCTAAATCACATCAATTTTTCTTAAAAATCATTTCAATGGTGTTTGATAATCATTGCTAAGTATTTCCGGATAATTGTTGAAGATTATTTTTCTTCGCTCCAATTAATTATCAGTCTACGGAAATTATTTTCCAGATTTCTGGAAAAATCATTAAATCCCTAAAAAAGGGACATTATAGTGGTATCAAAGCTTTATCCTCTGAAGGCCTGATATTTTATGGAAAGTGGCAACAAGGAATACAAAACTATCGAGCATGGATTCTCAAAAAGCAAGGGTTTCGATAATCACAGAAGTGGAAGATCTGTTCAAAAATACCAAGCTTTTCTAGTGGGCATCTATAATGCTTTGCCATTTACAGATTTCATAAGATGGGAATTTGGTATTCTAGGTGAGCATGTGCTCAAAGGTGAAGTGAATGACCTCCCTCAAAAGACAAATAACATCAGTGTTAATGATGGAGAACTTCATTAAATCCCTAGAAAAGGGACATTACAGTGGTATCAGAGCTTTATCCTCTTAAGGCCTGATAATTTTATGGAAGTTGGCAACAAGGAATACAAAACTATCAGAGCATGGACTCTCAAAAAGCCGGGGTTTCGATAGTCACGGAGGTGGAAGATCTCTTCAAAAAATACCAAGCTCTACCAGTAGACATCCGTAATGCTTTGCCATTTCCAGATTTCATAAGATGGGAATTCGGTATTCTAGGTGAGCATGTGCTCAAAGGTGAAGTGAATGACCTCCCTCAAAAGACAAATAACATTAGCGTTAATGATGGAGAACAAGAAGCAGTAATGGTAGAAACCCACATAAGGCAGCCCGCTGGTCTGTTTGTAGCAGCAGACCAAAGAGAGCCCAGAAATGAAGAATCACGTTCGAGAAAGGACCACCACGACATCCCAAGCACTTGTGAACAAGGTATGAAGAAAGAAGAAGTGGATGAAAGCTTTGTTGAAGGTCCGAGGATCGAATACATTTCAGATGTGTTGCTCCCTAGCTTGTCTTCACAAAGAGCTGATCACCATCATCAGTTTGATTCAAATATGGGAAGATTACGGTGCACATTAAGTGGTAAGGGGTACTCCCATCCTTTCTGGAAAACCCCAAGTCATGCATGCACAAGAGTTAAGATGAAAGTAACAAAGGATGACCTTCTTCCCAAGATCCATGGTTGGTATACTTTGATAACCTCTCCGGTCTTAGCAGAAACTTCAGATCTTGCTTTTACCAAGTTCAACGAGGAGAAAAATTCCTGTAGAAAATAGCTATTTCAAAGTGACTTCAGTTCTCCAAGCATTAATGAGGGTATATCGAGCTCTCTGGGTTCCTTACATCCGGCTCTGGTTTTCCCATGATCAAATCCAGCAATGAACTAGATGGATGTCAAAACATGCTTATTCAAAAGGGAGTTGATATTTGCGGAGAATCTTCTATTAGGAAGACTGACATTAAAAAGTTGGATATTAGAGATGAACAAGAGTCTATTATTGAAATCAGTGATGAAACGTCCTGTACAGTTGAGAATGAGGGTCTTCCTCGTGTTCGGCATTGTATTGTTGGTGGTTGTTGCCTAGAAAATGCTGATGACAGAAATAATGATCTGGAAGTGGTAGCAGATTTCATTACAGTGAATCTCAGATGCCCGATGAATGGATTGCGTATGAATGTGGCTGGCAGATTTAAATATTGTGAGCATATGGGTTGTTTTGACCTTCAAACATTTATAGAACTCAATGAGCGTACAAGAAAGTGGCAGTGTCCTATATGTCTCAAGAATTACTCATTAGAGAACATTGTAATAGATCAATATTTCAGCCACATTGCCTCTGTGATGAAAGGCTATCCTGAGGATGTTTCGGAAGTTGAAGTCAAACCAGATGGATCATGGCGTCCAAAACATGAAGGTGAAGCAAAGTATCGTGAAAAATGGTATCTTGCAGATGGGTCCTTCCATATCTTGAATGAAGATGCTAAAAGCAAACCTCAAACTTTAACGCTGGTGAAACAGGAAGATTGTCTAACAGAGGCTTGTATGGATTTAAAAATTGGAATGAAGAGGAATCATGATGGAGTCTGGGAGCTTAATGAGGCTAAAGATAACATAACATCCAGTAACACATTTAATAAAAATAAGAAACAAAAATCAAAACAGTTTCTCCAATGTAACAATCCTACTGCAAATAATAGAAATCATGAAGATCCAAAAGTCAATCAAGAAGCAAGTGAAAAGCTGGATATATTAGTAGATAATGATCCTGATTTTGCTTCTGCATCATTAGGACTTGTCCTTCCTTTATCTTCAGTTGTCAAAAATGTCACTTCTGAACTTCAAAAGAGTGTGAAGTGATCGTTCTAAGTGGTTCAGAAGAAGAATTTGAGGATGAACTAAAGATTGGTTCATCAGTAGCGTCAGTATCTGCTGGTTCTAATAAACCCGCTCAAGGTGGCTTTGACAGAAAAAAATACGAGAAGAAGCTCTTATTTCTTGCAATTCCATTCCAATTGTTGCTAGTAGTTCACCTGTATTAAACACAGTTCCATTGAGTGTAAATTGTCCCCTCGATTTGTTTGGAGTTGATGCTTTTGAGTTTGATTCACCACAATGGTCACCAAAATTTCAGAATAGACCGTTTAGGTTGTGTTTGGAATGGATACAAGTGCACCTGAACCTACCGACAATTTGCAGCATATCTCTGTTATTAGACCAACATCAGTAACTGGGTATAATGTTGCTCTACAGGAACAAATCAGAAAGTCATCAGTATCAAGGATTCCGGATTATGCTAGATCACCAGATTCAGCCCAAAAATATTCAAATACTGAAGTGAGTGGCACTCCCATTGACAATTTGAGTAACATTGATAATGGTGATTCCTCTTTACAGTTGTTTCTTTCCCCACAGCCATATCCAACCTCAGTCCAGGATGACACAAGTGAGCCAATTGTTAGTTCTGATACTTTCCAGACAAATTGGATTTCCCTTACTTTGGGCAATGAGAACATCACTGAAACACATACCCAAGAAACCTTCATTACAAAAAGACAGCAGACTGCAAATCAAAGATGTGATAATGTGCCTTATAGGACAGCCATCTTCCGCTTTCATATGTATTATGGTTCATTAGACAAGCATGTGTATGAAGATTCTACAAAGAAGAAGCAGATGAAATTTGTTTGGGGTCCACGCATTAGAAATTGCTCAAGGACAAGCAATCTTGGGGAAGGAGAACTGTCATGTCCCTTTTCTCCAAATTAATAGCATAATTGGAGTTGCGGAAATTCTTCTCCATGAAATGAAAAGAGAAAAGCAAGGAGAAGACTCATAATCAGTCTTTTATTATTTTATGACGTTTTTAGTAAATTTGAACTCAAGTATATGGGTCGGCAAAGACAAAATTTTACAATAGGATCCTTAGTAATTTTTATATATATGTCTTTTAATAAATAATTATAGAGTGTATGGGTCGGCCATGGTGGAGAAAGAGTGACATGAAAAGTCACGAGGCATATGAAGGGTCGTGCCTTTTCAATTATGGCGCCACCCTTAGAAGTTATTATAAATAAGGGTGGAGGCTTCGTGTGTAGATATGGACTAACATTGTAATTTCCAGATTTTGGAGATAAATTCTCTAAAACTCCATTTGGTACAAAAACCCCAATTGACGACCAAGAGAGAGACGAAAACCTCTCATCTTTGTCTTAAAACATTTCAGATTTAAAGAATAATATTTTATTGAAGCTCTTTTGGTGCCAAATCTGATTTTTACTGTGTATTTTGCCAATTCGACTTGGAAGTAATCGAGTATTTAATTGTTGTGAACAAATAACTCCAAATAAATCATCTAACTCAAGTCACCCCATATTTTCAAGCAAAAATCTCAGTTGCATGCAAATCAAGGCACTTTCCTAGGTGAATTGAACCATTTCTCAAGGGCTGCGATTTCTAGAATTCACTGTTTATTAACAACAGTTCAATTTGGCCTTAAATCACATCAATTTGGCTTAAAAATCATTTCAATGGTGTTTGATAATCATTGCTAAGTATTTCCGGATAATTGTTGAAGATTTTTGACACATATTTCCATACAATTTCTTTGCTACAATTAATTATCAGTATCTGGAAAAATTCATTAAATCCCTAAAAAAGGGACATTACACATCCAAGGAATCACTTTCCATAAATTCTAAGTGTTTCTACAGTGTATTTCTCTCTCCTAGTCGCTAGGGTTTGAGAGTATTTTCTAGTCCTTTATAAATTGCTGTCATTAAAATCAGACTTGCTTATTTTGGAGGTTTGAGCTAATTTCAGTTTTGTCCCCAAAAGGGATAGTATACGACGACACTTGTGCGACACCAGAAAAATTAGGTTCGACTACTTTCGTAGTCACGGTGCCCAAAAGCAAACTCGGCGCCCGGGCGCCCCGACCCAATCCAGGCGCCCTAGTCCAGGCTTATCCGGCAGATTCAAGAATGTATTGTGCTTAGTTGCGACAATCTACCCTCCTGTTCATCAATTTTCCAGTCCAGATCAGTTC
The DNA here is from genome assembly GCA_018340775.1 of Taxus wallichiana var. yunnanensis. NCBI lineage: Eukaryota > Viridiplantae > Streptophyta > Pinopsida > Cupressales > Taxaceae > Taxus > Taxus wallichiana. Next base: position 562,612,976 of record CM031244.1, on the reverse strand, counting down.
CAGGGATAGTGCGAATCAACTAAGTCATTCTTTCCCTCTCTTGCACCTAAGGTTTTATATTTATCTAGCTTATGGCTTGTGTTAATTCTGTACTTCAGCATTTATTTATCATACGTGACTCTGCAATATTAGGGTTTTACAAATTCTACTTTTGTTGAAATAAACAAGTTACACACCGCTAATCTAGCTAGCTTGTATTATTTACTATATTTATTTCATTTACTACCTTGCTCAATAGTGGCTATTTCTCAATTATATGTTTTCGATATATAGATGGACAATTGCTTTAAGGATGTGCACACAAGGATGAAAGGATGGTCATGTATTTAAGTTATTATGTAAACATTAACTAATTAAATATTAATTAATGTACTTTAGCTACAAATCTTATAACTACCTCACCTAAATGTAACTACTTTATGATTAATAAAAACGAGAAACACACAAGATGTCGGTGTATCATGTGTCATGTGTCGTGTGTCGCATGCCTTCGATTCTCCTCTTTCTCTCACTCTCTCATTTACCTTGACATTGGTATCTGCACTACGGTTTGAGGAAGCCATAGGAGAAAAAGCGAACAAGTTGTAGAGTTTGAGGAAGTCCTGATCGGATACGCAATATAATAGAGACAAATAAGAAGTTTAAACCTATTTGAGGAAGCCCTAGGAAAGGATACGAATAGTGATGAGGGAAAGACATGCGATCTCGAGCACGAGAATGCCAAAAGTGTTTTTGTGAAGGAAGATACATTCACCAAATGTTTTGAAAACGTAAGCATGCGAAGATTAGAGAGGTCGCAAGCATTTTTGTGACGTGCGAATGAACAAAAGTGTGATTTGTAGAGCACAATTTCTAGAGATTGATTACTTGTTTAAGGCAATTACTAAAGCATGATGTTCATGAAAGTAAACATGAGAAGTCATGATTTTTGCTCAAGAGGAGAAAGCAAAAGCCTATGCGTGAGAAGAACAATTGGAGACTTTATGAAGAAACATGGATGTATGAGCGAAGGATCTTGCTAAGGCACGATCCACGTGCGATAAGGTACATGAAAATTCATGGGAAAGAGTAAACAATTACCAAGAGAACTTGGGTCCACAATCATGAAAAATGTCATTTCCAAGACCAAAGACAACCACAATTTCCCAAGACCAAAGCAGTCACTATTTTCCAAGACCAAAGACAATTACTATTTTCCAAAACCAAAGACAGACATTTTTCATTGCAAACCAAAACAAGTGGGAGGAAGAACGATTCAAGACCATGACGCATGAGGAAAAGATTGTTGTGTGGTGATAGAGCAGTTCGTGAATTCTGACCTATGTCACAAGGTTCTCTGTAATGTCCCCCTTTTTATAAAAAATTAAAAAGAAGATAAAATCGATTTGCACATGTAATTTTAAAATAAAATTTTATAAATTGTGCAAATCAAAATAAAAGGGGAAGTTCAACTTCACCTTGAGATAATAAATGCATTTTTAAAAGGTAAATCAAGTGACTAGGCAAGTCGCATTTTTTGGAAGCATTTAATAATTAATATTTGAGACAAAGTGAGTATTCCTAATCATGGGTCGACTCATATGAGCATCTTTTTAAAATCCCTATGCATTTAATATTTGTTGTTGGTGACTTTCAGGCACATTTTAAAATAAGATTTCCTCCTAGATGATGGCGCCAAAGATGGAGAAGAACTTTGGAGGATGTGCAAGCAAAAGCTATAAAAGAAGATGTGGTTACTCCTTTTTGGCATGTTGACGGTTTATAAAACTTATCTTCATGCTTGAAGAAGGGATGTATGCCCACTTATGATCAAAACAAAAGGTGTTTATTAACACCACCATTTGTGAAGTGTGTGTGCCCATATGAGCTTGAAGTAATAAGTTTTTGCAATCATTTCTCTATATATGTATAAGGCGCCATTTTTGGGAGAAGATATAAGCTTGCTTTGAGGGTTTGGAGTGTGATTTATGATGAATATCTTTTATTATATGCTGCTGGTTTTTAATTAATAAAATCGACTTGTTTGAGTATGTCTTAAGAGTGTTTGGAAGGGATTTTGAAGTGATTATAAATCTGATGTTTTAGATTTATTAATTGCAGATCTGGAACTGCATTTATTGACTCTTAAAGTGAAGGAAAGAGTGTTGGAATTATGTTGTAGATTTTATCCTAACCTTAGCGACTCGGGTTTGGGATTTTAGGGGCTGTTTTGAGTGGTTTTAGTGCATGGAAAGATCTGATATTTATTGTGAATAGAAGCTCATAATTTTTCCTTTCTCCTGCACTTGGTTTCAAGTCAAAAGAGTTAGTATTTTGGGAGTTATTAATTTCCAAAGTTTTAGTTAATTTTCAGCAGTATTATTTATTATTTTTACTTCTGCAAAGTGTATTGGATAAAGGAGTGTAAATATCATTGGATTGCCCATCTAAACCCTCACCTTGGCTCACTCCAACCCTATTTGGGTTGTATTGAAAGTGACACTAGGGTCGATTGAGGTAAACATAGGAGGGTTTATCTTCTAAGTTGTTTGTTTTGCAAGTAATTAATCATAAATCATTAATATCCCACTGAGGATATTACATTCTCCACATTTTACGTGATTTTGCATTATTTTACAAATGTATGTATGTATGCATATACCAATTGAAAGTAGTGGATAGAAAGCTCTCTCCACTCTGTCCCTCTGACATATTTATGCATTTTTTCAAAAAAAAAAATGATAGAAAAAAATTGTTCGAACTTGAAGACATTTTTTTTTTCTTTCGAACTTTATCCCTTAGCGAACTTTAACCGAACTTTATCCTCATCAAACACGAATGCGAACTCGAACCTTGTGACTTAGGTTACAAACCTATTGTTGAATTGTGAGATAACAAAATGCAAGTTCTGAAGCATATACAAACCACATCGAGGGTTTTCACTCCTACCAAATATTTTCAGACATTTTTGTGTAGAAAAATCACAATTTTGGTGATTTAGCATTTTCAACCAAACTATGGGGTGATCTATAGACTTCATATGTTTTTCGTAAATTTTGGATTCCATCAATTTTAAATTAATAATATTTTCAACTTTGAATAGATGATATCATGAGCCCTAATTTTCTTATGGAGAATACGGTTGTTCTTGGACTATGGGCTCATTAATATTGGCATTATTTTTGAATTGTTATTAGTAGTAGAATTTTTGCAATGATTTATGGGTCAAGAATCAAATATCGTGTGAATAATGGCCAATATCCAGAGCTTTGTTCTACTAGAATCATACAAGTTAATCAATCAAAACTACATCTAGAGTCCCAAGATTTTACCACTTACGAATATTGGAGCGATCAAATCATTCTCAAAAAGGAGTTGAGAATGGCTACTAATTTTCCCAACTATGAAGAGTGTCATAAGGAGGCCCTTCTATTCCTAAATTTATTCATATTAGATGATTTAATCCTTGAAGTCCGAAATGGCGAGTGTAGCGAGTTATCTTTGAACTAGTCTCGCATGTAACAAGTATCAAGTTCCACATAAAACTTGGGTCTTATAGTTGGAGAATTTTTGTTTTCAACAAAGATGCATGAGGGTGAATCCTTGTCAAAACGTCTTCTCGGACGAAAAATCTCTAAGACTAGCTCACCGCCAGAGAAAAAAAAGTGGACGATGACGACTTGGATATGCTTATTTTGAATAGTTTTCCACCCTCTGTAAAACATTTGTGGAGATTTTACACTTGATGAAGGAAATCTAAATCATAAAATTTGACCACGTTAGTTCCTATTTGTTGTAGAAGGTACCCCAGATTAAGGCAAGTGAGTCTACTACTCTTTGGACAAAGCAGAGTGCATTTATTGCTCAATCAAAAGGGAAGTGGGAACATATTCCTAGTGAATCATCTTCTAGGTACCAGTGAAATGTCATTACCGTCGTATGGTCAAGCATGTGGAAAAGGATAGCGGAAGCGACAATATGATCTTTCTTCCCACAACAAAAAGGAAAGAAGTCGGGAAAATGTGACAATGATTGAAGAACAAGATTCCGAGGAAAGTATACCCTTGGGACATCATGCTCGAACGATAACGCTACTAGTTGCTAGTTTATTGATTGCAGTGCATCTAGACATTTTTGTGTCCTAGGTGGTATGTACAATTAAGCTGCAAATACAAATATTTTTAATTGTGTTTTATTAGTTGATGGTGAGTCACTTGTAGTAGAGGGATTGGGAGATATTTGTATAGTCTTGAATAATGCTCAAAATCTATTAAGGAGTGTTAGGTATATTTCTAGCATGCATAGAAATTCCGTCTATTCATTAGTTAAAAAGTATTGCTTATAAAAAATTTGGGCAAAAGTGTATTCTATACGATGTCACACACAATACAGTAGTTTCCTTAAGCATTGGGCAAAGTGGCGTGTATAGGCTTGTTGACCTTGTCACAATCAACTTAAAGGCACATGCGGAGGGAGACTCTACCATATAGGATTATATGGAAAATGAAATTCCTCATAGACTTGTTAACCTTGCTCTAGTCAATTTACATGCAATGCTTGTGAAGGGAATATCCACTATATAGGATGTGCAGGAGGATGAGATTCCTCATGCGCGGAAGGATGAAATTCCTCATGTGTGGAAGGATGCATCACCTCACTCAAACACACAATTAGCTGTGGCGAGAGACTCCACTATACAAGATGTGCGAGAGGCACATTGTGAGATGGAAGAAAAAGCCACTCGAGGAGTTATAGAGGTTGACTCCACTATCTAGAGTGCATAGGAGGTGCATACTGAGATGGCAGGAAAAGCCACTCAAATACATGAAATGGCTTAGATGACCAGAAACAAGGTTTAATCCAATAGAGCATGTTCACTTTTCTCTTGCATTTGACCTTTTACGACGCTGTTAATCCAACAAAGCATCTTCATGTTTCTCTCACATCTAACCTTCTAACAGTACCCACACCGCAACAATAATATGAAACAAAAGGAATACTTGAGTGGGAGACTGCCATGCAAGCAAAATATGATGCCTTGTTGGAAAACCATACCTAGGAGATAGTGGAATTACTTCCAAGTGAGTTGGTGGAATAACTCATTAGAGACAAATGGGTGGATACAGTCAAAAGAAAAGCAATGGTATAATGGACAAGTACAAGGCTCATCTTTTTGTGAAAATATTTTCACAACATGACCAAAAAGACTAAGGAGAATTTCTCTCCAACTACAACAAAGATGGTCACATTTTAGTTGCTTCTCTCCAAAGTACCATAGTTTGGTTGCAGAGATTTGGACAAGGAGGTTTACTTGGTGCAACCTAAAGGTTTTTAGGTACATGTTCATGATCATCTAGCTTGCAGATTGATTAAGTCTTTGTACGGACTTATGCAGGCTCCATGAGCTTGGTATATTAACATTTATCAACATCTCCAAAGTTTTGGATTCGAAAATATGAAGGTCAAGTTGAAGATATCAACCAATCGTGATTCATCACTGATTGAATAATCACCCTACAGATAATTGGTGGGCAGCTTGATATATCTTATATTGACACAACCAGATCTATGTGTTGTTGTTAGCAATCTTTCTTGGCTTTTGTCTCAACCAAATCTCATAAATAGGACAACAAAACATCAGAAGACTGTAACTTTCAAATTAATATCTAAGGAGCGGCTGCTGATTTAATGACTAAATCCTTTGGTCCCGTTGTGTTTGTAAAATTTCTGGACAAACTTAAGAGTAGTTTTGGATTAATCATTATGCCTCAGTACTAAAGTTATTAAGTCAATACGTAAACATTATCTAATTATAGAGTAGTTAATGTACCTCAGGCATATAACTACCTCACTTGAATGTAACTACTTAATGATTAATAAAAGATACACACACACAAGATGTCAATGTGCTGTGTGCCGCATGCCTTCCATTCTCTGCTTCTCTCCCTCATATTTACTAACATCACATACAAAGCTGTCCACGAGATTTGTATCAAAATTGATCACAAGGCTGTCCATTCAAGCATGTCCCTCTAAGTAGTGAAAACTGGCCTGATAACAAATCAACAGAAATGTTAAAAATTTCTTTGTTGCATGTTGAAAGCATACATGGATCATGGCCCGAGTGTCTCATCCAACATGAGTGTAAGCCTCAAATACATGCAATCTACTTGTTTATCAAAGAATACTGAAACCTATAGTTACTTTCATATCATATCTAAGAAAAAAAAATTAGTTTACAAATCTTTCAAGCTTGTCAACTTAAGGAATTGATTCCTTGACACAAAATAATAAAAATATGGAGCAACTAGTTTCGATGACCTTGGATAGCTTGGTCATGACTCATAAAAATTGATTCATTAAAATTAACCACCTTTTGACGGACAACCTCCATTGGTGTGCAGAACGACTGCATTGCAAGATTCCAGAAGAAAGCAAGATAAGAGTACTATCTTGCCAGTGTTTTCATGTCAAGATACTCATGGACATACATATGCCATATGCAATTCATTCACCCAGATAAAAGAACGGAAAGGTGAATGTAACATTCAATAGTAGCATCTCAACTATGGAAGTCACACTCAAAAATAAGGAAATAAGAAGCAGATGATATCCAAAAAAATTTACAAGAAGCCTATAAATGCTGAGAATAGGTAATGCAAGCTTACGTGATGAGATATGTAAAATTTCTAGCAATGATTTCTTCAACAGAAAGATCCTCTTCTTTGGAATATCTGCAGATTTCCAGGATATTGGGTACAATTAAGAAATTATTCACTTCTATGAGAAACAAATCTATGACGGAAAAGGGGGAAAAATATATATATACATATATGGTCAGCTGCTCATAAAAATACTCGCACTTCAAAGTCACTGGTTATGTACATAATATGTGACTACTTCATTACAAGTTGCAACTCAGCCAGACGTACAGACGACTCCAAAATCATGGCATACCTCCAAGGAAAATCCTTTTCACAGAAGCGAGAAATCCCATTCATCGCCGCAAATGAATCAATGTGAACCATACGGGTATAAGTTGTATTAGAGTGAAAATCTGTATTAAAAATGCTGAAGTGAGCCACATACTTATTTGGCTTTGATTCACAAGATAAAATGAATAGCTGTGCAATCATCCAATGGGATTGGAAGTGAAATGAAAAGAAATTGGCATTATGTAATTTTCTGATTAAGTATTGAGTCCTTTTCCCCTAAGTCATTATCATAAGCATGTAATCAGAGTTTCAGATGTTTAATGTGCTTTTTAAAATTTTGGACCGGCACCCAGCATAGACAGTCTCCATTACAAGAAAATACAAAAATGCTATATAATAAGATAAGGCCTAGTCTTAATCTCACCAAGAAATTGAACTTAAGGTAATTTCTAAGCAGAATTAATACCATCTGTGCCACTCTAAGTACTTTAGCTTGAGTGTCTGGCTGCAAAAGAATTGCTTCAGGCCTGGCTAGTGAACACAGACTGGCTGAAGCTAGACTTTGAGACAGACTTTGAACTCACAGTGGGAGTTAAGACATTAAACTCATATTCTGGGACGATAATTTTCCTAATATCTTCTGAGCCAAATTTCTCAGAGGTTTCATTTTACTTAATGCAGGACCGTCTATTGTAGAGGTGCTATTTTCGGCACCCTATGGTTATTGAGGAAAAAAATTAGATGCTTTGGTTGGTTCCATGAATAATTGTTGTCCTTTCTCTAAAAATAAGATTTAAAATTATCTTTAAGGAATGAGGAAATACTTTAGTAGAATTTACTTCAATACTTTATTGGATGGCTCAGAAAACTGAATATAAACCAAGCTCCATCTCCTTAGGAAGTGCAATGTCACTACCGATATTGGGGTCCAATCAAATATGGTATCCTTTTCTCTTGGTTAGGAAGTGAAATCTTTGTTCTTGGTTGTTATGTTGTATTCTTATTTTATCATGTAATAATTGCTCAATCTTCTGGGAAATGAAAGAAATACAAAAGCTAAGTTGTTTCAAAATTTGAATTGTTAGCCTCGACTTCAATGCCAAAAGCAGAGTCAAATTCACTTATAATGTATTATCTCTTTAGGTCAAAGATTTGGAAATGTGATAGCACTACAGCACTGTTAATATCAATCAGCAGTTGGTCTTGTCAGTCGTATGATTCTTTTAGGAGTGTAGCATTTACTCCCAAATCAAATTCAAACTAGCCTCGACGTTTCCTCCATTGTGGCTAGATTTTAGCTTTTGGTGAATGTTACTTTTAATATATCTTGTGTTCAGTTTTACTTAATCACTTGCAAAATTAGACTGATATTCAATGATATTTAGCTATAGTATGGGAAATAGCTTGCCAAAGAATAATTATGGGGTTTTATATATGCATAAGGTACTCCATTTTTACTGTCAAATTGGAAAAGCTCAAGTGGTAAAAGTAAACAGGCTTCAAAATGGAAAGCTATGTTCAAACCCTGGGAAACATGACAGTGTTAAAATTGGGTAAAATAGTACATCCGATAAACAAGGCAGGGTACAAGTCTCGATTGAATTTGATGAAAGAGATACCCATCCATTGTGGTGTCTAAGCAGAAGGTTTCCCTTAAATTAAGTGGAATTTAACGAATTAAATAAAAACTACTCCTTTCAGACCTATCTTAAAGTACATTCATCCATGATAATTTCTAGGTAATTGAGGGTTAAACCTTGATTTTTAAGCCATCTTGCATGAGTAAACTTCAAAAAATTATAATAATTTCTATCAAGAAACAAAACTTAGTATGATTCTTTCCTTATTTTGACCCCATCCTTCCATGTGATGGAAGGGACCTGCCCCACCCATTGGATGGTTTGTCTGGTATTACAGTGAGTCACAAAAGCTACGAAATTTGTTTGATGTGGGTTAGTGATCCAAATTACGATATCGAATATACCCAATTCATGTAATTCATACTTGTAAGCACTTGTCAAAGGCCTTTCTTGTAAAAACACATCAGATTAGATGCAGGTTTTGAAGCCTGTTTACTTTTACTTGCCTTCTACCATGTATGGACTTCATCATATACAGGATTTAACTACATATTTGGGTTCCCAATGAAAAAATACACACTTCAAAAAAACAGCACCCAATTTCGAGTTTGTATGCAAACATTATGACATCTGGAAGTTAGAGGACATTTTTGGTTACAAAACTGCCCATGGAAGTAGAGTAGCAGTTGTGCAAGCATCAGTGGCGGATTCGAAACCACTGGTCTTTGAAAACCAGTTGTTTCGCCACGCGTCCAAAAAACATGTGGATTGAAACAGTTGCAAACGTTTCAACTTTCACAAGCCATTTTTTGGACTTCTTGGCAGTTTGTCAAGGCAGAGGGAATAATTGAAGGTCTAATGGATGTCAGGAATCATCAAGAAGTGGCAGGGGAGTTTTGGAATTGGATCTTCCATTACAAGTAAGAAAGTTGGGGATCTTTGTTTAGAATTCAGTGGTTCCTAGTAGCAAGTGATGTATTTCAATGTTGTTGGAGAGGGAGTAGGTCAGTAAAGTGTTAGAAAAATCATGTACAAGATTTGGAGAGGAGAGAGAATTGAAGTCTTCTTCACAAAGGTCAGGAACTTAGTAATTACTATCTTGTACAAGACTGTGAATTACATAGTTGAAGGGGAGTATTGTGGCCTCACCCACTAGAGTTTTTTCCCTTCTTGGTTTCTCCATGATCATTCTTGCATTCATGTGTGTTTACAGTTATTATTACTTCCTTTGTATGTGTTACATATTTAACACATTCATTTCCAGCATTTAATAGCTTTGTTTACATGTAAACTGAGTCTATTTCTTTATCACTTATTGGGTTGGAGTTTAAGCACCCGTGCTGGTGAAACTTTGGAATATCCACCTGATTTACGGATCAGATTAGTATCAGAGCTGGTTTATTATCAGTATTGTTCTTTGTGTGTTTTTGTTGGTGTTTTACATTGCAGTTTATGTCCGTCACTAGAGCCAACAGTTCTAGTGGTGAAGATATCCTAGTACCTTTCAAGTAGATATCTCTACAAGGAAGTGAAAGCAAGGAATTTGAAGTATGGCCCATGCTGATGAAGAGAACGCTCAAATAGCAGAACAGAGATTTCACAAGCTTGAAGAGGGTGTGGCTAACATCTCTCTTTTTATGAGTAAGTTTGATCAATTGGAGGCCATGATGGGACTTCTCATGGAGAGGTTTGGTGTGTCTATGGAGGCACTAAGAACGGACAAGGAGGACACTCCTGCGCATGAGGAGAAAGCCCTGCGCCAACCATTCACCACCTCCATTTAAGGTTGAAGCAAAGATAGAGATTCAACCCTATGATGGAGATGTGAATGCAGAGAAGCTAGACCATTTGCTAGCCCAACTTGAGGTAAATTTCAGTTTACATCAAATTAATGAAGGCCAGTAGATTTCTTTTGCAAGGTTAAAATTAACCAATCATGTTCTAAATTGGTTTGAAAATTATGTTCATACTTCGGTTGTTATGAAGTTACCTTCTATTACTAAGTGTGATGAATATAAGTTGCTAATCAAGAAGCAGTTTTATCCTATTTGTTATCGGGAAGAGAGGTTAATGTATTGGCAATATCTTAAGCAAAAGAAAGGCCAAAGTATTAAGGAGCATGTTAGCATATGGATTTGCACGCATGCAAATGACATGCAACAGTATGGGAACGAAGTCCCTCCTTAATGAAGGTGAGGTTGCCTTTATTGAAAACCAAAACTGTATTTACATCTGTACATTCAAAATTGTATGTGGGGGTGTTTTGGAACATCAATGGAAAGAAAAGTGAATGAGGGAGATGGAATGGAATGAAGGAAAGGAATGGAAAGGAATGAATGGAAGGAACATGCAAGAGTTAGGTAAAAGCAGAGCCTAATATTGCACGAAGAAGAATGATGAATAACTAACACAAATAAAACAGAGTTTGAGTTAGCTAAACAAGAATGAGTAAAAGGGAACACACATGAGCAAGTAGATAATCAGAGCTTGTTCATTGTGAACTAGAACAACGTATTAATATAGTTGACAATAAGATCCAAGACAATATTTGCATGCAAGATTCAAATGCTAACATCTAATGAACATAAGAACACCAAATGTTACAAGAGACAATGAATGGGACACAAAGTTCATATTTCATTAACTCCAAAACGTCTTCTCAAAAGAACACAATTTCTTTCCTTGAAGTAAAACTTGCATACAAAAGTATTTGCTTCAAATCTCTCAAAGTCACCCTTACAATGAGCCTCTAACTTCCTTTAATAACCAAAAGTTGGTTACAAAGTAGTTAGGGTTTACATGAACATTAAATAGGGCATCTTAAGTGACTTTGATTTTTTCAACCAATTGTGACTAAAAACAGAAACCACTTAAGTTACTAAAAATTTGACAAAAGTGAGTTTAACGATAACCTCACTTTATAAAAAAGCAATGGGTACATGTGGAGCCTACCAAATTGATTTGGACACACACATAGACATCCATCGGTTGGGTAGCGCGCCACCTAGATCAAGAGACCTAGGATCAGTGCATTATCCATTGGGCCAAGAGTCCGCCTATCCCGGTCGTACAAGAATGAACTCATTGACCGTGCTCCGTAATCCTCCAGATGACAAGAGAGCCAAGCTTGAAACTTGAGCAATTCATCCACCTCTCTGTTTGGGAGATATCCTGGTGTGAGCAATTTTGTCTTTATTTGCATTCACATTCACAATTACACACAATTCTCCACATGCTCTGAATACCTTTCCATGGTGAATTCTTCATCTGTCGCAAGACCATAGTCGTTACGCCACCTTGGCTTGTCAGAATCCAGCTCCCGATCTTTCGCCATTGAGAAGATCTTCCAAGAGTTGAGATTACAATTCACTTCCTAGAGTTATGTCTTTTGTCTTTGTCACCATCCCGAAGTGTTGCCATTATGATCCGCTCATGATCATCCACCCGAGAATTCTCAACTTCAAGACTGATCGATGAGGTATCGCGCCCTGTTGATAATCGAGAGCTTATAGGGACATGCTTGAATGATGTGGCCTTGCTTGATGATCCGCACAACTGCACTTGTCATTGGTTTTGGTTTGTCGATGAATAGATCCGCACAACGATTAAGTGAAGACAATTGATGTAAACAAGTTTCTCCCATTATCGATCTCTGCAAATAACAATGGCTTTTGACTTGAAGAGACATTTGCCAATAGCTACGACCTATACCTCATAATGAGGAAGTCAGAGGTGACCCATTGGTGCCATTGAGAAGAGCCACTTGCACCGTAGAGGCGAAAATGAGAACTCACAAGTCAAGGTTAATTCCACTTTGGAGTTGTTGCGGTTGAATCACCACACTATGCAGGTGTCATAGTGCATCCACGTAAGTGATGACCAATTTGGAATAAGCATCGGGAAAATTGTGACATGCCTTCGATTGACATGCGATCGTAGAACCGACTTACGTTGACGTGTCCCAAGTTGGTATTGGTGATGTTCTCATACTCTGAATGGAGCGTCAAGGTGAGTAGAATGCCCTAGAACTCATACCGCAACATCGCTTTGTTTGAAGATGACATGATTGTGAAGCGTGATTTCGGGCTATTACTTCCTTACTTCAAAACTGCACAAATCACCTTTGAAACTGCCTTGGGAAAAATAACAAATCTTGTTCTAAGAAACTCTCACTGGATGAGGGAGTCTATTAAGGTACCAAAAGTTTGTGGATCGAGATTTTTTCCCAAATCAAATTCTTCAATGAAATATTAAAGGTCAAAGTTGACTCTTTTGAAACTGCTAAGAAAATACAGGTGTAAAACTGCGAAAATCAAGTTTGGTTTTAGCCTAGGAAAAATATCAAACGTTACCCTGAGAATCTACAACTTAGCAAGCAAGCATATGAATGTGGGTAGAATCCAAAGATAAGATAAGATAAGATAAGATAATGTTATTAATGTCCAACACATGACCACAAAAGTAGGTCGATGGGATCAAGAGTACAAAGCAAGCAAACCCAACAAGAGGACCCAAACGGGTCATCCGAAATACAAATGAGAGGAGAGGAGGAGAGGAAGCAATTTGGCTTGGTTTTTCATAGAGGCAAGAGGCCAGAAATGAAGAAGAGAGAGATGACAGTGTGGGGAGGGAGCGGAAGAAGGAGCAACATCCCCAACAACATCACCTAACACTTGAGGCCGGATGGGAGTAACTCGCAGTGCACCGATGACAAGAAGCAGAGACTGTGGAATGCCTGGGGAGCCGACGGAGGAAGGCGGTGCCTCAAAGTAGGCCCAGTGGATCGCTGTCCATGTGGAGGTGCCATGGGACATGCCTGAGATAAGGAGCCACGGGTGGAAGGAACGGAGTCACGGGACCGGACGGACCTAGGCTGAGGGTCCAAACACGTGACCAAATGCCGCTTAGCACCCCTCACCGGAGAGAGCAACGGGAAGAAGGAAGTGATCAGCCTAGTAGCCATCCGTCGGGGGGGAGGATGGAGGAGCCTGTCCCGGAGCCTGATGGCCTCCTGAAGGTAGAGGGCAAGACATCTCTGATCATAGTATCTGAAGAAAGTTGTGAAGGAAGGAAGCTCGTGGAACAGGCAATGGAATCGCCCACGAATCTCATAGTAAACAGGACATCTGAAAATCAAGTGTTTTTCGATTTCAACCTCTGGAGAGAGCAAAGCAAGCAAGTCTGCTCCGAGCGGTCTAAGTGGTGGTCAGTCTCAATACGGAGTCGATGTGAGCCCACTCGAAACTGACCCAGAGAGATACGAAGGACCTGCAACCAATGACGGGAAACGTACATGGGTTTGAAGATGACCCCATCACGGATCTCGAGAAAGTGTGTCGCGTAGAATGACATCTTTGGACGCAACCCCATGGGGGGTTGGTCCATGTGTGCTGGATGAACTGTCTGTAGATATCATCTCTGATTATCCTATGAAGATCATGTTGGTTGGGTAGCAGGTGGGCGGGAGCATCCAAAGAATAGCTGAAGGGTGGGAGACGGTCCATCTGGATGCCAATGGACTCGAAGAGGCGTGAAATGCAGGCATACCAGCAGCGAGAACGTCTACTGTGATCTGAGGAAGCAATTGCCTCAGAGGAGGAGTAGGCAAGATAAGTGTACCTGTCCTTGTCAACCGAGGAACTAGAGTACCCCCGAATACGGTGCAACAGCAACACAAGGCTGAAGATGGTCTCCAACCGAAAAGGGCGAGCCCCAAACTCAGCGAGGATAATGTTGTGAGGAACAGATTCTTTGCACCTGATAATGCGTTTGAGCATGAGGATGCAGGTGCGCTCCATGGTGCCCAATCTGAGTCAAAAAAGAGAGGGACCCCAAACTTCCGAACCATACGAGAACCGTGGGACTAACAATCCTTTTCTCTTGACGATCATCCGAGTTCAAAATATCGACTCTCAAAGTCAGTCTCCTTGACAGGCTGAAAACTGCATGCACAACAAAATCAAATAAATTATGTTTTATTTGGCTCCGTGAAAAATATCAAATGAGGTGCTGTACATTTGAAACTTGGCAAAGAAGTACATTAAGGTGGGGAGAATTCAACGAACCAAACCATTCATCTTGATAATCACTACGGCCTAAAATACGGATCCTTAAAGTAAGGCTTCGACAAGCTGAAAACTGGGCACGCAGTGAAATCCAACAAACTGTGTTTCTTTTGGGTCCGTGAAAAATATCAAATGAGGTGCTGGGGCTCTGAGAATTGGTATAAAAGCACCTTAACATGAGTAAAATGGCGGGCAATGATTGGTTTTTCACGAAAATCATCCTGCTTCGAGATACCAAGCTCCAAAGTTGGCTACTTGGACAGATACAACCCGCAGCAGCCTTGTTCGACATCTATTGTTTTCTTCATTAATTTCATTTTTTTGTTGATATATATCTTGTTTGACATTTTTTCAAATGGTTCACGTGATTTCTCTTCATGCACAATCCTCCTCTTCTTGCAATTGCTTGGCTTTGAAACCGACGCATGAATCTTTATTTTCTTTACCCGTGCATGAGCAATTGCATTCCCTTCATTCTTTGCACGGGCAAAGCGTTGGATAGTTAATTCTTTCTCCCTTGACAACGTGGATTGGTCTTTGAACCTGCAAATGTGTGGAAATTTATTACCTGTGCCTGTTGGAACGTGTTCTGGCCAATAAGTGGTATTTTCCTTTCATTTTTCTTAACAGCTGTGATTATCTTTGCTTTGCGTGGATGTTTGCTCTGACAGCTATGTGGGTTGTGATCATTCTTGACTGGTTTATTTTCTTCTACTCGCAAGTAGGTATTGACCTTGGGCAGTCTTCCTTTGAATGCGTGGTCAGCTGCAATGTGTGGCTTTCGTTGTTTTTTTTTATTTTGTTTTGACAGCTGTAACCTTTGAATGTATGGGCTGCAAAAATTAACACGTGTGAGCAGTTTGATTTTTTAAATCCTCCTTTTTGTAGACTTGGATCTTTACCTTTTTTTTTGTATTATGCATGATGGCCTATGGAGTAGTTATTGTCTTAACTGTGTGTGCATGCTGAATGCATTGAACTTCCCTTTCATTTTTTTGATGAATGCGTTTGGACTGGTTTCCTTCTTGTATCATTTCCTTGACTATGTGTGGATTTTGGCATAGAAACAGCTGCTTCTCTTTGGCCGTGTGGGTTTACCTTTCTTCTCCAGGCATGTGTGCGCTGTTTTAGACTGATATGGATATCCTTTACTGCCTTTTAGACTGGGTAATGCATATGATCTTGCTCCTAAACTGCATGTGGGTGTGTGGCTTTGGTTGCTCCTTGACTAGTGTGTTTCCTTCTCCTTGAGCGTGGTGTGAATGGCCTTTTATTTAACAATGCGTAGCTCCTTAGACTGCCCAGTGAATGAGTTTCCTTTTGTGTGTGAGTTAATGCCTGTGAGGAATGCATTTCAAAGTGGAAATAATAACAAAAATAAAACTTCTTCTCTATAGAGTTCACGGAGAGAGATTATGAATATTCCAAAAGCTTCCTCGATTTGTAACCGCTTCTTAATTTCTTAACCAATCCCCAATTTCTTCAGGTAGTGGGAATTATTTGTCAAGGAAATATATGGAAAAAACTCAATCGTTTGCAATCGTTGCCCGTGGCAATGGAAAAGTAGGCTGACAATTCCCATTTATTTCCCCATGTGGGAAATTGGGAGATTTTTTGCCAGTTTGCCATCCGATTGGGTTGGCAATCAGCAGAAGAAATCCCACAAGCGGGGAAAAAGAAGAATTTTCTAGGAAAGGGAAATCCGGGTGTGGAAAGCCAATTTGGCATTCCCAGAATTGGAAGCGGAATTTTATTTTCCCCCAGCAATTAAAAAAACTTGTCGATTGATTTTTAATAAATATTAAATTAATATTTATTTAATTAAAACCCCCAAAATTTAATAAAATTAATTTTATTAAATAAACGGGTAAGAAATTAATTAATTAATTTAAACGCGATTTGCATAACATAGCGGTAGGAGTTTTCACTGAAATGGATGAAACGAAGACCAAAATGATCGGGAGAAAAAGGCGATCACGATGGGGATGAGAAATCATGTGAAAGAACACTTTTGAAAAAAATTAAATTTGTATGCTTATTAAGTTTGCGAAGTCAAAATTCGCCGATAATGGTGGCTCTAATTGGAGACAAGGACTTCACGGACGTAGCAACGGACCCAGACCCAACAATTTAGTGAACATGATCCCAAAGACAATGATACACAAAAACGAGACGACATAAGATAAGATAAAGATAAATATATTAATGTCCAACGAATGACCACAAAAGTAGGTCAATGGGACTGCAGCCCAAACAATATACAAAGTGCAAGCGGGGACAACTCAAAACGAGTTCCCAAAAACAAAAAAGAAGAGAAAAGACAGCGGAGAATGGAAACTTGAAGCCAAATACCCTCACAAAGGGGGCAATGGAGCAAGCGGGGGAGAAAAACGAGGAAAGCAAAGAAGGGAATGAAGGAGGGGACAAACAAGGACCAATGGTCTAATCAAGAATGGTAGCCACACCCCTCCTAACATTAGAGGCCGACGAAAAGAAACTCGATGGTCAGGGAACCCGACGAGGGGGCGAAAGCCTCCTACCTGCTGAGCTCGAGACCGAGCGTGACGGCCGGGAGGACGAATGGAGCTGCATCGCCCTGCGGTACATTTGTGCATCGGATTTTCTTTGGCGGTGATCGAGAGAAGTGTGAAGGTCCAACCAAGGACGAACTGATCTATGCACATGTATCCTGGGTCGGAAAGACTCTGTCATTTAGTACCTCCACCAGCGGGTAGAACCGAAAAGAAGGTTGTAATCCGTCTCGTGGGGAGGACTCTCGAGAGGGGGATGAAGAATGCGGTCTCGTAACAACAAAGACTCATGGATGTAGAGGGCAAGGCATCTGTGCTTGGTCGATATATCCGAAGAAGGCAGGAGAGTCTGAATCCCTTTGAAGAGACAGTGAAATCATCCTTTGATCTCATAGTATATGGGGCAGCGGAAAATGAAATGAGTCTCTGTCTCCACCTCATGAAGGCTACAGAGCCTACAAAGTCTATCCTCCCGATCAATGTGGTGATCAGTCTCGCACCGAAGTCTATGGGAGCCAACTCGAAACTGACCCAGAGGTATACGAAGGGCATGCACCTAGTGACGAGAGGTGTACTGAGGGCGGATGATGAGTCCATCTTTGATTTCAAGAAAGTGCTCCGCATAAAAGGACATCTTAGGGCGCAAACCCCCAGGGGGTTCACCCAAGTAGTCTGAATAATTCTCCTGTAGATATCCTCTCAAATGGACTTGTTCAACACTTGCTTGGTGGGCAAGAGATGACTGGGAGCATTCAGAGAATACTGAAAGGGGGGGAGACGATCAATCTAGATACCAACTGAGTCCAACAAGGCAAAAGTCTCGGCAAACCAACAACGGCCCCACACTGGGCAATACTCACAGAGGAACAATAGGCGAGATATGGATACCTGTCCTGCTCATCGGAGAGATCACCAAACCTCCTGATACGGTGAAGAAAGGATGACATGTCAAATATAGTCTCCAGACAGAAAGGTCGGGCTCAAACTCGCACTAAAATAATATCTTTGCCTAAGGACCGTCTGTTTGCATCTGATGAAACGGCGAAGGAGGAGAGTTTGAATCCTCTCAGCAGAAGCCCAATCTGTGTCCAAAAGGGAGGGCCCCTAGACAACAGACCCATAGAGAACAGTGGGGTGGATGAGGGAGTTCATAAGAAACATCTTGGAAGAGAAGTCCTAGAAATGGTGCCGAAAACACTGTCTCTCGAGAATGGCAAGAGACCCATACCCTTTATTTACCCTCGGCTGAAGAAATGAAAAACAAGGGAAACTAACCAAAATCCTAATTACCTATGTACATACGGGGGACAACCCGTTTTCGATTTTGATAGTGCTTGAGATATTGCCCGTTGTAGGGCAAAGGCAAATGATTTCCATCCGGATACGCCAAGTAATAGGTGCTCTCCACAGAAATGCCTAATTTTGAAAGGGCCCAGCCACAGTGAATCAAACTTCTCGTGCTTTCCTTTCGGTTCACGCCTCTTGTCCCATAGTAGAACTAAGTCATTGATTTGAAATTGTCTCTCCTTAGTTTTTAGTCGAACAATTTCTTCACTTTTGATTAGTGTTCTTTGATCATGTTTGCCACTTGACTTCTTTGTTCTTCAAGCTTGCTTAGGAACATGATCCTTTTATCCAACGCATTGGTGAAGCATTCATCGTCAATTGCTTGAGCCAATCGTAATGTCGATAACTCCAAAGTGATGGGAATTTGAGCATTGGTTCCATATAAGAGTTGGAATGGAGACATCCCGATTGCTCTTTTGGGAGTTATGCGGTCAGCCCACAATGCATCATATAACTTTTTGTGCCAAGTTCTTTGATTTTCTTCAACTAAAGCACACGATAGTAATGCGTTTTTTTTATTCTTGGATTACGCTTGGCCGTTTCCCTGTGGGTTGTAATCTGATGAATGAGATAAAGATATCCCATATCCATAACAAAAACCTATCATCTTTGTAGAAGAAAAATTGGAGGCATTGTCCGTCATGATCTTGTGTGGAATTCAACGAACCAATATGTTCTCTTTGATGAAGTCACAAATTACTGCAGTAGATGTTTGTTTCACCGGAATGGCTTCTGCCCACTTTGTAAAGCAGTCAGTTGCAGTGAGCATGTGAGTATTACCAGCAGTGGAATTTGGATTCAAAACTTTGCTGAAATCTAAACCCCATTGTTGAAAAGGTTCTTCAATGACAATTGCTTTAAAGGCAAAGCTGCCAATTTAGGTCTTCCAACAAATTGTTGACAAGCTTCGCATTTGGCTACCCATTTTGGGCATCGAGAAAACATAGTGGGCCAGTAATAGTGTGCTCACAAAATTTTATGAGTTGTCATTGGTCCAGAGAAATGACCACCGCAAGCATGATTGTGAAAAGCTTCAAGCAACTTAGGTTGTTGTTCCTTATCAACACATCTGAGGAACATGCCATCAATACCTTTCTTGAACAAAGTGTAATGTCCCCTTCTAGGACAAGTTTAGGAATTAACACAAATCTGATCACATGCTGCTGGAAAATAAATAATTTTCAAACCCCAACTGCTGCAATTTTCTAAAATTCATATCTTTGTCTAGAGAAGTCCAAATGAGCTGAAATTTTGGATATTGGACCACAAAAATATGAAGAATAATATGCAAAAACCAGATTTTGTACAGCCAACACGAAACCCTAATTTTGACCTAAAAAGTAGGTCGCCCAGCACATTTAGGGCACCAAATCTACTCCAAAAATTATGAAATCACCTTCTCCTTATTTCTCCTAATTTCTACAATCACATGTAATATTAAATTGACCCCAAACTGCAGATCTGAATTTTATAACAGCAGTTAATCAATAACAATGCTCCCAGGACAGCTGAAACTTGGAAAATTCATAACTCCTTCAATACTTAGAGTTTTTCTATGAAACAAGATGCAAAATAAACTAGAAATTTAGGGCTTTCTATTGCATTAAGGATCTGAATTTTCTGAGCAATAAAACCTAGCCAAAACAGCCCCAGAAAACTGATTTCAAGTCGCTAGGGTTAGAGGAAATTAATTAAATAATTTCCAGCTCTCTCCTAGCCTCCAAAGACACCAAAAATTAGCCCTTTGCTCTGAAATAATTAATGACATATAGCAGATTTGCAGATCTAGCAATTATGGCATCCAAACATGAACAAATCATCACCAAACCAAGTCGCTATGGCTAAAATAATTCCAATAATAACAGCAGCAATAAAAGCACCATAAAACCCTTCACAATATTCAAGAACATGCAGATTTTTTATCCAAATAAATGCGCCAACACCAACACAAGAGATCCCAATGGAGAGAACAATAAAATCTTCAATATCTTCAACAATGGTTTCCAAATGAGAGAGAGCAAAAATGCAAGAACTAGGGCATACATCCCAATACTCCAAGCATGGAGTGAAATCAAATGATCATTCAACATGCCCTCTAAGGAAATGCGACCTCCCTTTTATAGAACTAAGGGGTGCAATATCCAATAAAGACCTCCCTTTCCCTTTTGGAGGGAAAACATAAACTCTCATTAAAGTATTTATTACTAATACTATGTGCAATTTATTTATTTTTAATTAAATAAATAAAAGTAACTAACATATGTGCACATTAAACTAACTAAAAAGACTCCCACTTGTAGCGCTAGGCATGCCAAGGGGTTACAATGCAAATGAAAAATAAATATTAATAATGTCTCAAAAAATGGGACATTACACAAAGTGTTGTCCCAAATGACGTACCTAGTAGCTCTTAATTTAATAGCTCTTTCTTCCTTAGTTGTTAGATTCTAAGGACATTCGCCATATGTGAGAAAGTAGGCTATATCCGAATACCATTAAATTACGTGTAGTCTTGTGAAAACTACCGATGGTAAACTTTCTTCAATCGATTCTTCCTCAGAGTCATCTTATGGCTTGTTCTCTACTATGAGTTGGCGGAGTCCCCTTCCTCGAACTAACTTGGTAGGCTTGATGTCCAAGTCATATTCCTGGATCTTGGAGACCCAATTACCTCTTTTAGATCTTGGTTCCTGTTGTGTCAACATTGATTTAACTGCGGTGTCCGACACTAAGACTTTGGTGTGAGAATTCAATACACAAGATACTGAAATGTTTCAAGGCTCTAACTACCGCGTATGCATGCCTCTCAAGGGGAGTGTAATTCAATTCATGTTTCTTGAATCCGGAACTCATGAATGCAATAGGAGATTCAATTCCCTCTTGATTGTGTTGAGTCAGGATGGCAGAGATCGTGTGCGGAGAAGCATAACAATAGATTATGAAATCCTTCTTAAAATCGGGACATACCAATGTAGGAGCTTTTGCAATAGCACCCTTGATTTGTTCAAATGCTTCTCTACCTTCCTTCGACCATTTGAAGGATTCTTTTCCTTTCATCATGTCAAGCAATTTCTTTGGTTAGCTCGGCAAAATCTGGCACAAACCTTCTCAAAAGTTCACCTTCCCAAAGAATGAGTGAACTCCAGGCTTACTTGTGGGTAAGGAAAGATTCTTGATAGCTTGAACGCACTCAGGATCGATCTTAGTTCCTTCTTTAGAAACAATATGACCTAGGAGTTTCCCTTCCGTAACTCCAAACACTGACTTCTTTGGATTCAGGGAGATTCTATGAAGTTTGCACCTTTGCAATATTTTCTCCAAATCTCTTAGGTGATCTTCTCGTTTCTTTGAGAACACCGTCAAGTCATCTGGGTATATTACAATGATCTTATCTTTATAATTTGTGAATGTCAATCCATGACCCTTTGAAAAGTTGCATTGGCATTGATCAAACCAAAAGGCATTCTTCTACATGCGAACGTACCCCGAGGGTAGTGACGATGTTTTAGGTTGTTCTTCTCTAGCCACTTCAATCGGATTATAACTAGAGAAACTGTCTAGCATGGATAGCATTTCCGATCTAGTTACTGCCTATAGAATATGGTCCATGACCGGAAGAGGATAGTTATCCTTTAAGGAAGCTTGATTAAGATTACGGAAATCCATGCAAATCCTAATTTCTCCATTTTTTCATGAACAGGACAATATTAGCTATCCATGTTGAATGTCCAATAGGAAACACTATCCGTGTGTCTAACATCTTTTGAACCTTGTGGAATATTTTCCCTGTTATCTTGAGATTATATTGCCTTTGCTTTTTCCTAAATGGAGTTGCACCAAGTTTCAAGGTATGACATGCTCCATTTCCCTAGGTCGAAAATACTTTAAGTCTTCATATGAGTAATCCAAGACGTCAGAATATTTGGTAAGGAGGCTTACAAATTTCTTGCGCTCCTCAGGTGAGCAACACTTACCAATGTTGACCAGCGAGGTTTGTCCTTGGTACCAATGTTAACTTGCTCATAGTCAGCAGAATTTGCAGGTCCTTCCTACTCTCTCTTTGATAAACCTATCATGTTTATCAAAAAGTTCTTCAAGTGAAACCAATCCTTTTGGAATTTTATTTCCTTTGAGTTGAATGATTCCATCGCCAAGATCCTCGTTCTCAACTCCTTGAATGGGTGAGGTCGTCGATTCGCATGAAATGCATAATCACTTCCTTCAAAGTAAAATTGTTCAAAATTATCCCTCTTTTCCAAGAAGGCAATAATTTGTTGATCATCATTAAAGACTTGCCAATTTTCTGAATTGTCAGGAACACTTGGCCTAAAAACCATTTCAATGGTGTATTTGTCTTGATCAAACTCTAAATGAGGGATCATCAATGAAGTTGAGACTCTTTAGGGAATCTGCTTTGTCATTCTTTTCACGAGGGAAAAATTTTATGGAAAAAGCATCGAAGGTTTCTATTACGTCCCACACTTTATTTTTGTAGTGTCTCAAACGATCATTCTTTACCTGAAACTGATTTTTAACTTGCTTCACGATCAATTCTGCATCTCCAAAGACTTTCAAAAATTTTATCCCTTTCTCTTATGCAACTTGGAGGCTAAGGATTAATGCCTCGTATACGTAGTGTTGTTAGTATTTGAAAATTGGAGTTTGTAAGAAAAAGGAAACATTTTACCATTTGGAGATATAAGCACCACTCCCGCGGAACTGTTGAGCAACAACTTCCATCGAACTCAAGAGTCCAGATCTCATTAGGATCTTGGCAAGTGACCTCAGGTGCATGAACCTCTGTAGTCATCATATAATTACCCATACTTGAGTTTTGAAACAGGACTTGTGCACGGGGATCATTGGTTTTCGTTACCGTGAACTTTTCCTGAGTTTCGGCATTAGCTTCTTCATTTCTCCACTAATAGGGATCATAGCATGAGACCAATCCATTTGAATCTCACCACCTAGATCTCTGCAAAATTTCCGCTCAACAACATACCATATGAAGCAGGAATGTTGGCAACTAGAATGGTTACCTTGACTCGCTTTTGAGGAAATTGAGATAAAACCATTCGAGCGTCTTTAATCTACCCAATCAGAGGAACTTGTCTTGTCTCCATGGAGTAACAGGATCCCAATGTTCTCGTACAAGTCAACCTAAGAGCATGTGCTACTTTTACGGGCATCACATTATCCGAGTATCCAAAGTCTATAATGCAATTACTTAATTTGCACTCGTTGATCAGAAAGGACACAAAGAAAGGTTCAATCTTTTCATTCGAAGGTGTAGTGGCCGCCACAATATTTTCAGTCTTCCCGTCTTTAGGATTTTTCAGAATTCCTTTAGAGGAATGAATAGTAGAGTCGCCTTTGATAAACTGGACCAATTTCTCGATCTGATCCTTAATGGACTTCAAGTACTCTGCCTGTGACATTGAAATTTTGTTTATTGATGTGATCAATGATATCAAATTTGGGCAAAATGACCGTACTTGATGTCTCAGATACTAGTTCTTTCGAACTTGATGATGGCACACTTTTGACCTTTGCTTCGGGCTTAGTTAATACTGAGGTGGAAGAAGAAACTTTCTTCGTAGCTGATTTATCAACTGATTGACTTGACAAAGGTCCTCCTTTCTTTAGGATAGTTTTAACCTTGGAAACCTCAGTCACCTTGGACTCTTTAGGAATCTCAGTTGTCTTGGATTCTTTGGAAGTTTCTTTAGTTTTAGATTCTTTAGGAACTTCCTTGGAGTTCTTTTTATCTTCCACCTTAGTGGTACTTTGTTCCTTTTACGAGAGCGTGTGAAACGTGAAGGATTGACTATTCATATCTTCCACAATTTCTTCATATTCGTCTTCTTCTTCCGAAGACGATACTCGAAGAAATGATTATTACTTTCTCCTTCAGGCTCTTCGACTTCAGGTTCAGATGTCCCAAAGTCTAGCTCTTCTTCGTTAACCTCGACGACCTCAACTTCATCATCGCTTTCTTCAACAACATCACACTTTGAGTTAGTTGCGGGAGTTACTTCAATAACAAGCCTTGTCGGAGCGCCTGTAATTCTGGCTTTGTTGGGAATGTAGCCTTTTCTTGGGATGTCTTTGTAAGGAGTAGGTTTACTACTTTGAGCAACTTGCTTTTTCAAAGCTAGCACATCATTAGCCAACTTAGTGAGTATGGTCTCAGAAGCATTGGGGGTTTCTTGACTCTTTCCCTTGAGGGAAGTTTTCTTGAATTTTCCCACCATGATTAAGTCATCCTCAATTTCTATGGCCAAGGATTGAGCAAGTTCCAAAGTAGCCACTCTAGCCCTTCTCAGCTGATAGCACACTTTAGTTGTTGTGCGTTAATAAAGAAACATTTTTGTCTGTCAGGGTTCGGGCGAATCCAAGCAAGAACTTTGTTCACCATTTTGTTGAACTTAGCCACGAAATTCCTCATGGGTTTTGTTGGCTCTTTCTTCGCCTAAGATAGTTGGGCAAGAAGGGCATGTTCATCTTCGGTGTCTTGAATCGGTCTTCAAACTTAGTTTTCATATCATTCCAGTTTGTAATGCATCCATTTGGCAGATGATGAAACCAATCTGCGACAACGTCATGCAATGTTTCAACGAAGAGGCGAACAACAACATCTTCATATTCCACTAACAAAACTGCACATGCAGCAAAGAAGGCGGAAATGTGGTCATCAGGTGAAGTCTTCCCATCTCCATTGAACGTAGGAAGAATCTTCCTCGATCCTTGTGGGAGGTCATGTCGAGCTGGTAAGGCCAATGGGCCTATGGCATTTCCCCATGGTACGTTAACTTGCCATCTTGGGAAAGGTGGTATGCAAAGGCAAAACAACGTGAGCAAGAACAAGTGCTTGACTTGTAGTGATTCCTTCCTTGCTCTCTCTTTCAGGACTTGATGCAAGACTTACAGATCTACAAGGAGTTTTCCCCTTTAGAGGAGATAACTTGAAACCAAACTTTCCTTGAAAGTCAAAAATGGGATCTGATTGACCCTTAGCTTTATCTCCTCGTGTAAACCTCCTTCCTGCCAGTTTAAAACCTTTATAGTGAAGGGATCACTGGCACGTTCCGATCAGCTCTTGCCTTTTCTCTTTGCTCTCTTTCTTGATCTCTTTACGCCTGAATGATTCTAACAACTCTTGTAGCTTGATCATCTTCATTATCTAGTACTGATGCGGTGAGATGAAAATGATAGTTGCTGGGCGCTTTTCCCAAATAGCTTGCCTTAGAGCGGAGTATCTACAAAAAGAAGATTTGGTTGCAAGATAGAAGGGTTACCTGTAAGAGTCATACAAATTATTACCTTGGTGGAAGTGGGCCACGTCGATGAACAATGATCAACACATGTCGGGGAGGTCTTTTGGCCACAAGTGCGGGTGCCCTTCTTCTAAGGTCTTCGATGTAGATTTCTTTGTCAATGGCTCTATCAACAGCCACAAATTGCTGCAAGCTTTCACGGTTTTCCCAAGCTACTGTTTGAAGGTTGGCAGCAATATCTCCTTGAAAATCTTCGTTAGGCACAAGATTCGGTTGAAGAACTAGAGCTTGTGCAGAGGGGATAGTCATAAAGATTTAACCAAGCAGCGGTTAACGATTCCGGAATCCCGATGGAGTCGTCAAAAAGCTGTTAGCATATGGATTTACACGCATGCAAATGACATGCAACAATATGGGAACGAAGTCCCTCCTCAATGAAGGTGAGGCTGCCTTTATTGAAAACCAAAATTGTATTTACATTTGTACATTCAAAATTGTATGTGGGGGGTGTTTTGGAACATCAATGGAAAGAAAAGTGAATAAGGGAGATGGAATGGAATGAAGGAAAGGAATGGAAAGGAATGAATGGAAGGAACATGCAAGAGTTAGGTAAAAGCAGAGCCTAATATTACACGAAGAAGAATGATGAATAACTAACACAAATAAAACGGAGTTTGAGTTAGCTAAACAAGAATGAGTAAAGGGAACACACATGAGCAAGTAGATAATCAGAGCTTGTTCATTGTGAGCTAAAACAACGTATTAATATAGTTGACAATAAGATCCAAGATAATATTTGCATGCAAGATTCAAACGCTAACATTTAATGAACATAAGAACGTAAAATGTTACAAGAGACGATGAATGGGATGCAAAGTTCATATTTCATTAATTCCAAAACGTCTTCTCAAAAGAACACAAAGTTTCTTTCCTTGAAGTAAAGCTTGCATACAAAAGTATTTTCTTCTCCTCTCTCAAAGTCACCTTTACAAATGAGCCTCTAACTTCCTTTTATAACCCAAAAGTTGGTTACAAAGTAGTTAGGGTTTACATGAACATTAAATAGGGCATCTTAAGTGACTTTGACTTTTCAACCAAAAGCGACTAAAAATAGAAACCACTTAAGTTATCAAAAATTGCCAAAAGTGAGTTTAACAATAACATCACTTTATAAATAAAAGCAATGGGTACATGTGGACCCCACTTAAATGACTTGGACACACACATAGACATCTGGTTGGGTAGAGCGCCACCTAGATCAAGAGACCTAGGATTAGTGCCTTATCCATTAAGCCAAGAGTCCGCCTATCCACGGTCATACAGAATGAACTCATTGACCGTGCTCCATGATCCTCCGGATGACAAGAAGGTTGAGCTTGAAACTTGAGCAATTCATCCACCTCTATTTGGGATATATCCCGGTGTGAGCACTTTTGTCTTTATTTGCTGGCTTTCGCATTCACAACTACACACAATTCTTCACATGCTCGAATACCTTTCCATGGCGAATTCTTCATCTGTCGCGAGACCATAGTCGTTATGCCACCTTGGCTATGTCTGAATCCAACTCCCAAGCTTTCGCCATTGAGATCTTCCAAGAGTTGAGATTGTAATTCACTTCCTGGAGTTATGTCTTTTGTCTTTCTCACCATCCCAAAGTGTTGTCATTCTGATCCGCTCACAATCATCCAATTCGAGAATGCTCCAACTTTAAGACTGATCGATGAAGTATCACGCCCATTGCTAACTGAGAGCCGATAGGGACACGCTTGAATGATGTGGCCTTGCTTAATGATCCGCACAACTGCACTTGTCATTGGTTTTGGTTTGTCGATGAATAGATCCATACAACGATTAAGTGAAGACAATTGATGTAGACAAGTTTCTCCCATTATCGATCTCTACCGATAACAATGGCTTTTGACTCGAAGAGACCTTTGCCAATAGCTACAACCTATACCGCATAATGAGGAAGTCAGAGGTGACCCATTGGTGCCATTGAGAAGTGCTTGTGTCGCGAAGACAAGAATGAGAACTCACAAGTCGAGGTTACTTCCACTTCGGAGCCATTGGAGTTGAATCACCACACTATGCAGGTGTCGTAGTGCATCCACGCAAGTGATGACCAATTCGGAACAAGCGTTGGGAAAATTGTGACTCGCCTTCGGTTGATATGCGATCGCAGAACCGACTTACGTCGACATGTCCCAAGTTGGTATCGGTGATGTTCTCATACTCTGAATGGAGCGTCGAGGTGAGTAAAATGCCCTAGAACTCATACCGCAACATCGCTTTGTTTGAAGATGACATGATTGTGAAGCGTGATTTCGGGCTATTACTTCCTTCAAAATTGCACAAATCGCCTCTGAAACTGCCCTGGGAAAAATAACAAATCTTGTTCTAAGAAACTCTCACTGGATGAGGGAGTCTATTAAGGTACCACAAGTTTGTGGATCAGAGAGTTTTTCCCAAATCAAATTCTTCAGTGAAATATTAAAGGTCAAAGTTGACTTTTAAAACTGCTAGGAAAATGTAGGTGTAAAACTGCGAAAATCCCGTTTGGTTTTAGCCTGGGAAAAATATCAAATGTCACCCTAGGAATTGTTGTCATGCAAATGTGCAACAAGGAAATTTTCAATTGCTAAGCATGACAATTATACCCCTGTGCCAAATTTTTCATGTTTTACCCTTTGGAGGCACCCAGTCCGCTAATCACCCAAGTGACCTCTGATTGATGTTAGTTCATCCCCCTTGGTTATTTAGGAAAGTCTATTCATTGAACCTACCTGATTTTAGGAGTTCTTTGAAAATTGCAAGCTTCGAGGCAACTTTGGGAAGGGGCTATCACCGGCCTTCCTAGGCTGGAGCAACCCCTTGGAGCAGAACGGAGGAGCCAAATCCAACATGAAAGTGAATTGATGGCCTAGAAACATCAAAGAAGTGATTTTGCAATATTCAGGGAAGATTTGGAGAGTTTGGAGCAGTTTGATCAAAATCGGGGTTCATAAGCCTACGAAGTGCATAAGCCAAAACAGCTCCTAAGCTTAGAAGGTGATTTGGGAGCTCTGGATGGAGTTAGGAGCAAAACGAAACATTGTCGGAAAGGGAATTCCAAGCCCTACAAGATGGTGAAATTAGTTTTTCACAACACTTTGGAGCAATTGGTCTGCAAGTAGTTTTTCTCATGCACAGGTGGAGTACCAGATCAAAAATCTGCTTTTTCAGGGATTAAATGGAGGAATCAAGACCTGAGACCCCCACCATTGGATTCAGAAGGCCATTTCCAGTCAAGATCATATAAAATTTCATCAAAAAAGTCCATCGGGAGCTCAAGTTATCGTCGTTTCGAGTTTCCCTCTTGGAGTGAGTTTGGGAGTTAGTCAAATTTTGGAAGAACACGTGTCAGCTCCAGGAGCCTGGCGGGATTTTGTGTCCCTCAAGGTTAGGGACATCAAGGTTGGAAAAATGCACCTAGCCCCCTAAGCCCTCTGGACCCTCATACAACCTCCAGGATCGCAGTTCAGCCCCCAGGTGCTTGCGGGAGCTCAAAGCCTTCACCGTTGGATCGTTGCCACATGTCATCATTTGGCGCGCCGTGCAAATTGATGTCCCTTTGAGGTGAGGGACATCAGACATGAAAAAATGTGCCCACCCCTAAGGAGACTCCTGGTCACCCATGTGACCTCTTCAAGAGCAAATTTCCAGCCCCTAGGTGCTTGTCAAGCCTTCATTCTCAACCATCAGATCAAGTGCCATGTGTCATCGCCTGGCGCATGCCTGTGCAAATTGATGTCCCTCATGTCCCTTTGAGGTGAGGGACATCAAACCTGAAAAAAATGTGCCCCACCCTTGCTGTGCAATTTTTAAATGTTTGAAATCCGGCACTTAGCTTTTATTTCCCCCATTTCTCCTTCACAACTTCACACCCCATCATGGCTCTGTTCATGCTTCTCCAAACACCCAGTCCTCAATGCTGATCCGAACCAGCTCTGTCATGGCCACCAAATCCTCCACTCCATGAAAATACATAGGTTTCAGAGGAAGGATTGATCAAAAGAGTTGAAGAAACAAAGAACGAAGAGAAAACGAAGATTTTTTGCCAGATAACCACGAAGTCACCCAATCGAAAAATCTTCATATCTTGCAAAATACAAGTCGGATTGAGATGTCATCTTTTGCAGACTTTCTCATTTTTCAAGACAATCAAGATGCAACAAATGGGAGGTCGAATGGTGCCTTGAAACATTTGTTCAACAAAAATCCCATTTCGTGCCCTAGCTCATATTTATCAGATTTCCCATCAATCAGCAACGGAAATGAGCTAAAAAATTGCACACGGATCGCAAATGAGAAACCTATCGCAATGGAGTTGATTTCGTCGCAAATGGAGACAAAAACCAAACCTGTTAATTTCAAGCTCCATTAATGGCCGTCATGGCAGCTCCGTGCCCGAAGTCACTGCTAGGTGAAAATTTTAAATTAAATTTCCAAGCATTCTAGTTGGTGAAATTAAGTGAAATTTGGAGGATGTGACCGTGACGACGAGACGAGTCCAAAAAAATATGTTTCGTCGCAAATTGAGCAGTGGAAGTCCACTTTCTAAAAATAGTAAGTTTTCCTATACAGACTTGTTATGTTTGGGAAGTCACCATCAAAAGCAGCTATGGCAAAGGCAGTGTGTATTGAAGATCACCAGGAAGCCAAAATGATTGTCCAGAGCAGAAAATAGAGAAAATGATCAAGCACTAAAAATAGTAATCCCCTATATGGGTATTTACTAAAAATAGTAAGTCACCCCAAGAAGTGGTCAAGGCGAAGGTAGTGTGCGCAAGAGCGAATGATGGAGTTCATCACGTCACGATGGTCAAAAAGAGGCAAAAATCACCTCTTACCAAAAATAGTAAGTCTTCCATCTGGACACTTGCTATTAATAGTAAGTTACACTCAAAGGGCAGTTTTGGCACAATGGGACATAGAGGGATGATCATTCAGTCAACACCATCATTCGGGATCATCCATGGGCATTGCTCATAGGGAATTCAAGACTCATCTCAGGGAATTCAACAGTGTCTTTCGACACTCACTAGATGGTTCGGGTCACAGGTATATCATATGTAGGGTTGGAATTGCAGTCATCGGCAGAACAGTTCATTCAACTTGACAAGTGTTTGTGAGCCAAGATGAAGGAATTTCTCAAGGTATAAAGAGTTTGGAGATGCAGAGTTCACTATAGTGGAACACCTCATCGAGTCATCTAGAAGGAGCTATGGACTTCATCAAAGGTAGATTATTTGTCATCAGTGTTTCTTCCCCCTTCTTCCTTCTCTCTCTCCTCTCTTCTCTCCCTACTTTCTCTCTCCTCCATGTTCTAATTCTTCGTTGGGGTGCACTTTTTAGATGTCCTTTAATGAAATTAAAAAGAAACTTTATGCTTCTAATGTAAAAGTCACCTTTATGTTATAAAAAGGGACTTAATATTCACCTAGGAAGTTGAAAAGTTTTAAGTTACGTGAGGACATATGAAGAGCCTTTGGGGTGTAGATGATGCGTCACCTCTCATTCTATAAATTGTACAACCATTCCCATTTCAAAGGGTTGGTGATTGATTTTGTAAACTCAAGAGTGTATTGTACTTTGAGAGAACAAAAGATAACCATTTTCTTCCATTTTCCCCCTCACTAGTTTTCCTCCATTCCCACACTATGTACAACTTTTGTTTAAGCAATCAATACAAGGAGTTTCTAGCTTTCTTTGACTAAGGGGTTTCTTGATACTTTGTGATCATAAATTCTATTTGGTCTTGTTCGTTATTTGCAGAGTTGTTTCTTCTCATAAATGCATGTGTTGAAATTTCTAACTAGTGTGTAGGAATCTAATTTTCTACCTGCAACATTAGTTCTCCTACCTCTTTTCTCACTCCCCTTTCTTGCTCTTCAGACAAAGTCTTCCTAGCAAGAAATTGCTAGCTTTGCCGCAGGGTCAGTGGAGTGCCCTTGTTGGATCCCCGACCGCAAGGCCACCAGGAAAATCCACCTTTACTCGTGCATGCATATACAACAGCTGCATTGGTTAAGTAGAGGGACTTAGATTCCCAGAGCGTTGGCAAGAAATCCACAAGTTTGTCCACCCGACAAATGTTCTCGCCAATAGTGTTTGGCGACTCACTGGGAGAGATTTTCCTAAGTGCACCCAAAATATCAAAAAAATACTAAAAAAAAGTATATATTCAAAAACAAAAAACAAAACAGATTTCAAAGGAAAATCTTTTTTGAAGGTGATTCCGTCAAGGAACGAATCCTTACGCGTTCGTTTCTTGCACCATGAAGAAATTTCTTGATTGGAGTGAAGTACCAATGAATGACAATGAAGTAGAACAAGATGTATGCTCATCGATGAAGAGGAATGGATTCAAAGGAGACATAAGATAAGGTGCGAAGCTCGAGAATATACCAAATTCTTGCAAGAGATGTACATGCAACCTAAAGCGGCCCATAGCAAGGAAGAAGAGGAGAGCTGTCCTATAGAGGAAGATCCTAAAGATCATTCATACCACAAGGTTTTCATCCCCGGAAGGCTCTTGAAATACAATGAAGAAAATCCTATCCTTGAGCCTTCCGGTGAAGATCGAATCAACGATCAAGAAGATGACAAAAGACAGGACAATGCATGATCCACCGAAGAAGATTTTTGCAATCTCGCACACACTACAAAATTGAGAACGTTGTCCTTTTACCGTTCTCTAGATGAATTCATTGCATACGGTGATGAAGAAATGAATATTTTGAAAAGAGAATATGTGGAAAGACTTCAGAGCATAATAAAAGGAAATTTTGACCCCGAAGTCTTTGATGAAATTTGGAGGTATGCTTTAGCTCTATAGATAAGATATGAACATCTTGAAGCACCGCATCAAATGGAGGAAGAAGACGAGATGCACCCTATGGAGGAAGACCCTGATGGCTGCCCATATTATGAGGTTTTCATTCCGGAAGATTCTTGGATGCTTCTGAAGAAGATCTTATCATGGAACCTTCCGATGAAAGCCAAAGCAACATCATGGAGGAAGAAGTAGAAGAGACAAAGAACTCCTAAAATCACCTATGGGGGAATGAATAGACTTTCCTAAATCACCTAGGGGGATGAGCTAACATCAATCGGGAGGTCACTTGGGATCGATCGGGCAGACGCATGTGCGCGTGCCTCGAAAGGGTAAAACATGAAAAATTTGGCATGGGGTATAGTTGTCATGCTTGAAAATTGAAAATTTCCTTGTTGCACATTTGCATGACAATAGCTGGCTCTAGCTTGGGGACATGACATGGACTGAGAAAAGCGAAGACATGACATGGAGAATCCAGAATCTCAACTTTAGACCATATAATCCATTGACCAATGCCTTAGTCATGGGGCCCTGCAGAGTCATATACAACTTACAACAAGAGACAAAGAGAGTGAAGAAGGAAACACACAAACACCAAAAAGCGACGGAAGGAAACACAACACACACGGAAAGGAAACAACACACACAACAAAAAGAGAACAACCTAACAATCATCATCGTGGTACAAGGTGGGGGACAACCCGCTTTCACTGAAGCACTTTTCATTCCTTAAAAGTTACCCCGAGTGGGCGACCCGAGTCAGGTTGTTCTACGAAGCCATTGACTAGTTCCAGAAAGTAGCCTCTTTTCCTTAACTGTTTATGAAAGTCAGTGCTTCCATGATTGTTTGTGTACTTGGTAGGAGTGAGTCTATATGAGCTTCTTGATGCTTAGGCCTTCGCTTAGAAATTCCATTGCCTTCATGTTCTTTGAAATCGGTTTCATAGTGCCAGTTGCCTTCCGTGTTTATCCACATAGTTGATTCTTCATTGAGCATCTCATCGCTGCTCCAAAGCTGATTTTCGTTCAAATTTCTTTAATATTCTGAGTTACTTTCTTTCCCGGGTCTATGTTCATTGAATGAGAAACCTTAGATTCATCATTTATCTCTACTCCACCGTGAGGCGTTTGAGTATTGACGGGAGGATCGGAGGGAAACTCATACTTGTCTAGTATCGTCATGACACGAAGTGAAAAAAATCGGCGAGGTACCTCTTCACTTCTCAAGGTTCCAGTGGGCGAAATTGCACGAAAATTGGAGGGAATGATTGTTGAAAAATCTAGTTTCGCGTGAACTAGTTTTTGCGCCATGAAGTCCCTATTTTTTATGGATATGGAGGGTTGTGTTTTTGTTAATATTCTACCCTATCACATGAAGAACATCTGTGAAAAAGGCAACGAGCTACCTCTTCACTTCTCAGGGTTCCAGTGGGCGAAATCGCACGAAAATTGGAGGGAATGATCATTGAAAAATCTAGTTTCACGTGAACTAGTTTTTGTGCCATGAAGTCCCTATTTTTAGGGATATGGAGGGCTGTGTTTTTGTCAGTATTCTGGGCCCACTGATGAAAATCTCATTTTCCCACTTGTTCAAATGAAGGAATTACTCAAAATGCGGAGCGTGGAACCCGGAATAAAACCCAGAGTTTCAAGACCTGTTTTGTTGCAATCTGACATCCGCGGTGCACTTACTAAAAATAGCATGCCTTCCTACATAGGGGTTTGTTACTTCGGGTAAGCCACCATTTGAAGAGGCTACGAAGAAGGCGGTGAACACAGAGGGAGTATCGCAGCAAAGTCATCAAAAGGTCATCTCGGCTCGCAATTGATACTTACTAAAAATAGTAAGTGGTTCTACAAGCCCCTGTTATATATACCCAGTTGGTCCAAAAGGCGAGTAAGAAGAAATAATTCAAGCTACCATGGCGGTTGAGGTTGGGAAAAGCTAACTACGACACTTACTAAAAATAGTAAGTTGCCCCATGTGTACTTACTAAAAATAGTAGGTTGTTCTCAAAGGGCAAGTTTGGCACAACGGGACATTGAGGGATAATCATTCAGGTTGATATCACCATTTAGGGTCCAAAAAGGCAACTCCGACACTTACTAAAGATAGTAAGTTGTCCCTTCCAAATATAGTAAGTGTCAAGGAAACATGAATTTCAAGTGCACAAGTTGGTCTAGTTTCTCAGGTGTAATCAATCATGAAGAGATGGCGGTTTTTCGTGGTTTGGAATAATCATCTCATATTACAAAGTAGGGCATCGCAAGGCACATCATGTGAATTCATCTTCGTCACTTAAGGAGCCGGGTGATTCAAAGAGGGTTGATCAGAATGATTTCAATGAGTCAAGGAGTTCATCAACCAAGTTTCAAGGAGGGTCATCGTGGGCATTGTATGTTTTCATCTCGAGCTTGCAGCGGTAAACCTCATAACAGTGTTTCTGAACACTCATTCTATGGTCCAGGATGTCTATGCATCATAGAGTTTGCGGTCATCACTAGATTGGGAAAATGATTCAAAGTTATTCAAGGGAGCAATCTTCATCAGTGTAGAAGATCACCAGTGGCAGAAATCTTCGCTCAAAGTTCATGACTGCATCAAGGCATTCAAAGCATTTTGTCACAAGGAGTGTTTTCCTTTATTCTTCCTTCTTCCTCTTGTTCCCTCTCTTCTTTCTCTCTCCATTCTAATTCTTCGTTATGCATCATTATTGTATTTCGTCATATTCACTTAAGTGACCTATTTTAAATTTGTAAAAAGTATTTTCTCAAAATTATAAGAGAAATACTTAATTCATGGAAAACGAAAGGTCACGAGTGGAATATGGAAACGAAGAGTCATGTGAGGGAGGTGAAAGGACAATTCAAATTGCTATAAATTGGGATGGCCTCTCCATTCCAAAGGATTTCGATTTTTGAAGAACTCTTACTATGTAGCATTGTGAATTGTGATAGCTTGGTTGAAGCTTTGTATTCATCACTACACATGGAATAAAAGCTACACTTCTTCTATTTCCCTTTCTTTTTTTCCTCTATTTCTCTCTTTCATGCACTTTGCAAGCATAGTTGATCATGTATGGAATTGGAGAGGAACTTGGTGTCCTCGATAGATGAATTTAAAAACTTGGTGTTTTAATCGTTGGTCCCGCTAGCTTCATTGTGGTTTCCTCTATATTGAAGGTCGAACTACTTCGATTACTGGGTGTGAGCTCTGCAATCTACTCATGGCAGTAATCTTCCTTGCATAATTTCCCCCTTTTCCCTTCATCGCTGTAATTTCCTCCCTTGTACCCCCGTACAAGCACTTTGCCACAAGTTTAGTGGAGTGTCCCTATGTGATCCCGCCAATTTGGCCACCCACAACATTTAGATAGGATTAGGATTAGTTTACTTTCAATAATGGGA
Organism: Taxus wallichiana var. yunnanensis; assembly: GCA_018340775.1. Classification (NCBI taxonomy): domain Eukaryota; kingdom Viridiplantae; phylum Streptophyta; class Pinopsida; order Cupressales; family Taxaceae; genus Taxus; species Taxus wallichiana. Next base: position 562,576,974 of record CM031244.1, on the reverse strand, counting down.
GTTGTACCATTCAATGTAGAGGGGCGTAGCCCCCGTGAATGTTGGTGGAGACGCGTGATTTTCCATACAAACAAATTTTCTCACCAACAAGAATCTACAACTTGGCAAGGGAGCATATGAATGTGGGGAGAATCCAAAGAAATAATATTTTTCTCTTCACGATCATCCAAGTTCAAAATATCGACTCTCAAAGTCAGTCTCCTTGACAGGTTGAAAACTACACGCGCAACGAAATCAAATAAATTGTGTTTTATTTTGCTCCGTGAAAAATATCAAATCAGGTGTTGTACATTTGAAACTTGGCAAAGAAGTACATTAAGTTGGGGAGAATTCAACGAACCAAACCGTTCATCTTGACAATCACTCAGGCCCGAAATACAGATGCTCAAAGTAAGCCTTCTGACAAGCTGAAAACTGGGCCCAGCGAAATCCAACAAATTGTGTTTCTTTTGGGTCTGTGAAAAATGTCAAACGAGGTGCTGGGCTCTCGAGAATTGGTATAAAAGCACCTTAACATGAGTAAAATGGCAGACTATGATTGGTTTTTCACGAAAATCATCCGCTTCGAGATACCAAGCTCGAAGTTGTCTACTTGGACAAATACAACCCACAGTAGCCTTTGTTCGACATCTATTGTTTTCTTCATTAATTTAATTTTTTTGCTAATATATATCCTGTTTGACATTGTTTCAAACGGTTACGTGATTTCTCTTCATGCACAATCCTCCTCTTCTTGCAATTGCTTGGCTTTCAAACCGAACGCATGAATCTTTATTTTCTTTACCCGTGCATGAGCAATTGCATTCCCTTCATTCTTTGCACGGGAAATGCGTTGGATAGTTAATTCTTTCTCCCTTGACAACGTGGATTGGTCTTTGAACCTGCAAATGTGTGGAAATTTATTACTGCGTCTGTTGGAACGTGTTCGGCCAATAAGTGGTATTTTCCTTTCATTTTCTTAACAGCTGTGATTATCTTTGCTTTGCGTGGATGTTTGCTCTGACAGCTATGTGGGTTGTGATCATTCTTGACTGGTTTATTTTCTTCTCGCACGTAGGTATTGACCTTGGGCAGTCTTCCTTTGAATGCGTGGGCAGCTGCAATGTGTGGCTTTCGTTGTTTTTTTTTATTTTGTTGTGACAGCTGTAACCTTTGAATGTATGGGCTGCAAAAATTAATACGTGTGAGCAGTTTGATTTTTAAATCCTCCTTTTGTAGACTTGGATCTTTACCTTTTTTTTGTATTATGCATGATGGCCTATGGAGTAGTTATTGTCTTAACTGTGTGTGCATGCTGAATGCATTGAACTTCCCTTTCATTTTTTTGATGAATGCGTTTGGACTGGTTTCCTTCTTGTATCATTTCCTTGACTATGTGTGGATTTTGGCATAGAAACAGCTGCTTCTCTTTGGCCGTGTGGGTTTACCTTTCTTCTCCAGGCATGTGTGCGCTGTTTTAGACTGATATGGATATCCTTTACTGCCTTTTAGACTGGGTAATGCATATGATCTTGCTCCTAAACTGCATGTGGGTGTGTGGCTTTGGTTGCTCCTTGACTAGTGTGTTTCCTTCTCCTTGAGCGTGGTGTGAATGGTCTTTTATTTAACAATGTGTGGCTCCTTGACTGCCCAGTGAATGAGTTTCCTTTTGTGTGTGAGTTAATGCCTGTGAGGAATGCATTCACAATGGAAACAATAACAAAAATAAAACTTCTCTATAGAGTTCACAGAGAGAGATTATGAATATTCCAAAAGCTTCCTCGATTTGTAACCGCTTCTTAATTTTTTAACCAATCCCCAATTTCTTCAGGTAGTGGGAATTAATTGCTAGGGAAATATGGGAAAAAACTCAATCATTTGCCCGTGGCAATGGAAAAACAGGCTGACAATTCCCATTTATTTCCCCATGTGGGAAATTGGGAGATTTTTGCCAATCTGCCATCCAGGTTGGGTTGGCAATCAGCGAAGAAATCCAACAAGCGGGGAAAAGAAGAATTTTCCAAGAAAGGGGAAATTCGGGTGCGGAAAGCCAATTTGGCATTCTGGCAATTAGAAGCGGAATTTTATTTCCCCCGACAATTAAAAAAACTTGTCGATTGATTTTTAATAAATATTAAATTAATATTTATTTAATTAAAAACCCCAAAAAATTAATATAATTAATTTTATTAAATAAACGGGTTAGAAATTAATTAAATATTAATTAATTAATTTAAATGCGATTTGCGACATAGCGGGAGGAGTTTTCACCTGAAATGGATGAAACGAAGACCAAAACGATCGAGAGAAAAAGACGATCACGATGGGGATGAGAAATCACGCGAAAGAACACTTTTGAAAAAAATTAAATTTTTATGCTTATTAATTTTGCGAAGTCAAAATTAGTTGATAACAGATCTGCAAGCGAGTTTTGCAAGATGGCCATCCAAATGGGTAACGACATTGCATACAGGACATCTTGATGAAGTATCATGGTGGACTACATAGCCATTTGAGGAGACTTGTCCTCTTGGCCAAGCCTACGGATGTTGATTAACCTTGTTCTCAAGCTCACTACGTATAGATGGACAAGAAAGGTTCAAGCAAGGTGATACAAAGAAAACGGGTAAAGGTAAGAAATATGCTACTTTCGTTTCTAACAAGGACACTAAAGTTCATTGTGGTGAATGTAATGTTGACACTCATACCAAGGAAAGATGTTGGCTGCTTCATCCTTAGTTGCACCCCTTCAAGAATAAGAAGAAGAAAAAAGCTATGGCCGCTCTGCAAGGAGAGAATATAGGCTATTTCTTCTTCTTCTTCTTAAATCTTCTGGAGGAATGATATCTAATGGTGTTGCAATTGATCCTTCAAGAGGGTCTTCGAGAGGATAGTCGGGATTGAATTTAGGGAAAAAATCTTGTGCAATTTGTTTTGTTGTTGGGACAAAAGCGAGTCTGAAATTTGCTTCTTGTTGTTCTTCAAATGCAGGATCAATAAGGCCACTTGCACAATCAGTTTTGGTGTATCTTCTTTCCGCTTGAGTCTATAGCATTTACGCTCAGCCGAAAATAATTTTTCTTCACTTGTATCTTCACTAAACTAGCTTGCAAAAGATTTTTCAATGAGGAATATGGAAATTTACAGCCTGGAATATGAAAAGACACAGAATATGAAAGGTTCCTTATAGAAATCAGCAGTGGATTTTCAAACAATGAATTCCATATTTTTGAGTTTTGTATTTTCTGAATTTTTTTTTGGGATATTCGATTTTTAAGATTTTGTGGACCGTATAGGGTGCACAACAAAAAATATGACCCACAAGTGGGCGCCAAAATTGTCGGCGAAATAATTTGTCACACGACAAATTAATAATTTCATCAACACTCCGGGACTAGGTCCCTCCTCTTGGGAATGGGGAGACTTCCATTTATTGAATGCAAGAAATAATAGAATTTGTGAGTGGCCGTTAAGTCGAGGATCACACAGAATACTCCACTAAACTTGTGGCAAATTGCTTGTATGGAATACAAGGGAGAAATTTGCTTGAAAAGAGGTAAAGGGGAGATAGGAAAATAGGGAGAGGGTTAAGGTTGTGAGTAGGCACTTGCAAATTTCACAAACATTAACTAGAGTAGGTCCACATTCAATAGGAAGAGAAACAATTGTGTAAGCAATAACAAGATTAACAAATCAAAGACACAAAGTTCTATTGATTTATTCCTCAAAGACAGTTCTTTCTTGGTTGTCCAAGATTACAAAGCTTGCATAGTTGGAAAGTAGGAAGTAGAAGAACATAGACAAGGAGATAGAAGAAAATAGCTTCTTTCTTGTAGTAGTAGGAGAACAAAAGTCAACCCTTTGGAATGGAGAAGTCATCCCAATATATAGCCTTACAAAGTGTCTCTTCATCTCCCCAAGTGACTTTTCATATTCCTACCACTTATGACCTTTCATATTCCCGTAGGAATAAAAATAAGTTATTTTCTTATTTATGAAAAAGAACTTTTACAATGCAAAATTAAAAGGTCACTTAAGTGAATAAGATGAAATAGCCAAAAATACATTCCCAACAAAGAATTAGAATGTAGAGAGAGAAGGAAGAAGAGAGAGAAGAAGAGAGAAGTGATCAATCCGAAGATGAAGAAGCTTCGATGACAAAGAGCTTGCTCTCGATGGACTCTATGGAAATGCTCCAGGATGAAATCCTTTCCCTTGACCTCTTTGTTGAACCAAGCCACTATGAGTGTAACTTCCTTTGCTTGTGGGACACAAACATACTCCAAAGCACTGATCCAAGTATCAGGAATATCACCAAGGGATTTGCACTATGTGAACCATACTTTATGATCTCCCGCGGTATTAGAGATGGAGCCTCTAATCTCTGTGAGGGATTCCAATGTAACTCCATTAAAGGAGAAAGGATCCCTATCTCTTTTTGGACCAATTCTTGGAAGGAATTTAGGAGTCCCTCCAAGGATGAATGTTCACTGAGTGAAGGGGATCCAAGCTTCTGCACACTTTTACTGATTTCTTCCAAGATGTCAGATGCATGCTCCTCACAAGACTCAAGCTCTGAAATTGCATCATTCATTGTTTCACACTTGGCATTCATTGTGCGTGACCACAAAGGAGACAAATTATCAGTGGCAGATGTGAACACATTCTTGTTCACAAAGGAGTGAGAGCCGAGACAACTCATCTTAGATATCAATGGGAAAACACTATCCCAATGGGCTCTTTCTTTCTCGATCTCAACCTTTATCATCTTCACCTTGGAAACAGTGGTGAGGGAAAATTGGATAGAGAGGATCTTAGGCAATAGTTCCTTCCCAACTTGAGCCATGATCCAACCGCCAAATCTTGCAAATATGAATCCATTCTTGCACATTCTTGAGAGGCAAATTCCCAGTGCGATGATCACCATATTGTTACCAGTAGGAATTTACAGGCATTGAGAGATATCCTTTGGAGTGAAATCTGCCAGCATTGATTTATCATTTGCTTGAATTGCCCTCAAATTTGGGTCATACTGTTGGGCACAAGTTAGAACAAGCTCTGTGCTTTGAGCGGACAATAGATGTCCACTAGCTCGAATAGCCCGCTTGAGAATATCCTTTCCTCCACAGCTTCACGGGGTTCTCTCAACATCCTTGTTTTTAGGTCCTCCAGATCCATGTTTGTCACATCATTGTCGCCTATATTAGGATACTCAGTGTTTAATGTGAAAATTGGCTCTAAACTTGAGTATTTGATCTTCATGGTGACGAAAGTTAGTGAAATGGACGGGAGATGGATGGATATGAACAATTTGACCAAAATCCCAACACTTACAATTTTTAGCAGTCCCACCCCAAATGTCTATTTTTAGAAAGTTTCTCAAATTAGCACTTTTGAGTGGTCTTGACATAAAAGGGGTGATGGTGACTCATAAACCGACTCATTTTCAAAACTTATTTTTAGTAAGTGTTCTTCCTGGATGTCACAATGAGATGGGACTAGTCTCAAAATTTTCATTTTCACTCTGGGATGCTTTGCTCCAAATCTAGGGTTTGTAATCACCAAATTTTTGTTGATCTAAAAGGCAAGTTCTATGGCTGCATTTTTTTGCCATTGAAAATTATTTAGACCATTAATGGCGGTAAGATTGCTACCAAAAGAAAGGTGTTTTTGCAAGGAAGACGCTGTTAAAATTTCACAAAATTCGACACATGGGTTTTTGAATTATGAGCAAATCTTCATTTTTAAGCATGGAGGTTTCTGGAAAATTTCAGCAACATAACAACATGTATTTGGTGTTTGTGAGGGAAAAACATCACATTCAAATATTCAAAAATGGCTAAGTGTTGGAGTTTTAACCCTTTCTCCCCTTTAGCAATTTAGCTCACCATTAAACCAACATGCCTTAACCCGAGTCAGTCGGGGGTAGGAGGGTGAGTTGCACCCATGAAAATAGGGGACAATTGAGGTGAGGGGACAATGGGGACACTAAAGTGCACTTTGCATGAGATTGTGACAAGTGTCACCATGTGGGAGCAAGGGAGATAGATGCAGGGGCTAGAAACAGCTCACGGGAACCGAGATGAGGCTCTTCATGTGACCGGGACTAGCTAGGTAAGGTTGAGCGCACTTTTGTGTCCCAACTGTCCCGTTGAACCAAGGGACAAGGGACAATGGATAGTAAGTGTTTCAAAATGTGCCATGGGTGGAGGTGGTCATGTTTGCAACTTGAAAACACTCCTAAGACACAAGTGATGCACTCCAAGTGACGCGAGCAAAATAATCAACAAGGGGGGCGCATTTTTGTGTCCTCGTTGTCTTTACACCAAGGGACAACGGACAAATGAGGTCAAAAAGCCTGCCACTCTCTTAAGTGGTGTGCTGATGTCATCATGTCAACGTGAAATTAGAACATGGGAATGCCTTTTACGCCCAAGAGGAAAACTTGGAGCTCTATGGTCAAACCTTTTATGATTTTGACTCCAAAACACCCACTGAATCCATCCCCACCATTTTCAAGACCCGATTTTGATTGCAATTTGAGTTTTAGGCCTAATCACCCTTTTGGCACAAAGAAGCAACAACAATGACCTGGACTACCACAAAGAATAGTGAGGCTTAGGATCAAAACCAATGCACTTACCATGTATAGGACTCCAAGAGCTTTCCATGGACTATCTGTTTAGCTCATAACTCCTCCTGGAACTCCGGAACCCTCAGAACAAGATCATTTTCTCCGTTGAAGCTTACATTCTATGCACCTTAAGTGACCCGGTCTTGCTCAGATGGATCCTAACGCCACATGCCTCCACATCTTTCCTTGAAACTGCCATGGATCTCTTCATTGCTCCCCTGCACAACCTCCAGATGAATTGAACCCTTGTAGATAGCTTCCAGGATGTTTTCTTGCTGCAATATGGCTAAAAATAGCCATTTTAGTGCTTCCAGGAGCAATTTTCCACCTCAAAGCTCAGTAGCTTCATGAAATTCACTTGGATCTACCTCCCGCACATGAAACACACTTGAAATCCATGTTAGCACATTCCTCTCAGCCAAAATGAGGATGACACGGACTCAAAGGGGTTGTATGAGTTGATAGGCTGGCTAGAGGAAGGGTTCACAATGATCGAGAAAGGGGATTTCAAGTGGTGGGCTTGGTTGTCATGACCAAAATTTTAAATTTTGCATGACAAACATTTAGCATGACTAGACAACCCATTATCTTGTGTAAGTCATGATATGTGATATTTGTCCCTGTTTAATATTGAACCACCTTGATCTTGGAAAAATTCAAAATTTGCACTTACAAGTTTCTGGTCCATTATCTAGCTTGTGTAACTTATGCTGGTGAAACTGTCAGTTATTACAGACAAGCAGTTTCAAAACTGCCATGGCAGTTTCTTGAGACAAGGATTTCTCTGTCTCAATGACTGAAACTGTCCTCCTTCTATCCTAGGAGCCTATTGAGGTGCCATTGATCTCCACGGATCCTTGTGAGTTGTCATCACGCTTCCAATTGAGCCCAACTGCACTCAAACACACCAGAAGATCTTTATGGTTGATGCAATATTTCTTGATTACCTGGATGCTCCTGCATCATATCTGAAACTTGATTTGCGGAGTTCTACCGTAAAAGTTGCCACTTAATGGCCCCAGTGTCAAAACTAGCAACCAAAATGCTCCGCAACTGGTTGCTTAGGAAAACATCAAGTGCACTGTCATTTCCTCAAGTACTTCCAAAGCACTCTCAAAGGAAAAAAAGATTAAAAAAAAAGAAAGAATAGAGTTCTAACCATCCATGCTTGGTTGCAGCAATGCCTATTACATAAATGCTTCCAAAGAACTCCAATAGGAAAAATAAGCGTTAAATAGTCTCCGCTGCCTGCACGCATCCCTGTTCTCACACTTGTTGATACTAACCAAAGGCAAAAAGTGTTGAACAGTCTACTCTGACTGCAGTTATGCCTTGCTGCACGCACAAATCAGGCATTAACATCCTTTATCTCTAGATCCTCTGTGCATCCCCTTCTTCTTTCAACAAGTGCTTGTTTTATTAAATCCCATTGTGAAGCTGATTTTCAAAGAACATATTCCACTTTCCTTTTCCAATATACAAGTTTAAACATCTTCTCTTCTTCATCACTCTAATAATTCATTCAAATTAACAAGCCTACGAAATAACAATTTCCATGTCATACATGAATTTCATGTGAACAACATAACTGCCTTTTGCATGCATTCATGCTCAATCGCTCAATTATTGATATTTAACACATTGTTTCTTTAATTTGTTTACCCATTTGGTGCCATAAAATAAGGTGTAATATTCAGTGATATCCTTTTGAATTATATTAATACTGCATTACATAAAACCCATTTTATTTCTGTTATAGCTGATTGTTTCTCTTATCGATTACCACATTCTCCTTCTATAATGTTAAATGTCATATTTCTCCCACTTGCATACATGTCCTAATTTTTTGGGATCCACGAGTCAGTAGGCCTTTGACTCATTAATGTATGTGAGAAACATACACTTCAAGGACTACTCATCCAACTTCTTCCACTTCTCCTTTGACACCAATATGTTTTCCAATTTAAATGAATGATAAGCTTACTTAATGTCTAAGCATGTGTTCTAATTAACAGGTCATGGATTGACTCCAAATAATTTAAAGGATGTACTTCGATCACGAAGTATATCATTTATTCCATAAGGTATATCAGCAAGTGCCTCCTAATCATGTTTATGTCATCCATTCCTGTTTGCCAAGTATTTCACATGTTTCTATTTATAATATAAGCCTATTTATGTATCAAAATTTTATGCATTTTCATTATTTATCATCAGGGTAACATTGTGGTGCATCTCATTATCTTGTACGAGTCAAAATATGTGATATTTTCCCTGTTTAATGTTGTATGCTAGGCGTTTCAAACATGATTATTTTGCAGTGCATTCATGAGGTATCATAGGTGTGTTGTGTGTGCCTATTTTCCTCGAGTTAATAGTATACTACATGTGGCATGCATGTTTTTATTCTACTTTGTATGACTTTCAGCCATACAAGTCCCTTCCATGGGACAAATTTCTTTTCCCACCTTCCAGCCATATTGCGCCTTCACCCCAAGGTTTACCTTTGTGTACAGCATTTAATCCTCCATAAAAGATATGTTTCTCTCTAGATTTGAGAAGTGTGGGCTTTGAATTTTATGGTGGTGAAGATGTACAAATCTGTAAATCTAATATTTTCAGGATTCTTATCAGATCAAATAGACCACTTCCTATAAATTTTGGGCATAATCAGAAATTCTATTACCTTTATTATGCAGAGCATCCAATGCATAACCAGCTGGATAGTTCGCATAAGAAGCAACGCTCATTATAATAGAGAATCCTAAACTGAAGAATCCAGCCAAAGAATCAGTCACAACATTTGGAATATGCAGATCACAGCTTAAATATCTCATGTAATGAAAATATTAGAATTGATTCCAACCTCGCAAAGAGTGAGCCAATCATGCCAATAAATGCCCACTTCCAGATACTTTTCCTCCTGTTATTGTAACTGCGAAACAAAATATTTGAGTATTATGATCATTAAAATTCTCCTTATATAGTTCTTGATGCTCATACAAGTCTCTGACAAACTTACTTCTCAACTAGAATCATGAAATATATTGGCTGCAATTCACTATGATAAATAAGCGAAAGTATAAGAATGTGATATAAACTTAAATCAATTTATTATTGAAGCTGTATATTCCATTCTATAAGATCTTGTTATAGGTGCAAATCCAAAATATTTGATTTCAAAAACATTATACATGTTGAAACTCATTATTGAAAAACCGTCTCTGCTTTAGATATACATAGAACATAGAGCAATGCAAGAAGACATATCTGAGCAAAAACTATTGCAAGATCTTATTAATATAGAATAGCATCCATGACATTAATTTCAAGGAAGTCCTGAATTATACATTCGTGTAGCTGCAACTGCTGCAGAAAGGTTGAGCATGGGAATAGCAGATATTATGAACCGGAGCTCCTGGAGCATTAAAAGAATGAAATCATTCACATGATATGATAATATCAAAGATGGAATAGTATTGTAAAACTACAGTTACAGAAGTTACAGAGCTAAATCTTTTTGTTTATGTTAGAAATACCTTGTGTGGAAGCTTGGAGTAAAGCACGACAAATGCTAAGACAGGTAGTACATACTCTCGCATCCTTCTCTCGAGGATTATGCCTGCCTGTCATTACCACTAAAGGTATCAGATTTATAAACGCACAAAATATTAAGGAATGGTCTATTTTTAGTATATAAAACACCCTTATAACTAAACCCTTGTAAATTTATTCCAATATGTGAGTTTAAACATATTTTATGTAATATTTAGTATAGGTCTTCAATGCAAAATTATCAATACTACAAATTTCATTTTCAAGACATTGGTCAGAGACTGATAACATAGCCATTTGGAAAAACTGAACTATAGTGATTTGCCTTAATAAAACAGGCTATGGTTTTCATTACGAAAAAATAATACATGGTGACAAAATGATAAACACTAATAGCTCTAAATAGACAATTTCAAATCTTGTTATACAGGGAATATTCTGTCCATTTTATCTCATAACATTCTTCTTCTATGGTGCATATCTCGATTATGAGCAGATAAATTAAAAATAATGAACTATATAAAATAAGCCAATATGCACCCATTCCAGGTCTGCAAATAGACCCCACTTCGTAAGGTAGATTTACCATATGATCAAGTATACTGAGGAGAGAAAACAGCCACATGGCTCAGACAAATCACAAAAAGCAGTATCTCTGTTACGCAAATACCTTTCTCATATATGGTCGAAATCAGTATGTCTAGCATGATTATTATTGATTAGTGTGTTGTTCAACAATGAATTACAAGGGAGGGATCCTCCAAGTTACTTATCTTGCTGTTGTAGGTGATTATTCAAAGCTTTCACCGACTTGTGGCCAACTCTCAGTTTACCTGCAATGCAGTACGATGACAGATCAAGCTAGGACAATGTCCCCTAAAGAATTCAAAAAATGTGTCACTAATAGTAGCTACCATAGTAGGAAAACTCGCCAAAACCAAAAACTCGCCAGACCCCCAAAAAAAAAACTCGCCAAAAACTCGCCAATATTCGGCCAATACTCGGGAATACTCGGCAACTTAAAAAATACTCAAATTTCTTTAAAAAACATAAATTTTAAGCAACACATAGCTACAAAATGTATTAAATGAGCCCATAAAATGTTGGAGAAGTGTTTTCTATTAGATTTGAATACAAATACAATACAAAATCGCATCATCATGCGAATACGACAACCGGCTGATACTAGTCCCCACACTCGGCTGCGTCTCCACGCTCCTCCTAGAAGGCTGCGAATCTGGCTCGATCATGGAACTAGATGATGGTGCTGGTGGCTCCTCTGCTGCATGTTGGAGATCACCTCCAAAGATGTCATCCAGTCCAATATCTCCTCGGAGTCCTGCTAGTGCTTCTCCCTCCATAGCCTCCCTCTCAAAAGAAGCAATCTCGTCTGTTGTGAACGTAGGGTTTTCCTCTTCTTGCCCAGGCCACTCACGGTATGGATCTATCTCATCCAAATCAATGAGCTCCACTGATGTCGCCTCAACTTTTTTTGTGCGAAACCGGAGATTGTATTGCACAAAAACCAAGTTGTTGAGCCTTTTTTGAGTCAACTTGTTGCGCTTCTTCGTGTGATTAGTCCGAGCACGGGAGAATACTTGTCGAGTTTTGGCGAGTACTCGCCGAGTTTTGGAAAGCTACCCAATATTTTTAATTACTAATCTGTCTACAGGCAATCAAAGCTCATGATTCTTTCAGAAGATTGCAAGAAGTTGCTTGGTCCAAAAAGGTGCAAAAATGGATTTTATGAAAATAAGAAAAATATTGCCATCACTGCGTGGAGCTCGAGAAAATATGCACTTTTAGAGAAAACGACACCTGAAACGGAGCCACAGAATGAAAGTTATGGCACATGCAAGTTTTTGCTGCTACATCTTCCCGGACCCTTTCCAAAAATGGCAAATTTTTTTCTATACTTGTGTTTTCTTCACCAAAAATCCAAAAAAGGAAAGAAATGCTGTCTTTGGCGAGTTTTTGGCGAGTTTGTGGCGAGTTTTTGGCGAGTTTTGGCGAGTATTCCAACTATACTCGGCGAGTTTTTTTTTTGCATTTTTGGCGAGTTTTCCTGCGAGTTACTCGTTTAGCATAATTTTTGGCGAGTATTCCATCTATGGTAGCTACAATGACAATTTTTAGTAAGTGTCAATTTTCACCCCTTCCGGCTCCGATCACCGAGATGGGCTTTCTAGATCACCTCAATGCACATGGCTTCTGTCTAAATTGCTTTCAGTATAGGCTTACTAAAAATAGCAAGTGCCCGTGTAGGAGGCTTACTCTTTTTAGAAAGTCGGGTTCTTGGCCTCGATTTTCGACAAAACTGACTTTTTCACGATATGGGTTTTTCCTCTTGATGCACCTCTGAAATTCCAAGTCTAACCGGTGTGTAGAAACGAAAATTTTAATTTTCATAATTTTCGCCGCGAGAAACTGGGGTTTCTTCGCTGCGAAAAATCTGGAATGTGCATGCAAAAATTTCTTCTTGGATTCTCATAGCCTCTGATAAACTAGAAGATTGCAAAAAACGGCATGTTGATTCGTTCACCGGTTCGGAAGATATGAGCAAATCTACTTCACAGGCTTGAAGTCTCTTCGGGTAGAAAACTTGTTTTTGTTCTTCACAAATTCGGATTTTCTTGCATTTTTGCTTGTTTTCACATCATGGGAGCATGAATGAGATTGTTCGAGGATGAAAATCGTGGATTCCAGATTCTAGGAAAAATTCGGCAGCATATGGAGATTTGTGAGGGTTTGACTGAAAAATGACTAACTGTTTGTATTTATAGTGTTTGGTAATGAAGAGAGGAGGTGGGGCACATTTTTTTGTCCCCATTGTCCCTTTGGTTTGGGGAAATAGGTGCAAAAAAGTGCGCCTTGGCCATATTACGACACTTGGCACACATGCATTTAGTTAGAGGAATGTGGGAGCTACATTTGAGCACCTAGGGACCAAAAAAAGGTTGTATGAGGAACCTAGAGGCTAAAAGGTGGGAGGGCGCACTTATTTGCACCATTTGCACCTACGGTTTGGGTGCAATGTGGGTGCAAAAAGTGTGCCTCAACCCTATCAGGACAAGTGGCAAGCATGCGAGGGTTGGTGGAGGAGGGAGTCAACTTGGTCAAAGGGGCTTATCTTGAGTCGTTGGGGTCATATGAGTGACCAAAGGGTCTAAAGGGGGAGGGCGCACTTTTTTGCACCATTTGTACCTTTGGTTTGGTGCGATGGGTGCAAAACGTGTGCCGCCTCGGCCTGTGTTGACACATGTCCCTTCGTAAATTTGACTAAGTATCGAATAGCATACCTTGGTAGCGACTTGGCAAGATTATAACTTGAGCTCCCGGATGAATTTTTGCATCCTTCTTTATATGATTTCGCATGCAAAAGACATTTTGAGAAGAATGGGAGGGATCCCATGGCTTGATTTTCTTTCGCAACACCCTCAAAAAGATCCTTTTTTCGGGATCGCCTGCGTTGCATGGAAAGAATGAGCTACCTGGAAAAATGCGAGGTTTGAAGTTGATCTATTTTTTCCACCATGTAGAGGGTTGAAAATACTTTCCAATGGTATCTTGTTGGGCTTGCAACTCACTACAGAGCTCCTAGAATCACTCTTTGAAGCTCAAGTCCCCTTTAAGGCACAAGCTCCTTGGGCCCAAAACCCACTTTCGGTGACTGGCTCCAAAACCTCTGAAGCTTTCCAAAATCTTCCAAAATTAGTTAGTTTCATGATGTTTTTAGCTCTTGAATCTTCCTCTATGATGAATTTTAGCCTTTTGATCTACTCCTGGGGTGGTGCCCTAGTCCTACGAAGGTTGATGATAGCCTCTCGTAAGATTGTTCGAAACTCCACGTGGAGAGAAATTACTCCAAAAGCACTTTGAATGATCTTTGCTTCCTAAATCACCTAGGGGAATGAATGACAATTAACTTGTGAATCAATTGGCTGACAGGATAAGGTTGGTATAGGGAATAGGTTGGCCTAGGGGTGTCTTGGGAAGGTATGGCTTTGAAATTTTTTTACACTGTGGTATGGTTGTCATGTTTTCTACTTAATTTTGCCCCTCAAAAAAACACAGACAAATTGGCCGACTCTAGCTTGGGGGCATGTTATGGACCGAGCATAATGAGGACATGACATGAGAAATCTCATAATATCAATTTATAATACATTGACTAATGCCTTATCCATTGGGCTTTAAGAACACACAACTTGCAAAAGATAGATAGAAGGAAGAATGCACACACACACAAAACACACAAAGGGATGAAACACACAAACAGAAAGGGAAACACACTCCTAATTCCCTATGGTACAATGCGGGGACCACCCGCTTTCACCGAAGTGCTCCTCTTCTCGAGCTTACCCCCGAGTGGGCAACACAGAGCGATGATGTTCTGCAAAGCCATGATCGGTTTGGTTCAAAGTAGCCTCCTATCCTCAACTACTTATGAAAGTCAAGTGCTTTCATGAATGTCTGTTTACTTTGTAGGAGTGAGCCTACATGAGCTTCTTGATGCTCAGGCCTTCACTTAAAATTTTCACTGCCTTCATTCTCTTTTAAATCAGTTTCATAGTGCCAGTTGCCTTCCGTGCTTACCCATATTGTTAATCTCTCATTGAGCATCTCACCGCTGCCTCGAGGCTGGTTTTCGTTCAAATTGTTTGAATCCCGTGAGCTCTTTTCATTCCCACATTCATGTTCATTCACATATTTTCTGCAAAGAGCCTTGAATTCATCTTTTTGACCCATATCATTATGAGGTATTTGAATGTTGAATGGAGGATTAAAAATAACCTCATACCCATCTTGTAAGGCCATCGCTTGAGCAAGAGGTCGAGACTTAGCTCAGGATCTTTTGTGCCCTTTGTTGCTTCCAAGATCTCTTGTACTAAATCCTTCTTTGGTACTTCCAGAAGTTCATCTTCACCCTTATTTGAAAATTCTTCGTTCATAAATTCAAGGCAGCCATCTAGAGGCACTGCTTCAATATCTTGAGGATCATTACATTCTATCACTTCTTCGTCTAGAGGAATCTCAACTTTGAGGGCTTCAAAACTCCTTGCTTCAACTTCTTCATAAGAGAAAGAGTCCTCCTCTTCAAATGGGAAAGAAAAGACTTCACTTTCATCATCCATTGGCTCAAGAGGAACATGGGGTTCTTCACCTTGCTTTATTTCGTTGTGACCATCCTTTGCATCAGTTGAGAAACTAGAATCGTGTTCATGTTTGTCTTGCACATCCATAGCTCGCATTAGGAGTTCGAGACTGAGCTCGGGGTCTTTTGTTTCTTCAACAGCTCTTACGAGATCTTGCACAAATTGTTCTTTCAAACCTTTCAACGGCTTATCACAAGCTGGCTTTTTTTCTTCATGGATGATACGATCGAGAGCATCTTCATCCCCAAATGGGAATGAGGATATCTCCTCCTCCTAGGTAAGCATACAAGCTGATTTCTCCATTTGAGATTCACGAAGAACCATTTCCTCTTCCTCGTGGCTTGTATCATCCGGAAGTTCAGGGCTATCCTCTTACAACTCAAAGTTCCTCAATGCTTCTTCAAGATTCATACCCCTTTAGAAGGGAATGCTTGGTCCTATCGAAATGGGAATCTCATCATCCTCCTCGGTTGTTACAAAAATATTCATCCTCTTGCTGCTTTGATATAAGATGTTGGCTCCTAGACTTCCTGCCTTTTGCACCGTGTACCTCATCTTTTTCTCTAGAAGCATTTTTCCATATCTCCTTTCACCGGAATGGTTGCAGAAGACCAATTCATCTGGATTTTACCTCCCAATTGTTGGCAGAAACTTCTACTCAGCAACATTCCAAATGAGGCTAGAATGTCTGCTACCAAAATCATCATTGAAACCTTCTTGTTCGGAAATTTGGCGAGGGCCACTTATGCATCTTTGATCTTCCCTACAAGTGGGACTTCTTTTGACTCCATGGAGTAACAAGAGCCACCGGTTGAGTCATGGTGATTTTAAGAGCCTTGGTGACCTTCACAGGCATTACGTTGTCAGAGGCACCTGAATCTATTATGCAATTGTTCAATACATATTCTCTAACGAGAAGGGAGACATAGAAAGGGTTGACCTTATCGATCTTAGATGCACTCAAAGCAAGCATGTTCTATGATGGAGGTGTAGGTGGGTTTGGTAATAGTCCTTTAGAACTAGGATTCACAGTATTGGGTTTTGAACTATTACCCTTGATATGACGAATAAATCTCTCAAATTGTTTTGGATGAGTCTCGCAAATATTCAGTTTCAGAAATCTGCACTTTGGTCCTGTTCATATGTTCTACGATGTCAAAAGGAGCAGATGCGGACAGGGGAGATGAAGACACTGCTTTTGAGTCGGGATAGGCTTGGAAGCAGGAGTAGATGTTTGGGGAACAGAGGGTATTTTGAAAGGTACACTAGGAACTTTTGAAGTGCTAGATTTTGTAGGAGTGGATTTAGAATTAGAAGAAGCATTGGAAGACTTACTTGGAATTGTGGGGGCGCTCTTACAACAAGATCAGGTTTCTCCAATGCGGATTCCATGCAAGGTGGAAGTGGCGATCCTCAACTAATTATTTTGTTTTGCGGAGTCACCACAGGAGGATCTTTAATCTTCTTGTTTTTCTTTGCAGCGATAGTGCAGAAAGAAGCTCCCTTTTGAGACTGAGCAAGTGAACACAACGCATGAGAAACTGGGTGTATTTGTATCTTCATCTTCATCACCTCCAAAGTACTCACAGAATCTGATTTGTGTCTCGTTCTCTACTTCTTCAATCTCTAGGAAATCACCACCTTCACTTTCTTGTTCAAGCTCTTCTTCATCTTCTTGAGTTCTACAATTTGCATTGACGGGTGGGGCCTCCAAGGCAAGCCTTGAGGTGCTCCTGCAATCTGATTTTTGTTATTCTTTGAGGAGATATTCGTTCAAAAATTTCCCTCTTCAATGATGTCATTTCATTTGCTAATTTCTGCAACAACAGATCCGTTCTCTCGCCTCCAAGATGTTGAGCTTTACCCTTTGAAGGGTTATTGATCTTCCCAAACAGGATGAGGTCGTCTTCAACTTCGATGGCCATTCATTGTGCTTGTGCAAGATCCCTTGGTTAGACCCTCCAGAGAAAGAATCCTACCTCCGGCATTTGAGCATTAATAAAGAATCTTCTCACATTATTGTTGATGGACGAAGAATCATCTTCTAGTATTCCCTTGAGTAACCTGTTGAAATGGGCCACGAAGTCTCTCATAGTCTCATGTCTCTTTCTTCATTTGTACCAATTTGACGATGAGGTCTTGGCAATCTTCAACAAATTTGAATCTTTCTTTGAAGCGGGTCTTGATGTCATTCCAACAAGTGATGGATCGGTAGAAGGGGGTAGAACCATTTTGTTGATTTTTCTGGAGAGACACCACGAACAATCTTGCGGCAAGTCTTCATGTATGACTCCAAGAATCCCGCATGATGTGGTGAAAGCGGAGATGTGTTCTTCAGGATGTTGTGTGCCATCACCTTTGAACTTTGAAGGTGTCCCAGTTTCACTGAAATCTGAGACTACCCCATGTAAAAAAATTCGTACTTTTAAAATAATGGGTCGTTTTGTGTTTTTATTGCCAGAAAGTGTCTGTATTGTGTCAAGATATTCCCAAGGAGCCATATTAGCCAATTTCGCCAAATACCCAGATGCCCAAAATCGTTATATTTTCATTTGGGGTTTTGCTGGGAAATTTGTATTTAATTATTTTGAGCCCCGTTTGAGGTAAATTGTGCTCCGGTTTAACCCTGTTGTGATCTTACATGTCAATATTCCCATATACAGTAGGGTTTTAACCAAGAATGAATCTGGGCTTTATTTGTGACTTGGCAACGTTTTGTGTTTTTGGTGTTTTCGTTTTGTTTTTTGTGAAATTTCTCTGGGTCGATTCCTTTGCGGTTTGGTCGATTCTTGCTGGAGTATCGGAGATCACCTATGGACGTTATGCGGAAGGAATTTGTCACGGGAGTCTGGTTTCTCTCTGAAAAGCGAAGTCATGCGAAAAAAGCTTCTTACAGGCAGGCCGCATTTTTGGAAAAAGAAGGTTTTAAAGCTCTGATAGGATTTTGGTAGTAGCGGCGGGCGGTGGGAATTTTTGTACTGCTAGCAGAGTACTTTTTCCCATGGAAGCAACGCCACTTAAGTCACTGATGGGAAAATTAGAGGCGCGGGCAGGCGGGAATTTCTTACCTGCCTTGCAGGGTGAAAATTCCCATTGTGAAATAAAAAAAAATCACTTAAGGCATTGATGGGATTTTCTTACCTACCTTGCAGGGTAAATAATCCCATTATGAAAGTCAAACAACTTAAGTGGATCATGGGATTTTTGGAGCTGCGGTGCAGGGTGAATAATCCCATTGAAAATTGGCTTTTAAAAATAGAAATTGCCTATGTCAAAAAGTGCGACCCCTTTTGGGATAGAAGGGCAGCTTTAAATGCATTAAATTAATTAATTCCTTCTCCAAATTTGGCGCCCAAGCATGTGGAAAAGTCAACAAAGGGAAAGTGGATAAAGGAAATTAGAATTAGAAATTCTAAAATTAAATAAATATTATTTATTTAATGCAGCCCCTTCATGTCAAAAAGTGCGCCCCATTTGGAAGAAGAATAATACTTTTTAAAGTATTAATTGATATAATTAATTCCTATTTTTAGTGGATGAGGTCAAAGCATACTGTGAAGCTTAAGTGAACTGGAAGTAGAGAGCTAAAATTAAATAAATTTAATTTATTTAATGGCAGCCATGAACATGCACAAAATAGGCGCCCCATTTGAAGAGAAAAGCTTATTAATTAATTAATTAATTGCCAGGAATAGGAGGGGCAATAATTAATTATAGAATGATGAGGGTTATATAAGCAAGGGCTGCCATAAGGATGAATTAATTAATTCTTTAGCAAGGAAGTGCAGCCCAGACAAAAAGTGCGCCCCATTTGAAGAGGAATTTTGCTCAGAAGGTGTATTTACTGTTGGAAGCTTCAAAATTTGGCGCCTAGGTTTGAAGGAGCTTGATTTGTGTCTGAATAATTGTTTGCATAGTGGTACAGGTGCTCAGGTGAAGTTGATAAAATTCATGCTTGCTTTGCATGCAAACAAAACATCAAATTTTGGGGCAGCAAGCTTGATATATGCAGATTTTTATAATTAAAATCAAGTGTTCATGTTCCGGTTGCCATCTTTATGCGAATTAATTGCGAGGAATTCATTACGGGTGCTTTTATAAGAGAAAGGAGCTTAAATCAATGTCGATACATTGAACATATCCTCCGAATCTGAAGAAATATCCAGATCTGCACCGGTTGTGAAGAATTTCGGCCGAATAAAGAGAAAAAGAATTGCTCAGACAAAGATAGATCGGCCATGGCAAAGAGGGATGAAAAAGAAAGCACAGCAGAGTCATGCATCACTTCTAAGTTTGTTGACATTGGAGATACAGATCTAGGTCCAGAACCTCTTTCGAATTGATTGTGAGATCAGAGTGGAAAGACTTCCCTCATGCGTGCGATGATCAAAAGTAGTGGAATCATTCGAGCTGCAGCATTTCCATTCACAGCCCAATTGCCAGAGTTCGTCATGGAGTGTGCTAGGTCTTACCATCCATTATCAGATCAGTCCGAGATGCTGCGGGGAAAACAATAATCCGGTTGGACGCACAGTTCATCAATTATTGTTTGAAGATTCCGGCACGAAAGGTGGTGACTACTATTAGCATACAGGATGCCGTGACAGATGGGAAAAGCATAAAGTTGATTGCGTGGGCATAATGAACAAGAGATACATGAAGAAGCCCAGATCTCCTTCCAAGTTCGAGAACTCTTCCACGATCTAATCTAGTACAAGAGGTGGATGATATTGCCAAATTGTTATGCAGGATAAATGGCGAAGCGAACGCTCACAACTTCCGTGCATGGATGTATGCTTTCATCAGGACCATTGAAATCAACAAAGCAGATTCAATAATCAATTGGTGGAAATCATTAGTGACAACATTGGTGAGCAGCTCGGAATGTGAGGCGTACTTACTGACTTCAAAATGACTTCGTATTTGGTATATGCGGCGACTTCTGGGGATCTTCTCAAGCTAGATAGATGTGGTGTTCTTTCGAGGACCCTATTTTTTCGAGTGCTACCCTGACTTACTTGTACTGCGTGCAAGAAAGATTACAAGGTGGTCAACGATGGATTCTTCTGGAATTCATTTGAGGCTAGATGGCGATCTAAAGGCCAACAGGGTGAGCGAAGCGTGGGAAGCTGTGTCAGGATTGGCAGTATCTTCATTCAGTTTGCGGATTTTACATACCTCAGGGTCACCGGCTTTTCAGGAGAACCAGTTAAGTTGCCCAGATATCCGAGTGATAGATTGGTCATCATGGAGTTAAGCAGACAACTCGTGGAGATGCATGACCTACAGTCGAAACGGCACAAGTCTACAGGCTTCTTCCCGATCACTGTGGGCCATTATAGCTGTCAGAGCATTCATAAAGCCCGAGGAATTGAAGCGGAGATGTTCTCTGAGTACGAGCAAGAGTTCTTCCGGCCAGCACGGCTGAACTTGATCCATTTGGAGTGGCAAGGAAGACAATCTCCCAGGAGTACGCGCATGTGCCTTCATTGGAAGATTTTTGGATGAAGTGCAGAAGCGAGTACGAGGTTAGAAAGAAAGATTTCAGCAGGTTATCAGCGTGAAAGTGTTTGACTTTGGATTAGCACGGATACCTGCGGATCTTAAAGATGATGGGCCTGTGTTACTTGACACATACCATCGGATGGGAGGAGATAGAGTTGTACTTCAGGAGAAGCGTAGGGGGCTGCCATACGATCGAGGAAAGGTCTGCCGCTGTTCTAGTCAATACTTCAAACTGGTTCTTGTGAAGGGATATTGCCTTGATGAAGCATTGATGAATCAAATCACGGGCAACTTCGGCACAGGAGATTCCCTCAAGAGGAAGCACGGAGGAGAAAGCAGCAGAAGGCCTGAGAAGATTAAAGTGCACAGAAGGTCTCATTCGAAGGAGAAGATCACTTCTATGGCTATGATGTTAGTTCGGCTTCTCCAGCATCAAGTACTTCACCACTATTGCACCTCAGTCAGGATATTGCCATTCCTCCGTTGAATCCGGCAACATTCATCTTCTCTCCTCAGCCACTCCGTTCAGCGCCTCTTCCTGAAGAAACGTTGAAGTTGCAGATGGCAGAATTTGAAAGAGCTTTGTCTTTGGATGACTTAGAGGATGGCAGCCACAACATTGTAGCGGTTTCAGATGGAGAGGAATCAGAGCGCGAGATAGTGGTACACTTCGGCAACTTCTCATTCTCAGAAGTAATTTCTCGAGAATGGTTGACTTCCGCGGTTGGTTTAGAGGCTAGAAGAAATCAACTTGGAGGAACACGACTTACAACTGCTCCTGAATCTAGGCGGAAAAGACAAAAAACCTAAAGTTGCTAAGGTAACTTCGAGGTTGATCATTGAGGAATCGGGCAGAAGTTTTTGAGATGTCGGTTCGGTAGAGAAGGAAGGAGGATGAGCTCACGGCGAGAAGATATAATGATAAGCAGAGTACCCATAGGTCAAGCCACCACAGAAGGATTGAAGCAGGACACATGAGACATTGATAGATGCTCTATTCCTTAGGCTTGACAAAGAAAAGGCGGAGAAAGTTGAACTTCAGAAGCAGGTATCTCAGTTGTGCGAGATCATTGCCAAGGTTGCTAAATCTTCCACTCGGCCCATTGACACAAAAGCGGTGAGTGATCATCGATGCGGAGTGGAAGATGCGAGTAACGGAGTTAAAGCTATCGGCGAATGGAAAAGTTTGATCATTCGTCGAAAAGCTTCATGTCTGACTCGGAGAGTGTCTTGACCCGCCTAAAGGTTATGAAAGATGCATCGAGATCAGTGAAAAGCTGGTGGTACAAGCACGATAGATATGAACACGATTCTTGAGAGTAACTTGAGTACTTTGGCCGAAATAAATAAGCTGCCGAGAGAAGTGTTGATTGCGGAACAGATTGTGCTGCGGATCAGTTGAGAAGGGGAAGCAACTTGAGTTTGTAGTATCTTTCCGTTTGGAGATCTGCAGAATTATGCTGAAAAGGATGCAGGCACTTGAGAGTATGGCATCATCTTTACCAGACAATGTCATTGCTTTCACTAATGAGGAAGTGGTCGGGAACGTTACTTCATACACAAGGACCATTCCTAGCAAAGTGCCTAATTCCTGGAAGGATCTCTTCTGATGGTGCAAGGGAGAATTGATGGAGCTGTTAAGCCTTTCACGATGAATTCCATCAGCAAATTGGTGGCACTGCAGTCAGATATTGAGAAGTTCGGGCCTAGCTTGGAGGATGTGGAAGCATGTATCAGGGTATTGAACGAAGGCTTGCTGCAATTCAGGACAGAAAAGGAAGTTGTGGCTAAGACAGATGGGAAGATGTTGAATTACATGTTCGACAAGTATATTCAGTATCAAAACAAAAAGAAGATGTAGATGTTACAGTTGGCGTGTCTTTCTTCTTCTACTCTTTCTTCTTCTATTTTCCACGTTCCGGATGTAATTGTAAAACTTTAAAGTTATTGGTTTTGAAACCATTACTTTAAGTTATGTGGAACGATTCTATTAGTTAAGTGACAGATGTGTATAAGTTTGAATATGGATCCGGATGCATGTCACTTGAAGAGGAATTAGAGGAAGATGATTGTCAGATGTTATCTTTACTTTTTGTTTATGTTCCAGTTCAGTTGAGTTTCCCATTTGTATTTTCCCTTCTACATTCTATAAGTAGAAGAAGAACCTTCGGGTTAATGATCAGAATTTGTAAGCAACATTCTTGTGTTCCAGACTTTGTGCTGAAACCCCTGATAGCTATTTGAAGCAAAGGAATACAAAGGAGCAGATTTCCGGAGAACTTTGTGTCACGGTGCATTTTGTTTCTAGCTTTTGTCTTAGATCTACTTATAAACTTTGTGTTATTTTAGATCTAGATCTAAAAGTTGCCTTTGCTTATAATTTTGTGTGTTGATATCTATTGGTTCCGTCTATGTGCATGCAATCAACTCTGTTATCTATTGATTGGGTTGCACATCTTCCTATTTCTTCCTGTGTTTTATTATTCCCTTCTTTAAATATTTCCTTTCTTTACGTTTTCAGCTATGCAAAAATCTAGCCAACAATAGGAGAATTTGCAGAGGAGTATGAGCAGAGTTTGAATAGGATTTCGGTAAGTACCACTTGATGAATCAGATGGGGACGAGGCTTGAGAAAAGTAGTATGGATTATCTCTGATTTGATTTTGTGGATTTTGCAAAGCCTCGAAAGCAGGATAAACAATTCCTCTCAACCTATTCAACCCAGTATATCTTTTTCAACCAATTTTTGGGAAATGTGCAGTGGGAATATGAAAGGACATTGCAGAATGTGAAAGGTCACGTGCGGGAATTAACAATGTCTTTCGCAATGAACTTTCACTAAAAAAAATTCAATTTTTCAATTTTTTTGTATTTTTGGAATATTTTATTTTTGGATCTTGTGATCGTATTTTGGGTGCGAATCTTTACCAAGTTTGCCCCACGGTGGGCTTAAAGCTGTTGGCGAGAAAATTTGTCGGGTAGACAAATTGGTGGATTTCTTGCCAACACTCTTGGGAATTTAAGTCCCTCTACTTGAACGGTGCAGCTCGTGTTTATATGCGCATGTGAAATGTGGTTTCTGTGGTGGTCTTGCGGTCGGGGATCCAACAGGGCCACTCCATTGACCTACGGCAAAAGCTAGCAATTGCTTTCTAGAGAGGACTTTGCTTAGAGAGTGGGAAAGGGAGTGAGAAAAAGGGAGAGGGATTAATGTTGTAGGTAGAAAATCAGAGTCCTACACCCATTAATCAGAAAATTCCAACACACATAAATTAGAAGAAAACAATCCTGCAAATGGCAACAAGACCAGTTAAGATTTATGAGCACAAAGTATCAATAAATCCCCCAATCAAAAAAGGCTAGAAACTCCTTGTATTGATGCTTGAGCAAAATTGTACATGGCAAGAGTGGAAGAATGTAGAAATGAGAAGTAGAAGAATTGTTATCTATTTGCTTCTTCACAAGGAATGCTCTCTCATGAACTCACAAAAATGACAACCCTTTGGAAAGAGATTGTCTTTACAATTTATAGAACTTGAAAATGACTCTTTCTACCCCCCAATGACCTTTCACATGCCTTTGCACAACTTGAAAACTTTTTTACATTCTTAGGAAAATATTAAGTCCCTTTTTATATAATAAAGGCGACTTATAACATTATAATCCTAAAGTCGCTTTTTTATTAAAATAAGGCATTATGAAAAAGTGCAACCCCAACGAAAAATTAGAATGTGGAGAGAGAATGTTTGGGGGAGGAAGAGAGAGAGAAAGAGGAGAGAGAAAGCATAAAGAAGAATGTCATCGAAGAAGTTGCATCGATGAAGCCCACTGATCCTTGTCAGATGATCTGATGAAACACTCCAATATAGTGAACTTTGGATCCTTGAATGTCTTACACCACGAAAAATTTCCTTTGGATGATGAGCAAACACCGGACTAAGTGTTTAGAAACACTGTTGAATGATTCCTTTGGTGACCACGAGTGTCGCTCATGACGATCCCCTCTGAAGAGATTGAAGCTTTGAAACCAATCCTGCCATGACTCTCTGCAACATTGCCTTGTTCCAATGACAGATTGCTCCTGAGATGATGCATTTGCAAGCCATGAAGTGTCATCATTCCATTGTTCTTTTGGTTACACATTTGGATGAGAAACCAAAATAATTACTCGGGAATTGTAACCATGACGATCCTATCAACTTGAACACACTGATGACTAAAGCTGAGACTGATTTGGCACTTGCAAACTTGAACTTCATCTTTGACCCGGCACGCTGTCATCGCACTTTGAGAAGGGGATTACTATTTTTAGTAAATGTCAATTCTCACAACTTTCAGCTCCGATCACCGAGATGAGCTTTCTAGATCACCTCTGTGCACATGGCTTCTGTCGAAATCACTTTCCATATAGGCTTACTAAAAATAGCAAGTGCCTATGTAGGAGGCTTACTATTTTTTAGAAAGTAGGGTTCTGGGCCTCGATTTTCGACGAAACGAACTTTTCTGATATGGGTTTTTGCTCTTTAGTGCACCTTATGAAATTTTAAGTCCACCCGAAGTCTAGAAACGGATATTTTAATTTTCAAAGTTTTCGCCACAGAAATTGGGGTTTCTTCGCTGCAAAAAATCTTGAACATGCATGTAAAAATTTCTTCTTGCATTCTCATGGCCTCTGAAAAACTAGAAGATTGCCAAAAACGACATGTTGATTCGTTCACCAATTTGCGAGATATGAGAAAATCTCCTTCACGAGCTTCAAAGTCTCTTGAGTGCAAAAACCTTGTTTTTGTTCTTCATAAATCCGGATTTTCTTGCATTTTTGCTTGTTTTCACATCATGGAAGCATGAATGAGATTGTTGAATGAAAATGGTGGATTCAGATTCTAGGAAAAATTCGGCAACATTCAAATGACATATGGAGATTCGTGGGGGTTTGAGGGAAAAATGACTAATTGTTCGTATTTATAGTGTTTGGCAATGAAGAGAGGAGGTAGGGCACATGTTTTTGTCCTCGTTGTCCCTTTGGTTTCGGATAATAGGTGTAAAATAGTGTGCCTTAGCCATATTACGACACTTGGCACACATGTGTTAAGTTAGAGGAATGGAGGAGGGAGTTGCATTTGAGCACCTGGGGGCGGAAAAAGGTCTTATCAAGAGCACTGGAGGCTAGAGCAGGGGGGCCACACTTTTTTGCACCATTTGCACCTTTGGTTTGGTGCAATGGGTGCTAAAAAGTGCGCCTCATCCCTATCAGGACAAATGGCAAGCATGTGGGGCTTGGTGAAGAAGGGAGTCAACTTGGTCAAATGGGCTTATCTCGAGTCGTTGGGGTCATATGAGTGACTAAAGGGTCTAAAGGAGGGAGGGCACACTTTTTTGCACCGTTTGCACCTTTGGTTTAGTGCAATGGGTGCAAAAACGTGCGCCTCAACCTCAGGTTGACACGTATCTCTTTCTAAAATTTGACTAATTATCAAATAGCATACCTTGGCGGGTGACTTGGAAAGATTATAACTTGCACTCCCGGATGAATTTTCGCACGCTTCTTTATATGATTTCGCATGCAAAAGACCCTTTGAGAAAAATGGGAGAGGTCCCATGGCTTGATTCTAACTGAAACACCCTTAGAAAGCTCTTTTTTTCTTGGGATCACCTGCGGTGCATGGAAAGAATGAACTACCTAGAAAAATGCCTAAGGTTTGAAGTTGATCTGTTTTTTCCACCATGTAGAGGGTTGAATTTTTTTCCAATGGTATCTTGTTGGGCTTGCAACTCACTACAGAGCTCCCAAAATCAATCTTTGAAGCTCAGGTCCCCTTTCGCAGCGCAAGCTCCTTCAAGCCCAAAAACCCGCTTTCAATGAACTAGCTCGAAAACTTCTTAAGCTTTCCAAAATCTTCCAAAATCAGTTCCATGATGTTTTTAGCTCTTGAATACTCCTTTATGATGAATTTTAGCCTTTTGATCTGTCAGGGGTGGTGCACTAGTCCTAGTAAGGTTGATGATAGCCCCTCCTAAGATTGCTTGAAACTCTACTTTGAGAGAAACTGCTCCAAAAGCACTTTGATTGATTTTTGCTTCTGAATCACCTAGGGAATGGATGACAATAACATGTGAACCATTTGATTGATAGGATTGAGCGGCGGTACACGATAGGTGGACCTGGGGGTGTCTTGGAAAGGTATGGCTTTGAAATTTTTTGACACTATGGTATGGTTGTCTTGTTTTCTAGTGAATTTTACCCTCGCAAAACAAAGGACAACACACCGCCAACCTTCCTTCACATTCATGTATATATTATTGTTACAACAATCTTCTACTAGGGGTATTGGAAATAATATTGCCTTGTCACCTTTTTATAAGGCATCGCTTATTTTCTAAAATTCTTCAATATTATAATGGCCTAATTTATGTAACTAACATTTCATATTTTTGGGATTGATAGACTATGTATAAAGACTTTATCCCATCACATTTTATAAATAATGGCCTTATTTATGTTGCCAACATTTCCTAATTTAAGGATTAATAGTCTATGTACAAAGACTTTATCCCATCACATTTTATCATGTTGTGAGATGTTATACTTTATTTAGTGTTTTCCCTACGAGGCTCATCAACATATCTTCTTTCGCTTGGTGAGATTTTTCTTTTTATTGCATGCTTGTGTGGAATGGTTAGAGGTTATTGCTATTAGGACTTGTCTATAAAATGCAATTATTATTTGAATGTCTCTTGCATTAGTTTCTTAATGTAATGTCCCTTTCCGGGCTGAAACTGAAAAACAAAGGAAATAGCACAAACCCCAATTGGAAGTAAACCGAATTTTATGACAGCCAACTGTAATTATTATAAACCCTAGCAGCGAACTGAATTTGCACTTTTAGGGCATCAAACACCATCCAAACAAGCTGAAAATTGATGTATAAATTCTCCAAAATATTATACTCAACAAATGGAACAAACACCAAGCAAAAGCACTTCAAACTATATGTAAATTTGGAAATTTTATACAGCTGTAATTAAATTCATAACAGCAGAATTACAGCTCACAATAATGGCTGGAAATGGAGATTCCAAGCTTCAAAAATCTCATGAAAGTGTGCAATCAGCCTCTAAAATAATGAGGATTATGAATATGGACTCCAAATGAAGAAATGTGCCCTAGATGACACTCAACTCCATCTCCACGCAAGTCGCCACCCTAGGAGAGAGCCCAAACATGGTGATCAAACCCTAGCAGCTCTTCTTCAATCAAACCCTTGCTGAAAATCTGCAACATCAATCTTCTTGAAGCACTTTGGAAACCCCGGAATGGAGAATCCCCAACAAATTGAAGAGTTTTGTTCTTCAATCAAGCAAGGAAGGTTTTCATCCTCCTTGTTGGCCACACCAAAGGATTTTCACCCTTAAGTGGAAGTAATTGAGCAATCAGCCCAAAAACCATGCAATGTTAATTTTAGACAAGATCATGATCCCCAAATGAGCCAAGCGAACCCCGTATATAGCTCATACGTGGTGCCAAATCTCTAAAACATGATCCCTGTGAGGATCGACATGCTTGGGAGATATGTTTCTCCTTTATCTTCAAGCATGCACTCTAAAGACTGACCTCTTTATGAAAATATAAGTGTTGTTTTTTCTTTTCTTTTTCCCATTCCATCTCCTTTTTATTTTTATCTTTTTTGCCAACAAAAGAAATGAGTATTAAAAATACCTTTATATTAATAATAATATTAAGTTGCCCTTATAATGGAGAATTGACCCAACCCAACTTAAAATATTATCAAATATTTTATTTTAGAAAAGGGGACATTACACTTAATTATAATCCCACCCTCTAAGTCCACTAATATTCCTCAAATTAATATTTGTATGGAATTCCTAGTGCTACCACCATTTAAGTTGAATTTGCAGCAAAAATGTGTTAGTGGGGTCCATGAAAGTCTAGACAGCATTGGGAAACACCATTTTTGTGCAAGACACAATCAAAGGATTGGTAACATGGGGTCTTTAGTTTTATTGACCAATACCATGTTCCTAATCTGTTCTTGAATTGGTCACGTCAATCTACCTAGTGCCTAAGCTTTAGTTTCAAAAATCCTCGATTTCACTCAAGTCAAAAAAACCAACACATAAAGAATGGTGGGACGTGTTAAGTCAATGTACATGTGCTGAATGGACTTGAGTTTTCATGAAATCTTTATCATGTTTTCTAGCTGACTAAGATTAAGCACCCTTATTTCATACCAATTAATGCACTCTTCCCATATTTGACAACCACTGGTGCATATACTGATTAGGTGATGTGGTTTTTCCTTTTTCCTGCTTACATAAGATACAGATAGTTCCGTGAAGAACAAGGAAAAACATTTTGCAGAAATTAAAGATTCGATGCAGTAAATAAAGTGAAAATAGGGGCACTTGCTCCCCCATGATGGATTCATCCCTTCAAATCCGATTGTAAACACAAAAGAGGGCTTCTGGTGTCTCTTTGTATTAGATTGATTTCAAAATGATGCATCAGATACATAGATTACGGCTTTCCCTCAATTTATAGCCAAAAGGAAAGAAACCTAAAGACACCAAAGGGCCCCCATAAGACATATCAGCGTAAAAATAACACAACTATATCGTACTAAGTAATATATAGACCAAAAAAGCAATAACACACACCTAACACTATGTTGTGCTTGGGTACACAACAGATAGAAGTGCCTATTTAACCTTTTTTGTGTAAGATTCTAGCTGTTAATATTTCATTCTAGAACAGAAGCTACATGAATGCTTTGACTTTAGGCTAAGCCTTTCTATCCCGTTGTTTTTCTATATTCATCTGGATATCCCATTTCTGACTGTGGTGAGCGTATGATATTGCCTCTACACTGTACAACTCCCATTGCGCGTATGCTCCCCACCTCAGAAAGTCTTCTCCTCTGCGGACAAAAAGCATTGAATCCTCAGTTCATTGACCAGGGGGACAGATTCCATATGATTCAAAAAATAATACACATGGTTAGGAGTTTCTCTACCGGCAACCAAGTAAAAATTATTTAGCACAAACAAGTGTTACTAAAAATTACTTCAGTTTGTCGGTAATAACTAAAGAGACACTTTGAGAAGTGCATGATGCGGATAAAAGTTGACATAGATTGCATACAAGAAAATGTCTTTTAAAACTAAATTAAATATATATGCATCAGATCTTACATCATTTTAAATTTACAGACACACATTATCTTCTCAAGGAGACTGCGTACCCTAGCCATAAGGACAGAAGTAATACCATGACAAAATGTTGAATCATGGTCGGGCAATACGCTTAAGCCATTATCTAGAATTAAATTGGAAATTGTCCCATGATCAGAGATGAGCCATTAAAAATCCTATCTAGTTGGAAATACTATAATCATAAGCTGCAAACTTGAAACAACAGAAAAAATTGGTGCAATTGATCACACCCTTCCCATTGCATTTATATTTTCTTTGATTGCCTCTGAAGGACTATGTGAGCTTTTTTGGTAAAAGAACAGAACCACAGAAAATTAAAATTATTAGCATAATTCGAGGAACTTACAAAGCACAGAGGGAAAGCTGCTAACAACGATCTTGGAAGTGCTGACGTAAAATACCAATGGACAGGAAACACCTGGGTAGATCCACAGATGAAAGGATAACTTTGGAATTCTTTTTCCTTATAACAAATAATTCTTTGAGCATTTGAGAAAATAAATCAATTTCTAATGTTTTGAAGCGATAGTTAAACAAAAGAATCATAACTACCAAAACCTACCAATCAAAGAATAATATAAACACATTTTTCTGTCATGAGATGTTGCATTAGTCAGAATGCGCAACACTTGGCACCATAATAACATGTTTGAATTGGGACTGAGCATTGCTAAGCATGCATATGCTGATTGTTATTTGGGTAATATGATTTGTCCTATATCTTGCAAAATTATTTTAAATAAAATCACCTCATGTTGATGAAATAAGTGGGTCTTTCTCTTTTTGAGGCGAAATGGAAGGGCAGAAGGAAAAGAAAAAATGCACTCAATGACATAATTGGCCCCCACAATTTCTGGCTTCTGCAAAACATTTAAGGACACACTTAGTCATCTCAGGTCGATATGCCTGTGTTGCACTTTATGACCTTGTCTGCGTATCTACAGCAAATACATGTAAAAATTAAATACATACTAAACAAAACACAGAAAATACAATATGGGAAGCATGAAAGAGCATTTGAGCAAGGATTTGATCATGTTTGTAGATGACTTCTGACACCTATATCTGCACTGGAAAGAAATGTGGCAATATTATCTCTACATCTATAGTGGAATTTCAGCATACATGTTTCCTTTAGCCTAGCTCCATTTTCGATATTTTATCGGGGAAGAGGCATTAAGTCAATGCCAACTGAAGCTCAAACTGTCTTCACACAGTAAGGTCAAAGAGAGCACACCGATTGCCATGGTATGATGAGGTTTCTGCGAGACCGGTGATAAGACCCACACTAGCTGAGAAACAAGCCTCAAGGTTGCCTATATCTACTGTGGAATTTCAGCATCAATGTTTCATTTTACCTTGCTCAATTTTCACTTTTTTATGGGTGGAAGAGGAAACACAAGACTGTAATACATATTTGACTAGTTTCAGCAGGTGCAAATGTCAAAGCAGCATTGTCCAAGGAAAAAGGGCACCCCATGTGGCCAATTACTGTTAAATAATATAGAGAGTTTATTGACTCAAGACCCATGATTATCTGCAAGTCTGTAGTATTTCAACTGGTGAAATGTTACAGCCCAAATTCTTAGAATAAGATCAAGATATCACTCGAGTGCAAAGGTCAACTAAAAGATGCAAAAGCATAGTCAAAAATCAACTGGAGTAACTTCAGGTGACGAATGCAACTATATAATTGGAGGTTTTGATCATCTACAGACATGAATGTGGCACTGCAGAATGCTAATTCTGGAGTCTTACACGAGTCTCTTTTACAAGATTTTACAGCCAGTACAGTTCAACTTTTTGATTTTTTCCTTTTCCAGATTTCTTGACTGTATTTTTATTTTTATTTTTTCTCATTATGTACTTATAAACATATAATTTTTAAAAACTGTTCACTTTGTTTTGGCCACTGAAGGCAACTTAATAATTTAAAGAATTCTTGATATTAACATAGTTTCCAGCAAATTCTACAATTTATATAATTTTAACTTGGACCCAATTACCAGATACTTGCATGGCATCCTCTCCAAACTTTCCAAGTGAGCAAAGCCATTGTCTAGCACTTTCATAAATTTTTAATAGTCTAAGCCATAGCCTTCTAAACGATCCTGGCTTTATCTTGTCAACAATCAGATTTTAATACCATGGCACTTGGCTTCAAGTCCATCTACCTGGCTTCAAGTCCATCTACCTCAAATGTTTATTCTGCCAGTATTTTCTTCTCCGTTGTCTCATCTCTATCATGCAATGAGCTGTTATCTGCCTTCCATCTGACTTGTTGAGATCCAAAAGCTGCTCATTTGGGATTTCATGATCGATAAGCTTGCTCTCAATTACATGGTGTAAATCGCACCAGTCTTCTGTAAAACATTACTTGAACAAGTAGTGGCAAGACAAGCCTCTGGGCAAGCTGGCCATTAACCAGACAACATGCTTGTTCCACACCATTTGTCCAAATAGAATTTGGTGCCACTTTCATCATATTACTCTCAAATGTTTTCTCAAATTACAATGTTCCAACGAAAACTGAGATATTTGGACAGCAAGTCATCTTTCTTGATTTTTGGAGGATATTTTGAATTCTTTAAACTTGAAAGCTCACTGAAGACACTCATGACTCCATCTCCACTGACTTTATCATAGTGAGATGAATAACGTGGTCTGACACAAATTTGTGTGAACAGTGACAATAATGTTTTCACACATGACACCAAAGTCCACCCAAAATGTGGTAGGAAACCTTTGATAATACCTTGCCATGGAAATCCATAAATGAAATTTAAAAATAGCATAATGCTACATTTAGATGAATATGTTAAAGCACAAGCAAGAAAAAGAATAAGAAAGCAAAAGGTCTTTATTTTATAAGTCGTTGGACATGCATAGGTATGGCTTACTTGTTGGCCCCACTGCCCTTTTCCATAATGTTTTATAATGATAATTATAGGTTAAATTTTGATTAAGTGATTGAACTAACCGTTTATTTAGAAACTACACTACGAAAAAACATTAAGTACAGAAGAGTAAATACATACCACATTAAAGCAAAGAGAATATGATAGTAATCAATACCTTATTAATAGATAGCGATCAATAAAAGTTGTTGGAGACAGGGAGGACCTGGTATTCAGCCCCCTCACACTGACGTACTTCATTTATTTATGAGACAGATAACTTAATGGTTGTCAGTCGACACAGCTGTCAACAACCGAATGTAACCAAGAAGATTCATTACAAACCACCTAATGCCAACAATACAACCATTAACCACATAATAATGTTGGCTACTAAAATATATAATTATGCTGATAACCATTACAATAGTAATATGACAGTCAACACTAATCACTTAACTCATTTTGCAACTAGCTCATAACTACTTGAATCATATCAATTATTACACCTGCCTTACTAACTATTACATGAAATCCTTTGGCGCTTGGCACCAGATCAATGGTGGGCTCACCTTAAGCTAATTGGCTACCACTTATATGACCGCCAACAACTCAACTCCTAGCTTAAAGTGGCCCTCTCAATAATAGTGGCCTCTAAGATGTGGACTATAGACTCATACTAGTGGTGGGCTCATTTGAAAACATTACTATCTGCCCAACAAGTATCATTGCATAGTGACTCTACTTTGTGAGTGGGCATTTACATGCAGGCCTAAAAGTTATGCCTCACTTATACACTGTTACACAAAATTTAAAGCAACCTGTCATGACCTTAGGGCTTTATGTTGGACCTTGACCTTTCACTAAATTATTTAAATAATGCTCAAGACTTTATCTTAATATACAATCATTTTGAGGACTTCAGAAATCCAACCACAACATCTCAACCATCCCCATTGCTTGATCGGCACCAGATGTATTCAATAAGCATGAGCGCTTCGGTTAGGTTCTTTCTTCTCTTCCCACAAGGCTCCTCACTTTTATCTTGACTAATGCTTTTTGAAATAAATGCATATTATATTATGCCAAAAAAATCATTTTACTTGTTTATTACTTTTGCCTTGTGTATTTAAAAAAAAAAAAGAACCAGAGTTATATTATCAGAAATAAATTATTCAAATTACAATGCCAAGCCTTGATACTCATACTCCAAGATATATCCTTGGAATTCCAACAACAAATTAAAGAAGAAAGAGAACATATCTGCAAATTATCCATCAATTTATTGCAAGTGAAGGATCTTCTCAATCTGTTTCCGCTTCTCTGGAGACCACATCAAAGGTAAAGGACCAAAGTTGATGAGGTTATTATGATCCAATGCCCAATTAGCTAAAGCATCTGCCACCTTGTTCTGATCTCTAGGAACATGTTGATATATGATGGTCTAAAATTGTTGAGCAATAACTTTAATATTATCATGTATACCGCGATTAACCAATTATTGGATCTATGTTGCTCTTGAGCTGACAGAAGGTTGATTATAACCTTGGAATCTGATTCAACTATAATTCTAAGACATCCCAGTTTAGTTGCCTCCAGGAGAGCTCTCTGAATTGCCAATATTTCAGCCACATTATTTGTTAAGTGCCCCGATTGATGAGCAAAAAAGAAAAGGGGTTTCCCAAGGAATCATGAGCTACCCCTCCAATACTAGTTGGACCTAGATTACCTCTTGCTACTCCATCAATATTTAGTTTAACAAAGTCAAACGGAGGTGGCTGCCATCTTCTCATAACAGAGGGGACAAATAGTCTAGTACATGACTTAGTCTTTAATTTGCTTTCCTCCAAATTGAGTTTTTGTAGTAAATCTTTCCATTTTCTAGGTAAGGGGAAGGGATTTTCATATTATGCTCAATAGTTTCCACTATATTACTTTGAGTTAATTCCTTGACATACCAAATGTCTCTATTTTCTTATTTGAAGATGTGTCTATTTCTCTCTTTCCATACATTCCACTGCATAAGAGAAATGGCAATCCAAATTCCTTTGCTAAGGTCATGAGTATCAGAGACTGAGCGTTTCCAAGCTCTAACAATTTCCACAAGATTCATTGAAGAGTTCCAAATGACAGATAGCCAATCCGCCAAAATATTCCATAGAGATATTACAAAAGGGCATTGAAGAAAAAGGTGGATCAAAGTTTCCTCTTTTCATAGGGATATTACAAAAGGGTCCCACCATACCTCTTTTCATCAAATTGTCTCCAGTAAGTATCCTCTTGTATAATAAAATCCAGATAAAGAATCTAACTTTAGGCCACAAAGCAGGTTGTCAAAGATCAACAAAAATATCCTTCCAAGGATGTGGTTGAGTGCCTATCAAAGTACTATATCCTTCAGCTACAGAATAATTCCCTTCCGAAGATTTTCCCCAAGCAAGGGTATCAGTATTAGAGGAAGTTGGAAGGATTTTATTTTGAAGGAGATTTTGAAAAAATTGAATTTGGCCCATAGACAAGGTGGTCTACCACAAAGACGGAGAGATCCACTCAGTCCCCTGAGGCAATAATTGAATATAATGGATCACCTTTTCCTTTCCCTTACCATGAAGAGTATTCATAATACTTCTAAGATCCGCATATATTGCTCAATCAAAGGTGGATGCCCATCCCACGAATCAGTCCAAAAGTTAGCCTAATCACCTTTCCCAATTTTCCAAAAAAATTGTTTTTTAATAATTTCTTCCCCAATTTTGAGGACCGAAAGAATTGAAGATCCCCGAGACGGTAAAGAATGTCGGATCAACTCTTGCGGCATCATTCCTTCTCGCATATTTTCCTCTAATATTGATGGCCCATAGATGATATGGATTTTGCAGTAGTCTCCAATATAACTTGGCAGCTAAAGCCTTATTATTCAACACACTGGATCTAAAACCCAATCCCCCATCTTTCTTTGGCAAACATAATGTTTTCCATTTCACAAGATGCCATTTCCTTACCTATTGAGTTCCCCTCCACAAGAATTTATGGCTGATAGAATCCAACTGTTGTAAAACTTTCACAAGAATATTCAAAAGGGAAGAAAAGTAGATAGGAATAGCCTGTAAAACAACTTTAATCAAAGTAATATGTCCTCCAGAAGTTAGCCATCTATGAGTCCATTTACTAAATTTGAAGAATCTTTATGAGTAACCAAGCCCGGTTAGTTAATCTTTTGGTATTCAATAGGATATCCAAGGATTTGTAATATCCCCTTTTGAGATATTAATTAAAAATCTAAAAACTACTTGCAAAAAGTAAACTTAGAAGAGCAACCCTTTTAGGTTCACCTCAACTAACCCAGTGTCGGTTTCAATACAACCCAAATGGGGTTGGAGTGAGCCAAGGTGATGGGTTTAGATGGGTTAACTAGTTGGAGATGTCACTTCACTAACCATATTAATTGCAGCAGTAGTAAATTAATTTAAAACACTAAAAAACCAGCTGAACTTCAAAATTTCATAACTTGATCAATGCTCAATACTTTTCAGTAAAACAAATTGCATTTGAAATCTAAAAGTATGGTCTTTCCAACCAGCTAACAAACAGAATTTTCTGAGCATCGAAACTGACCAAAACTGTCCTTAAAATCAAAAACCTAGTCGCCTAGGGTTAGGGAAAATATAATTATTATTTTGAGCACTTTCTCTTGCTTCCCAAACCCCAAAATATCACTTTTCAGATCTACACTAATTAATTTATAACATCAGCTCATAAAACTATTAAAATGCCCCTCATATGATGCCACAATTACTCCAAACAAGTCGCTTTACCATAAAGAAAATCCAGCAACACATACAAACTCAAAATTAGTCAAATCATGGACATTATACTTAGCAAAACATGTTTAAAAAAATCAGATTGGAGATTCACTTCTAATACCATTAAAATATACTTCAAACACCTCTAATGCAAGTCGATTTGACCCATAATAACCAGCAGCAATAATCAGATTGTAATCACCATATAAAGCTCACAAATACCCTTATAAATCAAGCTCACATACTCTCAAAAATGGCGACTTCACATACATAGATTATTAATGCAAAAAACTCATCAATTAATAGCTCAAAAAGCATACACATTTCACATATAGGTGGTGTTGAAGAACACCTCTTATTTTAGATCATTAGTGGGCATACATCTCTCTTCAAGCATGAAGATAAGTTTGGAAAAACCGTCAACATGCGAAAGGGGTGCCCATCATCTGTTTTTATAAATATTCCTTGCGTGATCTCAATGCTTCTCTCCTTTTTGGCGCCATCTTCTAGAGAGGAGAGTTTGAATTTAAAATGGCATGAAAGACAACTCCAATGCAAAAGTTAATTCCCCAAGATAATTTTAAAAATACATAGAGAATAGGAATTAATTAATTTTAATCAATGCCGGTGCCCACATGGAAGTCGTAATTTTGCCCCATGGATTGATTTGCCCATTAATTATTATTTAATTAATCCCAAAACAAATCGACTTTCCTTTTATTTAATTTTTCCTCCAAATAAAATCAATTTACCTCAAATGATATTTGATTGGCCCAAAATAAATTGATTTTCTCCTTTACTAATTCGATTTGCACAAATTAAATAATATTTAATTTACATTCACATGCACAAATCGATTTTCCCCCACTTTAATTTCCTTTAATCCAAGGGGAGTGGATTAAAGGATACCAACCTTCATCATTTAATTTTTGCTTGGAAAGGGGGCATTAGAGCATTTTAGAGGCAACGTTCCCTGTTGAAATCCTAACTTTACCAAAATATCCTGCTCCAGTGGGTGAGCAATGGAAGAAAATGATTTTTGACTTTTGCTTGTTTATATCTTGACCTGTGGCCTTTGAAAAGAGCTCCAAGTTATTGTGGATTTGGTTAGCTTCTTTTAAAGATGCTTCTCCTATAATGGAAGAATCATCAATAAACCGGAGATTAGAGAAAAATTTCCACTGTATAGCCAATTTGATACCCTTCAACTTCTTCTGGATTCTCGTCCTGGAGAACAATCTGCCGAAAGATTCAGCCACTATTATGAAAAGAAAAGGCGATAAGGGGTCCCCCTGCCTTATGCCTCGAGAAGCAGAGAATCTAGCCGTAGGAGAACCATTAACCAAAATAGAATAAGAGACTGAAGAAATACAAGCTTGTATCCACTGAACCCAAAGGGGAAAAACCAAACTTCAACAGGATTTCAATTAGGAACGACCAATTCACCCTATCATATGCTTTAGACAAATCCAACCTCAAAAACATAGCTGGTTTTTTTGAATTTCCATGGAATGGAGAACTTCCTGAGCCAGAACAATATCATCATAAATTTGTCTATGAGGTACAAATCCCCCTTGTTCGGAGATATTACTTTATGAATGATGGTCTTCAGCCTTTCCACTATGACTTTTGTAATTATTTTATAGAGCACGTTGCATAAAGCAATGGGTCGATATTCTCGCAAGGGTAGAAGCCTCTTCTTTCTTGGGAATCAAAGCAATATAAGTTTGATTGATGACTTTGAGAACAGTCTTCACTTGTCTGCATTCTTCCACCACTTCCAAAAGATCATTTTTATAATGTCCTAGAATTCTATAGGGAATCCATTCGGTCCTGGCATTTTTCCTTTTTTCATAGCCCACACAATTGTTTGAAGTTTCTTCTCTGACACCAGCAGCAAAAGAAAAGTATTGTACTCCTCTGTAATCAAAGTTAAAATGATATTGAGCAATTGTTGTTGAGCATTTCCATCCAGATTAGTAGCAACAAAGATCCCAGAAAAGTATTGAATTGTTAATTGTTGAATATCTTCTGCGTAGTGGCCTAAGTTCCATCCCCTTTTTCCAGGTAAGCAATGTGATTATGAGAACGGTGAGCTAAGAGAGACTTATGGAAAAAAAGAAGTGTTTTTATCTCCCTCTTTCAACCATTTAATTCTAGATTTCTGTTTCCAAAAATTTCTTCTCTTAATTCCCATTCTATCAACTCCTGTTTAAGGGAAATTTCCTTTGTTTGCAATTCTTTAGAGTACCCTTGCAGTCTCACTTGATGGCTCACTTCCTGTAGAGATTCTAAAATTTCCCATTTTCTCCCATGAACATTCCCAAAATCAGTTTTATTCCACTGCCTCAATTGATTAGTCACGTGTTGCATCCTTCTAGTGAAACAAAACATTTTGGTACCATACCTAGGTTGGCCCTCCTCCCACCATTTCTTAATTAAAGAGGGAAGTTGTTCATCTCTTAACCACATCAATTGGAATCTGAAAGGAGCTTTGAAAGGTTTTGATTTTCCCATTTCCAATAAAACCGGCCAATGGTCTGAGCTTGAATTTTCTAAAACGTTAGCAACCGGAATAATGCTTCTCTCTAGCCATTCTTCTGAAATTAAAAATCTATCCAATCTTTCTAGGATACAATTCTCTCCCACTCTTTTGTTGGACCATGTCATTAGTCCATTTTGGGTTTGAATATCAATCAGATTCATTTTTGAATAAAATCCATCATGTTAGCAGAAGAGGCATCGAGTAGAATTTCCCCCTGTTTTTCATGAGAGAATAAGACAATATTAAAATCTCCCCCTATAATGACAGGTATTCTAGAGTGGGTTACAACAATATTATAAATAACCTTCCACTGGGCTTTTTTTGCTTCAACTTGCACCGGGGCATATATGTTCAATAATAAGGCAATTTGCTTATCAAGTCCATATCTAACCACCATATAGAGAACACCATGATGTCCTCCACTATCTATACACTGAATTTGTTGAGGATCCCAGATGCATGCCATACCTCCAAAAGCTCCTTGTGAGCTTATATATCACTTGTAGCTTCTTCTTAATATTAGGAGTCATAGCTGTCATAAAGTCTATTGAAGCTTAAGTTTCCTGAAGCAATATCATTTGAGGATGACGTTGATTCAATATACATTTAGTTTCATTAAAGCTGTTGATTGAGATAATTTGTCGGGTGGACAAACTTGTGGGTTTCTTGCCAACGCTCTGGGAATCTAAGTCCCTCTACTTAACCGGTGTAGCTGCCATATATGCATGTGCGAGAAAATGTGGATTTCTATGGTGGCCTTTCGATAGGGATCCAACAGGGGCACTCCACTGACCCTGCGGCAAAGCTAGTAATTTCTTACTAGGGAGGACTTTGTCTGTAAAGTGGGAAAGGGGAGTGAGAAATGAGATAGGGGAACTAATGTTGCAGGTAGGAAATCAAATTCCTGCACACACTAGTTAGAAACTTCAACACATGCATTTATGAGAAGAAACAACCCTGCAAATGGCAACAAGACAAGATAAGATTGCGAACTCAAAGTTTCTAAAATCTCCTCATCAAAAAGGCTAGAAACTCCTTGTATTGATGTTTAAACAGAAGTTGTACATAGTATGGGAATGGAAGAAATTTGAGAGTGCAGGAAAGTAGACGAAAAATGGCTATCTCCTTTGCTTTCTCTAAGCACAATGCACTCTTGAGTTTACAAGATCAATTGCCAACCCTTTGAAATGGGAATGGCTTTACAATTTATAGAATGAGATATGACTCTTCATCTACCCCCTAATGCCTTTTCATATGTCCTCGCACAACTTAAAACTTTTCAACTTCCTAGGAAACCTTTAAGTCCCTTTTTATAACATAAAGGTGACTTATTACATTAGGAACATTAATACATAGGAAAAGTGCAACCCCAACGCAAAATTAGAACATTGAGAAGAGAGAAAGTTGGGGGAAGAGGAGAGAGAAAGAGCGAGAGAAGAAGACGAGGAGATGTCATTCCCAATGAAGTCCATTGATCCTCGTTGACGCGATGAAACTCTGAATCTTCAATCTTGTGCAAAACTCCTTCCAATTGGCTCACAGATGCTTTGGAATGAGTGTTTTAAAACAACTTCTTAAATGGTTATGCCGATGGTCAGTAACTTCCACCCTGCACAAGATACTCCTGCAACTCAAGCCACGAAGTGAGTGTCGAGAGACACTGTTGAATTCCCTGAGATGAGTCTCGAATTCCCTATGAGCAATGCCCATGGATGATCCAGAATGATGATGTGACTGAATGATCATCCTTTTCTGTCCCCCTTTGTGCCAAACTTGCCCTTTGAGAAGCGACTGCTATTTTTAATAAGTACGGATGGGGCAACTTACTATTTTTAGAAAGTGTCATAGTTAGCTTTTCCCAACCTCAACCGGCTATGGTAGCTTTAATTATTCTTTTTACTATGTTCCTCTCACTTTTTGGACCAACTGGCTATTTATAGCAGGGGTTTGTGTAACCACTTACTATTTTTAGTAAGTGTCAATTGCGAGCCGAGATGACCTTTTGATGACTTTGCTGCGATACTCCCTCTGTGTTCACTTTGCCTTCTTCGTAGCCTCTTCAAATGGTGGCTTACAAGCAAAAAACCCCTATGTAGGAAGGCATGCTATTTTTAGTAAGTGCACCGCGGATGTCAGATTGCGACAAAACAAGTTTTGAAAATCTAGGTCTTATTTCGGGATTCCACGCTCCGCATTTTGAGTAATTCCTTCATCTGAACAAGTGGGAAAATGATATTTTCATCGGTGGGGGAAGAATACTGACAAAAACACAGCCCTCCATATCCCTAAAAAATAGGGACTTCATGGCGCGAAAACTAGATTTTTCAATGATCATTCCCTCCAATTTTCACGTGATTTTGCCCACTGGAACCCTGAGAAGTGAAGAGGTAGCTCATTGTCTTTTCAACAGATGTTCTTCATGTGACAGGGAAGAACTCTAATGAAAACTCAGTCCTCCATATCCCTAAAAATAGGGACTTCATGGCGCAAAAACTAGTTCATGCGAAACTAGATTTTTCAACGATCATTCCCTCAAATTTTTGCGTAATTTCGCCAACTAAAACCCTGAGAAATGGAGAGGTAGCTTGCTTATTTTTCCACTATTGTGTCATGGCAGCCATTAATGGAGCTTGAAATTTGCAGGTCTGGTTTTTGTCTCCATTTATGACAAAATAAACTCCATTGCGATAGGTTTTTGCTTCTTGTCTCACTGGTGAAATTTCTCTTCGATCCAGGTTGCCGGTTTGACGGGAAATTGAGCTTTGTTCTTCGTGGAGCCGGAAGTGAAATTTCTTCGTTGTGAGCATTCCTTGCTGCGAATGGGAGGTTTGAAGGTGAGTTTTTAATGGCCTTTGAAAGTGAAGAACTCAGCAACAGACGGTTCTTCATTTTGTATACAGGCATGCAAGTTATGTTCGAATCTTTGTCAGCGACAAAGAATGGAGGTTTATGAAGAATTCCTTCGCTCTTCTCTTTCATTCTTCGTTCCTCTGGCTCTTTCGATCAATATTTTCTTTGAAACTGTGCATATTCATGGAGTGGAAGGTTTGGTTGCTATGGTGGAGCTGGTTCGGAGCAACAATGGTGGACTGAGGTGTTCTCTGCAACTTTTCTTCCGGGCGGTGAGAAGCAAAGAACAAGCGGAAAGCTTGATTAGAAAATTTTTCAAATTTTTGAGTTTGAGTTGGGCGCATTTTCATGTCCCTGACGTCCCTCACCTCAAAGGGACGTGAGGGACATCAAATTCCATGGTGAGCAAGGCGATGACACGTGGCAGAGATCCGACGGTTGAGGCTTTGAGCTCCCGCAAGCACCTCGGTCTTTGAACCGGTGATCCGGAGGTCGTATGAGGGTCGGAGGTCTTATGGGGGCTGGTGGCATTTTTCCATGTGTGATGTCCCTGACCTTAACGGACGTGAGGGACACAAAATCCCGCCAGGCTCGTGGAGCTGACACGTGTCCTCCCAAAATTTGACTAACGCCCGAACTCACTCCAAGGAACAACTTGAAACAACGATAACTTGAGCTCTCGATGGACTTTTTAATCAAATTTTATATGATCCTGATTGAAAATGACCTTTTGAATCCAATGGTGGGGGTCTCAAGTCTTTATTCCTCCATTTGATCCCTGAAAAAGCGGATTTTTGATTTGGTACTCCACTGTGCATGAGAAAAACTACTTGCAGACCCAATGCGCCAAAGTGTTGTGAAAAAACTAATTTCACCATCTTGTAGGGATTGGAATTCCCTTTCCGAAGATGTTTTGTTTTTCTCCTAACTCCATCCGGAGCTCACGAAATCACCTTGAAGCTCGGTGATTGTTTTGACATGTGCACTGCCTAGGCTTGTGAACCGTGTTTTTGATCAAATTGCTCCAAACTCTCCAAATCTTCCCGAATCTTCCAAAATCACTTCCATGATGTTTCTAGGCCTTTAATTCACCTCCATGTTGGATTTGGCTCCTTCATTCGCTTCGAGGATGTTGTTCCTAGTCCTCGGAAGGCCAGTGATAGCCCTTCCCAACCCTGCCTAGAGATTGCATTTTCAAGAACTCCTAAAATCACCTAGGGGGTTGAATTGACTTTCCTAATTCACCTAGGGGTTGTGTTAACATCAACTGGGAGGTCATTGGAACTGATTGGGTAGACCTGGGGTGCCTCAAAATGATAAAACGTGAAAATTTTGGTACAGGGGTATCATTGTCATGCTTAGAAATTGTCAATTTCCCTGTTGCACATTTGCACGAAAAGAATTAACCTTAGAAGGCCTACCTCTTAGCCCTCGGACATTCCATGTGATCAACTTCATTGGGGTTTTTGTTCAAAACTTGTAGCCAAATCCCCTACTTCACCAGTTACAATTAATTATTGCCCTGCTTTTGCAAACGAAGTTGATTGGACTTTCTTCTTGCTTTCAAAGTAGAGTCCACTCGCAACTTTTTTTGTTTTTCTTGTTGAACTCTTGTGGGGTCTCTCTCGAAAGGGCTCCACATGAGGTGGTATCTCCGCAAATGAGGGCAATAAAGGTACACCATGATTTTGGTTGTGTACCACCAAAGCGTTCGATACTGATTGAGGAAGAGGATTCTCTTCTTTGTGGGGCATAACATCTTGAGTTTCCGAAACTTGGGTTTCCTGCTCCTCCATATCTGTCTCTGTTTCTTCTAATTGAAGAGTTGCAAATCTATTTGTGTTGTGCTGTTGGGTTTTTCCTGTGTTTTTTTCTTTAACTGTCTTTCTTTTTGGTGGGACAATAAAGTCATTCGGGCTATGTTGTTCCTGATTTTGCTCCTTCATCTATTGGGGCAATCTTTGACGAGATGACCATATTCATGACAGAATCTACATCTAAATGGAATGTTCTCATAATCAATCTGTTGTTCCCATTTATCTTCTCCAACTTCCAACATTATTTTTGCAGGCAAAGGTTGATTCATGTCCATGTATACACACATCCGAGCATAAACCATTTGCTCCATTTTTATTGAAGAATCAGCTGCTCTGATATATTTGCCTATGGAATTTCCAATATCCTGGAAAATGACTGGATTCCAAAATTCTGCTGGTAATCCAAAAGGCGAATCCAAACAGGAACAACAGAAGGAAGTTCCTCTTCA
Source organism: Taxus wallichiana var. yunnanensis (assembly GCA_018340775.1). NCBI lineage: Eukaryota > Viridiplantae > Streptophyta > Pinopsida > Cupressales > Taxaceae > Taxus > Taxus wallichiana. The sequence goes on along the minus strand of CM031244.1, from coordinate 562,532,553 downwards.
GCTTTGAAAAGAGGTTGCCATGGTTTCATAAACAAGCCCGCTCGCCCAAAAAACCATGGTCCCCCTTGAAAGATATATTCCTTTTCAGCGTAATTAGCAAAAACAACCAGGAAATAACTGTTGGGATAGACAGAGACAGTATACTCACCTGAAATATTCCACGTTTTCCAGGCCCACTCCTTAAAAGCATACAGAGATGGTTTGAATCCCAGAAAATGAACTATAAGGGCACGATCCTCTAGTTCCCGAATATTGGCTTGAACGTCTGATGCTGCAATTTTTATCACCGGTGTACCATCCGCAACTTTCATACAACCTGCGGGAGTTTTCCTGGGATCTTCTTTAACTAATCGAGTTGGTCGTCTTGCACTAGGGTTGGAGGAAAAAAATTGGTCACGAGGGCCTCGAATAGCATCTCGAAAGGACATGCGTGAGGGTTCTCCTTTTTCAAAAGTGCGAGGCATAGAGGGTTCCATCCCAATGACGTCTGATCCTTCTGCCCCGAAGGGCCCACCCAAAAGTTTCAAAGCCACCAACTATATACACGAGGAGATCACGACAGGGAAGAATGGAAACGAAAGACAAAAGGAAATGCTACAGATTGACGGGACGAAACATGAGTGCAGACAGCCCAATCCCAACCCCTAGGGATCAAGATTTGGGGGGAAGACAATGACATGGGAATTAAATATCCCAACGATGGCTAAGAGACAGAAACAGGAAATCGCAGGAGACTTCAGCAATGAATACTTTTGCCTTGTGTATTAACAATTAAGTGATTAACATATTCATCCAAATATTGTACATCACTGCAGGTTGATTGTTTTCTATGATTTCCATGGAGGTATTATTCAAGGTTGGCTGTGCCATTTTGGGTGAACTTTGGTGTTGCGTAGGCAAGAAGTATATGTGCGAAACTATCAAGAGTTTGCTACCACAGTTTGGGTAGAAGTTGTCATATGTGACAGACATTATGTCTCTGTCTAGTTTCCAATCAATCTACAATTGCCTTGAAAGGGTTGGGTGCAAATGCATTAATACATTGCAAAGACATATGTTATCCATGACAAATTTTGGTCATAACAGTAGGGTCACAAGGTTAAGGCACAAGCTAAGGCAGCGCTGGAAGTTGGTGCAAAATCTGGTGGTAGAAAATATGGGTTTGAGCCAAAATTTTGTTAATAATACGCTAGACTGCAGCAATGGGAATTTGCACGGAAATTGAATTTTGGCACAGATATGTTGTTGAGGTTGGTGTAGGTGGCACACAAGGTTGCATGGAGGTGGATGAAGAATAGTATGAAATGGCACGAAATGCACCCAAATGTTCTATTTTCTGGGCATGTGCCGGAAATGGCAGTGCCATTTCCATACCATTTCAGGCATGTACCCAGGCATTTCTGGCAGCATAAGTCTTTAAAACAGAATAAATAAATAAAACTTAAAAACCCAAAACTTGTATAGCAATATGCTTTTGAAGGACAATATGGCTCAGTGATGCCCTTGGGAGTCTGGGACCTTGAAGCTTCCATATGTTTTCACGCACACATCTATACCTGCAAATCGATAATAAACCAAAAAACAAAAGCAATGCAGACTTTGAAAATAGATCTAGAACTACCCTACACATCAGGTGAAGCTTTATGGGTTTTTATTCCTTAAATGAAACTAACTCTACACTAAAACTATGAAGCCTCCACCTCCATAGCAAGCTTTAGCTTGAGGGTCCATGGAGGCTTTGTTGGAGTTTTAAGGGAGGGACAAGGCATGGACAAGCCTTTCCCCCCCCTCTCCCTCTCCTCCTAACCTTGCTCATGTTGCAAATGAGCCTCCAAATCTTAAGTTGACCTTTATGAGGCATCCTTATGGATTAGGGAAACTTTTAGGGTTGCTCAATCCAACGGTTGTGATAGAACCTAATCTAAAGGTGAAGATTGTTTGCTTTACTTTTGGAGGGAAAAGTCTTTTCAAACTTAAGTTACTTTTTAAGGTGTTTTTAAGTTGACTTAAACTTTATTTGGAAGTGCACCTTATGTTTTCATATTGAGTTACTTTTCTAAATGGGGGTGTCACTTAAGTGACCCCCTTGGTGTAACTTTATGACTTCAATTTTTTTGTATGCAACATTTGAATGTGTTGACCTTTCATGAATACTATTTTTTCAAGTGTTTTATCTTTTATAGACTACAAATAAGTATTATACTTTTTTAATATATATTTATATGTTTTATGATAAATTGTACAGATGTTTCCATGTCATTTCATACCCAAGGGCTTTTGGAAAATCCGTGTTTCTGCATTTTGGACCCATTTCCGCTTCCATTTCCTGGCAACTTAGCATACCTTCAAAAATTCCTACAAAAAAATGGGAACAATTGACAATTCAAGCCCTAGGACCTACATACATATCCTCGTTGCTATGGAATCATTATTCAATCATACCATTTTGTAGTAACATTGTAAATTGCTTTATGGCAAAGCATATAACATCGGTAAAAAGTAGAAAAATAAATTCAAACATTCAATCTATCAGATAATATGTTTTTCATGACAAACTATAAGAAAAAATACATCTGCTGATTGTTAATTTTTTAATAGATGCATTTTCAGAATCTGTTTTTGAGAGACTAGCAGGATACACCCCATTCAGAGCTTCGATTCAAGACAGAATTAAACCATAAGACCTCCATTTCGGGCCATAAAAACCTTTTCCACATAATTGAGTCAATAAAGATAGTAAATCCTGCCAAATGTTAAAGAAGAAAAGATAATCAGCAAAATTCACCATTTCAAATAGAGTTCCATAATTGTTGAAACTAAATAAGTGCATCTTCTACCGTGCTACCAAAAACAAACTTGTTTCTACAACAACCCACAAATTGGTCTTATGCAACGAATTACAAACTTTAAAAGGACAATATATTACACTGAAAAATGGAAAGAGATGTTCCTCCAGAAAGAGTCAACCTATGCTCAAAAGAGATGTCACTGCACAGCATCGTATTGTGCCCCATAATGTAATTTGTTTAGTCTGTCACAATTTTAAAAGGGAGTAAGAACAAGATTTACATTTTGTAAAGTTTGTAAGCTGTAAAATAATTACAATATCATTTCCTAATTAGTGTAAACCTAACATCCCTGCAAACAAGGATAGCTTAAACACAAAATTTCTATATTAGCTTTAGGAAGATCAGCGCTCTAGCATAGAAACTATACGGAAACAAAAGTAAATACTGTCAGTTATTACTACCCAAGCTAATGCACAATTCTTAATGATTCCAAACCTTTATGTAAAATGACAAGCTTTAAAATAGCTTTGATGCATGAAACAAGCAAGGTTAGGGTTCCCAATGTTGGTGAAACAAGGTTAATGGCCATATTCGCAAGCGGGTGATGCATCATATTTATAACCAATTAGCTTAAATATGGAATTCTATATTTTGCAGCACAGCCTCCAAGTAATAACTGACATACACATCCTGGTGAAAAATTTTGATAGCTAAACAAGTATTATCTTAGACTAATCCCCATTAAATAATATAGAACTATTATAGTTCAAATTCTCGTTCGAAGGATAGTGTTCCTCACAAAGAACGCTGAATTCCTATAGAAAACTGATGAAGTCAGGGTAGAGGGTCCAATGAATGATGGTCTTACCCTTGCGGCAAGGTGAAAAGTGATAACAATCACATAATACAAATGGAAAATTCTTGAATTTTTATTGTTTTTAAATTTGTAAACTTAGACAGTTTTCCTTTGAAAGCATACAAAAGAGCTTGAAATGAACTAAAACTAATGAACATATACTGGAGTGGGTCTTAGATGATTTTCCAGGCTGAAGGCACCAAACTAAAGCAACATGAACGCAACCCAATCACCAAGAAAGCAAGCAAGGAAACACTAATTTCTGGTTCAGGATTTTTGTCGAATAGTTAGCCTTATTTTCGGGCATTAAAGTCTCTTGTAAATCAATTGTTGTTTTGTATTTGAAGGTGGATGCATCAATAAGACAAAACCTAGGTAGCCGGTACGGCCCCTAAGGGCTGCAAGTTCGGGTCGGTTCGGGCGTGGAGTGCGGGTAGGGTTCTCTCCTGCGGGGCCGGGTGCACACCGGCACGTCGTGGGACGTGCCCCGGCCGCACTCGGCCTGCAGGAGAACCTGCCTGCACCCGCGCCGAACCCGTCGATTTTTGACATGTTTTTTAATTTTTTTTTTTTTTGGTCAAAAAAGGTCAAACCGACTTTATAAACATTAAAATATTCTTTTCAACCCTAATTTGTGCGCCCAAACTCTATAACAACAACAACAAGTCATTTACCTCACATTTGCATTCTTGCCTCTTATTTGCATATTTGACTCTCACCTTCAATTTTTCCACTATTTTCAATTGCTTAGGGTTGATTTCAAGTGCCATATAGTTGAAGGAGCTTGCAACAAGTGACAAGGAGTTCAAGGAGCTTGCATTATTGGTGTTGGGTGTATTGAGGTAAGTATTTTGTGATTTTTTTAGAGTGTTTTAGTTTGTTAGTTGTATTTAATATTTTATTATTTTTTAGTTGTTTTTTTGGTTTGTTTTTTGTTATTGTTTTAACTTTTAAGCTTCATTTTTCTACATTTGATTTCATTTAAATTTAAATTTTAAACTTCCAACATTTTCTCAAGACTAAATTTGTTTTCATTTTTTTAAATGCATTGTGCAGTTAAAAACTTAAAATGGCTGCGAGTTCTAGTTCTGTGGGTCAAAGTAGTAAAGGTCTCCTTAACAAAAGTGATCCATCCTCCCCCCTTTGGAGCTATGTCAAACAACTAGAACAATTACCAGGTGGAGGGGGTTTTGTTTGGGTTTGCTCACAATGTAATATGCAATTTAAGAGCTCCTACAGTCGGGTGAAAGCCCATTTGTGTGGGGCTATTGGCCACGGAATTAGAACATGTGGAGGGTTGGATGGAAAGGGGTTGCCACGTGCAAAGACCCTTGCATACATCAAAGAGCAAGAGGAAGCAGATGCAACAATGGCATTAAAATCCAATCATCCTATGGCAAGAAAAGGAAGATCACATACCATTAGCAAGCCACCTGTTTCTCCTTCTGTTGATGTTGTGGCCCCAGATCACCCATTTTTGTCTACACCTATTGCATTTGGAGGGGAAGAGGATTCACCTCTTTCTCGCAAAAGAACAAAAGATGTAGGCCCATTGGAAAGGGCATTCTAGAATGAAAGCAGGGACATAGCTAACCAAAGTGTTGGACGCTTTATTTATGCATGTGGTGTCCCATTTAATGTTGTTAGATCACCATACTGGCAAGATATGGTGAGATGTATTAATGAAGCCCCTAAAGGGTACATTAGCCCAGGGTATGAAAAGGTGCGCACCACCTTATTGTCAAAAGAAAGAAAAAAGTTGAAGACTCATTGTTACCCATCAAGAATCAATGGCTCAAAACAGAGTGTCCATCGTTTCTGACGGATGGAAAGATACAACAAATAGGCCATTGATCAATGTGGTTGCCGTGTGTCCTAAAGGGGCAATGTTTCTCAGGGCTATTGATTGTGAGGGGCAAGTGAAGGATGCCCAATTCATTGCCAACATCCTCATAGAATCTATTGAGGCGGTGGGGCCTCAAAATGTTGTCCAAGTTGTAACGGACAATGCAAAAAATTGTAGAGCTGCAGGGTTGTTGGTTGAGGCACGGTATGGACACATATTCTGGACACCTTGTGCGGTTCATTCCCTCAACTTAATGTTACAAAAATTGGGCACAAAAATTGCTTGGATCAAACAAGTATATGAGGAGGCAAGTGAGATTCAAATGTTTGTCAGCAACCACCACATGTCCCAAGCCATCTTTCGTAAATTCTCAACATTGCAGCTATTGAAGGTAGCCCGTAACATTCTTTTTTATTTTTAAAAATAATTATTAGTTTTTAAAATTCATTAAATTAATTTTATAAGTTTGTAATTTGTAGAATTTTGAATGTTTTAAATTTACTTGTCTTAATTTTATTTCTTTTGATTTCTTATTAGGTTGCTGAGACTCGATTTGCCTCTCACACGCTCGTCTTGAGACGGCTTGTGAAGGTGCGAGAGGCATTGAGTGGCATGGTTATCGGTGACCTTTGGAGTATCGTGGAGGCAAGCAAACAAGCAGTGAGAGGGCTAGAAATGTGAAATTGTTGATCCTGGATGAAAGATGGTGGGATGGTGCACTCACATCTCATTGAAAGGTGGGACAAAATGACTACTCCATTGCATCTTCTTGCTTTTGCCTCGACTCCAAAATACTATAGCGCAGAGATCCTTTCTTTGCCCAGGAGGGTCCCACCATATAGGGATGTTGAAGTTAGTGAGGGGTATAAGGCGGCATTTTCTAGAATCTTCCCAGATCCAGAAGTAGAAGACATGGTTAGAGGCGAGTTTGTGAATTTCATATCCTCCAGGGATCACTCCATTAGCGCTCTTCGTGACAAATACAGGATGGATGCTTATTCGTGGTGGTACCTCCATGGACAAGCATACCCCTACCTCATGCCACTTGCAATAAAAGTTTTATCACAAGTAAGATTTTAATTTTTTTAATTTCTTAACTCTTTCTTTTTTACTTTTATATTTATAAGTTTAAAATTTTAATTTTGCATTGACTTTGCGGCTTGCCTCAATAGGTTGCGAGTTCTTCTTCAGCTGAGAGGAATTGGGGTACATATTCATTTATCCACTCGGTTAACCGCAACAAGTTGGGAGCAAAAAAGGCAGAGGATTTGGTCTTTGTGCATTCTAACTTGCGCCTTCTATCACATAAGAAGGATGAGTACAGGAAAGGGCCAACAAAGTGTTGGGATATAGACCCAGAGACTCCAAACTTGGATGTTCCTATTGCCTGACTTTCATTGCTAGACCCGGACCTAGATAGTACTGCGTGAGCTGCAAAGTGGGGCTAGCGGGAGCGGCATTGCTGATAGTTCTGGTTGTACTCCTGGTGCTTGTGGTTCTAATGAACCACATGATGGTAGTGATGCTCTCGTTGAAGACATTGGAGAAGATGCAGAGCCATTAGACTATTACTAATTAGAATGTTGATGTATCTTCATTTTTGTGTTTACAATGTCAGATAATGATAATACATTGTAACATTTTGATTTGAACAATGTACTGGTTATAAGTTCGAACAATGAATTATCAATATGTTTTAACTTTTGTCGCTATTTCACCTATGTATATTTCAGATTTGTTTAATCTATGCATGTGTAAGGCTGGAATTTTGCTTATCTTGTTACTTTTCAAAATATTTTTAATATTTTATATGTATATTATCTTTGCCGTACCCAAGTGCCGTGCCCGGGCCCCCTAAAATTGCCGTACCAACGTACCGGATCCCCGTACATTCTGCACCGAACCGCATTCCCGGCTACCTAGGACAAAAACAGCCGAGTTAAAGGCATTCTTTGCTTCCCCGAATCCATGTCAAACTACATTACCTTCACAAAGTGCAAATGCACTCTGTCTTGGCTCTTATGGATGATGCATCTCGAGAGAATTCGAGTCTTGTAGCCTAGAGTTGGAAAATGATCTTCATGCCTGTAACTACTGCCCATATCTTTGGCTTTCTCCGCAACACTCCCACAGCTTCCAACTTGCATGCCTTGATCCCAAAAATGGTTTTGTGAAGGGAAATTGAGGGATTTTCTCACTTATTTGATATGCTCTTTGATTTTTTGAATTGGCTTATGATCTTGGGCTCATGACAGTCCCTTCAAACTCTCCAACAATTCCTTCGAAGGACCCTACAGCCTTGTCCTTTACACAGTTCCAAAAATGCCTTCTTGGCAAAGGAAATATGTCTTTTTGTTTACTAGTGTACTTGTGTTTGTTGTCTACTCCAGCTTTTCCAGATCTTCCCACATTTTTTTCCCTTCTCCTTTAGTTTTTCAACCATCCCCACTTTCCCTGGGACATGTGGCATATTTTCCAAGATGTTATGTCCCCAAAAACAGCCTCCACATGTTCACAAATGGCTCATTCCCAAGAGAAACGGGTTTTTCATTGTCCCGAGTTTGTTTGTGATTCCTCCTGGTCTCTGGCCACGTTTTTAGGAAACAAACCTCTTCTTGGATATGTTAGTGAAGTCTTTAATGTTTCTCTCGGTGCCAAAATGTCCCCTCATTTTTATCATAATGCCCTCTCCCAAGCTGAATTTCAGTCCTCAATATCCCTTGAACAGAAAAAGCCCATCCATAATATGATGATGGATTCCAAAATGGTTCGAAAAACCTAGATGTATTCAAGTCATAATTTTTCCAACACAAGAAAGTTCACTCCATTATGCCTATGCAACCATTTTGAAGACAAATTGGTTGAATCTTGAATAGTTAGACAGAGTGTTCTTGAGATGCGGTTATTGATTCATCATTCACCAATGGTATGAGAGAACTACAAGGATTCCACTCTCCTATCTCCGGGTGGCTCAGGTTCCCAAACCACAACTTGGTCATGCTTGACCAGTCATGCCTTTTCCAAAACATTCATGGTTAAATTTCTTCTTCTTGTTAAGCGGAGTTACAACAAAGTGAACAAGCTGTTGTGGACACATGTTCGAAGGGCTTAATGGGTAACATGGAATCCTCAACAATTTTCTCATCCTCCACAAGAATTCACTAAATCCACTTCGTCATTTCAAGCCTTTCCTTGTTCAAGTTTTTTGGTAACTCGCCAAATAGGTTTGGCTATGCAAGGCTTGAAAAATCACATATTGAAATTACTTGTGAAATTAAAAATAGGTTAATATTGGTTCTCACAATTGATGCTAGAACTATGTGATTGATTGTTTCCTCATGGTAGCCTAGTATTAACAACATGGCTTAAGGCCATGGCCGGAAGCCTTTTGCTCAAAGCCTCCTCAAGCAATCCCCCTCCTCGAGCGTGACTTCGACCGAAGGAAGATACGTGTTAAGCACATGCTTATACTGAGAGGGGGTGGGGGGTGAATCAGTATAAGATAAGCTTTTACTTATTAAAACTCGTATACGGTCTAATGCCAAATTTACGTGGAAAATCCTCTATCGGGAAAAACCACAAAATAAGATTGCTTGGATCTACCATCCAAATCCAGCCCAAAATTCAATGTTTTACAAATATTCGTAGGCGTCGACCTCACGGAGACACCAATCCCCCAAGCCAAGCACCAACTAAGCCAATTCGTGAGCACCAACCCACGGAGACACAATCCCAGATTGTGAGGCACCGACCGCAACAAAATAAACTTCCACCTTCTGTAGTTGCTTCTTCAACTAGATGATGGCTATTTCGCTTCTCTTCTTCTTCTCTCAATGATATCCGTCCATAAAAATCTGTCCTTCGTAAAAATCTGCTCTTCACTCACACTTCTTATTCTTTAGTGATGTATCAAATTCATTTCTCTTGCTTGCCTTTCTTCATCCTCTCATCTATCTTTTATAGCCCCTTGATACCTCTTCACGGAGGGATATGACTTTTCAATGGACACATCTTTTTAAAAAGAGGTGACCCTTCATTTTTAAAATCCTTGGGTGCCAAAATGAATTCTTTTTAACTTGGACGACTTGTCCCAAACATGAGCGCCAAAATGGGGGGCCTAAAAAATATTTCTCTTGGGCCTTCTAATTAAATGTTGTCCCTTAAATAAATAGCTGCCCTTTAATAGATAAATCACTGCTCTACAATGTGATTGTTGTACATTATATTCACAGTTATATTAAATCTGATCACTGATCACTATATATTAAATTTGATCACTGTAATTGCTGTACATTCTCCTTTTACATTCACTGTTATTGTATTAAATATGATCGCTGTGCATTCTCCTTTTAATGACCATTACATTCACTCTTATTATATTAGATCTGATCGTTGTGCATTCTCTTTTGACATCAATGACTCCTATTCCGTGCATTCTCTTGTGACATCAGCAACCCCTTTGACATCTTTAACAATATTTCCAACAGAACAAACCTAGATGATGTCGGAAGGGTATATTCTAGGCAAGTCAATCCAAAGATGGTTCCCTGCATAGTTACCTGAGATGGGGGGACGGGGGATGGGGTTTCGGGACGGCAAAAAATTTCTAAATTTTGGGGACGGTGGGGGACAGCTAATTAAAAAATATTTAAATATTTAAAATATAAAGATATAGTGACTAAATTATATAAATAAGCTGAAATAAAACCATTTGAGATTTAAATAAGGTGGAACTTGAACTCATAAACATCAAATACATTCCTTAATACTATAATATCAATATGTTAATGTCATAAATTGAAAATTCATAATACATATTTGAATTTTGAATTTGAGACAAGCTGAAATTTCAAATATATTATAAAATATAAAAGTAAAACCATTCTAAATTACGATTGATCAAGTGACAATAGTTGATATTCATATCATTAATCTCATAGCCAAATACACCAACAATTGTCTATTGTCAATATTACAAAAAAAGAGGACAACTACAAGTATCAACCTAAAAATCATAATCAACATCTGAAGTAATATCCATGAACTCCTCGTTGGTACTAGCATCCTCGTCCTCAAAGGTAAGCCCAATCAATCCTCGTTGCACAGTATTGTCCTCTTCAACCTGCCTTGGCTCCTCGGGATCTACATCCCACCGTAATGCTGGGGTCTGTTTGTACTCAGGTGTCTTGCGATCCATAAGACGCAAAGCATTGTGTACAACTACAAGCTTCTCCGCTCTCGCAGAGGTAAGCCTATTTCTCTTAACAGAGTGTATCTAAACATATGTAGACCGGTTCCTCTCAGAGGCAAAGGAGCTAGAAATCTAGGAAAGGACGTGAATGGCAAGTTGTCGCAACAATCCTAGAAGCCCATACAGTCGCCACCAACTCACTGGCTTCTCTTGTCTTTATTGTTACCATGTCTGCGCCTTTCTTTGATGTTTTGTACCCATCAAGTTTAGTGAAGTCAAGCCATTCCATTTCGATCGTGAAGCCTCCCTGTGGAGAACATTTTTTTTAAAGGCCCTTCTCCACCTCATCGTCACCCAATGGGATAACTCTACCCGGCCTCTCCACATACCATTTGGGATTCAGTGCATACGCAGCCATATGAAGAGGAGTGTTCAACTTCTCCCATCTCTGTTGAATAATGGGTTGTATATGTTCATTATAGAACTCCAAAGTGGGGTCCCTCACCCAAATAGTTGCCTTCATTTGCCCAAGCATGTTGTCAATGCACTCGTAGATCTCACCAAGATTGGGGCTATTAGAATCCCCATATTTGATGACACTAAAAACTAGAGCTATGATTGATATGATGTATTTCATATCAACCCAAAATGTTTCCCGCAACACCACTTCCTTCACTCTTTTCCCTTGATCTGTCTTGGACTCACGCCACCTAGTCCAATCCTGTGTCATAATCATAATTTGCAGGGGCTCCTGCAACTCAAACATCCTCTCCAACAAAATAAAATAAGATGCAAAGCGGGTGTCAACTGGTTTCAAAAATTCCTTCTTCGAAAAAGTGCCAATGATGTGTGGTGATTACATATGAACTTTTGCACATCCCTGGCCTCAGTCACTATCTAGTTAACCCACTGAATCTTCCCTATGTCTTTTAGTGCATTGTTCATGGCATGCACACAACATGGAGTCCAATAAATATGCCTATATTCCCGCTCCACTAGCTTGTCTGCTACTCTGCACACATAAGCTGCATCTGTGACAACCTGTACAATGTTTGAAGGTCCAACCTCCTCAATGGCATTCTTCAAAATCTGATACTGAAACTCAGCATCTTTTCGCTTCCCAAAACAATCAATTGCTCTCAAGAAGTACGGTCCATCTTTGCAAGAGACAATGATATTGATGAGAGGACGGTGTCTAATATCCGTCCACCCATCCATGATAATGCTACATCCATGTGACACCCATGTCACCTTCATCTCTTCCATCAACAAATTAACCTTGGAATAGTTTCTATCCAAGATTGTCGTCCTCAGTTTTGTGTCTCCAGGAGGCACATAACTTGTACCTACTTTTGCAACCTTAGCCATAGCCTCCTTGTAATAAGGAGAGCGAGCAACATTAAATGGAATCCCAGCAACATAGAAAAATTTCCCAATAGCATCATCTACCTCTTCCCTTGCCTTTGAATCAAACATGTCAACAACTGAATTTGGGGCTGCCCCCACGGCCTTTCTCTTCCCTCTGCTTTCCACTTCTGACACTCCAAAACTAGAACCAGCCAGAGTATTACTATGTTTGCCAGCCAGAGTAGAACCACGAACTTCTGGCACATTGTCTGTAGTATTTCCATTGAAGATTCTCACCATCTCAGCTCTTTGCTCTAGTGAAAGGCCCTTACAAGTGCCAACCCCCTTCTGTAAGGTGCAACAAGTGTGCATTGGTCCTAGTGATACTGCCATGCCAAGTCAGTGGACATATGTTGCACTTCCATACTTTGCTCCCCCCTCGAGACTTGGAGGCGGGGTTATCAATTATTTGGGCAAATTGTTGCAATGGCTTCTTCTTATCAAATGGTCCAATGGCAAATTTGGACAACATTTGAGAGGGGCAATTGGTAGCACTACCAACTGAACTACCAATTGCCGCTGCCACTACATTTTGTGTCCCTTCTCCACTCTCCCCCATTGTGGCATCACCAACTCTTCCACGGCCACCTATCTCAACTTCATGTTCAACCCTCTCCTGCTCTGATTCATACTCATACTCAGAAGAAGAACTCATGGTGATGATTGCTGCAATGAATTAAAAACAATCATAACTATATGATTGATTGATGAATTAATTTTTAAAAAATGTAACCAATATGCATTTTTTAAATCCTACAAACTATATGCGACGTGCGTGATTATATTGTGAATGTAGATGCAAATGCTAAAAAACAGCCCCTAAAAAATGCAAATATAATATAAATTTTAAACTAGAAATAAAATGTAATTAAAAAAAATGTAAACATTTAAATTTTACAACCAAACCCTATGCAAGATGCATTTTTTTAAATCCCACAAACTATATGCATGATGGCATTATGAATGTAGATGCAAATGCTAAAAAACAACCCCTAAAAAATGCAAATATAATATAAATTTTAAAATAGAAATAAAAATGTAATTTAAAAAAAAAATGTAACCATTTACAACCAAACCCTATGCAATATGCATTTTTTTAAATCCTACAAACTATATGCATGATTACATTGTGAATGTAGATGCAAATGCTAAAAAACATCCCCTAAAAAATGCAAATATAATATAAATTTTAAAATAAAAATAAAAATGTAATTTAAAAAAAAATGTAACCATTTACAACCAAACCCTATGCAATATGCATTTTTTAAATCCTACAAACTACATGCATGATTACATTGTGAATGTAGATGCAAATGCTAAAAAACAGCCCCTAAAAAATGCAAATATAAATTATAATCTAAATTTAAAAAAAAAAACTTTTACGGGTATTGTAAGCAAATAAATTATAAATATAAATACCTCTTGCTTGCTCTTGTTTTTGCTCTTGCTCTTGCTCTTGCTCTTGCTTGGTGTGAATATGAAATGAGCCCATAATGTAAATTTATAACATAAAATTGCACTTTTAGGGTTAGGGTTAGGTTAGTAATGTTGTTTTTATATTATAAGTGATTTACAATTTAAAAAAATAGTTTAGAGTGTTGTTTTTATGTTTTTTTGTTGAAAAAAGCGGCAGACCACATGGGGGACGTCTGGACGTCCCCCCCACGTTTCCCACGCCCCCTACATTTCCCCATCACGAAGCGTTTCCCAAAGATCTTCGGACGTCCCCAAAAGCGTTTCCCGGCAAGCATACATAGTGGGAAAGCGTTTCCCCATGTCCCCAGGGCGTCTCGGACATGTCAAAAGGGGGGACACGTCCCTGCGTAACTATGGTTCCCTATAAGTTTTCTTTCCTCTCGACTATGGAGACCTAAATATCCGGGCTCTTGACTCAGCAACCGAGCCCTTTGCATTTGCTACCATCCCTACTCTCAACCGGATCGATGCAAATGGGGTCAAAGCTCTTCAAGTGCATCTCCCCCTATCATTGTAAACAATTCCCTAGTTGAGGACATGTGTGCTCGAAAAACAACCCCTTGATGAAGCAAATCAAAATGCTCTTCCTTTGGTCCCAAACAAATTTGCGGGCAGGTCTGAAATATAATTTTATGAGGTTAGTTGATAATCCCACCTTTAAGGAAAATGAGTGGCCCTCTTTATTGCCTCTTAGTGGCATTGATGATGCCTCAAATAAGTCAAGCGAAAGCAAAGTTTGATTAGTCAATGCCAACTAAGGAGTTGCGGTTTGAGTCTGTTGTTTCAAATAATGATCGGCTATCTGAGACTATGACCCAAATCCTGAAAAAGGCTCTCTTTGAAGCAGGATTTGGTTTCAGTGATGCAACTAGTTCTCCTCGGCTAGTGCAAATTGGGGGCCTAAAGTACCTCCTTCCCCTTCATTTTGCCCCGATCTAGAGCGAACAAGAATACTTCAACTTCTTGCTCGCCTTGATAATAAGGAATACTTTCAGAGTCGTATGCTTCGGAATCACGGGAGTGATTTCGTATTTCCTATAAAAGATACCATATGAAGAGGCTTTGATTGTTGGTGTGTTACGAATTTGGGAAGCTAAAGGTATTTTGCATAATTCTTATTGGTGTCCCGGTTTGAAGCATGTGTACCTATTGTTTAATTTAGGCTTCGTGACGGGATTCTCCATCCTCCTTCAGGCAGATTACTACTGACAGATCACCTCCTTCTTTGTTGTGCTCCCCCATGAGAGGGGCACCAAGAGGGGACTTGATCCTAGTGTTGTACCCAGCACCGAGATCTGTCGGGACCGGGGAGCTACCTCCCGGTTCGGAGGCATCCGGACTAGTACTTGACTAGGGCCCCCCACTCACAGACGACAGTCTACCAGGCTCACTCAAAGAGCTCAACCTACCCCTAGACATAGACACACCAAACCCATTTTAGTTTCAGATACCGAGTCCTTGACATATTACTAGCTATTTCCAATCGGCCTTGGATGTTAGATGAGAGGCTTGCTGTTGAGGTTCCCCCTCCACCTCCTCCCCCTCTTTTGTATTCTTTTTCTTCTCTTCGCATTCTCTCAAATTTGCATGATGGCACGGGATTCTTCTTCTTTCTTTCCTCTCCCTCGTTTCTATTCTTCTCTTCTTGTTCTCGGAGACCCTTTGTGTTTCCCGTTGGATCAACTTGGCATTGTATTATGCAGTACCATTGACCTACTTTTTGGTCATTTGTTGGACATTTAATATATTTATCTTATCTTATCTGGTCATGCTCTAATCTGCCTCGAATCACAACACATACATTCATCATTGCTAAAACTTTCTCAATAGATATGAGAACAACAAAGGGGTATCCAAACATTTGTAAAGCGATTTGAAATTTCAGCAATCCATAGTAGATGTTTGAAAGATTTCTAAAGAGAGTTGCAAAGAAAAGAAACTACATCAACATTGCAGGCCACTATATATGACCCAAGATCAGGATAACAATAGCTGCCTAAAACGTCAATATAGTATCTTTTCTATGCAACTTTTTCAGAAATCGTTTAATCATATATAACACATCAGAGGAGACCTATGTTGCCAGGATATGGGTACAGGTTTGGGTACGATATGCAGATACATAATTTTAAAAACCCTTGGGTACGATACGGCTTGGATACGTCCATACATATATATTAAATAATATATATATAATTCATATACTCATTTTTAGTTCATAAGAAATACAAAACTTGAAAAATATAGTAGGATCAATGTTCAAAACATTCAAAAACTTAAAATTTACATTTTCTATGATATATGAATATTATATTCCTTTGTGTTTCATCCATTTCCTTTGAGATTAATTTTTGTGTTGCAATGGTGGCCATAAAGGACCTATTTAATTAGGTTGACTCTAACCTGCCAATGATAACTAAAGAGGTCAGTCCAATGGTTGGTCCTTGCATTCATATTATCCAAAAATTACCTTCTAGTCCTTGCATTCATATTATCCAAAATCACCTTCTAATCATTTTCATTTGCACCATGCATGCAACCTAGGGATTATCCCAGAAAATCATAGCTTTGAGGGTATGCAACCTGGTAACTGTGGTTTTAGGTTTCCTTTTTCCCCCTTTTTAAACTGTTTATAATTATTATTATAGACTCGGCGGATATGCCGAGACTGGGTAAGACTAGGTAGCCATATCTAGGTGTATCAGATACGCACCAAGTAAGGGCTCGTATATGGATATCCAGTTGCTTTGTTAATAACATGAGTCATAGTTAAAAACTGACTGAATCGCATATGCACAGGAAATACTAAGGAAATGAAAAGAAGTGATCAAATATTCCCGAGGGTTAGATTATAGAGTATTAAATTGTAGATCCTCTCATTGAAACAAGAGAGTTGCACCAAGCCAACTCAATAAAGGTTCATACTGCAACCTAACCTTGGGGCACGTAATGATTTTCGCATTTCATTGCTCAAAGAATGTGCAGAAAAGATCTACAATATAAACCTATCCAAATCTTAACCAAGAATCATGATGTCCAATAGAAATATTATGGACCCCAACGAAGCAGCAGCATAGAAACCAAGTTAAAAAAAAATTTAAAAACTTTTTTAACCCTTTTGCTGTCCAAACCTGCGGGTTCACCGTGGATACATCCCAAGTACGTGGAAACGTACCCAGGACGTATCCACAGCGAATCCGTACCCATACCCGCACATATCTGTGATTTTGTACCGGATACATTTCAGGCAAGGTACAGGGGGGGGTACGAACCTTGGTAACATAGCAGGAGACTTACCAACATCACTTGTGTTTCAGAATACATAATGGTGCAGCTTTATACCCACATAATCATATCATATTTTATAACAGCCATGCAACTGCCCCTGCTATGCCACAATCTCATGGTGGCCCCCATTCTGGCTTGAACAATCCCAACAGTTCCTCTATACATTCTGTTCAACCCACTAAAAATATGCAGACCTAATCAAACCATGTACCCTTTGCTAAGTCAAATCTCACCAACAGTCAAAATAGATCAAGATCTTGTCCATGCTGTCCATCACCTGGAAAGTTGTCTGGAATTTTGAAGCATACAAGCTCAGGGATCGTGGTTATTTCCCTCCCTTGCTGGCTGATTGCATTATGATGCTCACTTCTTTGGGCACCCAACAAAAGGATGAATGAGAGAATTAACCATATAAAAGGAAGAAGCTTTCATGTCCAAGATCACAATAATCTGAATTAAAATCCTCATTAGTGTGAAAGGAACCTACGAAGAAAGGCTGTCAACAACTATACTTGCAGCTAAACAAAGGATGGTGTTCCTCATTATGAAGTCTTGATTATGCGTGTCTACAAGTCCACAATTCCCAAAGGCTACGAGATTCCCATTAAAGAAACTCGCAGATCCTTTGGACCTATTGCAATTCATCAGTTCAAATGAAATCTCACTAACAAATTAGAAATCTTAAATACTTTATTTCCTACGTACATCAGTTTCTTGCTTTTGGTTCTATGTATTTCTACCGCACTGCTCTTACAGCTTGGTATTTCAGTTCTTTCATCTAGCAAGTAAGTATTTGTGCTTCATAGCTCTTACAGCCAAAAAAATAAAGCATGGTGAATGAATAGAGAGGCAGATACAAGCCCTAACACTCCATATCCAAGAAATGAGGCAAACTCAAAACAGAATGTTTTATCCTGACATTGACATCCTTTAATGACCTAAAGGGGCCAGATTTATTCAGACAACATCAATTAGCGTCAGTCATGCAGGGGTTTTATGGATCATCTAGTCAACTCAACATTTCACCCAAAATTAACAGCAGCAACACAAAATGCAGGACGCTCCAATGTCATGACATATCAAAGCTGCACCACTCTAGCTTATGCAAGAAGCAAGATGTTGCCTGTCCTTCACTAACATATGCAGGACCAAGTCACATATGACTTCAAGAATCTTGCAGATGGGAAACCAGATCACATTAAATCACTATGAATCAAACACGGAGTAATCTTTGGTGTTCTTGGGCACTGTGACTGCAGCTGCGGTGAATACTGCAGAAAATCCCTTAATTCTTGAAAAATTATGTACTTTTTTTTAAACATTTTATTTATGCTGGTGACTACATGAGAAAACATCTGAAAATGGCCTACAATGACTCTGTTCTGACCTCTGTTGCAAGAAATAAAACATGGAGGTTCCATTTCACATTTTTATGGCAGAAACCCATTTGCAAAAACAGTTTTTCCCCTTTTTTGTTTGTGTATTGAAACATTTCTCTCTATGCAGCCAATAGGGTTTATCGTTTCATGACTTGTACTGTTAAACATTTGATTTGGCATACTACCCAACAGTTTTAAGCAAAAATATTTGATTTGGCATCCTATCCAGCTGGGTACCCACGTGGCAAGGCAACACACTAAAAACATTCACATGTCTATTTCAATAAACGATGTTTTGGGGCATATGAAATATTAATTTCAATTATACTTTTACAAAAACCTTCATGATATATGAAGCACGCAAATTTTATATTTTTGAGGTATTGTTTTTAAGAGATTTTATTCATGTTTCTTTTGTTTGTTTAAATTATTATTTTTAAGATAGTTTAATTTTATCTGTATATGTATTTGTATTTGTATTTTTATATAGTAATTATTAGTTAAATCTCGCTTAATACTATAAATCATAGTTCAAAAAATCGTTATCGGCAGGCCAAATTTTGAATCAGAAATCAGGAATCGGCAATTTATCGACATTAATTGGCAACTTTATCGCTACTTTTAAACACATTTAGATTCATAAAATATAATTAAATTAAATGTAAAAACAATGTTAAATGATGCGAGAAGTGACTCTATAGAATGCCATAGGCCCATATGCATATTTTCGATTAAGTTTTGACCAAAAAAGAGAGTACAAACTACAAAGTATGCAAACAAAAATGCTCATAGAGTCATGTCACATGTGACTTTTGAAGTATCACTATCAAATATCAATAATATTCTATTTCATCAAGCACGCCTAAAATAAGTTTGTTGCACTTGCGGCTGCCTCGTGGAAGTGGAAGGTAAATATTCCTCCTCTGTAACACCAACATTGTCATCTACAAACATATCATCTGGATCATCACCAACTTCTAATGTCCCTGATGGTATTGCTTCTTCAGTCTCCCTCTCCAAAGTTGTTATCTCCTCTGTAGTAAACATAGGCTCCACATCATCAGGCTCAACAATCCAGTCATCATATGGATCAATGTCAGCCAAGTCAATTGCATCATAACTTTGTGCCCCCTCCACTTGTCTCACATGAAGACGAAGATTGTATCGCACGAAGACAAGGTCATTGAGGCATTGTGTTGTCAACCTATTGCGCTTTTCTATGTGAACAACTTTGAACATGCTCCAATTACGTTCGCATCCAGAAGCACTGCATGGCTGACACAAAATGCGGATGGCTAGCTTTTGAAGATTTGGTGTTTTTGCACCATAATCTTCCCACCACAAATCTGCAAATAAAACATTTATAAAATTGTAAGTTAACTAGGCTTGAATAAATAAAAGAATTCTAAACTTCTAGTATCTAGTTCTATGTGTAAAGAGACTAAATACAAATGGCTCAATTTGTTTTTACCTGGCTGAGAAGTGTTTCTTCTTTTCACACATATAGCCGAAGAAAAGAGCCCCCCATGCAGTCTTGTAAATCTACAGCTCGTCAACAATTGCATCTCTAATATCTTCATCAGGTACCATCCTCTCTGTGCACGTATTAATGCCATCCATAACCTCCTCATCAGCCTTAAATGATGAGGAAAATAAAAACTTTGGGTTTAGGTAGTACGTCGTTGCATGTATATGTCGATGGAGTGTCTTGTTCCATCTCCGATTGATTATGCGCCAAATGGGTTCATATTTTCACGTTGAATGTGCCCATAATATTTAGCTATGGCCTCCTTGGCCACATCCATAGTCTCATACAAATAACCCATTGGGTTTTTCTCCCCATCCACCATCTGTAGAACTCGAACCAAAAGCTCTGGCACCTAAAACAAAATAACATATAAATTTAAAATCAAAATTAAAAAATATATATATAACAAACAAATGATAAATAAACAAATATTCAAGTTTAGTTTACCTTCATGATTTCTTCCATTTGTTTTGCAAACATATCATCAAAA
Organism: Taxus wallichiana var. yunnanensis; assembly: GCA_018340775.1. NCBI lineage: Eukaryota > Viridiplantae > Streptophyta > Pinopsida > Cupressales > Taxaceae > Taxus > Taxus wallichiana. Next base: position 562,512,303 of record CM031244.1, on the reverse strand, counting down.
ACGGTCTTCATGACCCTTTCCCCTTCGGTCTTCCTGGCATAGGGAGACTCCAACCATCGCGTGCTCACAAACATCTGCTTAAGGGATGTTAATGAGGCTGCAATGTTCTGCAATGTAATGAAGTTTGTGGCAAATCGTGTGACCCCTGATCGCACAAGCTCATTTCCATTGGTGTGCTCTCTCATCAAGTTTAGCACCCAAGTGTGATTGTAGATGAACTTTGTAATATTTCTTGCGTCTTCAACCACATTTTTCACCCATGAGAGTTTTCCTATGTCCTCCAATAAGAGACCTAAACAATGGGTTGCCTGAGGGTCCAAAAGCGAGTGTAGGGTGCTAGGGTGCCTCTCCTCAAGAAGTCTCCTTGCTGCTACATATGCCGCCGCATTGTCTGTCACAACTTGGACGACATTCTCCACGCCCACCTCCTTCACCACCTCATCTAACATATCACACAAAGTGCTTGTAGTTTTCACTTGGTGGGAGGCATCAATTGATTTCAAGAAGACCAACTGCCCACTTGATGCCACTAGGAAGTTAATCAATGTGCGGTTTTTCCCATCTGTCCACCCATCAAACAAAATGGTGCATCCTTTTTTTGCCATACCTTTTTTTGCTCTTCTACAAGAGCTTTGGTATGTGTGACGGAATCCTCCAACAATGGGCCACTCAAATCATGGGGAGTAGGAGCCTTGAACCCCTTCCGACAACAGTCAATGCAGTGACCAAATTCTCCCAATATGGACTTTTTGCCACATTGAAAGGAATGTTGTTGTAGTACCAAAAGTTTGTCGCAACTATTCTTGCTTCATTGTGCATTTCTTTATTCCAAGCGGTACCTTCGAGTGAAGGTTGTGAACCAAGACTACTTCGAGGAACAAAAACATCACTGAACTACTATCAGTGGATGAGTCTCGTCCCAATGTCTGACCTCGTGAAGTTTGGGCAATAGAAGATGCCCCAATGTCAAAATCTTCCCCCACTGCCCTCCTATTTGCTAGGGCTGCAAGTGCATCAACTTTCCTCTTCTTTTCTTCTTTTTTCTCTGCATAAGCTGCAAGGAAAGCAGACAACTCTCGTTGAGCCTCAGGCGGTGCTTGATTGCACAATGCCACTTCATTCCCTAGTATCCGTGCAATGTGGAACTTAAGGCGATAAACACCTCCACTCATCTTCATGCCATAATAATTGCATACAACAGAATTGCCTTCTGCTTGTTCACAATGCTTCTAAGAGGGGTCATTTGAGTTAGGCTTACTACGAGCAGATGAACCGGATCCCGATGCCATTCTACAAAACAAAAAAAAACAATTGTCTTAGATTTACAAGCCTTAGAGAAATAAAATTGTATGACAAAATTAAGAATAATATTGTTATTGCGTGAACAAAAAATTACAACAAAGCTATATTGAAAACGTATGATTATACAAAACGAATTAAATTATAATAGTAATATACAATAATATAATAGTATACATTCGTAAAACGAATTAAAAATACAGAGTTTAACATAATTAATATATAACTAAATATATTAATATTACTGTTATAATTCATTTTACTATTATAATTAAATATATTAATTCGTTTTACTGTTATATTACTATTATAATTATAATAGTAATTTAATTATAACATTATTATAATTATAAAGGTAACCGTAATATATACTATATAGTAATTAATTATAAAGTAATTAATTCGTTTACGGTTTTACTATTATAAGTTATAACTAAATATATTAAATTATTAATATTAGGAATTTACTTTATTTTATATTTGTTTTGTATACATTTAATATATTCCTGGTATAACAGTAATATATTAAATGTATACAAAACAAAATTGAATTAATTTGTAAATACATTTAATTAAATTCATTTAAAACTTTAATATATTAAATGTAAACTATATTATTCAAAACGAATTAATATGTAAATTCGTTTTATTAAATCTATACTATTAATATTTAAAATCTTAAAAAAAATGAAAAAGAAATAGACTCTTACCTGGAGTAGGGTTAGGGCCACGAACCACCACGAAATGCACCAAAACCGCCACGAAATGCTAGGAAACCACCTCGGAATGGCACGAAATGAGTCGTAGAAGGAGAAACGAGCCACGCAAGAGAAAAAACGAGTCAGATTTGGGCATTTTTGCATATATACCTAAGTAAGTGATTTACCACGATTTTTCAAGTTATTTAGCACGGAAATCGCCGATTTATCGGCAATAAATAAATCACGATTTATGGAAAGATAAATCGTTTTGCATGTGAAAAACGATTTATCGCGATTATCGTCCGAGTAATCACGATTTTTAGAACTATGCTATAAATATTTGTTAGTACGGAGAAGAATGAGTGAGGATTTTTAGAGTTATAGAAGTAAGATAGGCAGATTTTTTTAGAGTTGTAAAAACGAAGCGATCAACTTTTATGTTACTAAGAGGCCTAATTCCATTGTGTCGTCACTTCTATTGACATAAGAATCATGATATATTAGCGTTTATATGTTATGTGGACCAAGCCAATCAAACAATGTGGGATTATTTTTTGTTTGAATGGTGAATTGTTACCCAAAACATTAGACTTCTCAGCATTTAATTTGTTTCAACAGATATCATAGCTTTAATAAGTATAAAATACTTAGATATCGTGGGAAAAGAACATAGCGTGCAATGACAATGGGCCTGAGCTTTGACAAAAAGAGACAAACACCCATACTTTATGGTGAGAAGATAGTTCATTATATATGTAATATGTATGTGTATCAAAAACTGATTCTAATTTGTTTCTTGTGCAACCTCCATCAATCTCCGTTTTCCGTTACGTTTCCATTTCCGTCATGTTTCCTGTTTCTTGTTTCTGGTAAACATAGCTTCTGACTGCTATGTCAAAGTTATGTTTCTATATAAAACATAAATTATAATAAATTTTACAAACCCTTCTAATAGACCTAAGGACTTACAAGCTTCAGCAGAGTTGTATGGCCTGCAATTCTATTCCATATAATCTTACCATTAATACAATTTAGATTTTATTAATGACACAAGTTGTCCAAACATCACAGAAACAATAAATATTACCCATCCACATACAATGGAAATGAAACGTGCCTATTTACAACAAACACATAGTAAATGAACATGGAAGTATATTTCATTTTTTTATCATTGATGAAATATGCTGCATACATAAAGTATTCTATGTGACAATGATATTATGATAGAGCCCATGAAGATGCAGGGAACAACCACACAACATTATTGGTTGATGATACATAGGAACCCTGTTGGGGCAAGTGGGTGGTTGGCAACAACCATAGGACTGCCGTAATGATTAATATAAAAATTAAATACATATTATTTCCTTACAGTGTTACACTAGTTAGGTTTATGACATAATTATGTTCCAAAAGAATATAAAAACTGCATAAGGTTAATCTTAGCTTCATTTATTTGATGACAGCTGCTAGCCTATCATTAATTTTTAAGAGTAAACTGTGAACTGACACTGACTTCAAAATAAGAATTCAATGCATTGACCTTCACAAATGACAAGCTAAATCCAAAAGATAACATAGCTTTTGCGGATCTCCTGTTTCATTCACAAGTTGATAGAACTAAAGATTTGACCCAGGCACCTTCAATCTATGAACACTGGGACTCTAATAATAAATGGATGAATATTGTATTAAAAACATACAAATTAAGCAGATACTACTTTATCATATGTATGGTTTTCAAACATATAATGTTCTCTTTTAAATCAAAAGATGACTCTCACACATACTTCACATAAAGGGAAATATCCCAAGAAATAAAGAAAATCAATATGATAAATGTCCAAAGTTTATCAAGGAGGGAAAAAGTCAATGCACTAGATGAACTAACAATGTCACTTACCAACAAAAACTGTAAACCAATTGGACCCAAAAGCAATAGAGTGTCACATCGGAACACAATGGTGGCAACAACCTGCATTCCAAAAGTAAGAAGTAAGCACATTGTCAATGAGATATATTTGCAAATCGTTCTGATGAAAAAGAATTCAACAAATCATATAATAAATTAAATCAAGCAGAATAGAATAATCGTGAAATGTAAATTTCAAAATAAATACCCATTTATTTCTTTTTCCAAGGGGTTTTCAAAATATTTTCCAAGAAGCTTAAGGAAGGATCGAAATCAAAGATATATCATAAAAGAAAATATCTCTTTGGTTTAGTTCCACTTGAAAGGCTGAGCAGCGTGTCAGGTTGGAACTTTTTTTCTTCATTGGGAATTTGAGGGCCTCAAGTGCTTGGGATCTAGCTTCACAACCTATTCGCACATTCCACTACCCAAGAGGGTAGATTGTTCTCATGCATATGCTCTCCCACAAATCATTAGCTATGAAGGGACCCATTTGAGTCATGAGTTCCAACAATTTCAACAAAGCTCAAAAATTAAATAGAGTGGACAAGATCATATACCACGAATTATGTAGATTGATCCCTACATTTTTCCTTTTTAACATGTGGGTTGGGGGATCAGATTCTTATTCGAGCAAGAGCAGGGCCCATATATAGTCTAGAGTCCACACTCCAACAATAGGTTACGAGTGGCTATATATTACTCGGAACTCCTATGACGGAATTTGGGGAGAGCTATATAGATAGGCCCCACCACTCTATCATGTAGAACTAAGCGAGGATCCCAACTATATATTGACAGAACAAGTCCCAAACCGAGCACGCCCTGCTCTAAAGGAACGCATATATAATATCCCAATTCAAACTAACATATAATGTCCCTTTCTAGGGCTTAAAGCAAAAATAAGGGTTTGGCCACAAACCCTAAGAATCAGATCTGAATATACACCAACACCCAACTGAAAATAATCTGGTTTTTATAACAGCAAACCCAACAATATTAGAAACCCTAGCAGCAAACTGGAAATTATACTTTTAGGGCATCAAAATCAGCTTAGAACATTAATTAATACACTAGGGCAACGAACTGTACTAGCACTTAAGAACAATCATTCACATGCAGTATGGACTAAAAATTAACATAGAAACATCTCAAATACTCAATAAATTTAGCAAGATGAAATCTGAAGCAAATATGTATTTTATAACTCCAGCTGAAACTTCTAAAATTCATACTCCATCAATACTTGGAGTTTCAACACAAACCAAAGCTCAAAATGATCTTGAAAGACCAGCTATCCAATGAAAGTGAAATCACAATTTTCCAACCATGAAAACCCACTGAAAATTGATCCGAAATCTCCAAATGGGTAGACCAAGCTGGAAATGAATGTAGCATCCCCAAAAGCATGCCCCAACTAAAGGGGTGCCCTAAGCACGGATAAACACCTTGTCATTCTAGAAATATGTCAATTAAGTCCACTTGTGACTCCCGTATGAAGCGACCAATGCAAAAAATGAGAGTTTTCGTCCCCAAGTGTTGTGACTATTGAGGGTTTCGTCCCCAACGGGATCCAATGAGGGTTTCGTCCTCAAAGTAGAGCCACACCAAAGGTTTTCATCTTCAGTGGAGAGTAGGGCACACCGTGCACAAACCCAAGATATCAATTTTTGAAATAAACATGCATGATCTTCCTTAGGCCATTCGATCTACCTTTATATCCTATTGGCTAGATTTTATGCAAAGCGTAAAACCTAGGCAGTCATAAGATAAATCTCCCTCATTTAACGGTGAGGCTCCTGTGTGAGATGTTTATCAATTTGCTAAGGGTGAATCCTAATAACTACTTTTAGAGGTTTTACTTTAATTACTTGAGCTCGTGAACCACAGCTAAGTAATTTGGCAGCAAGTAATGTGATTGTTTTGGGATTATTTGCGAGAAGTGGGAAAACATAAGTAAGGAAAGAAAGGAAGATGTGTTGAGTTAACCAATAGCTATCAGAGTTAGTCTCATCCACACAAATTAAATAAACAGAGAAAACTCACAACATTCAACAATAAGGGAAAGAAATAGTTTCTAACTTAGATCTAAGATAACACAAAGTTTATCTAAAACCTCAAATAGAAGTGATGAGCAAAGCACCGTAGACACAAAGTTCTCCGAGAAATCCACCTTTTATTCAATCCCCAAGCTTTCACAGAAATCACACCAAGGGTTCCAACACAAATGTGGAAAACTCGAGAATGCTCTGCTAAACAAATTCTGATGAACAAATTGTGATCATTGATCTTTTCAATCCTGGTCTTTTTGATAATTTAACCCGTAGGCTCTTCCTCTATTTATAGTGCATAGAGGGCAATTACAAATAGGAAACTCTCAATGAACTGCCGCATGTGGAAGTCGTAAAGGAAACTTGATTGTGATATTTCCCTAGAATTCCTCTTTGCATGACATGCATGTCTTACAACTGAAAATAGAACCTTCTATTTTGCATATCTGCCACCTATTTCCAAGTAATTGACTTCTTCCAGTAACTTGAAGTAATGGCTTTTAAACCAATCACCTAAGTTTTACAATTTAATTGATCACTCAATTACTTTGTCGGAGAAAATAAGAGAAAGAAGAAGAAAGAGGAGAAGAAATTAGAAGTCAATCCAGCTGCAACACTCTCAGTCTTGTTCTTCTTCCATATTCTGCATGTTGATCCAATATGTATTGTACTTTCACCTCATGAATGATATGAATGATACCTCTGCCTTGAATCTGAGAAGCTCTTTCTCCCACATGCGGTTGACTCTTTTCCTTTGATTCTCACCAAATTGGATCTGGGAGTACCTGATGGTGATTCCCTTGCGGATGTTGCCTCTGACCTGTCTTCCCCTCTTGTACTTGAAGCTTTTGCAGTTCTTCTCAAGTATGTGCAGGAGTGAAATGTTTGTCGTAAACATTCAGACAAAACTCATCACCCTTTTATTTTTAATTGCATATGAGCAATTTTGAATTTTGGAAAGCACTCCAAGTGAAGGCAAATATAAGTAGACTCAATGTGGGCTTCAACTGGAAGATTGGGAGCACATGCACAAGCTTTTGAAAGGAAATTTGCATGCAATGTATGAATAACTTCCATATGGGCTGCGTTAGAAACAAGAAGATGAGCTTCTTAAAATTCACACAATTCACTCTCAAGAAATTGCGTGGATTTTACAAGGCATGGATTGTGTGAATTTGCAACAAGGAGGAAAAAGTTGTGTGGATCTTGAGTGAGGAGGATTCTTTGCAAAAGGCAGACCAGACTATGAAAAACCACGATTTCCCCTTGAATGACTTTCAATTCCTTATACCAGGCATCATTGAAAATAAGAAGACAACCTTAGGGAAATTCACACAATTCACTTAAGTGAATTCTCCTCAAAATTGCGTTAAAACTGGAAGATGAGGCTGCTAATATTCACGATTTGCATTAAGTGGCTTTGAATTGGAAGACGAGCATTAAAATCCACGATTTCCTCTTAGTGATTTCTCTCTTCTAAAAGCTGCGTGGAAACTTGAAAGACTTTCCTTTGAAATTCCGTGGAATTCAAGAAGAGGAGCTGCCTGAAATCCACAATAACTTAAGAGCTTTGCCTTGTGTTTTTAATACCAAGAATTGCGTTGAAAAGAGAAGACCGGGCTGTGAAAATTCATGACAAAACTTTAAGTTAATTCTTCTCTTTAAAATTGCGTGGATTTTGGTATGCCAAGGCAGCTGGATTTTCACGATTTTAACTTAAGCTTTTTGCCTTAGACTTGCGTGAAAATTAGAATGCAAGGACAGCGTGGAAATTAAAATGGAAGGGCAGCTAACATTCACACTTTACCTTTTGCAAACTCCTAATTTTTGTGTGGATATTGATAAGAGGAGGCAGCGTGGAAATAAGACATGGAAGGCAGCTTCAATAATCATGAATTGCATTGCAAACTCCTAATATTTGCGTGAAAACCTGAAGAAGAAGGCAGAGTGGAAAATAGAAGTGGAAGGCAGGTTGCTGTTAGAAGACATGACTCCTCTAATTCACGACATCTAAACTAACTTTTTTTTTTCCTCTTGAAATTGCATTAAACTTGAAACATTGGCTGCCTGAAATTCACGACAACTTAAGTGATTGCCCCTTTATTAAAATTGCGCTGATTTTTGGAAGGAAGACTGCCCAAAATCCACGATTTGCTTGAGTATCTTTGCCTTGTATTTTTAATACACAGAATTGCGTTGAAATTGGAAGACTTTGGCTGCCAGACACCACGACTTAGCATTGAAAAACCACAATTTGCACTAGAAGACTCTACTTTGATCCTTGATGCAATTGCCTGAGTGATTTTTCCCCTTGAATGATCTTGAAATGTTACTTTTTCTTCCCTGGCCATGGCTGCTCTACAAAAGGAAGACAAACTTCTCCAGGTCCGTGATCTGCTCGATCATTTAACTTGGATTTAACCTCAGACAAGGCAAAAATCCTGAGCTCTGGTCACCTTCAAAAACAAGCTTTGGCAGACAAATTAATTAGCAATTAAAAACATTGGATAGCTTTTCAAAACCCTAGGCCCGAGAAAAGGTTTGGCAGGAAGAAAGAATAGGCTACGGGGATTGTCGGACGGAAAACGGAGAAAGACCAAAACACAGACAAAAAAATAAAATAAAAACACCCGAAAGAAGTTGCGGGCAATTGCTCGGAAAATTCCTCCAATAAGCTAGTTTGCAAAAACTCTTCCCTGGGTGAATGCTTTGTGGTAATAATGATGGGGTGAGGTGCTTATATAACCCAAATTTCTTAATTTTAGCTCAACCTATTTTTAAAAGAATTTTATTTATTTAATATAAAAATAAATAAAACGCTTTCAAGCTAAGTCTGGGAAAGGAATGAGTGAGCTTTAGCATGTGGGTATTTGACGGACGAGACTCTATGACTTCCTGAAGGTATCTTTGAGCAATGCAAGCAACTACAGCAAAAACAAACAAAAACATGACCCTTCACTTAAAAAGAATGAAAAATTTAAACAAGGGTAGTCCCAGATTTCAGGGTGAAATCTTGGGGACACCATATCCTCCGTTTTTCGCAGCAAGAGTCATAAGGGTGACTTTTCCCCCATGACCGACCTCTTTAAGTGCATGCTTCTATTTTTAATTTGTCTTTATGAGCTTTCCAGCCCAGCCGACCTGTCCTTAGGAGGGAAAATACAAAAAGAAACATTAATAGCAATGAAAGAAAACATAAATGAAACCCACATACTTCCCTTGCTCAAATTCTTCTTGGCCACGGGAAGAAAAATGGCAAGAAGTCTTCATTTGGAACTAATTTGAAAAAGGGGACATTACAGTCCTCCCTTCCCAAAATTGTTTTTCCTCAAGCAATTGCAAACTCATATGCCCAAGTATCATCATATCAAGGTGAAGGAACATGTTGTAGTGCTCCCATAATCTAGATCCTGTGCTGTTAAATGAAGGAGCTTCAACCCAAACAAACTCATACCTCTACTGCCCCTTTCTTTGCTTGTCATCATCTCATAATTTCCACCCAAATGATGGATTCCCAATACTTCATAATCTTGTCTTAAAAACAGTTGTAATTGTGCATTTTCTCTCAAAAATCAAAATGTAGGTGGCTGGAAACAAAGTATGACAGTCATAAAGTACCTGATTTTTCCCCAATTTGGAGCTATGTTGGCTGAAGTAGTTGTCTTCTTCAGCTGGAACCATCTACCACTATTTTCCGATGATTTAATGACCTCAAAATGATCACTCTTGCAGTTGTTTACGTCTGAAAACAACAACTCATAATCCGATGTTATCAAAATCAACAACTTAAAAATGGAACAGTTGTAAAACTCAAACCTCCTTTCAAAATTTGGAATTGTGAGCATGGCAATGACTAAAAACACCTCTCTAAAGGCTGATTTTTTTCTCCCAACATTCATCAATCGAAAAATGTTCCATCTTTTGACTGAAAATACTTACCTACCCACTTGTATGTATGCAAATGAAATCATATGGTGGTTATTATGAATAATGACAACAACACCAAGTCTGAAATTCTGAGCTATAGTTCTCCAAGGTAGATTTCTTTTATCACTACTAACCACCCACATACCTTGTTGGTGATCTCTCGCATGAATATTCAATAATGAGGTAGCACCACCATGCTTATGTTGTGTCATTTCGACATTATACTTGGCTAGAAGTGCACAAAATTGGGAATATTTTGTGAGTCAATCAATCACAACATATAAACAACCCTTACCTTGAACCATGGGCAGCCTGGTGATGAAGTCTATGAAAATGCTTTCCCATTTTTGAGTAGGAATAGGAAGGAGCTGCAATAGTCCAGCTGGAAATTCATGTTCTGCCTTGTTTTGTTGGCAAACCAAACATTCCCATATGTATTGAAGCACCTCCTCTTTAAGACCTTTCCAAAAGAACTTTCCTCTCACCTTTTCGTGTGTCTTGAGATAGCCCGGACGACCAGCCAATGGGGCATCATGTGTTGGAAATTCTAGGCACTGGGAGGGGGTGAATCGGTGTTAATTCAAACTTGAGAGACAATTTAATTTACTTAACTTTGTTATGATGAAACCACAACATTATTCACAAGAAATCAACAGGAGAACACACACAAAGAGACAAGATTTAATGTGGGAAACCCTTCAAGGAGAAAAACCCACTAAAACCAAAGAACTTGGACAAAAATGTCCTGTAAATGTTACAATGATTTCACTGTTGAGCATCCACTCAACATGAAGCTACAACTCCAAAATTTAGTCAAGCTGCCACTTGACCTTCTGCAAGCCACCACTTGCTTGGAAGCCACAACTCCCAAAACTTCAATCAAGCTTCTACTTGATCTTTGTAAGCTGCCACTTATAAGGAAGCTTCAACTCCTTTATTGTTAAGCCACCACTTAGTCTTCTTCAAGATGTTTTGATCACTTTTCTTTAGTTGTCTCCCACAACAAATTGTGATCACCTATTCAGCTCATCTATCTCCTCTTTTCACCCTCATCTTGATTCCTCTCTCTTCTCATCCTTTTCATCTGCTGCAAGTACCTCACTCAAAGCTTCTTCATACACATTTTATCATGCTTCTCATCTCAGATACCCCTCTCAATCATTTGCACTTTCATGCTCATTCACTGCTGCAAAAATTGCAGTCCTCAATACATAAGATACATCCTTTGATTTCAATATGTTTTCATGCCCTTACTACACCTTCAATAGTATCTTCATCAGCAACCTTCACACACACAATAAGATGTTTATATCGTAAAGGAAAATACCCTCACATGCCTTTTGCACTTCATTTACCAAAAACTCTTCAATTACACACTCTCCAACTTGTACAAGGAACAAGAATAACTTCATACAAAAATTGTCCTCTTACAATGATTACACCTTATTTTGTGTCATTACAAACTCATGACTTACACAACCTGTCAAGATGCTTCATGTTCTTACAAAGCACTAGGAAACCTTCTTAAACTCGCTGCCTCTTATGACATATCTGAAATGTTCCTCTTACAACATGACCTGCAATCTGACATCTCTGAAATGTAACTGCCATGCAACCTTTTGTCTTCTTCCCTTTTGGAGAGTTCTCTTTTGTTTTCTAGCTAATCTGACTTAGGAAAAGTGTTCAAAGCATGCATGTATGTTACAACATTCCTCCCTTGGCTCTATAACTTCTTGACTCCTTGTATACTCGCCATTTCTTCTTCAACTTCATTAGAGCTTCATACTTGGTTATGGAGGAATGGAAATTGCAGTCACAAAGTTGATCTTCTCACAATGATGCATGCATCTTCAACACATTCTAAAGCATGGAGATGATAGACAATGATGTGTAGACAACCTTCAGATGCAAAGAGAAGCTTCATCACTCTCTTTCAAACAAGAACATGCAGATTTTGGCAAGCAACAAACAGGGATTCAAAACTCATAATTTTTGCCTCCACAAAGCAAGCTTGATCATGCACTCAAACACTCTTGTTTTCGCCAAATCACTACACCCCGAATGGCCGAAAGTGAACACGACATTCGGTGTGATTGGGACACATGGGATCACCTCTCAAGCTGTGGGACTTGGGCTCGAGGTGAACCTCCGAAGAAGGCCGGCTTCCTCTTCCTAAACTAAGCACTACACTACTCCTAATGCAATAAAAATGGCTAACTAGACCTATGCTAACATTTCAAGGGATTAGGGAGAGATATTTGCAAAGAAATAAAACCTATACTAGAAGTGGTGATGCACCAAGAAAGGGTGTTGCTAGACAACCTTCCGGCTTGCCGATGAAGAGAGATGATCATGAGAAAGAATGACATGCATTACAAACCCACTTTACATACAATACTTCATTCCCTGATAAGCACAATGACTTCCAAAACTTGCAAAGGAAACCCTAGTTGCATAGTTCACCTGCAAACATGAGAGAGGCAAATAGAAGCAACAAAATCATGAAAGGACATATAAATGATCACAAAACATAATTTCCATTACTTCAAGCACTTGCACAAAGTGCATCATTACATCGGGAAAAGGCATAGGCTGCCATTACAATTTGAGAAGAAAGGCTTGAGAACCTACAAATTCACAAGCATTTCAGCTTGTGAAGAGAGGGGAAGCTTGGAAAGTGTCTAACTCCTTAGAAATAAGCATCCCATTTACATTTATAGAAAACATCTTTGAGTGGTTAGAGAAAGAAGGAGAAACCCTAGAATCTAGGCCAAAATGTAGGAAACAATTAATCACTGTTGTTGGCCATGTTTGCTCATTTATCGCACCTCCACCTTTCGAGGCACCACTCAAGGAACGAGGAAAACCTGCAATTTTGGAAAGCAAAACCTCCAAAAATCCATATTTTGATAGCTTCATGGCGTAGCTCTCTTTCTCCCAGTTCAACGACTGTAATTTTGTGAAAAATGGGCAACCGAGGAGAAAGTTATGTCTTCTTGAGTAAACTCCTGTTTAGGAATTCTGGGACACTGTGCTCCATTAGCTCTCTGAAAATGTCTTCGTAATGCTCGAATAAATTCAAATATTTATTTTCTCCATTTAATAAAAATAATACTTTAATATATTTCCTCGGAACACCTTGTGCCCTTGATGAAAACCCCTTTGATTAGTCTTTGCATGTAGGAGAATTTTTAGGAGGTTTATGAAAATGGCTCGCCATAATGTGTGCCGACCCATTATTGACTCGGTTGGCTCTTTATCTTCATCGCATAGTGAGTTCAAGCTTACCCGCTAAGAATTACATGGTGAGCTAACTTACCTTCTACTGAGCCCACATGGCTCATTCATCCGCCATTCTGTCTTCCTTGTGTTGAGTTCTTTATTTTCGATGCCTTGTATCTATTCCATTGAGTATTGACAACACTTCACACCCGTTTGGTTAGGCAAGCATCCCGTCTCCAAATTTCTCTTTGTAACTACCATCTCGGACATTCCCCAAAACTCCTCGTTGAACGACTCGGTGGGCACTTTGTATTTTCATTCCCACCGAAACATTTGCCACGTTTGCAAGTTTTATTTGGCTTGCCGCAATTAACTCCAACCAACCCTTAGAAATTGCTCACTTCGCATTAATATCCAATGACTTAACTTGTCATACCAACTCGACATTAGACTCGGGCCCCCATTTGCATTAATCATCCACCACTCCAATGGCTCGACATTTGACTCGTCGTATGCCTCAGTCATTTCGGAAACTAAAAATCCCGCTTACCAAGCTCCTACCGCCTTGAGAATCCCGAACCCCGAAGGCATTGACTTCCGAATCCCAAAAATCCAAAACTCTGAATTTTGGAGTTTTGGGCTTTCAGGCTTCGGACTCCTCAAGACTACTTTTGTCAACTCGGCGGTGAGTTCCGAACACAAAACACCCGAAAGCCCGAAAGGGCTATGCCTGAAATAAACTACCCATTCTTCCGACTGCAGATGCACTTGCTTCACGAGTCCAATTTCGATCTCTCGTTCATTTCCGGCCACCTGATAGAAGGCCTCCAAACTCGTGCCTCAACGAACACTGGCTCACTTTCAAGACTACCCTAGTCTCTCTTTCCCGTATTAGCTATAACTCGGCTCTGTTTAATGTCTCGGACTGGATCGATCCGAGCAAGTGATCCTCCAACCTATGGCATGAGCCCGAGCTCAAACTCTTAGCAATACACATTCCCCTTACTGATTTACATCCAAGCCTTGGTTCGTGATGCCCACCGCCGAATTAGTATTCAAGACCGTCTGAGATCCTCTGTTCGTTTATTTTTTATGCGCCGTGGTCGACTCGAGGACCGAGGCACTCTTCTTCAACGAGCCGCCGACTTGTGTTCACACCTTTTAACAGACTAAGGCTTCGTGTTGAAAACTTGAGACTACGATATGTACTAAACCGAGCCATTCACTTGACTATTAAGCTCCTATTAACACAACTCGACCATCCATATGACGAGCTACACCTAGTCAATCTATACATGGAGCTAATCGTGAACCTCACGCCTGTTCCATTGACATCAATAGAACCCCGAGCTCAAGACCTACATCGATACTTCATTTTTCAATCCTTCAAGCTCTAAAACAATGCTTAGCCTCCCAAACCGTGAGCGAGTTCTTCAATTTCCTCTCCCATGGAGTATTAGGGCTGAGCTCCTTGGACACATTTCTTAACACCTCGGCGTATGATTTGGACCCTCTCTAAGCTTGTCTCGTGAAACTAAACTCGATGGCTCCTTTGCACCCACTCGCGAGCTCTCATCCGCGGTTTCTCCTCATTCGTGCCATGGCTGAGTTGGCCTCAATGCACCCGAGTGCATTTCTTAAGTGAATGCCTCTCATGATCCGAAAACACCCAACGTCATCGAGCTATACTGACCTTGGCCTTCTGAGCCATTCATGATATTGCACGAGCTCAACGGATATGTCATTTTTACTTCGATGAATACCTATGCTATTTTGAACCACCGAGACTCGCTCATGACTCACCCCGCACCAATGTTGGATTCCCTATGTTGAATTGGCTTCGATGTTAAGCAACTCGGTGTTTGGTTCCATAGAAGTATGACAAAAGACTTGACTTGAAATCCAACATAGCTCGTGTCGATCCATCTATCCGCCTCATGCAAGGCCCAAAAACAAACATCCCCAAAAGTCTGAGTTGGAGCTAATCCCGAATCGACTCAACTCTACCTAGTTTTCTCTTGCATCACCTTTAACCTGCTATGAGCGTCTCGATGTCGATCTTTGCCTAAACCAACTCATCATCCAAATGACGAGCTACGCCTAGCCGAGCTCGGTTTTAATTCTTTCTGAGATCGATGTCCAACATCCGGCCTGCCTTTGTACCCGTCTTTGCGGCTTACGACTACATATGCCTTATCTTACCCCTCACCATGCATGATTTAGTATTCATTGAGTTCAACGTTTTACTCTTTGCCCACTGAGAATGGGCCTATGCCGAGTTATCGGTCTCAACCATGGTGAGCCGACTCACTATTCTTCCATGCGAGCTCTTACAACAAGCTCAAAGAATCCTAAAACTTCTTCGTGCTCACGGTCTTGTTTTTACCATGGTACATGAGAGCTCGCCAAAACTTGTTTACAAAACTTTCCTTTTTTCCAGGATTGACATCCACCCACCAAGTTTTCCACCAACTCCGTCTTCGAGTAGTGACCATCCTGACTCACCGAGATATTCACGAGTTTACTTAGCTCGGCCGACCGAGCTCGTTTTGCTTACAACTTGATGCTCGTAACTCTGAATTATTCGCAGTGAGTTGTTTGGCTTCTCCTTATTCTCGTATTGGCCTATTTATGAGATAACATCCTGCGTGATATGTCGATTCATGCATAGCCCGAGTTTCACATTTCAAGTTTGCGAGTGGAGGCCATCTCTACGCCGAGCGGAACCCATCTTCGAGCTCACTCACATCTCCCGTCACCAAAGTCAAAACATATGTCGGCTCGTCTTAGCTCAGCCAACCAAACTTGTTTTTCATGCCATATGATTTGAGCCACGAGCTCTCCCAACCGAGCTCCTCTCTGACTCCCTTCACAAGTCGATGTCAAGTTGTATATGCTCCATCCAATACACGTGATCAACGATGAATGCCTCGCATGGAGTCACTGCGACCATACCGAAAACTTTGTCACCGAGCCAAGATACAACTTAATCACTCGTATGCCCACCCAAGCTATCTACCTTCACAACTCGACGAGCACAATTCTTCCACCCGAGCCATAAATTTAGCCACTAGCGCTAACTCCTGAACCACTTACTAGCTCGGTTTATAATAGAGTTACCTCATCTCACCATAACCAAAACCAAAAGGTAATTGAAAACAAAATAAGATCCATGACACATTATTTATCTGTCGAAGGCAATTATTACATTCCATAAAAGAATTTTCGGTCTCAGGGGCAATTTTACCCCCGTTGTCCAATCTTGTCTAAGAGGGAAAAATTGACAACTCCTTCATGGCTTCTAATCAACATTCATGGAGAGTTCTATGTCTTGAGTAACTTATCGTGTCCATACCTTATTTATTCCATCGTAAATAGCTTAAGTTTGCATGATTTCCAAGACACGCTCGAGTAGAGTTTTAAGATTCACAAACTAGTCTTCAAAAGTGAGTTGATCTACTTATGTAAACCTCTATTCATAGCTTCTAATTCATTTTTTAGAAGCTCCTATCCTTGTGCAACTTACCACACCAAGTGACAACGGAAAAATATAACAAATAAACAAGGGAGTAATCGGGCATCCATACCCAATAGCCTAAAGCATCGTTAGCCCCTCGGGTATGACCAAGGCTAAGACTAAAAATGGCCCTTAGGCCATCGGTGAAGGAATAGGACATTACATTATGAGGGTTTTAGATAGTGCCAAAAAAATGGATATAACTTTCTTATCCTTCATCCTTTTGACTTCAGACTTTTTGCATAATCTTTGTCTCTCTATGCTCTTCAAAATGTCTCTTATGATTTATCTTAACAATGCTTGTCAATTTAGATCAAACGCTAAGAAGTCAAGGCATTGTTTTGGCATACCTTGCTTAGCCCGGTTTTGACAAAACTTCAATATCTTGCACAAAACTCATCCTCTGGTCCTCAAATTTGGTCCACACCTTCATGACTACCTCCTCCATGATCTCCAATGGCTACTTTGTCATAGTTCACCTTGGAACTTCCAACCCCATCTCATTTGCCTATGCATACTAGGCATGTTCTCAAGAGCAGTCATATAATTGACCTTAACCATGCCTCCTAAAGATGAATTATGACATGTAGCTTCATGTGAGGACTCTTAGCAATGTCCCTATACACCTCCCATGCTTGCATTTTCTTGTTATGGCTTGATTTGCTTCAGACACCCATTCTAGGTCCTTGAAATAGGCCTAATTGAGTTAGTTTACACTATAACTCATCATGTATGTCCTGTTCTTCACCATATAGCCCTTAAACATGTCCTATCATGTGTTTCATACCTTTACCATGCTTTTCCATATGCCTCATGCCTTCACTCCACCTTTCCAAGTCACTTTGCTAACTAGGCCTAGGGATTAGGCCTGCTAAACTGAGCTAGTCTCACCAATTCCACTCATGCACTGTGTATCCATCATTCGACCTTATTTCCTTGTCACATACCTACTAAACTTGTTATGTCATCATCCACGCATGATCTCTTATCCCCATTTAGCCTTTGCTAATCACTGGCTCCTTAAGAAGCTGAGTCTCAACCAGGTGTTCTTAAGCCTTGCCCTGTTTTGCCTTGTCTAACTTACTCCAAGCTCTCCTTTAGCTCTCTCAGATCCGCTTTGTCATTAATGTGTCTTTTACATCAATGACAACTCACCATACACATGCCAACAAACTTCCCCTTTTTCATTGATGAAAACCTCCTGATTCTTCTCCCTCTTTTTGCATTAATGACAAAGTGCATGTCTGTAATAAAGGTCTTCTTCTTCATTGGCTTATTTGAGCCTCCATCTTGGTTGGAAACATCAACCAAACTCATCACTCAAGCTCTCTCTCTCTTGTCTCTCCTTGCTTTAATCTTTGTTTTTGTCCTTTACCATTCGGTGAACTCGTTATTGCTCCCCCTAAGAAGATGCCTTCATAGTGCTTACACATGCCAACGACCTGATCTTTGGGTGATAACAACCTCCTTACTCATGAATAATCCTTTCTCAGCTTAAAAGCAAAAATCTAATCGTAACTTTTCATATGTTGATTGTAGACAACTTTTAGGATTTAATTCCCTAAAGCAATTTTTCAGTGCATCTTGACAATCTTTGTTATGCTCTAGAAGATCATTCAACTAATGAAATTCTATTTTCTACCTCCCCTGGGATTATACCATCCCTATCTAACTATCTATGCCAAGAATTAGATTTCATACCTTGTTCTTATGTTATGCAAGTGAACTAACATTTGTGCTTTGCCCTGAGCTGTTCTTGCAGTGTTCACATCCTTGCTTGAACTGGTGAGTTTCATGGTCTAAATACTGGTTGGCTCTGTTTATGTGCTTATAACATCTCATACTCACCTTATATGGTATGTGTGACATCTAAAAAGCTTGAATAGGACTCAACTCTGCACTTTCTTCTTCACATGGTTGTCTCAGACTTGTATATTCCTGTTTTGAGGCTTTTAACAAGTTTCCTTTGCATAGTGTAGTGATTTAGTTGCCTTGTCAGAAGATTAGAAAACTTTCATCATACTTCCTATATGACTTTCTTTATCATCATGTCATCTGTTGAGAGTTCCTCCTAACTCCCCATGCCTTAGGTATTCATCTCAGGCCTGTAGGTGCTTATTTCATGCCTCTAATCCACTTTCCAATTCTTAGAACTATTCATTGCTTGGCCAAATTGGACCTTAAGTCTTTAATTGGTGATAACCATCTTCTTTGAACTTGTCCTTGAACCTCATACAAAGCTAAATCACCCATCAAATTAGATCAATATAGAATAAATCAATGAATTACCTTAGTTTTGTCAATATTACCTACTTAGGCTTCTCAAGAGCCAAGCTCCTGGTGAGTTCGTGGTTGGCCAAACCACAAACACCCAAAAGAAACTAACACCACTTTTCAATACCCTTTTTCCTCCTACAGGTGTGGGCTAAAATTTTTGGCTCAACTCTCTAGGAAATTGTCCTTTCTCCACTATTCCTTTCCTAGGCTTAACTCTTCCTTACCAGCCCTTCTCAAGGTCAAATTCAAGTATAACTCCTAATACAAAGCTTCAAATTACAAGCTAATCACCAATTTGAGTACCCATTTAGGCCTACAATCTATGTACAAAGATTCACCATAGGTTCCTTTGTTAAAAATGCTTCAAATCCATAGTCTTAAGCTTTAAATTAGGCCTTCCAAGATGAGCTACAGGGATTTATGAAAACTGTCAAAATTTCTAGTTAACTGAGAGTTTGTCCATACTAGATTGCTCTTGATTCTTGTTTAGGATCTTATGTAGATGGATCCTTGAGATTTATAGCCAATGAGCTTGAGTTTAGGTCCTTCAAACTTCATTTTTCCATCAAACCCTAGGTGGGTTTTATACTGATCCCGAGAAGAGTCTAATCTTCACCAAAACATTCATATTGTCTTTCAATACCCCTTATCACCTTCTTCACCACTGTGTCATCATGTAGAAGCCCTCAGATTTGACAGTAGGCACCATCTTCCTCTAAAACATGCATTAGAGACTATAACTACACTATTCTGCCTTCCTGTAACAAGGTTTCAGTGCTTTTCCCAGATTTACCATATCAATATTGCTTTCACTTTTGTTACACCTTTCAGGATTACAACTTTAGTAAATGAACAATCACTACTTCATCATGACTTCACCTTACTATCACCATTATGTTTTCTCCATGCCCAGGCTGGGAACAACTTCTAAGGGAACAATATTGAATAGCACAACCATTCCTCCTCCAAGATACCTAATCATTCAAGACATGTTTCAATAGCTCAGATCTTCACCATGGACCTGATAAACTTATTCACAAACTTGCCATACTAAGTAACCACTAAGAAGCTTTTCTTCTATCTTCACAGACCTGATAGTGATAATCATATCATAAAAGCATGTGTCCAACATTTTTCCTCATTTCATCTCGATGGACAATAGTCACACTTGTCACTCCACACACACAAGATATGAATTTTTGCAACACATCCAGCACTTTGCAACTTGGCATTTTTACAGACCTTTAGGTATAAACCAGAGCACCTAGGGTTTCACGTAGACAACCCTCTTTTCAAGAGTAAGACAAGGTTTACACGCTTTTCAATTTTCTTGCCTACATATATGACATATGACTGTGATAGGTTGATGGTCTTGACAATCACTCTTAACCTGATACATTGTCCTCAAGGTCTTGAAGTAGGTGTTCTAAACATAGTCTTATGAGTTTCATATGGATAGAATTTCTTGACCCTGTTACTGACTTGGATCAACTTGATAGTACACTGTTTCATGCTTTTCTTTGTACCCAATTCTTCTTCGTGTGTAGCTTGTGACCTAGGCTTGGACCTTGATCTTCCCTTGCTTACTCCCACGAACTCAGAAAATGACATGGCATCACGAATCTTCTCCGAAGAGCCCTATACTCCTCATACCATGTAACAATGTTGTTCACTTTGGATGGCTGAGAATTATTGACTTCCTTTGAAGAGCTCCTTCCACCATTTGGATTTTGAATGGTATGGATCAACTGAGCCATTGTGTTGGCCAATCTTTCTTGCCCTAGGGCAAGCTTTTCAAGCCTAGCATCACCAAAAATTATATCCGCCATTTTGATCTTCTTGCAAGGAAACCCTCAGGCTGGGAAGACCGAAGCTCTGATACCATTGTAATGTCCCTTTCTAGGGCTTAAACCAAAAATAAGGGTTTGGCCACAAACCCTAAGAATCAAATCTGAAAATACACCAACACCCAACTGAAAATAATCTGATTTTTATAACAGCAGATCCAACAATATTAGAAACCCTAGCAACGAACTGGAAATTACACTTTTAGGGTATCAAAATCAGCTTAGAACATTAATTAATATCCCTCTAGGGCAGCAAATTGTACCAACACTTAGGAACAATCATTCACATGCAATATGGACTGAAAATTAACATAGAAATATCCCAAATACTCAATAAATCCAGCAAGATGAAATCTGGAGCAAATATGTATTTTATAAATTTATTTCAAGTGCAAATACAGCTGAAACTTAAATTCATAACTCCATCAATACTTGGAGTTTCAACACAAACCAAAGCTCAAAATGATCTTGAAAAGACCAGCTATCCAATGAAAGTAAAATCACAATTTTCCAACCATGAAAATCCATTGAAAAGTGATCCCGAAATCTCCAAATGGGTAGATCAAGCTGGAAATGAATGTGGCAGCCCCCAAAAAGCGTACCTAGCTAAAGGAGTGCCTAAGCACAGATAAAAGAAAGTTATTCCAGAAATATGCCAATTAAGTCCACTTGTGACTCCGTATGAAGCCACCAATGCAACAAATGAGGGTTTTCATCCCCAAGTGTTGTGACTATTGAGGGTTTTTGTCCCCAATAGGATCCAATGAGGGTTTCATCCTCAAAGTAGAGCCACACCAAAGGTTTTCGTCTTCAGTGGAGAGTAGGGCACACCGTGCACAAACCCAAGATATCAATTTTCAAAAAAACATGCATGATCTTCCTTAGGCCATTCGATCCACCTTTATATCCTCCTTTTTGGCGCCAAGAGTCATAAGGGTGACTTTTCCCCATGACCGACCTCTTTAAGTGCATGCTTCTATTTTTAATTTGTCTTTATGAGCTTTCCATCCCAGCCAACCTGTCCTTAGGAGGGAAAATACAAAAAGAAGCATTAATAGCAATGAAAGAAAACATAAATGAAACCCACATACTTCTCTTGCTCACATTCTTCCTTGCCACGGAAAGAAAAATGGCAAGAAGTCTTCATTGGAACTAAGTTTTCTTTGATGACACCTTTTCAAAATGATAATAACAAACTTGATCAAATATGTCTTTGGCAGCTTAAGAAAACGTGGTTATTTGGTTTTATACCAACTAAACCCAACAGCAAGGCGCCTATGCTATCCCCTAAAAAGAGTTAAGACTCGTGTTTGTCTACTCTTGACTGTTATGGGGCATGTTGTTCTGACTGTGTTTTTCCAAGAACCGCTATAACTAATGTTTGTGGCAAACTCAATGCATTGCTCTATCGATCAGGTTGTGGCTTTGTACTTGGATGCACCACCCGATGAGCTGATTTGGTACTTCCTTATGAGTGTGTTTGTCCAAGAACCAACATAGCTAATGTTTTTCCCAAACTCAATGCTTTGCTCAATTCATCTGTGCCACCTGATGAGTTGATTCAGAAGTTCTAATGCTAATGAGCCATTGTGTTATTTGTTTCTACCTTAGC
Source organism: Taxus wallichiana var. yunnanensis (assembly GCA_018340775.1). Lineage (NCBI taxonomy): Eukaryota > Viridiplantae > Streptophyta > Pinopsida > Cupressales > Taxaceae > Taxus > Taxus wallichiana. Next base: position 562,489,935 of record CM031244.1, on the reverse strand, counting down.
CACTTCCAACTCCGTCAATTGTTTACTCTTTTCAATTCCAACTGACATTTTGACATGGTTTTTCAGATTCTCTTCTTTCACTGACTTTGACCATAACAATCCAACCATTTTGTTGTATTGACTTGGCACATTGTACCAAGAATTGATTTTTGACAGATATTATTAACGATCTCATTTTCTGAAAGAGGTGGCGATCTGAGTAAAAGCACTCTCAGGTTGCATTGGCACTTCCCTATAGAAAATTCACACAATCCACAACCTTTTAGCCAGATTTGCACCTCACACAAGGGGAAGCTTTGCAGCCTGCAAAACTTGCACGTCATGCAAATCGCACCATTGGCCTGTCAGGCTCCACAAGCATTACACAACAAGCCACATCATTGACGGGATCAACATCATTCAATGACACTTCAAATTCAAGATCCAACAACAGCCAAGGAAGTTGAATGGTTGGAACAAGAACCGTCTCTGCAACTATTCATTCTTGAAACTGACTGTAACATTATATTTTTCCTCATCTCCTCAATCCTAAACATTCGAAGGGACATACTTCTTGGATATACACAAAATTCCATCATATGTATACATCCTCAATGCCAGACAATCCTTCTCAGGATTTGACAAACAAGAATAATACAACCTTGGATTTTACAACCAACATTGTACTCTTTTGTATCATATCCTACTCATGATGAATAGAAAAGGCTCATTTTTCCATCTAATGTCTTTATTGGTTGTGCAAGCATGCTTCCGCTTTGATTCTTTCATTTTTATTGCATGTTCAACATAATTTGCGAAGTAATTAAAGAGACCAATCTCTTAGTTTTTGAATTGTCCTTCAATCCAACTCGGGTCTCGACACAAATCATAGGGTGTAATAAACAAAATATCTTGTATTTGTTTCAATATAAGTTTTGAATTGTCCTTCAATCCAACTCGGGTCTCAACACAAATCATAGGGTGTAATAAACAAAATATCTTGTATTTGTTTCAATATTATTCGAGGTAACACTGCTAATTTCTTTGATATTTAATCATTTCTTCTACAATATTACATTAATTGGTCCTCAAATCTCCACAGTTTGTGTAGATCGTCATGTTTTTCAAATTGATCCTCTTCAAAAGAAGACTTAAAAATCATGTTTCAATGCATAACATCATTTTACCAATTTCCAAAATGGCTTGGTGTCATGCCTCATTGAAAGTGGATCTTCCTTATACCCATGCCCCTGTTTGTTCAAGTAAAGGTTCTGAATGAATATATATTCACATCAAAATCAACATCTCTTCATCATCAATAATTCCATTTGCCACATAAGTTTGTGACAATCCTTGTACTTCCATATCATCTTCTCAATTTCTTAATGTTTCAATATACATTTTCCTCTCTTCTCGCATTCATGGTACATTTTAGTACCAATGTCAAGTTGGATTCTTTAAACATATCATAGTCCATCAAGTTGTAGGACTTGCCTTTTGATTTTAATATGGGAGCAGCTTCACTACTGCAAGGACCTCAAAACCGAATTAGCAAGTGGTTGACGTGTAGCCCGAGTTGTTCTACTCGTGACGAACCCGTCCTATTTTGCTTCTCGATAAAGAATTGTCTCTCCCAAAGAAGTAGGCCCTCCTTTCATATTTTTCTTTGGATAGGATTTTTCTTTCTATATTTTGTAATGTCCCTTTTTCCAACTTGAAGGTCGTTATTTGGACTTCTTGCCATTCCTTCTCCATGGAAAAGAAGTAGAAGAGTTGGAGAAGAACCTTGAGCTTCCATTTGCTTTCATTTTTCTAATTTTTATGTTTTCTTTTTAGTGTTTTCCCTCTTAATGCAGGTCGGCTGGGTTAAAGACAAATAAAGGAAGCTTAATGAAGGAATAGAACATCTCTTATGGGTCAGCCTTACCTTTCCAAGCTTTGGCGCCAATGGAAGGTTATAAAAGGAGTCTTGGGACCTCATTTGTGCATCTAGTTTTGGCGCATTTTCCTAATATTGAGCATTGAGAGCTTGTTGCTCCTTGTTCTTCCACTTGAGGATGAAAACCCTCTTGTGTGGCTTCCTAGAAGGACGAAAACCCTTTTAGTGGTTTTGGTGAAGGACGAAAACCCTTCATCATTGCTTGGTTTTGAAGTAAAGGGCAGATTTGTGGAGAAAACATTCACTTTCAGATTTTTATTTGCTTCCTACATGTGGAGCGACCTACCTTGGTGTAGGGTTTGATGGTTTAGAGGGCACAAAGTTGCATTTTCAGTTCATAATCTGATTTGTCATATTTATTAAGGCCAGAATCTACATTCTCTTGATTTTTGAGGGTTTCTAGACCCATAATTCATAATTTTGTTGTGGCTGCTCTTTGTTGGTTATTTATTAATTTCCAGCAGTGTGTTGACTCAGATTTCTCATTGTTTATTGTTCCTTTGGATGTCTAAAATATATATTTAAATTGTGGCAAGGTTATTTGAAGTGAATTTGGTGTTTGGCATATATTTTTATACCATTGCTTGGAGAAATCAGTTCTCTGTTCTTTATTTCAGTTTGTTGGTTATAGAAATCAGATTTGGTTAATTGGTGATTTGTCTAATTTCCTTGGTTGTTGGTTTAATCCCTAAAAAGAGACATTTCAATATGCACATCCTATATGCCATATATAATTATCCTGGTCTTTGGCCCAACTCCTAGCTATGTTCATGGATGGCGGCATTTCATCCTCCCTCTCGTGATGAAGAAATATATTCAACAATAACCAAGTATATAAGGAGCAACGAAACTCACTTGTTTAACTTTACTTTAACCTCACAAGTTGTGTATTAACTTTTGCAGCATATACTTTGCCCAATAATATTTGCTTCACCTTGCAATGCTCCAAATATATCATAAACATCAGAATGGTATTTCACAGTTTCGCTTAGAAAGATTAGAGCCAAAAAATTCCATTGTTGCCTTAAAACTTTACAATTGATTGCATCCACATCAATGCCATGTTTAACAATGGTCTTTAGGTCTCCATGACAACTATCTCCCAAAAACTTCTCCTTTGTGCTTCAGCCAATGGCTGATTTTCAATTCTTTGTCCATCTATTTGTACATTAAAAACCGTATTTAATTGTTATGCAGCAATTTCAAATGCTACTGTCACAACAAGCTCTTAACCAGCTTGCTACATTGCCAGGAAACAGGTACAAAATGCAGAAACACCAATTTTCAATAAAACCCTTGTGTATGAAATGGCACGGAAACGTCTGTACAATATATTTTATTAAAATAGAAATTTATATATGGAAAAATGCATAATACTCATTTTTAGCAAATAAAAGAAAAATATTTTGTATTCATGAAATTCAAAACACCCAACATGCTTAAATTTTCATATGAACATGATTATAATCTAGATTCTAGAATATATCATCTAGATTTTCCTGACAATCAGCGAGATTAGGGTTAGGCTTTTAAATTTTTTTTTCGACTATTTGAGTGGCTTTATTTGCATTTATAAAATGCATGTAGCGCTGTAAACGGGATGGAAATGTTTCAGGTATGACCCAGAAACGGCACAGAAATGGAAGAGCCATTTTTGTACCATTTCCGGCCTTTACCCTGCTCTGTCTGCTGTTTCAGATGCGGTTCCCACCTATTCCTGTACCCGTACCAATTTTTGGTACGTATGTACACAGGTACAAGGCCCTCATGTGATTTTGGATTGATTTATGCAACTAGATTGTAGTCAATTACCAAGTCCTCGTGAGATTTTGGATTGATCTATATTACTGGCATATTCTTTCGTTTCTTTTCATTCTCTCTGACAGTCATTCATGTATAACTGCTTCAGCTGATTATGTTACTTCTTTATGCTTAATAAAAGACGGAAACACATGAGTATATCAGTGTCCTGTGTGTCTTCCATTTCTCTTTATTCTCTCTCATACTAATAGTTTACTTATTTACAAGTTTGATACCCCATGCAGTTTATTTAGTTTTGTTGACTAGAATATGCTTTCTCAATTTGGCTCTTAAGTGAATTTAAATGCAATTTTTGCAGCATTCATCAGCAAGCTTTGTTAAGTTTTATCATCGTTAGCGATTATAAATTGTTGTGATTATTTTTGGCTCCTCATCATTGTTTGTGTTGATTTTTGCTTGTCAAGCTTATGGTAAAAATTCCCATTCAGTCTTACGAAGGCTCGTGTGCCTTTAAAATTTTAGCTAGGAATCAAGAAGAAATTAAACGAGTATAATTGATGTGTAGGGGTCTAGCCATTTCTTCACCTTGGAACATAGGTTTGCAGATAGTGCTATTGTTCCTGTCGTGGACATCTTGCATACAATTCGTACTCACACATTCAATAATATAACATTATCACTGGTTATTTCCAAGGCATCCATCATTTTAGTTTCCTGGTGGGGACCCTAATGCCAACCAAAATTTACCAAAAAAACTAGTCATTGAAGTCTATCATGGTCATGAGTGGAACCAACCACTGAGACAAATTTCGTATAATTTCCTAGTAGAGTAATGATGACAAATAGGATCCCTCAAATGTTTAAGTATGACCATGAAAATCCACTAACCAGGCCAAATTCTTGCATTAAAATTGTTAGAATGCACTATATTCATAACCTAAAAAATCTGTAGTTATTGTAAACCTTTGTTGGTAGATTTTAATATGCTTTCAAGAATTCCAATGGCTCAAATTGGATTTAGATGTGCCCTATACCACCCTACTTTTTCATAAGATGCTGGTAATATTATCAATATAATGAAAACAAACAAAAATCAAAGATACATATTAAATTTTACAGAATTTGATTAGTTGGGTCATTCCATAGCATGAAAACCGTATACTAGTTCAATTTGTCCATTTCATTTAAGCTAGATAAAGCTTGATCTATGTCATAATGAAAAAGAAACCAAAACCAAAACTTCTGAGAGCTTTGAATATGTTAAAACTTAATTTAAGTTTTAGATTCTTTGTTTTCAGGAAATAGACTAGTGTTTACCAGGCAATTCAATGTTGCATACGGTCGCCCATTCATCCAAAAAATCATATGCCATTATCACTAAGCATACATGTTGCAAAAAGAGCGATAGTTAGACGAAAATTAAATAGGTAAAGCAGAAACACAATTGTAGCTTATCTAATTCAAAAACAACTATTAGAACACAAAAGAACGTTCACAACATATGTATAAAATAACCATTACAAAAACCAATGCATGGTCATCCTACTCATGAATCAACACAGCCTTAAATGAGAGAAGTAAAAAGGTTTTCATTATTATCTTTAGTAATGAACATGGTCTTCAAGTCTATTTACCATTCAAGTCCAGCTCATATATGATACACAATAGAATCATGGATGGAGAACTTTGATTTCAACAATGATACTTGCATATACAAGAAGGGAGATGGTAGGCATGATGGTTAAACTCAACATTCCAATCATATGTGAAATTATGTAGACACCTAAATTTGTTAAATTATCACTTGATAATGTCACTATTGGCTTAATCCCTAAATAATGACTTGTGCGCACATTCCGAGCTCAATTGCCTATCCTTTGCCTGATTGCACGACTCGCTCTCCTCAATTACACCGCTTAGTTGCTCGTAATTGCTTGCATCAATCCACAACAATCTATCACCTCCAAGTGTCGTGCTCAAAAGTTCCCAGCACCTCACTCTTTGCTCATACGGGACCGCAAAGAGGGACCAAACCGTGAAATGGTTTGGTTCAAAATTGGTGGTTTCGTCCCAAGCCACCCGACGGTTATTTTCTCAATTTGATATCTATTTATAGGTCAAGTACATTCCTCGTGAGTCGACCTTAATGTGAAAGTATACCTACAAATCCCCTATATAAACAAGTTAAGTGCACTCATTTACTCACTTGGCACTCTCAAGAGCACTACAAGTAAACATCGTTTCAAAAGCACTTTAAGCTCTCCTATATTTCCCAAAATCAGCAACACACATTAGAGCCTACTCTAACTCTATAGAATTGTATTCTCATACACACATATATCGAGAGGGGGCAACCCACACGCAGGTTTGAAGAACTCCCAATCAGGTTCAAGAGTCTAGCTTCCCAAGTTACAAGCCAAGTCAAGAAAAGCATGTCAAGCAACTACTAAGCATTATAAAGTGTACAATGCGAACGATACTTGCATCCATATAGATATTACATTTATAGGTGAACTAAGTGTAGTTTGTGGGCTCTTCGTAGTAGTGCCAACGTAGACAAGAGTGTATGGATTGGACTTCAAAACAACCACTAAATTTTTTGTAGGGTCTCCTACCTATGGATAGGGTTTGAAGTTTTTTCAGGTCATACGTGAAGATTTTGCATATGTGCGACGCCTAGGATTTCACAAGAAGACGTTTCAAAGGCTCACGCGGGGCACAAAAAGTTCTAGAATGCCAACTCTCCACACAAAACCACCAAACAAGTATTGAACTACCAAATGGTTTCACATGCAAATAATAGTTTTGTCCTTGTTTATTTTGTACTCCCAAATCCATAAATGAAGCATCTACAAATCACGTCCAGTCTTTTCATCCTTCTAAAGACATCCAGATCACCTTCCAGTGAGCAGCAGAATAGTTAAGTGCGTCTCTCTTGTCTTGTTCCATTTAGCACTTTTTTGAACAAGAAGAATTATGCATGGCTACAAATCAATTAGAGCATACACAAGCACGCTTAGGGGGCAATGCCAAGACGGATTCCGAGGATATCTCGATTTACCATTACTAGTTAATACAAAGCACCAAGATGGATCCATCGATTACTATGACCATGACGATGAGCAATTTGATATGTCAAATAAGCATCTACGAAAGCTATATCAGAACATATGTCAATCCTAGGTGTCATAGGCTTTTGTCTTATTTGATATGAATGAAGAGTCATTCCCGTAGGAATAGGAAGTCACTTTAGAAGGTGAAATGAACAGCCAAATCTTGGTTCTATATAATTCTTTTCAATATTGAATGTGAATACAATTTTTGGCTTGCACCAATATTGTTAATTTGTAATTCCAATATGGTCTCCCAGCATTTCACCCTGAAATCTGAGACTACCCCATGTTAAAAATTTCGTTCTTTTAAAATAATGGGTTGTTTTGTGTTTTTATTGCCAGCAAAGTTCTGTATTGTGTCAAGATATTCCCAAGGAGCCATATTAGCCATTTTCGCCAAATACCCAGATGCCTAAAATTGTTATATTCTATTGTCGGGATTTGCCTGCGGGAAATTTGTATTTAATTATTTTAAGCCCCGTTTGAGGCAATTTGTGCTCCGGTTTAACCCTGTTGTGATCGTACATATCATTATTCCCAGTATACCAGTAGGGTTTTAACCAGGAATGAATCTTGGGCTTTATTTGTAACTTCTGGCAACGTTTTGTGTTTTTTGTGTTTTTCCGTTTCGTTTTCTATGAAATTTCTCTGGATCAATTCCTTTGGACGTGGACATCATTAAAATCTTTCATTTCATTTGCCGGTTTGGCCTCGATTCTTCGCCTAGAGTATCTGGAGATCACCTATGCACGTTGTGCCAGAAGGAATTCGCCATCGGAGGTCTGGTTCTCTCAGAAAAGACGAAGTCGTGCACCAAAAAGTTTCTTCGGGCTAGCTGCATTTTTGGAAAAAAAGGATTTAAAATGAATCATGAGATTTTGGAAGCAAAGAGTGGTGAGAATTTTGTACCGCCAAAGCAGGTACTTTTCCCATCAAAGAAACGCCACTTAAGTCACAATGGGAAAATTAGAGGCAAGAGGTGGGAATTTCTTACCTACCTCAGCAGGTAAAAATTTCCATTGTGAAATAAAAGAAAAATCATTGAAGGCATTCATGGGATTTTATACTGCTGGCGGGGTAAATAATCCCATATGAAAGTCAGCTTGACTTAAGTGGATCATAGGATTTTTGGAGTCATGTGCAGGGTAAATAATCCCATTGCCATCTGACTTTTAAAAATAGAATTCACCCGTGCCAAAAAGTGCGACCCACCTTGGGTGAATAATAATGCATTAAATAAATATTTGTTAATATTTATTCACCCAATTTTGGTGCCCAGGCTTGTGGAAAAGTCAACAGAGGTAAATGGACAAAAGGAGGTTGAAAATAGACTGTTCTAAAATTAAATAAATAATATTTATTTAATGCAGCCCCTTTATGTCAAAAAGTGCGCCCCTTTTGGGAGATAAATAATACTTTTTTAAGTATTAAATGATTAAATTAATTCCTATTTTCAGTGGCTAAGGTCAAAGCATACTGTGAGGCTTGAGTTAAGTGGAAGTAGAAGTCTAAAATTAAATAAATTTAATTTATTTAATGGCAGCCATGAGCATGCACAAAATAGGCGCCCCATTTGAAGAGTAAAGCTTATTAATTAATTAATTAATTGCCAGGAATAGGAAAGGCATTAATTAATTATAGAATCATGAGGATTATATAAGCAGGGGCTGCCATAAGGATGAATTAATTAATTCACAAGCAGAGAAGCAGCCTGCATAAAAAGTGGGCCCCATTTGGAGATTTTTTTGCTTAGAAGAAGGTGTAATTAATGCTAAAAGATTCTAGAATTGGCGCACAGGTTGAAGGAGGTTGATTTGTGTCTGGATAATTGTTTGCATAAGTGATACAGGTGCTCAGGTGAAGTTGGTAAAATTCATGCTTACTTTGCATGCAAATAAAACATCAAATTTGGGGCAGCAGGCTTGATATATGCAGATTTTTATGATTAAAATCCACTGTTCATGTTCTAGTTGCCATCTTTGTCTGAATTAATTGCAGGAATTCATCACAGGTGCTTTTATAAGAGAAAGGGAGCTTAAATCAATGTCCAATACATTGAATATATCCTCTCGAATCAAGAAATCTTCAGATCTGCATCGATTGTGAAGAATTCGGCCTAATAAAGAAGAAAAGAATTGTTCGAGACAAAGATTGCTCCAGCCATGGCAAAGCAGGATGAAAAGGAAAGCTCAGCGGAATCATGCGTAGCTTCTAGATTTGTTGAAGTCAATAGGCCCGATCAAAATCTAGATCTTATAATTGCAAAAGCTTCCGGCACAAAGGCTTCATCCTTTTTTCAACCGCAGCCTGTGAAGAAGTCAGTGCGTGGAAAATTCCTTCCAGGATCTTGTGCATGTGCTCCCAATCTTCCAGTTAAAACCTTCATTGAAGTTGCATTCACCCAGAGTGCTTTCCAGAATTTTTAATTGTTCATATGCAATTAAAAATAAAAATGATGAGTTGTCTACGGCCAACATCAGACCGATGCATATCGGAGAAGAACTACAAAAGCTTCAAGAGATGAACTGCTCCAGCCGCTTCCAGCCGCTTCCAAATCCGGCCGCTTCCGCAGACGCTTCCAGATCCATCCGCTTCACCGCTTCCAGATCCGGCCCTCCCGGATCCGGCCTTGGTGAGAATCAAAGGCAAAAGAATCAATTGCATGCAAAATATGAAAAAGGACAAGACCGCAGCTTTCCTCTTTCTTCTTCTTTCTCTTATTTCCTCCGACAAAGTAATTGAGCGATCAATTAAATTATAAAACTTAAGTGATTGGTTTAAAAGTCATTACTTCAAGAAGTCAACTACTGGAAATAGGTGGCGAAATAGAAGGTTCTATTTTCAGTTGTAAATCATGCATGTCATGTAAAGAGGAATTCCAGGAGAGAGATTGCAGTTGTTTCCTTTCTCATTTCCACATGTGTCGATTAAACTAAAAGCTTCCGACTTGTAATTGCCCCTCTACATTCTATAAGTAGAGGAAGAACCTTCGAGTTAAAGATCGAATTTGTAAGCAGCATTCTTGCATTCCAAACTTTGTCTTGAAACCCCGAGAGCCACTGAAGCAAAGGAATATACAGAGCAGATTTCCGAAGAAATTTGTGTCACGGTGTATTGTGTTCCTAGCTTTTATATCTTAGATCTTTTAAATAAACTTTGTGTTATTTTAGATCTAAATCTAGAGCTACCTTTGCTTATAATTTCGTGTTAATATCTATTGGTTTCTTCTATGTGCATGCAATCAACTCGTTGTCTATTGATTGGGATGCACATCTTCCCCATTTCTTCTCGTGTTTTTATAATTCCCTTCTTCTATAAATATTTCCTTTCTTAAACAGTGCTTGCTTATTTGCATGCAGTAATCTGACTATGGTTCATGAGTGAACAATCAAGTAAAACCCCATATAGATACTAGCATACTTTAATTGACAAATCGACACGGGAGCCTCGTCGGTAAATGAGAGAGATTTATCTCATGATTGCCTAGGCTTTATGCTATGCAGAAAATCTAGCCAACACAATACCCGGCCCGACATCGGTGTCAAAGCCGAGACTTTTCTTCATTAAATTTATTTTCCTACCTCCAATCTACTCCTCTCATTGCAAATTCTCTCCAAAGACAGCCAAAGACAAATCATTTGTTGGCATCCACATGCGGAAGGAGTTGGCTCCAAAGCATTAATTTTTGTGCAAGCAAGTTGATCAGAAGTTGTGCAGCATAGGAGCTGGTTTGTTTGAATCTGTTTAGCATCAACAACATTGTTCGAACATGAACCGGCACATCCCATCACACCGCCAAAGTCTAAGCCATCGCAAAGGTCTCTACACCATCCCCTCGTACTAGAATCATGGGCTAAGTAGTGCCAAACAAGAAAAACAAAGGCACAAATGTTTGTTTACACTCCGCTTTGTGAAAGAGCTCATGGCCAAACTTTGTAGATGAACCCGAGGTTGAGATGCAACATGGTGGCACCACGAGTCAAGCGAGCCAAAGGGATGTAAAGATATTAGCCGCACTTTGTTGTTGGAATAATCTGCAGAGTCGTATCAATGTTGGATCTGCCAAAGCTGGTTCAAATATCATCTTCAAGCATTTCATTAGGGCAAAAGTCATGTGGGGGAGGACAACCTTAAAAGGCCAAGCTAAGTTCTATTTTTCATTTTTATGGTTTTTCAAGATTAAAAAAGCATATATATTTTGGAGGCTTTCTTTAAGAGAAGGAATTTTTATTTTTTGATTTATTGTAATAATTAATAAGTCATTTATTATGCAAGTCATTTTCATGCAAAATTTGGAAAACAAAACAAATTGTGCAAAAACAAACAAGGAGAAATAAGGATAGCTACTCTTCATCTGTTGCCCATTCACTAACTATCGCAAGGTGTAAATCCCGAAAGCAAGAAAAACCAAGTATATAGGGAAGCTATTCCTACGTACGAGGTTTTCTTGTTAAGCGGGTGTCATTGATAGAGTGAATCCTTTTCACTTACTAACTAGGTACCACATACCAATTTCCTCTCTCGCATACCGTAACACTTGTTTCACGCATCGACGGGTATATCAAAAGAGCGAGCTTCTTCCACGTACCGACGGTTATATAGGAAGGGCGGGTATATCAAGATGTTTAGTATATCGGTCTAGTGGTATGTAAACACGGGAACCTCTTGGAGTGATAAGGAACCAATCCATGTCTTTGGGGTCACAAAACAAAAAACAAAAATGACTCCAATAAAACCATTTGTCGGGCACATTTGACCAACAAAGAAACTTGGTTAGAGTGGTCACAAGTGCAAAACACACTCATCTTCAATGATCGGTGGTTCAACAATTGCTACAGGACATACCCAACACCGCCACGTATGCAAACGAAGCCAATATTGGGAAACAAAAGAATTTGAAAGCACTGACCTTAATGAGGGGCTCAATTAATACATAAGTGTTTCAACACAATCGAGGCAGGATGCATTCAACAAGTCAAGGACTTGTATGATTCTCACTCAAAATTGGAGTTCATACACTGCAGAACTAAAAGTGTTCAATCTTGAGTTGAAGAATGGTGATGTCATGAGTTTGGCCTCAAAAATTCGTGCAATCAAACATGATGTAGAAGCCACTAGTGTAAAAATTGACATATATATGATTGCTTTCATAAAAGCCCTTCTTCCTACATATTCAACCTACTTGGAGTCTTTACAAGCAAGCAATCAATTAAAGACTCACATTTGATCAATTGGCTGAAAGAGAAAAGGCCTTTGGGAGAAAAATTGAGTCATCAAGAGAAAGCATTTGCTATGCCAATCAAAAAGGCAATTCTTTTCAAGGGTTCTTCCTCCAAGGCCTCATCTTCCAAAAATGAAGTCAAAAGAACAAAGGGAGGAATAAGGGTCAAGGAAGCAAAAATAACAATAACAATGGGCAAAAGCAAAATGATAAACAACATTTGTTTTGCAAATGGTGTGGCAAAAAGAGAGCCATGAGGCTTAGGCATGTCAACTTCATTGGAGAAAATTGAAACCTATGTTAGTAGAAGGAAGGAAAAGAAAAGAAACAAACCAATGAGCTAGACTCACAAAAGAAGAAGATCATAGCCTATTGTTAGTAGTAGGAAGGAAAAGAAAAGAAACAAACCAATGAACCAAACACGTCTCAATTCACCAGTGAATATGTGTTTTTCAGCTATGATGAAGCAAATAATGTCTCAATTAGTACCACTTTGTTTGATGCTTGGGTCCTAGATATTGGAGCCACTCAACACATGACTTTCGAAAGGACTTTTCCAGGAATTCCATGAAAAAAGGTCGAATCTAGTATACTTCGCGAACAAATCAAATCTACGAAATGAAAAGGGACGATAAGGCTCAAGTCTCAAGGGCTTCCAAAATTCTTCCTCCAAAATGTCTTATAGCTTCCTCAATTGAAAAAAACCTTCTTGTCCTCGTGCTCATTTGTCAACAAGGGGCACTCAATTATGCTAGACAATGGGGAGGTCACTATCAAAATAAAAGTGACAATGCAATCATATTGACTAGATCTAAGTAAGGCAAATCATTAAACTCAAGGGTGAGCCATCAATTTCATGGAATTTTTCTCATCTCATTGAAGACAATGTCTCCAAGTATGTTGTGGCATGCGAGATTCGAGCACTCCAATCATGACTACATTCGTGTGTTGCAAAAGAATGGTGTAGTAGGATTGCCCACCCTACTTGCAAAATTTGAGAAGTGTGAAGCCTACATTTTGGCTAAACACTCAAGAGGACCTTTTCAGAAGTCAAAATGGAAAGCCAACAGAAAGTTGCAGTTGGTCCACTCCGACTTGTGTTCTCTTCCAATTCTATCAGTTGGTGGTCACAAGTACTTCATGTTGTTCATCAACCACTACAACAGATGAAATATTTATTTCAATAAAAATTAAAATCCTCTTCAACATTTCAATATGATCAAAAATGAGGCCTTAACCCCGCATTTTAAAGGCGATTGAGTCCTATCTCAAGCAAATGGAATCAAACACCATCTCACAATTCCTCACACTCCACAATAAAATGTAGTTAAGGATGAACAAAACCATGATAAATATGTTTCGTGCAATGTTATATTTCAAGGGGTTGAATCTGCACTTCAAGGAAAAAGTAGCATAAATAACAATGTGCCTCCAAAAAAGATTACCATCAATAACCTTTCAATTGAAGACTCCATATAAACCGTGATGTGGTCATCTTCCTTCAATGTGTCATCTTCGCTTTTTTGGAATAACATGTTGTGCATTGTCTCACATGAGAAAAGGAATAAGTTGCCCCATAGGAGTCATAAATGCACTCACTTGAGATATTCTGAAACCTCCAAGGCATACCAACTCTATAATGAAAAGGTGAAGAAATTCCTCACTATAAGGGATGTCATCTTTCATGAAATTGCAAAGGATGAGGCCAACATCAATCGTCAATGAGTTGACTTGAAAAGTATGCATAATTTGATGTCTACAAATAGATTGATTTGGAAATTTCAAATAGTGAGGTGGGGACATACAGTTAGGAGTCATTTGATTCCATATTATCTATTATAATAGAGATTGCATCTCCTTCTAAAGAAGAAAATGAAACTTCAGTAGAAAATGGACAAGTACCACAATGTAAAGTGAAGGAGCTTCAGATCATGAGATTGAGACACCATGAAGAAAATGCCTAAATAGACAACACAAACATTAAAAATATGTCCATCTTGATGAAGATGGAAAAACTAGCACACAAAGTGCACTTACAACCACAAAACCAATAGAACATGTTTGTTGGCGAAATAGTTTGTCGTGTGGTAAATTATTGGGTTTTCACCAACAATACGGGCTAAGCCCCACCTTGTGTATGGGGAGGCTCCCATTATTGAATGTAAACTACTTTAATCTATCTAGAAGTTGTGGGGTGGCCAATAGGTCGGGATCATACAGGAACACTCCATTGAACCTACGGCAAAGTGCTTGTACAAAGTACAAGGGAGAAAATTGCAATGAAGAGAGGTAAAGGGGAGTTGGGGAAATAAGGAGAGAGAGGGTTATTGTTGTGAGTAGGCACTAGCAGAGTTCACACACAATAACCAAAGTGAGTTTACATCCAATTAGAAGAACACAACAATGCAAATCATGATAAGACAAAACAAACCATAGACACGGACTTCCATAGATTCATTCATGAAATGTGCAGACACCTTTCTTAGTTTTACAAGATTATCACATATGCAAAGTTGGAAAGAGAGAATAGAGGAACATAAGAAAAGAAATAGAAGAATTGTAGCTTTTATTGCTTGATGTAGAAGTGGAACTCTCAACAACATACATTCAATCAACAATTGCTAACCCTTTGGAATGGAGAAGCCATTCCAATTTATAACATTACAATCTATCCTTTCATCTACCCCCCACATGACTCTTCACCTATCCTCATCACTTGTGACCATTCATATTCCTAGGAAGTGAGTCTTTTTCTTATCATTGGAAAAAGGACTCTTACAATGTTTAGCTAATGGTCACTTAAGTGAATAGGACGAAATAATAAAAAAGTACATTCTCAATTGAAAATTAGAATATGGAGAGAGAGAGAGAAGAGAGAAAGGGAAGGAATGAATGATTTGTTGTTGATGGAGAACTTGATAATCATGGTCCCTAAGGAAGAGTTTGGAATGATCTCCTCTCCTTTGAATGCTTTATTGAACCGAGCCACCGCCGAGTGCCACTGACCGCTTCTACGAATGCAAACGCATCTCAACACTTTGATCCATGCCCATGGAACATCATTGATCTTCTTGCATTGATTGAACCATCTTTTGTGATCCTTTGCAATTTCAGAAATGGAATTTCTGATGTTGGCTAGGGACTCTAAGGTATCTTCATTAAAGGAAAGAGAGTCACCTACCTCTTTCTTGACCAATTCTTGGAAGGAAACAATGATTTCTTCTGATGATGAATTCTCATTGAGTGGTGGAAGTCCAAGTCTCGAACACACGCAGACTTTATTCAAAATCTCGAAAGCCTCTTGTCCACGTGAGTCAAGTTGTAATGACCCCAAATGACATATAAATGCATATAATGGATTTACCCAAATTCTAACTTAAAATATACCACAACTTTTATTAAAATGAAGATCTGGAAATAATTCTAGAAAATGCGACTTGTAAAGATTATAGAAATTCTTCAAAGATGAATAAAAGTAACACTTTTTCTTATCAAAATGCAACAGCTGAATTTAGAATGCAAATACATAAATAAAAGTACCAATTTGAGACTCCAAAGATGGTTGATTTATTTATTAAAAATCTGCAAACCCTTGTCTTCAGACACAGGTGGAAGTATGATGTTTTGGAGCCAAAATCCACTCCAAAAATATTGATTTAGATGTCAGAACTTTTAATAGCAACCCAGATCTGATTTTTATCCACTCTCAACACCCCCAAACAGTCCTCAAAGTAGGTCGCTTCAGCTGGAAATAAAGAAGAAACTTCAACAACACTTTTCTCCTTCAAACCCTACTTCAAATCAGCTTTACAAGTCTTCAATCACTGCTGGAAAATACCCAAGAAGAAGATTTTTCATTCTTCTCCTCAATCTCAAGAGGGTTTTTCGTCCTCAAGAGAGAATCTCTAAGGGTTTTCGTCCTTAGAAGATTTTGATGTAAGCTCAAAGCTCAACATGCAAATTCAGATTTATAAAAATAGAAAAGGATGATCTCTACAAGCAAGTCAACTTGCCTTTATAGATGTAATGGGCCAAATAGCCACCCTCAACTTCCAATCAGCTTTCACCTCCCTCATTTAATGTTTTTCCCACTTTATTCCATCTACTAAGGAGGTCACATTTTCCATAGGATAAATAAACATTATAAAATGCCTTTTTTCCTTTTCTAATTTTATTTTATCTTGTAGTCTATAATAAATTTAAATAATCGCCTTTATAATATTTATTTTTTTATGTGCACTTTATAATAACTTATGACTAAAGTTCCCTTGTGTTCATCCCTTAGCCATTGGGGAGACAAAATGGGCTAAGGGTCTTCGACGTGTTATTTTAGAAAGAGGGACATTTCAGTCCTCCCTTCCCCAAATTGCTTGCCCTCAAGCAATTTCAAACTTGGATGCTCCAAAATTGCTGCACCTTCCCATGTTGCATCCTCAAGTGGTAGACCCTCCATTGTACCAAATATTCTCTGATAACTCTATTCCTCAACTTCCTTTCACGAACATCCATAATAGACTCGGTTCTAACACCAATTTGCCCTCATCATCAAGAGGGGCAGCTCCATGGAAGGAGTGATATGTTGTCCCAATGCCTTTTTGAGGCATGAAACATGGAAGACATTATGAATTTTGCTTTGTGCCGGAAGTTCAAGCTCATATGCAACATTCCCTACCTTTCTTATGACCTTGTAGGGACCATAGAACCTTGGTTTCAATTTTTCAAATCCTTTCCCTTTGAGGGAAGATTGTCTATAAGGTTGCAACCTTAGAAAAACCATGTCCCCAACCTCAAATGACCTCTCAATCCTTCGCTGGTCCGCATACAATTTTTGTTGATTTTGTGCATGTGAAAGGTTGTCCTTGAGTGCTTTCATGATGTCTTGACTCTGCTGCACCAAATCTCTAGCTCCTAGCACTCTACTATCCGAATAACAACATCCACAAAAGAAAATGCATCATAACCATACAAAGCCTTAAAGGGTGACATACCAATAGACATATGGTAAGAAGTGTTGTAGCAAAACTCCCCCAAATATAGCCATTTTATCCATGTTGATTGCTGCCCTGTAACAAAGCTCCTTAGGTACCCTTCTATCCATTTATTGACAATTTCAGTTTGTCCATCCGTTTGTGGATGGTAACTTGTACTAGGAGTCAACTCTGTACCTGAAAGATGGAAGAGTTCTTGCCAAAAAGAACTTAGAAATCTGTTGTCCCTATCACTCACAATGTTCTTTGGCAACCCATGAAGTCTGAAAACTTCCTAAAAAATATTCCAGCTACTAGTGGTCCATCATACTTAGTAGGAAGAGGGAAAAATGTGCATACTTAGTCAATCTATCCACCACAACATAAATGACACTCTTACCTTGAACCGAAGGAAGACCAGTGATGAAATCCATGGAAATACTCTCCCACTTTTGATTTGGAATAGGTAGAGGCTGCAAAAGACCTATTGGAAACTCATGTTCGCTTTGCTTTGTTGGCATGTAAGACACTCCCTTATGTGTTGAAGCACTTCCCCTTTGAGTCCTTTCCATACAAACTTTTCTCTAACCTGTTTGTATGTCTTAAAATACCTGGATGACCAGCCAAGGGAGAATCATGCATAGCTTCTAAAATCTTATGTTTCACCTTGGATTCGGAACCAAAAAGACTATTTTTATAGAGTATAATGCCATCCATCACCTTATACTTTTCATCTTCAATTCCTCCTAGGACAACACTAGCAAACTGATTTTTGCATACTTTGTTGTTATAACAACTCTCCAATCTACTCTAATTTCAAACATAGAACAAAAATATGGCTTCCTAGACAATGCATCTGCTACAATGTTATTCTTTCCTTTCATAAATTCAATTTCAAAGTCAAAGGACTGAATTTTACTCACCCATTTTTGTTGTCTATCATTCAAATCAGATTGGTTGAGAAAGTACCTCAAACTATTGTGATCTGTTTTCACCACAAATCTGCCACAAACTAGATATTGCCTGAACTTCACCAATGCATGCATGATTGCCAACATTTCTTTGTCATAAATAGAGTACTTTTTCTCAATCTCTTTGAGCTTCCTACTTTCAAATGCAATGGGATGTTTGTTTTGCATCAAAACAACCCCAATACCATCACCAGATGCATCACATTCAACAACAAAAGGAATAGAAAAATCTGGAACAGCAAGTACTAGGACATGTGCTCATTACCTTTTTTAAGTTGTCAAATGCATCTTGGGCTGTCCTAGACCAGCTGAAAGCTCCCTTTTTGTTAAATCAGTCAAAGGAGCAACAAGTTGGGAAAAACCTTTGACAAATCTTCTATAATAACTGCATAATCCCAAGAATCCTCTCAATTGTGTCATAGTGGTGGGTGGAGGCCAATCCAAGATAGCTATGATCTTTTGTTGATCCACATGAACACCTTTGGCATTGATAATGTGCCCCAAATATAAAATTTCAGTCACACCAAATTCACACTTTGATTCCTTGGCATAAAGTGACTGCTGCTCCAAAATTCCCAACACCATATCCAAGTGTTGAAGATGTTCCTCCCATGTTTTGCTATGAAATATCCCTTTTGGGATATCACTTGAAATTCAACAAAATATATAAAAATAACAGCGAATTGAAATTCAAAATTTTAGGACAGCAATATGCGTAAACAAAGAAAAAATTGTATTTTCTAGAATAATAATTTCTAACACTACCGAAAGCTTCAAATAACTTAGAAAAATATGTAGAATAGTAAACAAGAGAGAAATAATTTTCTCTCTCAAATCTGATTTTATTTATTTATTCTAATCGTTGAAATTGCCTAAAAATTCCAAAAATTCACAAGGAGCTGAAAAGATCTTTATAAATTCTGAAATTCGGACAGCAATATATTTAAATTATAACGAATCGATCCAACCTCGAAAATTGAAAACTCCAGCCATAAACCCTAGAAAATAGTTGTTTCAAATCGAACTAAAACCCTTGATGAAAATGAGTATCCCAAGCACCGGGAATGATCGATCTCGACAGCTGGTTGAAATACGGATCAAATAATCTCTCTCCAACACTGAGCAAACCCTTGAA
Organism: Taxus wallichiana var. yunnanensis; assembly: GCA_018340775.1. Lineage (NCBI taxonomy): Eukaryota > Viridiplantae > Streptophyta > Pinopsida > Cupressales > Taxaceae > Taxus > Taxus wallichiana. The sequence continues at coordinate 562,470,849 of CM031244.1, read as the reverse complement.
ATTCTCTAAAAATTTTGATCTGAAAATCTAATTTGAATGAAGCTCCAAATTAGCAAACTAGGAAGATCTTTCACCACCGAAGAGTGCTCTGCTAGCTAGGAGTGGATCTCTCACCACCGAAGCTAGGGTTCCTACTCCACAAGCAAAAAGTATGCAACCAACAATGGCTTCAATATCATAAAAGAGTGAGTGTATGAATGAATGCCCTTTTTCTCCCCAAGCGCTTCCTTTTATAACTTTTCATCAAACAAAGGGCCCAAAAGAACCCTAATCGACCTCCTTGGGGAAAATCTACATAATAATAAAATAACTTAAGTTACATCATCACCACTATGCCGAAAGTACACTTAAGTTACCCCAAACAAAGAAATAGAAAATAAAGTACCATTTATTCACCCATCACTTAAGTCATCGACAAAATATAACATAAAGTACCTTAGGGGACCATCACGCAACCTTATTTCACTTAAGTCACCTCAAAGTACATGTCCAACGTCAAAACATACTATATAAGTGAAATGAAGGTGCAAAAATACCCAATAACCATCAACGGCACTAGCTCCTCGGGCATGACCAAGGCTAAGACAGATGAAAACCTACTAGGCCATCTACTCGAAATTGGGGACATTACATGTTATAGACCAATATGTCATCAAAGAAGACCAATACAAACTTCCTCAAATGCTCCCTAAAAACATGATTCATACATGATTGAAATGTAGCAGGTCATTGGTTAACCCAAAAGGCATCACAAGAAATTCAAAATGGCCAAAATGACATCTAAAAGCAGTTTTGTAAACATCTTTTCTTACCCGGATTTGATGGTACCCGGATCTCAAGTCTATCTTGGAGAAGTATATAGCTCCATGTAGCTCATCAATGAGTTCATCAATTCTAGGTATGGGATACCTATTTTTGATGGTCCTATTCAACAAACGGTAATCAATGCACATTCTCATAGTTCCATCCTTCTTTTTCACAAGAACAACCGATGATGCAAAAGGACTAGAACTAGGCCTTATATGCCCCATTTCCAAGAGCTCTTTGATGGCCTTCTCAATTTCTTCTTTGTAGGCTCTAGGATGACGGTATGGAGTAGTAATCACAGCCTTAGTGCCTGGTTCCAATTCAATAGTATGCTCAACCTCTATCTGGAGGTAACCCATGAGGAAGATTGTCAAATACCTTGGCATGCTTATCACGAATAGCTTGAATATCTTCATTATATTGTTGTCCCAAAATCTGATCTGCAGATGTTACTAGACACTCAGCTGCCCAAGCAATCTACCCTCTATGAAATGCTCTTTCCATCCTTTTTGCAGTTACAACCATAGGAGCTCCATTTGCCATTCCATGTAGCACTATTTCCTGGTCTGCTGATTTGAATTTCAGCTCCATTGTTTGATAATTTTGGGTGAATTCTCCAAGAGAATGTAACCATTGCACACCCAAAACTAAATCAGTTTCACCAATACCAACCACATAAAAGTCATATGTTACCTTATGCTTACCAAGAGTGATTTTCAGTTGTGATATCTTCTTGGTACAAGGGATGGTGAAACCATCCGCTATTGTCACATTAAAACCTTTGAAATCCTCTAATGGCAGCCCCAATCTTGTAACTAAATCAGCATCTATGAAATTATGAGTTGCACCACTATCAATTAAAATAGTAACTCTCTTACCTTTTAGTTCTCCTCTAACACGGAAAGGGTGGTATCTCGGAGCTCCGAGTGTGGCAAGAGTGTTATCCAAGTGATCAACTTCTTCTTTCTTTTCTTGCTCTTCATCTTCATGACTTTCTTCCATGTTTATGTCTTCTTCTTCTTCCTCTCCATCAGAAATGACTTCAATGTAATGTACTTGGCCCTTGCCTAAGCAACGATGCCCTAGAGTCCATGGATCTTTGCATGTGAAACAAAGATTCTTCCTCCTTAATTCATTTCTTGTATTATCAACATCTTTGTTCCTTGGAAGCTCTCTTTGGGGGTTCATACCTTGCTGAAATGGCCTTCTTGCTTGATTAATGGGGGTTGTTCGTGGCTGTCCTTGAAATGTGGGTCTAAGATGTGTAATATCCCCTTTTGGGATATTATTCAAATCTGCAAATTAATTTATCAAATCGACTCTAGAAGGATTAAACCCTCCTAGCTCGACCTCAAATAACCCAATGTCAGCACTAATACAACCCAAATGGGGTTGGAGTAGGCCAAGGTAGTGGGTTAGATGGGAGAACTAGTTAGGAAAATCAATCTTATCCAAAACTGAAATTAATTGCAACAGTGAATTTATTTAGAAAGCACCAAAACAGCTTAAACTTAGAAAATTCATAACTTGCTCAATATTCCATATTTTGCCCTCAAATAAAATGCAGATTAATCTATAATTCAAGACCTTTCCAAAGAGCTATAGATCTAAATTTTTAGACCACTGAAACCCCTTCAAATCAGACCCCAAAATCAGAAACCCAGTCGCTAGGGTTAGGATAAATTTCATAAATTATTTCCAACACTTTATAACCCTCCAATGCACCCAAATAATTGCTCAAACTCAGAAAAATAAGCCAACACAGATCAGATTATAAATATAGCTTATTCACCCTTGAAACATGTCAAAATGATGCCCAAATCAAGTCGCCATAGCTGGAATAAATAAACCAAAATAGACCAGATTGATTAACTACTTCAAACATCACCAAAACATGTCAAATAATCACTTATGCAAGTTGCTAGGGCTGGAATAAATTGCAGCATTAACAGCAGATCATAAACACTCTTAAACTCTCCCAAGATCATCAACAAAATGCAGATTTCCTTCTCAAATGATGGCGCCAAACATAAGATGAATATATGATATGATATTCACTCAATGCAAGCTTTAGAAGGTCTCACACTCTCCACAATAATGGTGGTGTTTAGAAACAACTTTTTGTGATCACAAATGAGCATACATCCCTTCTCCAAGCATGAAGATTTTTAATAAAATCGTCAACATGCCCAAAGGGGACGCCACTTCTCCTTTTATAGCTTTTGCATTTGAAATCTCCAAGATTCCCTTCTTCCTTTGGCGCATTTCTCTAGATGGGAGAGATATCATTTAATAATTGCCTCTTTACCTGAAAAAGGTCAAACTCCAAATAAAATATTAATTCCCTCCAATTAATATTAAATAAAACACAAGAGGGGAATTAAATATAACTTTTAAAACACATGGAGTAGTTCGACTTGCCCCAATTAAATTAAAAATATTTCAAAAGCTCATGGGATAGTCGATTTTCCCCAATTAATTCCTTTAATCCAAGGGGAGTGGATTAAAGGTCTTCCATAATTATTTTTAATTAAGGCCCATAAAAAGGGGACATTACGGGCTGCCCCAAAGAATTTCCTTTTGACTGTCCAAGGGGAAGATTTTTTCCCTTAACTACTATAGATTCTAGATTTAGTGACCTTTTAATTGCATCTTAAATAAAGGGATACTCAAAAGCCTTCACCAAACACCTAAGAGGTTCGGTCAAGCCTTCCATGAACAAGACAACTAATCTTCTTTCACTTACATCTGAAACCATGACTGCTAATTTCTGAAAATCAGCAACATACCTTTCCACTGATGCCTCTTGTTTGAGTTGTGTCAACTCCTAAAATGCACTTCTGGATCTTTCCTGTCAAACCTTTCTATTAGTCTTTGACTAAACTCTTCAAGAGTGGAAATGGAACCATGTCCTTGTGTCACTAGACCATGATACCACCATTCGTGAGCCACACCTTCTAAATGCAAGGTGACAAATTTGAGAGCCTCTTCCTCATACATAGGATTTAGTGATAAGTAGGTATCTAACTTTTGCAACAGGCCCTTGCAGAACATTTATTTGAACCATCATAAGTAGGAAGAGTAATCTTACCCAATCGATGTTGGATATCTTTCCTTGGCTCTTGTGGATGACTCACCTTCTTCCTTGGTCCTTCGCTTCTCCTTAGTTGGCAAAAATCTTTGAATGAAAGCAGCTCCTTTGTGTTGGGATTCAATGAAGCATACTCTTCTCCATATAAGTCCATTTCTTCAACAAACCCATGTGTTGGTGGTTGTTCTCTCTCCTCTTGTGGCTCATTTCTTTGAAGGAAATTAACACGAAAGAACTTAAGAGTTTTGCTTGACACTCCCTCCGTATGATGAGTAGAAGATCTTCCTTCACCTTGATTGCCTTGATTCCCTTAAAAAGTCTGCTGTTAGTACTTAGCCCATGTAGGGATCTACCCAAATCAGCAATGGCTCCTATAAAGGAGTCTCTTAGATCTCTGTGGGCTTCTATCAAACGGTTCTACAACTCTCTATTACCCCTAGAGAATACCTCATTCATATAACTCAACTCATCTGATGGTGGAGGTCTTTCTCTATCATCCATATCTCCCTTTCCCAGTTGTTTTTCTTGAATAATGGTATCTAAAATCCCCGTCACCTCAGTCCATGCAAAACGGATATCCCCTTCACAAGCTATGAGAATCACGCGCCCGATACCAATGTAATGTCCCCAAAGGACATATAAATGCATACAATGGATTTCCCCAAATTCTGACTTAAAATATACCACAACTTTTATGAAAGTGCAGATCTGGAATTAATTCCAGAAAATGCGACTTGCCTAGATTATAGAAATTCTTCAAAGCTGAATAAAAACAACACTTTTTCTTATCAAAATGGAACAACTGAATTTAGAATGCAAATACAAAAATAAAAGTACCAATTTGAGACTCCAAAGATGGCTGATTTATTTATTAAAAATCTGCAAACCCTTGTCTTCAGACACAGCTGGAAATATGATGTTTTGGAGCCAAAATCCACTCCAAAAATATTGATTTAGATGACTAAAAATCAGAACTTATAACAGCAACCCAGATCTGATTTTTATCCACTCTCAACATCCCCAAACAGTCCTCAAAGTAGGTCACTTCAGCTGGAAATAAAGAAGAAACTTCAGCAACACTTTTCTCCTTCAAACCCTACTTCAAATCAGCTTTACAAGTCTTCAATCACTGCTGGAAAATACCCAAGAAGAAGAGTTTTTGTTCTTCTCCTCAATCTCAAGAGGGTTTTCGTCCTCAAGAGAGAATCTCTAAGGGTTTTTGTCCTTAGAAGATTTTTGATGTAAGCTCAAAGCTCAACATGCAAATTTAGATTTATGAAAATAGAAAAGGATGATCTCTACAAGCAAGTCGACTTGCTTTTATAGAAGTAATGGGCCAAATGGCCACCCTCAACTCCCAATCAGATTTTACCTTCCTCATTTAATGCTTTTCCCACTTTATTCCATCTCCTAAGGAGGTCACATTTTCCATAGGATAAATAAACATTATCAAATGCCTTTTTTCCTTTTCTAATTTTATTTTATCATTAAGTCTATAATAAATTAATATAAGTGTTTTTATAATATTTTTTTATATGCACTTTATAATAACTTATTATGACTTAAGTTCCCCTTGTGTTCATCCCTTAGCCGTTGGGTAGACAAAATGGGCTAAGGGTCTTCGACGTGTTATTTTCGAAAGACAAACATTTCACAAGTTCGGGATGGCATCACTTATTATACGATATATTTCATCTATCATGCGTACTCCAAACCGGAGACAAGTTTTCAGCTGCTGATGTGAACACATTCTTGCTCATGAGAGTGTGAGAGTCGAGGGAGCTCATCTCGGACACAAGTGGGAAAACCTCATCCCAATGAATCTTCTCTTTTACAATCTCTTCCCTTGCTTTCTTTACTTCCATCAAAGTGACAAGAATATAATTGATTAGAGAGATGACCTCAAGAAACAATGTCTTACCTTTCTCGATGATCCTCTCAATCCATCTCTCATTAGCATTCCTTGCATCATATAGCTTTGTGCCTTCTTGATCACCTCAAGGTCAAAGTTGTCGATCGAAGGAATGTCTTCTACAAGAAGAGAAGATGTTGAATTGGGATCCAAGAAAGGTAGAATATAAGCACTAAGAGCTTTTATGTGTTCCTCCAATTGCTCAATTGTTCGCTTGTATTTTTCGTTTCGAGTGAGGAGGGAAGAGGATTCCTTGAACAGATGAGAGTCTCCCTCATGTGTAGCTTGACCCAATGAGATGTGGATCGGCTCATAATCCGATGGAGTCATCTCTTCAACAGGCTTTACATTCTTAGGCCTAGCAACTTCTACATATTGGTTTCCTGAGACACCACTAAAGAAGCGGGAAGTTGTTTGGGCCTTCTTCCTCCACCTAAATCTCAAGGTTTTTGTGATAACTCCAAGTTCGGGCATGGAAGCTTGTGTTTTCCTTGTCTCACTTTCAAGCGATCCTTGAATCCACAGGAGTGGCTCTTCAGGAGTTGACACGATGTCGGTTGCCGGACCATTTTCAGAAACTTGATGCAGGATCACTTCTTGTTCATTGTGGGAAAGTTATGCCATTGGAGAAGACACACTTGGATGCTCCTAAAGAGAATGATGAGCTCTTGGAGAGGAGGCTGCAATGGATCACCTTTGCTTGACTCATGATGCTCACTTGATTTTCTTTTCAGAGAGAAGATAATGGATTTAAGACACGATGTTTCCAACTTGCCCGATGAGTCACAATGACCTCCTTTGATGGATTGACCATGCTATCAGGTGTTTGATTGAGTGTTTAAGAACATTATGACATCAAATGAAATTGGGATGATTCCTCATTCACGATGCCACACATAAAGATCACCTTTTTAGCCTTTGTTGCTTCAAAGTACTTGAATGAGCTCGGACTGGATGCTTCCATACCTTCGTGCTCGGATGCTTTTGATGAGTTCCTCGTTTCATATGACTACGATGACCTCCTCTGAAGATCTTGGATTTCAATGCAGCCCTTGACACCTTTCAAATCCTTTTCAACTATACAATGTACCTGACTTTCACCCGTTGCGCCTCAATATGCTTTGCCTCGCTCCGACACGGATTGTGATCAAGACGATGCTTGAGGATCCTTGTGAAGGGTGAATTATCTTGTTTGAGCTACGAGACAACCTTACAACCATGTCAGGATGGAAAAAAGCTGCAAGATGAGTCAAAACGGAGCCAACTTCAACTTTTGACCGAAAACCGAAACTTTATATTTTTGGCATGTAGGACCAAGACCTGCTATTTTAGGATATTATGTCTTTTTGCTCAAATTTGGTCTTTTGAATCCCCCAGCACACTCAATTCAGCTCCATTGATGATGCTTTACCATTTTTAGAAAGTTTCTATTTTTGGTAACTTGCTTTTCTAACCCGATATTTTGGAAAATTGTTTGTTTTTACCCTACTTGTTATTTTGTATCGTTTCCGGATGTGTTCGAGTGATCGGAGCGTGCAATTTTGAAGGGTTGTTATTTTTAGTAAGTGGCAGTACTGAACACTTGCTATTTTTAGAATGTGTACTTATTAGTGTCTATTTTCAACGAAAACATCATCATCGGATTTGGCTTTGCTGATCGCGATCTCGTGTTCCAATTTTCGCCGTGTTCTACCCGCTAGAATTCTTGTAAACTGAAAAAGCAACTTCTAGGGAACAAGTTTAAGGTTTGTTGCTGTAATGGCAGCCATGAATAGAGGCTTGGAGCTTCAGTGATCACAAGCAAGCTTGATTAGAGAAAATCGGTGAAAATTCGTGTAGCCACTTTTCCGAATGGAGAATCATGGAAAAAGCTTAATTTTAGCAATCATGTCTCGATCCGGAATTGTTTTGGCAAAGCATGGTCGTTGTGTTTGCAAGAGTTTGGAGGTTTCACAACTTCGAGAATGGATGCAAGGTCGAACAGGGGTGAAGGAATGGAGTTAAAACAAGCTATTTTGTCTTTTCAAGTCACCCGAAGTTACTTTTCATTCACAGATGAAGTAACAACACATGACTTGAAGTTAGGGTTTTGGAATAGCTTGGCTTGGGACGCATTTTTGTGTCCCCTTTGTCCCCTTGGGAATGGGGACAAGAGGGACAAGAAAATGTGCCTCAAAGAGATGCTGCAACTTGTCACTACGGGGTGAGAGGAGAGGGAGATGAGGAAAACGTGCCCTAGCACTTGGGAGTTGTCATCTAGTCGCATGATGAACCTGAAGAGGGGTTAGAGAGGGGTGCATTTTTTGCCCCTTTGTCCCCTTGGAAATGGGCACAAGAGGGACAAGAAAATGCACCCTCACCAGATGATACCAAGTGTCATTCACAGGATGCGAGATGGGGAGGTGAGTTAAGTCGGAAAAAGCCCTTCGGAGTGCTGAGCTAGGTCATATGAAGAACCAAATGGAAGGGCTGAGGTGGGGCGCATTTTTGTGTCCCCTTTGTCCCCTTGGGAAAGGGACAAGAGGGACACAAAATTACGCTCTCACCAGAAGGTGACATGTGTCACTCAAAAATTGCCTAAGTGCGTAAACAGCTCACCTTCACAAGAGAAAACTTGACAACGCATGATTCCTGTGAGCTCCGTGTGGTCCTTTTAGATTAAGTTTTATATGATTTTGACTCCCAAGACCATTTCAAGAACAATGGGATAGGTTTCAGAACCTAAATTTGCTTGCATCTCCATAAAATGGACCATTTTTCTTCGGGACATTAGGGTGTGTCTGCACAGATTGAGTTGTCTTGAGAAACAAACATGTCTTGTGAAAAATGTGAAGCTTCCACCATGTAGAGAATTCCTCTAGCTTTCCAATGACTATTTGATTGACTCTTAAATCCTTACGGAGCTCCCAGAATCACCAATCCAATCAAGGCAACACTCATTTCTCAATATTTGGTTGATGCATACTGCACAACACAGAGAGACAAATCTTACATGAAACCATTTAATAAGCCTCATGACTAGTATAGCTTCAAATACAATGAGCAATATTTGCAAATCACTTCTCAAGCTACTTGCAACTCTATTAGACACATCAGTATCACCCCTTCAAATGGGGGCAACTAACCTATTTTGCACCTTTCGCTTCTTCCCAATATCCTTGCCTCGCCACCATTTATCGTGCTTTAATGCTTGCTTGAGTGTAAGCTTGTATCTCTCCCTCCCTCTATTGAGGTTGATATGAGTAAGCCTAAATCAAGATCAAGTGAATCTAAAATCAATGGCTTTTCCTAAAGAATTCAAAACAAATCAATTTTCCTTACAAACTACACTTAAAATGATACATCCTACTCCTATTGTGCACAATGCAAATTTGAGGTCCAAGCCTCCCACTCTCCTCCCTTTTATAGCATCATAGGGTAGCACTTGATTTTTAGTGATATAAAAATTCAAAATACAAAAACATTCAAATATTCTCAAAATACAAAATTAAGACCTTTGTATGACTTGATTCGTTAGTTCTTTACATTGCATATATTGTTTGTCACATGGTTTGATATATAACATATCCATTGTACTATTTCCACACATGTTTCATGAAGTATTTGAGCATGACATAGGACATACACAAGACTCTACAATGCTTATAGATGTGGAAAAACAAATATAGATCAGAATCAAAATTCACATAGGGACAAAACCGTCCAACAAGGAACAGAACCGTCAAACATTTGTGTCCGGGATGGATGGTTTCATCTTGGGCAGTCTCTCAGCGGCAAATTCAAAATTTTCAGGAACATACAAGTATCAGATATACGTTCAAGGGCAATTGGCATGGTCTAAAGCAGAGTTTACTACATTTAGGTACAGTTTACTTCAACCCAACCACTAACCTTTTTGCAAGGTATCCTTCTCATGGTTAGGGTTTAAAGTTGTTTTCGATCATATAGAGGGTTTCGCATATGTGCAACATCTAGGGCTTCACAAGAAGACATATTTCACAGGCTCAGATAGGCGCTGAAAGTTCTAGAACACCAGTAGCTCTCCATATAAAACCGCCAAACATGTACGGAATCGCCAAATAGTTTCGTACACAAATAACGGTTTCATCCTTGTTTATTCTATACTCCCGAATCCAAAAATTAAGCATCTACAAACCACATCCAATCTTTTAATCCTTCTGCCACAGCCAGATCACTTCCAGAGCAACAAAATAGCGAATAAGTGCATCTCGCTGCTTGTGTCTTGTTTCATTTATCACTTATTTCGATTGTTTTATATTACAAATTGCTAATATAAGCATATTATAATCTACATAATGATATAAATTAATTAATCTAAATATATCTCTTGTTTCTAACCCTAATCTAAAGTGAAATAAGTAGCCCCATCTCTTATTTATTTTTGGGTTGAATCAATTTCCAACCCATCATTAACTCCAAAATTATTCTAAGGAAATCATTGCATTGCATGGATACATTGCATTTTTTTATTAGTGGCTTGCTTATTTCATGGTTATAGATAATGATGACAAGCTTGTGATGAAAAACATTCGCTAAGCATCTATGAAAATATATACTATAACATATACAAGTTCACAAATATTCTTTTGGTTTGATAAACTCATGAAGACAAGCATTATCAATTTAGAAACAAAATGGTATAACAAATGGCACCCAACAAAATGCAAAGTATTTGAAAATGGTGATCTTTCAATAGCAAGGATAGAACCGATTATATCCATTACAACCTCAAATATTATTTTCATTAACTAAGGTAAGGGTATACCATGAATGTCAAAGGGACTAAACTATTAGCTTCTTATATTTTGAAGTTTGAAAAAATGCCCTTAAACTATTATTTTATGGAGATTTTAAAATATACAACTACCGGTTTACAAAGTTTACAAAAGCATGCTAAGGAATCAATGTTCTTATCAATACCCTCTACAAAAGAGGCTAGAAGGACCTTATTTACATGGTGAAGCATATAACCATCACCAGCTCGAAAAATAACCTTAACATAACACATTGCATTAATGTCCTGTCATGACCCCTTTTCAAATAAAGTAAAAATAATAAAGTTAATATTTTAAGTTGTCAAGTAACTCACTTTTTATTAAAAAGTGACAACTTAATATTACTTTATTATTATAAATAAAAAAATAAATGTGACTTTCCAAATTAAGCAAGTCAATATCAAATTAGAAGATGGAAAGTTACTTTTGGGGCTTTTCCTTGGGAAAAGTGTTAAGTGAACTTATAAAAAGGCATTGGGGGTCATTTGGAAGGATCTTTTGGCCATTATCTATTTTTACATTGAGAGTTTGAGTTGTTGCTTCAACTTCTGCTTTTGAGGACGAAAACCCTCCATTACAATCAGATTTGGGGATGAAAACCCTCCAATCTTTAGTGAGTATCTATCCGGGGTTGCATTTGTGCATCCAATCAAAGATTTGCAATTTTCAATCATCACTCACTATCCACAGCTAGGGCACGTTTTGAGTCATTATCAATCAAGCTAAGACACATTTTGGGCACTAGTGTCAAGATTCCTACATTGGGCATCACCTACAGCAGTTAGGGCATCATCCCAAGGGATAATGTCACATTTAGGGCAGTATTTCAAGGTTGACTCAACCATAATTGGTTGTCATCACTTCTTTCAGTCTGTAAGGCCATCATTTGGTCTATTTCCATCTGTGTGGGGTGTCATTGGTCAGAAAAATTATGTATACATCCACTGGTATTTTTTGGATTTTTAGTGTTGAAAAATAAATTTAAAAAATCCAATTTTAGTGTTTATGTTGCAGCTATCACTATATATAACAAATCTGGATTTTTCTTAGGGTTTAGAAATTATTCCCATCGTTTTGAGCATTTGTAATTTTTGTTGTAAGGGTATTGCAATAAGAATTAGTTTTATTATTAATCCTACCCTTGGGTTTCCAATGAATCCATAATTTTAAAAATTCCCATTTAGGGACAAGATACGGTGGTATTAGAGTTGTGTTCTTGTCAACCTATGAATCATGAGGACAATGCAAGAATCCATGTTAGAGATGTTACAAGCTATGCAAGAATATCAGAAGGATCTAAAGTCATGGATAGAAATAAAGAAGATGGAAAGGTCAAAATCTGAGCCTCAAAATCTACAAAGGAGCAAAAGGAATTCAACATGCAAGTCAAAGGTAAGGAGATCTTATCTGAAAAGGAACCAGAGAATGTGGTTGAAAAGAAACTAACCACATTGCAAACAAGTGTAGAGGATGTAATGAGGACCTAGAAAAGGTGTGATGAATGGCTAAGAAGAGCTAAGGAAGCTAAGTTGATAGCCAATCAAGCAAAACAACACCTACAAAAATTAAGGGAAAGAATTCTCCAATTGTAATGGTGGAGCATGAAGGAAAATCAGATTTGCAAGAATTTGGAGAGGATTTTTTGGTTAATGCCAAAATTTCTGAGTCTTCAATATAGTAGAGTTGATGCAAATTTCCCCAAGGCATTCAAAACAAGAAATTTTTTTGGATCATTCTTATGACAGCTTAGAATATGGAAGGAATGTTTCAAATCAAGAAGTTTATGAGGTGGAGTTCTAGGAAGACCTTGTTGAGAGGCATGCACATGAGAAAAGGGCCTCACCGGATACTAATGTTGGTTTTCAACTTGCTGGAATTTTCAGATCAGCAACTAATGGTAAGCAATTTTATTATCTTCATGATTATAACAAGAAACATGAAAGTGTTGATTTTAGCAGAAGTTTGCAGCAAGACTCTTGTCATCATGGGAAGTACCAAGAGATTGGTGAAAAGATGAAGGGTACAAAATGGAAAGAGGATCTTTTCTCTCAAATCCAAGATCGTTCATGTATGATCGTGGGATCTTGGTGTTATAAACAAAGAGCTACAAAAAGAAGATATTGAGAAACACATGAAGGCTGAAATGTTTGATGGCTTTAATATCATAGTTGTAGATAGATTCACCATTCCATGCACCTGGATAAGTAGACAACTTAATATAACCATGGGTGAGAATAAGGTATGGAATGAATTTTATGTTATAAGAACTAACATGGTTATGGAGATAGAAGGGTTGCATTCCATTGGCGAGTTAGTACAGAATCACAAATCTAAGGAGCTAAAGTTTACATCTAAAGGAAAAGATATGGTGCTTGGAAGTATCTCTAAGGAATCATTAAGAGTAGTCATAGCTAAAGGGACTTCTCAGAAAGGACAAGTTGCTTGGGCAGCAAGTTGCTTAGTGGGAGAGCATGCAAACTATTTCATCTTTTGGTAAGCAACATAGTCTTTATGTTGATATTCAAATGCTTCCAAAACAACATAGTATGGTGTTCAATAATGTCCCAGGATCACTATCAGATAGAGGTTTCCAACATGCCATAGAGTTGAAAATTGGCTGTAAGCATGCCATTATTACTCCTCATTTCTCAAAGACTGATTTGAGATCAAGCCACCATCAGATCTTTGTTTGTAAGGGAGGTGTGCACAAGACAACTTCCAAATGCCTTACTGGACACATTGAGTTCTTGGTCATGCCATTCAATTTGACTAATGCTCTTGCTACGTTCCAATTCATGGTGAATCAGGTATTCAGTGGTCAGCTGAGACAGTTTGTTTTGATAAATTTTTATGATATTCTGATGTGTAGCAAAGCATGGAAGGATCATATGAGACACCTAGATTTGATCCTTGGGATTCTAGAGAAACAGGCTCTATTTGTAAAATAATTTAAGTGTGAGTTTGGGGTCACAAATATTTTATACTTGGGCCATGTCATTATTGCTCAAGGCAGGCAGGTGGATCAAAAGAGGATTCAAATTTTTCTAGTTTGGGCACTCCCTACCACACTAACTCTATTGAGGAGATTCTCTAGTTTATGCAGCCATGATAGAAGGTTTGTTAAGGGATCTTCACATATAGCAGCACCCTTAACCAACATGACAAAGAAAGGAGCTTTTGCATGGATGGATAGAATACCAGAAATTTTTGATAAGCTTAAGAAGGTAATCATCACATGTCTTGTATTTTCCATTTCAGATTTCTCACAACCATTTGTGGTAGAATGTGGTGTTTTAGGAGAAGGTATTGAGACCATATTAATCCAAAAGGGGACTCCATTAAGATGGAGAGCATGAAGTTGAAAGATTCAGGAAATAGTTTCTCTATTTATGACAAGGAGATTCTTGCCATCAAGCATGTTTTGGTAAAATTCAGACATCACTTGGTTTATGGTAGATGTGTGGTTGAGACAAATTGCAATGGCTTGAATTCCTTCTTGGATCAACATGATTTGAATGATGAACCACAAAGGTGGGAAGGGAAAATCCAAGGTTATGATGTTGATATAAAAGGGAAAAAGCATGTAGTTGTTGATGTCTTTTCTAGAATGGTTGTTCTTTGTTCTATTTCTGTCATTTATGGTGATTGGAAGATTTCAATCATGGTAGATTATGCCAAGAATACATTTGCTGCTAACATTTTAGATGGAAATGTGAAGGATGAAAAATATGTGCTAGCAGATGGTCTCATTTTGAACAAGGATAGAATTTATTTGAAGACCGTTGGCCTTTTTGTCTACCCAACGGCCAAAAGGATGAGCTCTTAGGGTGTTTTTAAGTTTTATTAAGTTTATTATATTGTGCTAAAATTAAAATATAACGTTATAAAAGCACATATATAAATTAATACACTTAACATTAAAAATAAAACTTAGAAAAGTGCATTAAAAATAAAAACACTTAATTAAAATGTATCTTCCTAAGGCAAAAATGTGAGCATGCTTCCTAGAAAGTTAAAAAAGACCATTGCACTTGCCATCAAGGGAAATGCAACTTGGCTATGGACTTTTTTCTCCTTAAAAGTAGATGGTTCAGACTTGCATTTAGGCATCATTCCATGAGTTATTATGATATTTTACTTTTTGGCATATGGAGCTCAAAGCTCATATGGAAGAAAATATCAAGGACGAAAACCCTCTAGATTTCCCCTCTTGTGGACACATAGAAGTGAGAGGAATTTCTCTGAAGATTCTATTGATTATTCAAGTTTTTATTAATGCCAATTATGTTTTATAGAAAATAAAATTGCAGCAACAGATTCCAAATTTCTTCTAGTGTGGGCGACTCACTTTGTGAAGATTCCATGCTATTCAAGAGGTATTTACATTCAAATTTGTATTCTCATTTTTCCAGCTGCTAATATAGAGCAAATCGACTCAATTTTAATTAATTTCACAAGGTTTGGCAATATTTTCCAGTCTTTCCATATGCAGATTTCTGGTTATTTTGCAGTCAATATTTATCATTAAGAATCTGATTTTAATCATGGTTGAGAGAGAAATGAAATTATTTATGAAATATTTGTGAAGGGTTATATAAAACCCTAGTCGCATTTCCTTTTTAGCTATCCGATTCCGTATTGATTTCAGACTTTAAATTATGTGAAGTGTGTGGATGGTATTTTATCATTAGTTTGACATTTTGTAAGCAAGGATCCACGCCAAAGAATTATATAAAAAAGGACAACAGGGTTGGGATCTTTCATAGATGGTCTCATTTTGAACAAGGATAGAATTGTTCCAGTACGTGAATCCGAGATAAAACAGAAGATTTTGAAAGTTTTGCATGATATACCAATTGTGGGACACTCTAAATCCTACAATATTTGTAGATATATAAGAAAGAGATTCTCATGGTGGAGCTTTGAGGAGGATCTCAAACACATCAGGGAGTACATCACCTACCAACAAAATGAAGTAGAGCATGTCTTCCTAGTAAGTTGGTTGCAACCATTGCTTATTCCCCATCAAGATTGAAAAGTATGTTCATGGACTTCATCACAAGCCTTCCCAAGGTACATGGTAGAGACTGCATTTATGTTGTTGTGGATAGGCTAAATGAGTATTCATACTTCTTTGCCATTTATCTAGAATTCAAAGCACATCATATGGAAGAAGTATATCCTTTCACTCAAGGTTGTCTACACATAAGAGTATGGGATCCGGGTGATATCTCAAGATCTATCAAGGGTAGTAATAGCCAATTATGGTTATATGGCAAAGGAAACAAACCAGGGCTGCCATTATCAGACTTTCCAGCCTTAGGACTGCTGTCATCACAGATTCCAGCTGCTGCACTATACCAATTACAGCCCTACAAGTGTTTTCAGTCACAGGGTTGCTGATTTTTCAGGGTCTCAACAGAGATATGTTGATTATTACTGCTGTGAGAAGATTTCCAGTCATTGATTGTCTATTTCCAGCCTCTGAATTGTTGATAGCGATGATTTATGCAAATGATTTTCAGCATTGCTGCTGTTATATCATTTTCACACTGCTGATTTGCAAAATTTCAGACTTTGGACTGCTGTTAGCAGCCAAATACAGCTTCAGGTTTGCAGGATTTGAGGAACTTTCCTTACACTATGCTATTTGTGAAGGATTTCAGCCATGGGATCGGTTGGAAACAATCTTGCCCATCGCCATTTTGTTTCATAATCCAAGGGAGGATCCAAACTTTTCAGTTCATAAGTATATCAGAGTGGCACAGCAGAAGCCAACTACATCACAAAAAGGTAATGGTAACTTGTTATGTTTGCATCCTCATGATCCGTTGTTTGTGGTCAAAAGTCAAGAAGATAGTTCACTAAATAGATCAACATATAATGTTGCACATGCTTGTGGCCATCATGGGGAACAATTTCATGATAATTCACAGTCAAACAACTTGGTGAGGAAGAGTTTATTCAAAACATGGAATTGCAAGTGCCCAAGGATGAATTGGGATCCAAGCATTACAAGAGATGGGCATTTGGGGAAAGTTTGAGAAATTGAGCTTGCAATTTGCTTGGGACAAGCAAATTTTGGGAAGGACGGACTGTCATGACCTCTTTTCAAATAAAGTAAAAATAATAAAATTAATACTTCTAAGTAGTCAAGTAACTCAATTAAAAGTGACAGCTTAATTTTACTTTATCATTATAAATAAAAAAAAAATTGACTTCTTCAAATTAAGTAAGTCAATGTCAAATTAGAAGATGGAAAGTTACATTTGAGGCTTTTCCTTAGGAAAAATGTCAAGTGAACTTATTAAAAGGCATTGGGGGGGCATTTGAAATGATCTTTTGGCCATTATCTATTTTTGCATTGAGAGTTTGAGTTGTTGCTTCAACTTTGCTTTTGAGGACGAAAACCCTCCATTGCAATCAGATTTGGGGATGAAAACCCTCCAATCTTCAATGGTGACTCCATCCAAGAGTTGCATTTGTGCATCCAGTCAGAGATTTGAATTTTTCAGTTCAGTTTTATCAGCTAGGGCACATTTTCAGATCCGCATCATCAGTCATTGTCCATAGCTAGGGCACGTTTCAGTCATTCATCAACAGCTAAGACATGTTTTGGGTGTTATTGTCAGCATTCCCGCATAGGGTGTCACCTACAATAGATAGGACATCATCCCAAGGGTTGACGCCACATTTAGGGCAGTATTTCAGGGTTGATAATCACCCATAGTTGGCTTCGTCACTTCTTTCAGTCTGCAGGGCCATCATTTGGTCTATTTCCATCTATCTGGGACGCCATTGGTTAGAAAATTGATGTATACATCCAAGCTGGTATTTTTCTAATTTTCAATGTTGAAAAATAAATAAATAAAATCCTATTTCAGTGTTTATGTTACAATTGTCATTATATGCAACAAATCTGGATTTTTCCTAGGGTTTAGAAATTATTTCCATCATTTTCCAGCATTTGTAATTTTTGCCGTAAGGGTTTTGCAATAAAAATCAGTTTTTATTAATCCTGCCCTAGGGTTTCCTATGAATCCGGAATTACTATAAAATGTTTTTAGGGACATTACAATGTCCACAACTAACCTTGAAACATCAATGGGGCTCGGAAGTAAATTCAAATACAAGAGAAAAGTGCTAGGAGCTGAAAAAGTAAATAATGTAAGTTTTTATCAAGCCCATATATAAAAGCGGCTAGAAGACCTTTTTTATTTTACAAACAATTAATGAGATAACAACATGATGAAAAATGCAACCATCGTCAATATAATAAATTGCATTAACGTCTACAACTAACCAAAATAAGTCAACGAGACTCAAAATTACATCTAGCTACAGAGAAAAGTGCTAGGATATGACACCCAGGAGTGACAAAGTAAATAAAGACAAATACTAAGGACAATTTAAACATAAGTAGACTAGGTAAACCCATTGTGGTCAAAACCTAATCAAATTATCCATCTATGAATACAATAGCCATGTGAGGGGAGATACCTTCTAACAAACAAGGTGTTGATGAAGACCAAAGTTGGAAACCTATGATGAAAATGAATGTCGTCACAAGTGTGTACCAAATCTTGAGGCACAAGACAAATAGACATCATCATCCACTATCATAACATGGTAAATGTTGGATTTGGTAATGTCCATGAGAGAATGTTTAGTGTAATGTCCCTCTTTCCGGCATGACCCTTGGACACTTGGTGGGTAGCTTATTTGTCATCTTCGTAAGCTAGTCCCGTTGTTTAGGAGATGATGTGCATAGCAGGTAAGGGTTTTATCGACGATCTGGTGGATTATTTGATGTTAGCAATGAGTTCAGTTGGTCTTAAGGACTCACTTGGCACTTTCCGAGGTTATTTCCGGCTTCTGGTGTGTTCTCCAAGATTCTTGGAGAGAGTATCTATTTATAGTAAGTCACCCAACTGACTTCATTTCTCATTATTCGTCATCGGCACCGCTTCTGCTCAGTCAGTTTCCGATTCCGGTGCTTTCCGACGATTTCCGCACTTTGGGAGCATTAATGGCTTATTTTAATTATTTTACTCAGGTTGCTTATATTTGTACGAATTACTTGGCGAGCACCTCAGTATTATAGCTCGTCGGAAAGAGAATGTGAAGTTCTAAATGATGAGATGCTAATTCAGTGACCTTGGGCGCAGGAATGATTAATTAATTAAATAAATCACTTTCCGGAGTTATAAGGTGTAATTAATTAATAAAGTGATTTATTAATTATATTTTCTTTTAATGAAAATTCTCGGAAAAGGTTATAAAAGGAGGATTTGGCCCATTTGTTGGGGACACTGATTATTTTGAACAAAAAAACAAATTCAGAGCAGCTCTTGCTAATTACTCTCGAAGGACGGAAACCCTTGGAGATTACGGATTGGACGGAAACCCAATTCGAAGGAGGAAGATTCACACAGGGTCTTCATTGTATTCACAGGTTTTTATTATTCCAGCAGTTAGACAGAGAAATAAATTGCAGCAGTGGGCATACAAACTTCTTCTAGAGTGGGGCGACTTCTTCTACAGTTGTTATGTGCCGTATCTGAGGTATTTTTCATGATAGATAATTATTGTAATTCCCAGATCAAATATATATCAAATCGATTTGATTTGATTCATTTACAGTGGGTTTTTGGTCAATCTTTATTATTAAATCTATCTGCAGATTTATAATTGTATTGCCGTAATATTTAGCATCAGAAATCATTATTAAATACACGGCTGAATTGTTTATGAAGAAATCTGCCTGTTAAACCCTAGGCGCCTTTTCTGGATTCACCTGGTTTGCGGGTTTTGTTTTATTTAATTTATCTATGCAGTTTAGTATGGTGTTCTATGGACCCTTTTGATGTTATCAGTTCAGATTTGAGCCAGGGCAATATATAAAAAAAAAAATTCAGGCAAAAAGGGGTTTGGGATCTTTCATTTAGGGCGAAGGGGAATAGGTGGGACAATCCTAGTGGGAACGAGTACTTACCCCGGAACCTCTCCCGACACCCAAGGCCACTATCATTAAATGGGCAAGATTGTATCTAGTAATGTCCGTGAGAGAGAATGTCTAGGGCAAAGGGGAATAGGTGGGACAATCCTAGTGGAACGCAAGGTACTACTCTCCCGACACCCAAGGCCAATGAATCTCTAGAGGTATTGAGAAAAAATGGTGATACACACCTCCACATATTTACACCAGTGTAAATTTAGCAAGCAATAGGATTGAAACTAAGACGGTTGCATCAAGCAAGCGTAAAATTACTAATAACTAATTCCCATCGTGATCATTGATGTCCCTTCCTTGATAGAGTTGGTCAAACTATTATTTATCAAGATCAAGAATTGAAGATTGTGGCATAGCTAATACATGAATTGTTTGATTTACAAAATGAAGTTGAGAATGTGGTGCAAAAAGGGTTAAGAAAACTTTTAGGGAAACTTTCAAGCCGACATCTACATAGGGGAACCTAAAGCAATACAAAATAGCATGGAATCGAGACAATATTGCAAGTATATGGATTTAGTTTGGCAGAAGAGAGTCAAGCAAAAACAATACACAAAGAAGTTTATGCAAGACAATGACCAATCAATAAGAGAAAAAGCATATTTGAGTGAACAAATCACACAATTGTTAACTAAAAAGCAAGACTAGCAAAATACTATTGAAAAACAGAATGCAATGTTGAGAAAGTGGTTTGGATCTCGGGGGTTCCAAGGACAACACTCTAAATGACAATTTAGATATGTTATATACTTATATATGGATGCAAGAGCAATAATATTCAGAGAAAATGGATAAAGAAAGTAGTAGAAATGGAATAGAAAGTTTGATTAATTTGTATGTCATGTACATGGCATACTCTCGAGAGATGTATGGTTGCTTACTCAACTATTTGCTTGCTATCTAATGCTGAAAGTGTATATACATACATTACAAAAACCATGAAGGCATAAAGAACTGTGATGGAAGTCAAAAGTAAAACACTTGAAGTTGTATGTGTGACCCTTCACCTTCAAAAGGTTACGCAGCTTGACTACCAGGTGCCATTATGTTGACAGATGCTATAACATAACACAAACCCTATGAGTGTCACATATCATGGCGCAGAGTGTCCATGTGGCCACTGTGAGTTATGGATGTTCTGTGCAATAACTGAGCTGCATGGCATGTATGCTAGTGTTGTGTGGTTGGCCAATGTTGTGCAGAGGCTGCGCGTTGGTGCAGTGTTGTGCAAGCTGCATGGAGTGCACCAAATGTAGAGTTGCATCAAATGGCATTGAGATCGATGAAGGGAGTAATGTTGTCTTCTGAGCTATGCCACATCTGTCTTGGCACTACGCGGAAGATGAATGATGCAAGGTACTGCACAAAAATGCTCAAAGCATGGAGGTTGACTTTTGAGCTACGCGGTGTGTATCCTTGCATTGTGCATTAGACGCATGATACAAGGGTCTGCACAGACTTGTGCAGAGGAGCGCAAGTAACCAAAGGACTCAATGTAAGAGAGTGGGCTGATATAAAATGCTGCAGATTCACATAATGCTTATGCACAATCAACAGCAGACTTGAAGACGGGCAGGAAAGCAACAGAAATCTATGGTCCTAGCTGATAAAAGAAATCAGCAGTCAAAATAATATCTCAAAACACATGCACACAAAAGAGAACAGAAATGTTTTATTCCCATTATTTGCTGTTAGAAGACTTGAATAGACAAAGAATTAACAAGAATTGAATTGCACACATTGGAAATTGTGCTGCCATCATGTTATTATGCAAGAGATAGTTACAAAATAGTTGAGGTGGTTACACCTATACTTTTAGTTAATTCATAACTGATAGTGACTTAATAATAAACCAAAGTCTTATATTATAATTTTCGCAATGTGTATGGCCTCCATAAAAGTATGATATAGCCATCACACAGATAGCGAGATGCACCCATGTCATATAAAGATTTATATGGACAGATAGACTGATAGATACGTGCGCATAAATTTATATTCTCGTCATTATCAACATTTATAGACCTTTGGACTTGATGAAGTGATTGTGTAACAAGCAATGTTCACAGAAATCTGTCATCTCATTTTTCTACAATCCTTTGTGGTCATAATTCTATGTCTACTACTACTTGAAATCTGCAATCTTCGTATTCAAAATTTTCCCAGGTTTCTGCAGCTTATAACCCCAAGTTTTCCACCTTAGTAATAAACTTGAGCAAGTTGGGTAAGTCTTGGATTAGCCCCGCACATCTCTCTAGCTTTTATAGCATAGAGGTTTTTCAGAGACAAAATACAAAATTGACAAGACACAATATGAATGTGAATTTTCCATCAAGTGAGAAAAAGAATTACAATATTAAAGATGACTTTTACATGATGTGCAGCTACATTTTTTTATTTCAGGCCAAAAATGGGTTTGAATGGGCCCATACCCGAGCACAATAAGGATAGGAAACCATGAAGCACAATAAACATGGACCAACCAAGAAACATGCCAGAGATAACAGCCCTGGCCCAAAGACAAGAGATCCCAAAAACAGAGCATCAGCTCACATACAGCACACAGTCAGCTAATAGATTCTGGCACTCCAAACTACCGGGTCACCTGATCAATCTCTGGTCAAGCTCCTTTCCACAACCAAAGAAGCATTATATGAGGTTTTGAAACAATTTCTGATGGACCATTCTTCCTCTTTTGCACTACAGTCCAAGACCCATTTTCACATCTGGCAACAAGACCTGGAGCACAAGGAAAAGAAACCTCAACCACACTAACTGCTTGAAACTGCTTTCAAGTAGGAGAGATAAGAACATTTCAATCCGAAGCAGAAACTTTCTGCTCAGACCCCAACTTGAATGACAGGGCTGGCTCAGAGGAAGCCTTTGGAGAGCCTCTGTCTGACTTCACAGCTGAAAACGCATTCCGAGTTGGAGAAATACAAACAAGTCTTTCCAATAAGGGAGCTTTCTGTTCAGATTCCAGAGCAGCATCCAAGGCTGGTTCTGAGGAATCACTTTAACAAGGCTCCGAGAAAGGTTGAAAATCTTCATGAGGGCCTTCAACAGTAAAATGAGGGGGAAGAACATCCTTCCACCAAGATTATGTGCAGCTACATTTACTTCTACAGCTTATGACTGCTTTATTACCGACATTTAAAAGCATTGTTTTATAAAAGTCTTAACATTTATGAACTCTCTAACTCTACTACTAACTTGTTTAATGTTTCTATCTGCTAATACCTAGCTATAAGTACCATATAAAACATTACAGCATAACTGTTACTGTTCTAACATTGGACTTCTATTTAAAACTTCTCATCTTGCTCCAACTGTGCTTCATCATTCATTTAAATAAGGCATTCTAGAATCTTATGCTTGAAATTTTGTACATTATTTTGGTGCCAAAAAAATAAAATACATGGTAGTACTTATTTACTTCTACTAGAATTCATTTCCTAATACAGTTCGAAGAAGTTATTCAACAGTGACCACTAGATATTCAAAAATAAAAAATAATGGTAGCTAAAAGGTGGGCAACGGTTCAAACAAAACATACCTATAATCAGAGAGAAAATATTTGGAAGTGGCCGTGTGCAGTAAAATAAAAGATGAAACTGCAGTGCAGTCATTATTGCAAAGAAACTAGATACTTGTTCACCAAACTTCCTCCTAACCTGTCCTAATGCAAATAATAAATATTTAGAATCGTGAAAAAATTTCATAGAAATACTAAACAAGCACCATAAAACTTGTAGCAAGAAGGCAGTATTCAAATAAACGAATTCCCCTGAAAGAAAAAAAGTGAAAACATATTCATGTCCATGGGTAGCTCAACATGCACAAAAAGCACCAAAAATAGTCCCAAGGCAACCAAAACAAAGAAATATGATAGTTATATAAACATCAGTAGGCTACAAATCTACAAAAAAAAATTAAACCATAATTGAATGCATTATCATGAACAGAAATAGCTTGTGAAGTCCTGATTGCACCCCATGGAAATATTCTAGATTGGTTTCTCCTCATCTGTGAATAACAAAAGTGTTAGTGGCTACTATTATATGTTTTTAGTATTTTGAATTTACAGGGAAGTTCTTTGGACAGTACTCTGTATATTTTCCAACTTTACAACCATCGTGAGTATTGTAAACATTAAGTCCCTCTTTGTATATTCTATGAACATGGATCTTTTGTACAGACAAAGTTCTATATGAATGATACAAATTCTCATTTTCTTGTTCTGATTGATCATGTCCATGTGCATGCCTCAGAATATGCGATGGACACTGTTCTTTTATTCTTTTAGTTTGTTCTCTCTGGATGTTACTCTGAATTATGCAGCCCGTGAAACCACCTACAAACATCTGGTGTCATTTCAAAGTCAAATTTAACATGGAAAACCCCTAATCAATGTTTGTAATGGTGTCAAAGTAGAAAAGAAAGAAGAATGTCCAGAAATATCAATTTACATGTGCAAAGGATTTGATAACTGTTTTGACATGCAAAAGGAACTGAATGAGTGTTGAACCCTCAACGAGTGCAATCGCAGGTACCCGATATGTAGCAAGAAAACAATTTAATAGATTCATGTGGAGGAAAATTCAAGAATCTACTAGGCAACGAATCGCTTCCAAAGAAAGTTTCATGCAATTCTGAAAATATTCCTTTTTTTGCCAAAATGTTTTTTCCAAACCGAAGTGTTAAAATTACATATGGAAAAGCCAATGCATGATATGTAAGCACAAGCACACGTCTATCATCTCATATATTAGCAAATGTTTATTCAAAATATTGATAGAAGATATACCGTCCACATAATTAGTCCATAATCTGAAAGCAAGAGCATTAGCAACTAAGATGAAGGAAATAAATTATATTTATCTCCACAAATAACTCTTCCTATTCCTACGGGAATGACTCTTCATCTATATCAAATAAGACAAAAGCCTATGACACCTAGGATTAACATATATTACAATAATGTTACATCTCCCCCTTAATCTGTAGGGGTCATAGTGAGACCAAGCATTACTCTGAAATTTTCAAATAAAATCTCGTCCAAGTGCTTTTGTCAAAATCTATGTTGGTCACTTTGTTGTAGGGCAATGTTGCAACTTTACACTGCCATCTTTCACACAGTGCCGAATCAGATGAAATTTAGTATTGATATGCTTGGTTCGGTTGTGAAAGATTGGATTCTTCGCCATTTGAATTGCAAAAGTGTTGTCAACCATGAGAGGTGTTGACGAAACCTGTTGTTCCTACAAATCGGAAGGAACTCTTCTAAGCAACAAAATATCTTTGGTTGCCTTTGAAGCTGCCATATACTTTGCTTCTGTTGAAGAAATCACCAGCGCTGATTACTTCTTGGACTTCCAATTGATCATCGTTGTTCCCAAATTCACTAGAAAACCTGAAGCAGATTTCCCATCTTCAAAATGTCATGTCCCATTTTTCCTCCTTCAAAGATAATTATGGAGTTTCAGCTATTCCTATCCTTGGTCGAGTTGAAGAAATCATGAAGGAAATATCAAATATGTCTTTTATTATTTTTAAGGCATGATTAGAGGAAAAAATAGGTAGCTTGATGCACGAAGTGCAGTGCGGTAGTGCAGTGCGGGGATCCGGTATGCTGATACGGCAAATTTTTTGGGGCCCAGTACGGCACTTGGGTACGGCAGTACAATATACATATAAAATATAGCCAAATAAGCAAAAATTCAGCCCTATACATGAATAGAGTAAACAAATTAATAATTAAGTGAAAAAGCCAAATAACGCATTAATAATTCAATGCATTTTGTCATGATATTCATTGATTGAATGTCGAACAAGTACATTGTTCAAACTCCATATGTTACAATGTTCAATTATTCACATAAATAATAACAAATCACATAACTGGACTGGAATTTTGGCTATTACCAGCTCCCTTCAAATCTGGCAGTTCAGATTCCTTTGGGGTTTCTCTTATTAATCCTGCATTAGTCTTACTTGCTAGTGGAGATGCTGCCACTGTGTTTTTTGATCCTACATCACCCAAACGCATCTCAACTGTTGCAGTTTCAGCCATTGTTTTAGGTACTTCTTTGAAGTTTTACCACAGTTGAATCATTTACGTAATCGCATCTATTGACCTTTATTGACCCAAAAACATAGTTTTTTTTTTTTAAAAAAAAGTTTTAAAAAATAAATTAAAAAATTAAAAAAATTTAAAAAAGTTGTTTTTACTGGTGGGTACGCCCTGGGTACGGCCAGGGTACGTCCAGCAGTACCCAGGCGTACCCTGGTACTGCTGATACCCTGGCCGTACCCAGGGCGTGCCGTACTACATGCTGACGTACTTGCACACATACCACGTACTAGGTACATACCGTACCTGTACCCATGCCCTGCAGGGTATGTACCGGCTACCTAGAGGAAAAGTATAGGTCGGCCAAGGCAGAATAATAAAAATAAATAAAGACATGCGAGGAGGGAGACTACAATAGGATTTTTAGTATTTTTATAAATATGTCTTTTAATAAATCATTATAGTGTATGGGTCAGCCATGGTGGGGAAAACTAACATGGAAGGTCATGAGGCATATGAAAAGTCATGCCTTTTCAATTTTGGCACCAAGACTCTAAATTAGTATAAATAGGGAAGGAGTGGTTCATTTAGAGTTATGAACTTGCATTGTAATTTTTGAAATTTGAGAGAGTACTCTCATTTCTTGCCAAGTGGGACGAAAACCCCATTTGAGGTCTTGTGAGGGACGAAAACCTCTCACATTGGACTTTAAATAATTTGTAATTCATTGAATGATATTAATTTTGAAGTTGTATTTATCAAATCTGGTTTAATACTATTATTTCCCAGAAGTGCGACTTGCATGTGCATGGAAATCCAATTGTTTAAAGCAAATAAATTTGTATGTCTTCAATCAAATCAGGTCGCCTTTGCCTAGGAGGGATAAATACACAATTTGCAAGCATCTTTATACAATTTTGGAATCAAATCGAACTCTTCTTGGATGCTGCTAATTAACAGTCTGTTTTATCATTTTCAGATTTGAATAAATCACTCAAATCAAATCGATTTGGGCCATGGAAGCATTCTAAATAATTAAAAGCCCATTCTATATTATTTGTTGATGATTTCCTGTGAGTTTGGGCTATTATTTTGAAATAATTACTCTGCTGCCATTTAATTTCAGTCTGCTGAAATTGTATATCAAATTTGCAAAAATTATATAACCCTTATAAAAGGGAACATTACAAAAATCACCAGCATAATCAAAATCTGAATATCTGTAATGTCCCTTTTTGGGGCTGAATTGAAAGCAATGAAATAGCACAAACCCAAACTGTAAATATTCGATTTTTATATCAGCTAACTAAAAACTAGAACAGCAGTGAATAGCAGTCTGTTTTTAGAACAGCAGCAAGGAAAAAGCAATAATTCCTCGAAGTATCACTGTTCACATCATCAAAGCATGTAGAGGCACTTTAGGAATATTTTAGAACAATTATCAACCAAGAAATCAGCCTCTAAACCCAGCTGGAAATTAAATAAATGACAGCAAAGTATGCCCTTACAAAATGGCTGGAAATGAATGATTCCAAGCCCTACAAATGAAGTACAAAGTAGATTCCAGCTGCCAAAAATATGGAGAATGCAATGATGGTTGAGTTGAGTGACGCCGTGCCCTAGAAACCACCAATCACTTCTCCAAGGTGGGTTGCTCCCCTAGGAGAGGGGCTGAATTTCACTTTAGGACCAAACCCTCGCTGAAAATATGCACTATCCACCTCTTTGAAGCACTTGGAACAATTAATTGAAGAGTTTTCGTTCTTCAATTGACAAGGAAGGGTTCGTCTTCCTTGTGAAGCCACACCAAAGGATTTTCGCCCCTTAGTGGAAGGAATTTGAGCAAACAGCCCAAAACCAAGTAAAGTATAATTTTATGCCAAAAGATGATGCACAAATGAGTCCAAGTGACCCCCTTTAATACCTTTTTGGTGGCGCCAAAACCAAGGAGGGAGTTTCTCCCATGACCGACCTTCATAATGATATTGCTTTTATTTTTATCTCGACTTTCATCTCCTAGACCCAGCCAGCCTACCTCATAAGGGAAAACATGAAAGGAAAATCTAAATGCTCAAAAAAGGACTAAAAATCTCAACAAATACTTCCCTTGTTCACTTTCTTCTCAGCCACAGGAAATGGAATGGGCAAGAAGTCTTCAAAACGAACTTGTTCGAAAAAGGAGACATTACAATATCCAACCAGTTTGAATTTTGCTGCCCGGGAGTATTTTAGCCAAAAATGTTGTATTCCTTTGAGATATTGGAGGACTCTCTTCGCTGCTACCCAATGACTTTCTTTAGGTTGTTGCATGAATCGAGAAAGAAAACGCTAGCAAAAGAATTATTTGGTCTAGTTGTAGCCACATAGATAAGACTTCCAGTCAACCATCTGTATTTAGTAGTATCTAGTATCTACAAAATCTGTCGTATCTTGAATCGTTAATTCCATATTTCAAGGGCGTTGAGAGGCTTCTAATCTTCCATTCCAAACTTGCTACGAATGTCACCAATGTACTTCTGTTGAGTGATGAAGATATACTTGGTTTTTGAATTATTTCAATACCCAGATAGTAATGAAGATGCCCCAAATTTTTCATTTATAGGCTTTTAATCAACTCTAATTTGAAATTTGTAATGTATCTTTCATCATTGTTTTATCCTTGAACATCAATGTACACCACTACAAATACAACCATTTTGTCAATTGTTTTGACAAAAAGTGTTGCATCTTCAAACTCGAAACGTTTGAAGTTCGTGTTCAGGAGGTGCTCAACTACTTTGGTATACCACGCTCGAGGGGCTTGTTTCAAACCATTCACTAATTTTTCAAGTTTGCACACTTTGTACTCCTAGTGGGATCAATTCAAAACCTTGCTAAGTCATGTACAATGTTTCTTGAAGATTGCCATTTAAAAAAAAACAATTTTCACATCCATGCGATAAACTTTCCACTCATTTTGTGTTGAAAGAGCCAACAAAATCCAAATGGTAGTCCAGGTGGTTGGTGCAAAGGTTCATTATAGTCTATGCCTTCCTTTTGGGCATAACCCTTTGCAAAAAGCCAACGGACCAATTGCTTTATAGCCAAGTGGAGGATCAACCAACTTCCAAGTCTCATTTTTCACCAATGCATCATACTCATCTCTCATAGATTTTCTCCAAGACTTATCATTTTCAACTTGTTTGAAAGAGATTAGTTTTGAATTGAATGCAACATTGAGTTCTTTTTCTAGAGATCATTCAAAGTGAGCTTTTCAATCTTGTTTTGAATTTCTTCTAGAACACTTTTGCCTAGACTACCAAGATACAGTGATACGAGGTTCGGTATGCTGGAAGCGGAAAAATTGTAAAACCCCGGAGTACGATACACGATGCGGGTACATTTGTACAATATATTTTTAAAATTAAAATATATAAATATATATAAAAATTTAAAGAAAACAACAAGCTTATAGTCTCAGACAATCTATAAAATATTAGAAGCCAACAACAAGCTTATTATGAATTAGAAGCCATCTAAAGCAAGATTTCTTTGACTGAATACACGAAGAGCACAAAACACTAAATCTATGAGTTTATCTACTAATGGGCTCACAAACATTCCACTTATTGTTAAGACCCAAGGAAAGATTTGGGGAGAAGGCAATCTTTTCATAGAGCTGTTTGGAGGTAGCCTCTTGGAGAGGAGGCCCTTTGAGCCACCTTATAGTACCCCAAAAGTCATTCTCATCCTCCATAATTAGTTCAGTAGAGGGAGTTGCGAAAGCATTCTTGAGCATTGTATACATTCTGAACTAAGATTGAGGAAGCTTATAGAAAGTTTTAAGGTCTTTCCATTCCATCCACTTCCCAAATCTTTACAAGTCATGAAATATTTTAATTCCTTTTTCAAACCAAAGGAGGGTAGAGCAGCCTCTTGTCAAGCCAAGGCTCTTGTCATTATATTTCAGATTCCACCAAATTGATTTGTAGGCTTGGCACCTAATGTCAAAGGAAGAGAAGATCAGCTGCCCAACCACCACGTGCTTCACTTGATACCTTGCCTTCAAAATTGACTAAAGAATAAAGGACCCATAAGGAGCAACAAGAAAGCCCCAAATAGTAAGTCAACCAAATGAAGTCCTTTTCATCTCTCTTGACCCTTGGCAGCCTATTGGCAATATTGAATCTCACACTAACTTTCCAAGGTTCAATTCCAGTTAAAGCCCTCAAGTTTTATTTATTTTTTTGCACTTAAAAAAAAGTCATCTGGGTACACTATGGAGTGCGTACCCACAGTCCGGCTACGTCCTAGGTAAGGTTTTCTATACTTGGAGCGTACCCAAGGCTGTGGGTGCGTACCCACATAGTACCCAAAGAGTATCAATACCGGTTTCCGTACTAGGTATGTTTTGATGTAATGTCCCCATTTCGAAAACCCTTAGCCTATACTTCCTGTGGGCTTCGGGATGTGCAAGGGGAACATTTTTATTAAATAATTAAATATTATTACCTGGAGTAATAATTATTTAATAATGAAGGTTATTTAATTTAATTCCCAAAATATAAAAATTAAATGGGGAATTAATTAAATAAATATTTAGGTGGCTTTTATTGATAAAATCACCCTTTGAAAAGGGGACACCACACCTAGGGGGAAATAAACTGCTTTTATTTAATAATTTCCATCTCCTACGGATTTCGAATTTTGTGCCTCCTTGCTTATAAAAGGAGTGCTAGGATCATTATTATGATTATGTTATGATGATATTTATTTTATGCTCCATGCTTGGAGTTGGGATGCATGCCCATTGATGTTCTCTCTCTCTCTCTCTTGCGTGGGAGGTTGTATTGAGTTGGTTATTGAGGATCTATTTGAAGAAGTATTTGTGCAATCTCAAGTGAGATCCATGTCTCTGGCTTTGGATAATTTTTAGATGAAGTTTGCTATTGAAATCTGCATGTTTTTACTGTAGCGATTCACTGTAGCAGCTGGTTTGTGATCAAAAATAAGTGTTTCTTTGGAGTTCTTTTGCAAATCGATTTGTTGTGCATTTATGAGAATGGTACGACTTGACATATGTGCTTGATTTGGTATGATTCACAGTCTTTATTTTGCAGTGACTTCCCCTTTATTCTAGGTGGATTAGTTTGAGTGGTTCGAACTAGGAGTTGCATGTTTGTGTGATGTTTGTACAGCCCCTCTTGGCAGCGACTGATGTAGAACAGGTTTGGCAATATCTCCACATAATTATTATTTGATTTTCATCCATTCAAATCTGTTGTTCCTTTTCAGACATCAGCGACTGGGTTTGTAGTGTTAGGAATGCTTGTTGAAGGCCCAAAGTGTCCAGCGAATCCTATCTTGCTCTTTGATTAATATACCCTAACTATTGTGAACTTGATTTGCATAAGATTGAGAAGATATAAGAAGTTATGGGTGCAGATTTTAATATGAAATATCTCTGAGTGAATAGACTGGCATAGGCATGTACTTAGGATGTAATTAAGTCTCTTCTTTGACAGCGATTTGTTGATGGATGTTTGGTAGAAATTCTGAGTATTGTTGCCATACATTTTATACTTGATCAAGCAGTGACAGCGAACTGTGTTAGGAGGGCACAGATCCATATGTTTAATGCATATTGTTGAGTGTTTACAAACAGCGAGCTCATCTTTCATTGTGGTGATTAGGAATCACGACTTTTGCAAATTGTAACATTGATCTAAATGCATATACCTGGCAGTGATATGTGTGAAGGCATTTGGGAGTAACTCCAAGTGTTTTATTGCAGCTGAGTTGTGTTGGTTTAATACTTAATAACAGCAATCTGGGTGATGTTATTTACAGTGATCTTTGGATGAATGTTCAGCTCAGATCTCTACATATTTATTTAACTAATGAGTTAAGGCCATTAAACCCTTGCCTTAGGGTTTATTGAGTCATTTACTCAACCGGTATAAATAGTTTGCTATTTTCAGTTGATTGATGCATTGAAGAGTTGGTTGTTTGCCTAATTTCCATTTGATTTCAGAAGTGGGATATTACATTCAGCCTGTAATGCTGGATGTATCAATGCAATCTAGTTTTTGTTGGTTGTGCGGTTGCATGTGCACTTCATGTGCCGGTTTTCCAACTTCATCAAGACGAACATCTTTCAATGTCTATGTTGCCCATTTAGGCATCTTCTTCTGTGGTTTTGGTGCCTCAATCTCATGATCTGAAGCTCCTTCACTTTCTGTCCTTTGTTCTTGTGCCACTTGTCCATTTTCTAATGAAGTTTCATTTTCTTCTTTAGGAGGAGTTTCAATCTCTATTATAGGAGATAATATGGAATCAAATGACTCCCAATTGCATGTCCTCCCTCACTATTTGGAATTTCCAAATCACTCTCCTTGTAGACATCAAACTTGGCATACTTCTCCAGTCGACTCAATTGGCAATTGATGTTGGCATCATCCTCCTTTGCAGTTTCAAAAAAAAGGCATCCCTTACTGATGAGGAATTTGTTGCTCCTTTCATCATAGAGCCAGTATGCCCATTTGGATCCAAAATATCCCAAATGAATGCATTTATGACTCATGTGGTCCAACTTATTCCTTTTCTCCTTTGGGATCAATGTGTTACATGTAGGTTCAAAAATACGAAGATGAATACATTCAATTACAATAGAAATTGCTAGGGTAAAAAGAACCTAGGATCGAAGAGTAACAAAATAAAGAGGACAACAATACTGAAAATAAATGAGGGGCAAACCCAAAGCAAAAACTCCCTGACCCGTGTAGTTATAGCCATGCGTGGGATGCAAGATGAAAGTCAAAAAGACTAGACGATAGTCCCATCAAACATCTCTAGCCATGTATGGGATATAGGGATCATCTTTGTCTATCATCGAGAATAGGCCAATAGAAGATCTCATATTGCTGATTGAGGACTATCTAGGGTTGAGGGGGCCAAGCTAGGTAACCCTAAGAGGAAGTAAAGAACTCCACCTAGAATGCCTCCCAACATCCAAGTTTGATGAAACTCTTGTGGCGGTGAGGAAAATTGAAACGTGTGCATGTCCCTACATAATGGGAAGCGATCAAAAAGAATAGATCCACGAGCCAAAGAGCAAATCCATGACATCGAGAAGGTGCATATCTACATCGTTGAGAGATAGTGTACTAGGTAATGTTATTAGTAGTGTTATGCAAATATGAAAAGCATCTCATTGACCTAACACCCCATTGTGTGAAGCGGCGGTATCAAACGGCACTTAATGTCGCCAACGACCTCGTGATCGGTTAACGAGAAAAGTGGTAATTATCCTCGGGACTTGTTGTCATGTGTTTTGCAAGGACAATAATTCAACCTTGGAACATGAAAATTTAACCCCAAGTGTCAAAATTTTGATTGAAAACCCTCCCGAACCCTCCTCAGGATCGTCTGCCCTCTGTATCATGCTTATCCCAACCTTGCGAGTTCTCATATGTGTTATACAAACTTGCCTAAGTGTTTTAAATATTGTGATAAGGTCATTTAGTCCTTTAATGAAGTGCTTCCAATGGTGGAATCTCTAGTAAGCCTAGAAAGGTTATTTCGGCCTTTTCAAGACGGGTGTGTATCCTCCGGGACTAGTCGGAAAGCTCACAATCATCCGGAGTTGTTGTTGAAGAGTTTGGAGAGTGATGGAACTTATTTAGGAAGATTTAGGAAATTTCCAGAGGTTTAGGGACAGAAACAGTGAAAGCGAGTTTTTCAGGGCTAAGGAGCTTGCAGTCTAAAATGGTACCTGAGCTTCAACAGATGATTCTGAGAGCTTCGTAAGGAGTTAGGAGTCAAACAAGTAGTCATTGGAAATCTGGTTTAACCCTCTATATGATGGAATTTTTAAATCTTTCACAAGATTCAAGTATCTCTCAAGGCAGCTCAGTTTTAGCAAACACACCTGTTGTCCCGAGAAAAAGGAGCAATTTCAAGGAGATGTAGGAAGAACTGAAGGATGACACCCATCCCATTGTTCTTGGAAGGCTCTTGGGAGTCAAAATCATATAAGGGTTCATCAAAAAGACCTCCTGGAGCTCCGGAAAATTTATCGACAAGTCTCTCTCTTGTAAGGTATGTTTCTTATACTTAGCCGATTTTCAATAAGGACACTTGTAACCTCCAAGTTGAGGCGCATTTTCTTGTCCATCTTGTCCCTTTCCCAAGGGGACAGAGGGGACAAGAAAATGCAGCCCACACCAACTTTTCCTCCAGGTTCCTCACATGACCAAGATAAGCAATCCGCAGGGCTTATTTGCCCAATTCTAGCTCCTCTCGCCATACAATCAAAGCTGTGCCGATTGTCAAGCTCACATGAGGGCGCATTTTTCCGTCCCTCCTGTCCCTTTCCCAAGGGGACAAAGGGGATAAGAAAATGCGCCCCACCCCGACCTTGGCTCTGGTTTCTTATGTGACTAAGTGTGAGCTCGCAGATGCTTAAGCAAGCCTTTCCTCACTTCCCTGCACCGAATAAGGCGTGCCACTTGTCATCACCACATGAAGGTGCATTTTTTTGTCCCTCTTGTCCCCATTCCCAAGGGGACAGAGGGGACAAGAAAATGCGCCCACTCTAGCCCCTATCATGATTCTCCATGTGACCAGTGGGCCTTAGCCCCATGTGCTAAAGGTTGATTTTTTCACTTCCTCATCGAGCCCGCAATCAAAGGGCGACATTTGTCAAGCCCACATGAGGGCGCATTTTTCCGTCCTGTTATCCCCATTCCCAGGCGACACGGGGACAAGAAAATGTACCCCATACCAAGAAGTTAAAAAACCTAAAAAAATTAACTAAGTGTTGTTACTTGCTACTACCCGCTTCTACCTTATTCAAACACCAAAAACACTGTCGAAAGCTTTAAAAACATGAAAGAACTTCTGCCCACCTCATTTCTTCATCAGGACCTCCATTGTTGTTGCTTCAAACCTCCAAGAACCTGCAATTTTACCAGATACTCTGTCAAAATTTATCAAGGGCAACCATATACACCAAAACCATGAAAAACTCATCTTTCAAACCTGTAAGTGGATTCAGATGAAATTTTCTCAGTTGTTCCTCATCCCAGGCGCCTTCAAGAAAGTTATAACAGCAAAGCAAATGATGCCCTGATTTTTAATGGCAGCAAACCCTAGTTTCATGCCCTAGAAGTTGTTTTTTCATTTTCCAAGCATTTCGTGAACGGATCGAGGCGAAATTTGGAGCGCAGAGTCTCGAAGCAATCTGAATTCGGTGAAGTCATTTTCGTTGCAAACAGAGTTGGATAAGTGTTATTTCTAAAAATAGTAAGTATATGGTGCTTTCACTTACTAAAAATAGCAACTTACCAAAAATAGCAAACTCTCTAGATCAGTGCATTCGAAAAACAATGAATATGACAAACCAGGTCAAAAAGCAGTTTTCCTAAAAACCAAAAAAACAACTACGGGACGATCATGGTTGGCCCCACATTCTCCAAGCTCTATGCCACGGTCCTTCACATGCGGCTTTCGAGTTTCAGGGAGCAACACCATTGCAAAGCCAAGGGGCAGGCGGGGCTCCGATCGCTTACCAAACCATCGTTCACATCCTCACCCTTCGGGCCATCATCGAGGAGGCTCGTCACCGATCCTCTGAGGTCTTCTACTGCTTCATTGATTTTCGAAAAGCCTTTGATTATGTGACACGGGAAGCTCTTTTCTGCAGAGACTCAGAGACATCGGTATTTCTGAAACCCCTCTTGCTGCCATTATACGCTGTACGAGGATGTTCTGCGCCGCCTTCACACTGTTGTTGGTTTTTCCTATTTCATTAGAAGTACCACGGGGTTAGGCAGGATTGCCCCCTCTCACCTACATTGTTTGGTATCTACATCGATGAGTTGGAGGACTTTCTCAGGGACCATATCCAGGAAGGGGATGGTTGTCTTCTTCACCAGGTGTTGATCTACATCCTCCTCTTTGCGGATGACGTAGTCCTCCTTGCTTCTTCCGAGGAGGGACTACAGAGACAATTGGACGCCTTAGCCCTCTTTTCGCGACCATAGACAATTGACAAGTTAACCTTGGTAAAACCAAGGTCATGATCTTCAATGGGTTGAAGACTTCGGACTTCCATTTCTTCTATAGAGGGAGGAGATTGAGATCACCAGCTCCTATACTTATCTGGGAGTTTTATTTACTAGGCCCCGCTTCAGTCTTCGACCTGCTCTTCAGCCCCGCGTCAACAAGGGTTATGGCTCTTTGGCAATCTTGGAGAGACAGTGCTTCCACCACCACTTCCAGGACATCTTGTCGAAGATGTCTCTCTCGAGATTCTCTTGTGCGCCCCACGGTCCTTTATGGTTCCGAGGTTTGGGGACCATCCTTGCTCGACTCTGATTGGGCTACTGATTGACCGGTCCAGATCCTCATGCTCAGACGCATCATCCGGTGCAGAGAGATAGTTCCACATAATATCATCTTGCCCGAGTTTGAGGCTCATCCTTTTAGATTGGAGACTATATTTGGCCTGGTTTCGCTTTTGCATC
Organism: Taxus wallichiana var. yunnanensis; assembly: GCA_018340775.1. Taxonomy (NCBI): domain Eukaryota; kingdom Viridiplantae; phylum Streptophyta; class Pinopsida; order Cupressales; family Taxaceae; genus Taxus; species Taxus wallichiana. Next base: position 562,434,649 of record CM031244.1, on the reverse strand, counting down.
GTATCTCGGGGCTTTCAAACTCTTTCGCCGTAGGAAGGGATAGGTTTCTCTACCTCACCCACCGTTCCTCTCAAGCTATTCCTCTTTCTAACCATAGTGGCCGCTCGCGTTGTTGGTATTCAAGAGTCGCACATCTTCTCGGCTTTCTCGGGATTCAGATGGACCGTCTCCCACCTTATAGATACTCCCTAGATGCCCCCGCCCACATCCTTCCGAGTAAGCAGGATGTGCACAGAATTATCAAAGAAGACATTTACAGGCAATTCATCCAGCATACTTGGATCAGTCCCTCGGATGGGCTTCGTCCTAAGATGGCTTTCTATGCTGCACATTTTCTTGAGATCACAGACAGGCTTATCAGCCGACCTACGTATATTTCCCGACACAATGGTTACAGTGCAATTCACATTTCTCTATACCGGTTCAAAGTGGGTTCTCATAGACTTCATGTGGAGGATCACCAGTTGAACCGCTCCAAGAGGATTTGTCAACTTTGTTCTCTCCAGGAAATCGAAAAGGAAGATCACTTCATTTTTAGGTGTCCTATCTCCTACGAGATCAGAGGGAGATTCCATTGTTCATTCCGGGAGCATCCGTCTTTGTAGCTTTCTTCAAGTACCGTGATCAACGGTGTCTTGCTCTCTACCTTCAGGAGGCACTCAAGCTCCGGAATGAGACCCTTCAGTCTCCTCCAAGATCGAGTTGCTACTCTACAAATTACTTCCTTCTTTTTGGTGCTCCCCTCGGTGAGGGGCACCAAGCGGCACCTTGACACCAGTCCGAATTCCCAAGACCAGATCTGTACGGACCGGGGGCTACCTCCCAATCCAGAGGTATTCGTGATCACACTCGGTTTGGGGCCCTCTCTCAGAGGTTGCGTCCGATCAGGAGAACGCAAAGGGCTCGTCTTGTTTGTCCTTCTTCCGTACACCAACATTCCAGTCTTCTCACGGCTTCAACTACAGGACACAGACATATTGCTAGCTACTTTCAGTCGGCCTCGGATGCTAGGTGACAAGGTCAGTGGCGGGGGTTCTCCCCCCTCCTCTTCGGCTCCATCCATCTGCACTATTCTGGTCACGGTGGCCTTTGCTTCTCCTTCTTCTTTCCTCTCTCTCTTATTTTCTCTTCTTTTATTGTTTAGATGACCCCTTGAGTCTCCCCGCTTTGACACTCTCTTTGCTTTATGCATGTACAGTCCCATTGACCTACTATTGTGGTCATTCGTTGGACATTAATAAAATTAACTTATCTTATCTTTCTCGGCATGTTAAGGGTTTCATAAAACTGAATTCAAGAAAAGTAGCACTATTTCCCAAAATAGCAACCCTTGAACCCTAACTGCTAAAAATAGAAAGTCTCTGTTTCATTGCTAGAAAGTTATTATCATCTTCATTTTCTCCCATCTTGTTGATTTTTGCAAGTATGAAGTTCAAATTTTACGGTCTACTGACTGTTTCAGCCCTCGTATCGAATACCGGTGTGGGTGATAGCGATGTTGCTCATATGGACTTGGAAGATCTCAAGAATCAAATGCTCAGTGGTCCCAGAGAACCAATGGAAGATAAGGTGTTCACAAGTGGATTGTATGTTGCGGTGTCATCCCGTATCTGTCTTCGAGCATGAAGTTAGTATTGGCATGTGCTCGTCACCTAAGTTCCGCATTCGAATTCGTGTTCGAATTCGCCGATGATTAAATTCGTGAAAAATTCGCCGGTAAAAAAATCAGCAATTAAATTCGTGATTAAATTCGACTATGAGAAATATACATTTTTATTAAATATATAAAAACAAAAGATAAATTCACATTTCAAAAGAGAGATAATATCACATTTCATTGATTTCATTACTAATCTATCTACAGGCGATCAAAGCTCATGATTATTTCAGAAGATTGCAAGAAGTTGCTTGGTCGAAAAAGGTGCAAAAATGGATTTTATGAAAATAAGAAAAATGAGAAAATATGCACTTTTAGAGAAAACGACACCTGAAACGGAGCCACAGAATGAAAGTTATGGCACATGCAAGTTTTTGCTGCTACATCTTCTCGGACCCTTTCCAAAAATGGCAAATTTTTTCCTTGTGTTTTTTTCACCAAAAATCCAAAAAAGGAAAAAATTGCCAAAAAAGGAAAAAAAAGCGAATTAAATCGCGATTTTCAACGGCGCTGTTAAAATTCGGCGAATTTCGAATTTTTTCCTTGAAGTTCGCCGAATGCGGCAACATAGCTCGTCACTACAAGCCGGAGTCAAAAATCATAAGGGCAGATGACAACTCAATTCTGGCAATGCTCACTCCTAAGGGAATTTCTTAGTGTATGCAAATTTCAACATGGAACAACATGGTCATCATCACAAAGGAATTTGCATTGGGTGAATGGTCTAAAACAAAATCATATCTTCAAGGTCTTACATTGGGGTCATGGTTGAAACAGGGAGAAAGCCATCTTGTATGCCGAAAGCTCTATCTAGAAGTGAGTTCCATGAAGGCTTCTTTGATGTAATCATCCTACTGAGCAAGGTGATGGGAGAAGAGGCTACGAAGGATTTTAGGATTGGATGGTGCAGTTCATCCTTATTGTCATTGAGGGTAAGCAGATGATTGATTGGGGGCAGATAATCAGCGACAACATCCATCAACAATTGCTTTAGTTGTCGGTTACCAAGAAGTTTTCAATGACATCCTACTTGGTCTATGCTCTTGCGAGCATAAGACCATTCGAGGCCTGACCCTCACTCAAAACATTTCTCGAAATCCCCGCCTATGAGAAGTATCCACAATTAACCCTAAAGGAGAGAAACCACCATTTTGCAAGAGTGAATGATGCATTCACTATGTTTGTCATAAGGTTGCTAGAAGGAAATCCCGAGATACGGGTCCTTCACACAATTCTCAACTTTCTCATACATCAGAATATCTGGATTTGATCTCGCTCCACGTAAGTTGCCAAGGTATCTCAGCGATAAGATTGTGATGTTTGAGCTATGCAGGCAGCTCACTCACATCAACGGCAAGCTCAAGAATCGTAAGAAGAAAAGTGTTTCATTCCCTATCTTTCTCGGGATCTTCTCCTGTAAGAATGCCAATGATGTTGCAAACTTGGAAGCTTCCTTCACTCCTTTGAACCTCTACTCATACACACCAAGGGCAGATTTCGATATCCGGAGCAACCCAAAAACATTATATCTTCCTAATTTGCACCATGTTTCACAAATCGAGGATTATTGGGTGAATTGCTCAGATGATTTTGAGGTTAGGGAGCGTGATCATATGAGAATGATAGTTGGGCAACTGAGAAAACCTCAAGCTCTGCTCAATATAAGGGACGAAAAACCCCTGTATTTGTCTTAAAACAATAATGTAATCATTGCATATTAATAAATTCTTATTATTTTATCAAATCAGATTTTAATGGTTTATTTCCAAGAAGTACGATTTACGCAAGAGGTGAAATTCAATTGTTTTTGAGTAAATAAACTCAGAAATCTAATCTAAATCAGATCGCTTGGGTCTTAGAAAGTTACAACAATAATTTGCATGCAAATTTATACCATTTTGAGGCGAAGCAAATTAAATTGAAGTGCTGCGATTTACCAGTCTGCAGTTACTTTTCCAGATTTATATAATTAGTACATATTGGATCGATTTGGGTCTGAACTTGTTTCAAATTGTTGGAAATCGATTTAATAATATTTGGAGATCCTTTTCAGTTGATTTGACATACATATTTCCATAGAAATTCTTCGCTGTTATAAAAGAACAGTCTGCTGCAATTTCATATCAGAATTTTGATATTTTGTTTAAGTCCCTAAAAAGGGACATTACAGTGGTATCAGAGCATTCTCCTCTAAGGCCTGGAAGAAATTCAGTTGATGACATCATGGCAGGACAAGAGACTTGCATAGTGACATAATAATTCTGAAACATGACAGCTGCTGCCATAACATCTCAAATGTTTCTAGATCTTTAATTTCCTCCATAATTGGGCTCTTCATCATTCGGTTAATGGATTCCTGGCAGATAATTGTCTGCAAGATTGGGATGGAAAGGGCAGCCATTACTTCCTGGATTCACAGAAAGGAAATGCTTGAAAGGGACAGCTATCAAGTGCCTAAAGGTTCAAAAAGATAATGGCAGGATTTCAAGGAGTGTTATTAAACACTCATGTTTTTACGAAGGAATTTGCTCCTTGTATGGATACACAGAAGAAGACAACAAGGATCACATGGGACCCAGGTGTTTGCGATTGCTTGAGGGCAAGAAATCTTGGGGAGGGAGGACTGTAATGTCCCTTTTTCTCCAAAATTGAAGACCATTCGGATTTCCGGGCAAGACCTTCTTCATGGTTAAAAGAAAAAAAAAATAAGAAGAAAGAATGCAGCGCTTATTGTCTATCTTTATTGTAATTTTTATAAACAAATAATTATACTAAAGGGGTCGGCTAAGGTTAATTAAAAGACATAAAGGAAAGGACATGTCTTTCCAAGTTTGGCGCCACCCTTCTAATTAGTATATATAGGGGTTATGAGATTCATTTTCATGTATGTACTTGTTTGTAAATTTCCAAATATGAGAGATTTATCTCAGATTTAACCTATTGGGATGCAACCCCCTCTAGAGGACCAATATAAGGGACGAAAACCCCTGTATTTGTCTTAAAACAATTATGTAATCATTGCATATTAATAAATTCTTATTATTTTATCAAATCAGATTTTAATGGTGTATTTCCAAGAAGTACGATTTGCATAAGAGGTGAAATTCAATTGTTTTTGAGTAAATAAACTCATAAATCTAATCTAAATCAGATCGCTTGGGTCTTAGAAAGTTACAACAATAATTTGCACGCAAATTTATACCATTTTGAGGCCAAATCGAATTAAATTGAAGTGCTGCGATTTACCAGTCTGCAGTTACTTTTCCAGATTTATATAATTAGTACATATTGGATCGATTTGGGTCTGAACTTGTTTCAAATTGTTGCAAACCGATTTAATAATATTTGGAGATCATTTTCAGTTAATCTAACATACATATTTCCATAGAAATTCTTCGCTGTTATAAAAGAACAGTTTGCTGCAATTTCATATCAGAATTTTGATATTTTGTTTAAGTCCCTAAAATGGGACATTATAAACAAGCAGTGGTTCTGGATTTTCAAGCCATATCCACAATGGTAAAAACAAAGAAAGGTAAGAAAGCTCAAGTTGTTTCCGCTTCTTCAGTGGTGCTTCGAGAAATCAGTACGTGGAGGTAGTTCAGCCGAAGGTAGTCAAGCCTATTGGTGAGATGACCCCGTCCAACTATGAAATGAATAACATTCCTCTAGGTCCGACAACACATGAGGGAGATGCCCACCTGTTCAAAGAATCATCCACTCGCCTTCTTGCAAGAAACAAGGAGTATAAGGAGAAAATTGAACTAGAAGATCATGTAAGAACCCTCACCTCGTATGTGCAAACCTTCATGGATCCAAATGTTGTTCCGTCTCTTCCAGTGAGGAAGTTACTCCCATTAGTAGCTTCGATCTAGAATCCATCAAAAAGACTCAAGGCTTCACAATGCAAGGCAGGGCAAATGATAAGTGGGTGAGCAAGATTCTTGAGAAAGGCGGAACTTTGCTTCTGAGATTCTCTCATTGTTTGAATACATGATTGCAACTGCCACAAAGGTAAGGATGACCAGAGACGAAATTGAAAAGAGAAGGAGCACTGGGATCAGGTGTTTCCATTGGTGGCGAAATGGGCAAAGTCAACTCTTCGTACTAGTGAGCAAAAATGTATTCAACTCTGCATCTAAAGACTTGTCTCAAGTTTGGGCCAGAACTCTTGTTGCTTGATACAAGATGCTAAATCGTGCTCTCGATGAATTAGACTCGTATGAGGAGCATACTTCAAAGATGCAAGAGTATATCAATGCGGAAGTACAAAAACTTGGAGTACCGCGGTGGATGAAAACACTTCAGTGGATGATCTAGTGAAACCATTTGAAGAGTTGGTTAAGAAGGAGGCCGGAGATCCATTTTCTTTCAATGAAGACACACTAGAGTCTCTTGTTGAGATAAGAGTTGTTATATCCAACACCATGCAAAGGAGCATCAGACATGGTTCACGAAGTGCAAAAATATCAATGTTATCTACGAGAATTGGCTCAAAGCTTTGAGTTTTGTACACATTCCTCAGGCTGAGAAGGTGGCGCCCACAACAGACTTGGTTCAATAAGGAGTTCAAAGGGATCGAGATCTTTCAGAAGCACTCTCCAAGAGTCCATCAGAAAGTGAATCTCCATCGGCAAGTGCATCATCTTCATCCGAGTAGCTATCTCCTCTCCTTTCTCTCTTTCCCACCCCCTCCTCTCTTCTTTCATGTTCTATTTCTTCATTGGGGGTTTACTTTTCACTTTTGTCTTATTCATTAAAATGTGATCTATAGTTACATTTTGTAATGAGTTTCCTTGATTAATAAAAAGGGACTCAATTTCTTTCCTAGGAATGCGAAAGGTCACATGTTGTAAAGGTTAGTGAAAAGTCATGTGGGGGGTAGGCGAAGAGTCATTTTGAAAAACTATATATTGTAATGACTTCCTCATTTCAAGGGGTTGTCAATTTTGTGAGTTCATGAGTAGATAGCTAGTGCACTACAAAGAACAAGCAAAGATAGCATTTCCTCTATTCCTTTTCCATATGTTCCTCTCTCTCTTTTTCCACTTTGTGAACATGTCAATCTTGCATGACCAAGAAGAGTGTAAAATTTTTGATGAATGAATGAATGAGATTTTATGTTCATGGTTCATTGTCTTGTCATAACTAGCAAAGTTTTTTTCTTCCAATTGTGTATTGATAAACTCTGGTTAATACTTGTAAGAATCTTCTTAAGCCTACTTGCCCCTCTTAAATTCTCACTCCCACAATCTCACCTTCCTTGCAAATTCTTCCACTACATGAGGTACAAGAATTTGCCGCAAGTGAATTGGAGTGTGCCTGTGTGATCTCCGGCCTATCGGCCAACCCACGAGTTCGTTTTGTTCACATACTGATAGTGGGAGTCTCCCCTTTTCCAAGCAGGAGGGACATACTCCCAGAGCATTGGTGAAAATCAACTAATTTGTCCTAGCGACAAATTATTTCGCCAACACGACTCTAGGGGCTCTTTAGAGGGGACCGTCATCAAAGGGTGATTCCTCTCGATCTTCTAATCATCTGTGGAGATTTGTAAGATGTCCAAAGTCGGAGAACACCCTATGGAGCAACTTGAACAGACGAGATTGGTCATTCTAGGTCTCCTAATCATCTAGTAGATCCAGGTGTTCCTGCTAAAGCACTTGAATCAGCTCATCTCGGTCATGCTTTGGTCCCTCACCAAACACCTAAGATACCCAATCTCCTTTCCACTCCTTCCAAGCCCTTCTCATGGATCAATGACTTGCTTGGAGAGGAGTCAAGAGCGGCAACTGGCAGGCGGTGGAACCCAACTTTGAGGCCATCTCGAAATACATAAGGACCAAGAAGGGTAAGAAAGCACAAGCAACTTCCCGTTTCTACACCGAGGCTTCCGGAGCTCAATATGTGGAGGTGGCACATCCGAAGGTAAATAAGCTCGTGAAAGAAATGAAACTTGATGATTATGTAATGATGAAGGTCTATTTGGGTCAAGCTACCCATGAGGGTGATGCTCACTTGTTCAAGGAGTCTTCAACTCGAATCCTTGCATGGAATGAGGAATACAAACAAACCATTGATCAATTGGAGGAGCATGTTAGGACTTTGTCTTCATATGTACAATCATTTCTTGAACCAGTTCATCATCCTTGCCTCTGATTGAAGCAATCTCTCCCATTGTAGCTTGATTCCCAGACAATCAAGAGAGCTCAGGTGTTCACCATGCAGGGAAGAGCCAATGATAAATGGGTGGACATGATTATTGAAAAGGGGAAGACTTTGTTGCATGAGGTGCTTACATTGTTTCAATATGTCTCGGCTATTGTGTCAAAGATAAAAGATACTAGGAGAAAGATTAAGAAGGAAAAGGCCATTTGGGAAAGTCTTCTCCCATTGGTCTCTGAGATGTCCTTTCTTAACTCTTACTTCTTAGTGAATCATAATGTGTTTTCATCCATTGTTGAGAACTTGTCCCCCATTTGGTCCTGCACAATGATTGCAAGGTGTGATGTGTTGAATGATGCCATTTTTGAGCTTGAGGCCTGTGAAGAAAATGTATCTGGGATCTCAGATGAGATTGTCAAAAGTGTGCAAGAGTTAGGAACACCTTCACTCAATAAGAACACATCCTCAGAAAGACTCTTGATTTCCTTTCAAGAGCTGGTCCAGATAGTTGCAGGAGAACCCTCTTCGTTCAATGAAAATACTTTGGAATCTCTCTGCAAAGATTAGAGGCTCTATTTCTAATATTGCAAAAGATCATGAGAATTGATTCACACAGTGCAAAAGGCTTGGTAGCATTCATGAGACTTGACTCAGTACTTTGAAACATGTTCACATCTCGCATTCTGAGAAGGTAGCATTTGCAGTGGCTTAATTCAACAAGGAGGTCAAGGGCACATAATTCATCATTGGAGATCTTCCCATGCAAGCTTTTGGAGTTGACTCTTCATCGAAGGAAGCTTCTTCATCAAGCAGTTAGTCAACTCCTTTCTTCTTCTTCTTCTCCCTCTTTCTTCTCTCCCCTTTTTTAATCCTTCGTTGTGTATAATCATGATATTTTGTCTTTTTCACTTAAGTGACTCTCTAATGTTGCATTGTAAAAGTCCCTTTTGATTTATAAAAAGGGGACTTATTTCCTCACTTATTAGGAAGATGAAAAGTCACAAGTGGAATAAAAACTTGAAAGGTCATGTGGGGGTAGATGAAAGGACAATTTGTAATGCTATAAATTGGAATGGCTTCTCCATTCCAAAGAAGCTTGAAAGTTAGTTTTTTGTAGCAATTGTGGATTGTTGTAGGTTGTTGAGCTTTGTATCACCACTACACAAGAAATAAGAGTTGTATTTCTTCTATTTCCTTTGCTTATGCTTTCCTCTATTCTCTCTCTATTCTACAACTTTGCAAGCATAGTGATCTTGAATAACCAAGAAGGAACTTTGTGTCCTTGATTGATGAATCTAAAGAACTGTGTGTGTCTAGTTTGTTAGTCTTGCTAATTGCTTACATTGTTGTTTTCTTCTAATTGAATGTGGACCTACTCTGGTTATTGTGTGTGAACTCTGCTAGTGCCTACTCACAACAATAACCCTCTCTTTCCTAATTTCCCCAACTCTCTTTTATCCCTCATCGCTGTAAATTTCTCCTTGTACTCCGTACAAGCACTTTGCCACAGGCTCAGTGAAGTGTTCATGTGTGATCCCTGGCCTATTTGGCCACCCCATAGAATTAGGATAGTTTACATTCAATAATGGGAGCCTCCCCATACCCAAGAAGGAGGGCTTAGCCCGTGACCATTGGTGGAAACACCTAATTTGTAACATGACAAATTATTTCACCAACACAACTATTTGAAAAATACAAAATTCTCTTGTTCTAGTGTTCATTTGTTTCATGTTTCTTCCAACCATCAAGTCAAAATATTTTGAAGAGTTTCTTATAGTTCTTTCCAGCCATTTGGCATGTATTATGCCCTAGAAAAACAAAAATCATATTGTTGTTAGGGTTTGGATTAATTTTTCAGTTTGCTTGTTGAGTTTGATAAATTTTCAAGTTTCTGCCATAAGTTCCAGCAATGTTCCATTAGGGTTTTGGGGAAAATCCAAATTTCTCAAATTTGGGCCCGAAAGGGACACAACAATTACACACGTTTGTTTCCTGCATGAACCGAGAAAGATAGCTGACAACATAACTAGTATTTGGCCCAGTGTAGATCGAGTAAAAGAGACTCTCAATCAACTTTCGATAGGGAGTTACATTTGTTAAGCGTGATGGATCAAAACAAGACAACTCAAGTCTTGTCTCTATAGGTGTTGCAACAGGCTTACAATCATCATCAGAAATTATTCGAGCATAGTCTTGACATATTTCATTTGAGACACAAAGATGTAATATTCCTTTTGCCACACCTCCAAACCAAGACAGTAATGCAATATGTATTTGTACATATAAAACAAATGGTATTTTGTAAACATGTCAATCCTTTCGAAAATACCTGCATGCGGAAATGATGCAAAGATGCCAACATGATGCTCCCTAATACAAGACGGACTGCACATTTCAAAATACAGGCTTAGGTTAGATTAGATTAAAATAAAAGAATGCAAATCAGAACTATTAACTGAGGTAATCTGAACGCACACTCTCTCTATCAATGGACATACAATGGTAATGGCACAAAGAAATGAAGTAAAGCAGATTTTATAAAACAACGTTTTACACATTATAAATTATGGGAAGTATCAAATTCACAATTTCCTAATTACAGTAATGATTTTTAAAAAATAAAACTACAGTCTATGAAGCAAGCCAAGGTGTTTCCATGCCTGATATCCAGTCATCAAGAAATTTCTCTTATACGTCATTCTGCTCAGAGCTAGATCTTCCTTTTAACAGCTCTATGAGTCTCAATTTCCCTAGTGGAGTGGACATTTGAATAAAATGCTTTGCATACTAATCCATAGTCTTATTTGCAAGTTGTAAGCGACCACAGGAGTTAAGAAAATATCATCCAAGAGCGAATAAAAGTTTACATCCAAATTTGTTCATCAGGTACGCCTTTCAACTAGATTTCATTATTTCTTTTGCTTATCGGAGTACTTGTCATAATTCAATTTGCTTAGGAAAATTACAAGGTGCGTAGGTTGAAGTTAAATTCTGTCTGAAATTTAACCAACAGTACCCAAGTCATGTCCTGAGTGCCAGTAAACCTAGTGGATTTTAGTTGTTCTATCTGCAATATTGCTCTATAAAAATATGCTCGCTTGAGCTCAAACCTTCTTGTGACATGCTGGACATTCCTGAAGCTGCAGTCTAAATCATTGCGTATGTTTGCTTGCAATAATCAACAATCTAGATTTTTCCATTATCACAGGCATTTTCATCGATTTGATTTACCAGTGCCTTGCGGATAATGATGTTTAGGTTGGAGCTACCATCCTGAGATAAAGAGTGATTTAACCACCCTGCCTTTGGTGTCATCAAATCAAGCACAACATCAATTATCATCTCTAGACATAGGGTAGTCAAATTATTAAGAAGCATTCTTTATGTTTACAAGTGAAGGTGCCAATAGAAACTCGATGCCTTAACTGAACTTTGGCAGTTACTTTGCTAGAAAGTTATTGTATGAAATTTGAAGTGCTCTTGACAATTTTTTTGAAGTTTGTCAAATTTAGTAAACCCAAGGGAAATGACATGTGTTTAAGCATTACATCTAATCCATGCACTTGCGACCTCAAAATTATGGTTGCATCTTCTCATGTTTCTTCATATGATTTAACTGTAGAGTAATCACTCGTTGTTCAGGCCACATTTCACATCCAACATGGCAAATTTCCATTTCGCCAGTGTATTTAATGGCTCACTGGAATCTGAGCTCCCACAACTGTCGGCTGTTAAAGTTCTCACAATCAGAATAGAGTTCTATAGTACAGTTTACGGAAACCTCAGATTGCTATAATCATTGTCAAGGAGACTCAAGAACAAAATATATAGCCATGGACCTAATCCTTTACACCCTCAGTTCCAGAGCCCTAAAGATTGGACTAGATAATCACTGCCATAGTTGATGGCTAAATGTTTAGATCTCTGCAATATATGTTAATACATAACTTGAAAACAATGATTTAAACTGTAAGTACAGTCAAACTCAAGCTAGAGAACACAACTCAATATATGAATATACCTAAAGAATTTTTACAACATCATTGAGTTTCTGAAATGAATAAGAAATTCAAAATGCTATTTTAGTTGCTCACAGCTGTGCAAATACACAAAATTCAATTAATAAAGTACTCACCAATTAAGAGGCCATATAACTTTGGTAATTTGAAGGCATTTATGACTGCTACAAATGGTGATGCTAAAAATGATATAGTAAAGGCACCTGCATAACATGTAAAATGAAACTTGCCTCAAAAATCACAAAATATATCAAAAGGAAAATTGGGCACCTATATTTCATCTTTTGGAATGTATTTGAAGCACATTTGAACCCAAAAAATACTAGAAGGAAACAAAGCTGAGAAATAGAGACACGGCTAAAACTACGCTAATTTGTATTAAACATTGTTAAGGATCTCTCTTATTCAGCCTACAATATTTATTATTTCATGTTCAATTATTAAGAATGGTCATGATACATCATTCTACAAAGTGTTCAATTCTCTCTCAATATCTCTTCAACACCTCATAAAGCTTGGGCATCTCATTACTAGTACCTGAAATATTACTAGCACCTAAAACATCTCATATGTTTTTAGAATACAAAGACTTGCAATGTACTTAAGTTTAATCTTCCTAACTACAGGATCTTAGAATACAAAAATTGCATTGTACTTAAGCTTATTCTTCTTCTAACTACTTAAGTTTATTTTTCTCCTAACTAAACATTGTTAAGGATCTCTCTTAAAGAGAACCAAAATATCTCAGGCTCAATTACTACGAATGGTCATGATACATCATTCTACAAAGTGTTCAATTCTCTCTCAATATCTCTTTAACACCTCATAAAGCTTGGGCATCTCATTACCAGTACCTGAAATATTACTAGCAGCTGAAGTATCTTATACGTTCTTAGAATACGAATAATTGCATTGTACTTACACTTATTCTTCTCTGAACTACATGATCTCATACCTTCATGTAGTGCATACATATACGCTTCTATTATCCCCTCACAATATCTAAGTCTTCCTTATAGGTGATGCATGCATGTTACCTCATTCCATCCATATGGCATGCACCTTACCAATGCCAACTTAAACCTTCCTAGTCTGATACTTCTATCAACTTATCCTTCTTATATTTCCCACATCTATCCTGCCAAAAATATTTAAATCATTACCCTGTCATGTACCTTCCTGTCTTGTCCATGTCTTTTCATCCTTGAACTCATAAATTGCTAAGGATATCCCAGATTTCAGTGAGTATTGCACATAAGTAAAATCCTACAAAGAATACATCCTTATAGTCGAAACGAAATGCACAAAGAACATAATAAAAATTATGACACTTATTTTTGTCAAAGTTTGCATGCAAATTCCTATTACCAGGTAATTGCACCAGGTTGATGCCGAATTGGACATCAACATTTGTGACTCAGTATATGCGTGTACATATATACAGAGAGAGACATTCAAAATGTGCATATGAAGAACTTATGGATACGTGTGTAGCACAAGAAATGGTAGTATAATATGTATTTATACATGTTTAAATAACTAAATCATCGCCTATATATATAAACCAAGGACTGATTATCAACTATAATTATGTACTAGGTAGAAACCTAAAGAATAGTAAATGTTGTGTGGAGGGAGAGGGGGCGGTATACGCTTCGTTATCCTGGATATCACTAACTAATTATTATTCTTTAGGTTACTACATAGAACATAATTATAATTGATAATTAGTCCTTGGTTATATATATATATATATATGGATGGTAACCAACTGGCTGCATTCACAACTTGTGAGGCTTCGTTATCCTGGACATCACTGACTAATTATTATTCTTTAGGTTATTAGTTATTACATAGTACAGAGAAGGGGGTATAGGCTTCATTATCCTGGATATCACTAACTAATTATTATTCTTTAGGTTACTACATAGAACATAATTATAATTGATAATTAGTCCTTGGTTTTATATATATATATATATGGTAACCAAGTGGCCGCATTCACAACTTGTGAGGCTTCATTATCCTGGACATAATTGACTAATTATTATTCTTTAGGTTGTTAGTTATTACATAGTACATAATTATAGTTGATAATTAGTCCTTGGTTTTATATGTATATTATATACCATATCCTAAATTGCTTAGAGGGGTTCCAAACAAGAGGCACAAAGATGATATAGGTCTTAACCTTTAAACATTTTCTGAGAACCACCTAACATCTTGCAAAGAGAGAGTAAAAAACCTAGTCCTTCCCTTCATTTAGTCATACACTTTACATTCTTCAAATATGAGCAATAATCAATATATGCTCTAAAGCTTGTGCTTTTGAATCTGATGTACACTGAAGCTTTGTTATCTATTAGAATGTTTATCTTGACTTTGTTAGTGTTTTCCTTTAGACAAGGGGTCTTCCTTTCACAAGATCAATTTGTATTCTATGGTACTCTCAGACCTGTATGTTTCTCCAATTTGTTGGCATATCTATAGACCAACTCTCTTCCGTCAAATATTCTTTAGATGCCCAACCTCATCTCCTTCCAAAAACGGAGCTATCGAAAAAGCAGCCACTGAGGAAATCTATAGGCAATATATTCAGGTCAGTTTGATCTCTTCCCCTCAACCTCTTGTTAGCAATACACCCTAAGATTGCATTCTATGTCGAGACTTCTGTTAAGATTGTGGTTGAAGCCATTATCTACACTCACTATATTCAGTACCATAGGACTCCTGGCCTCAAGATATTTGTTGAACAGTTGAGGGTATGCCCAACTAGTTATAAGTTGAGACTGATCACCAAATCCCACGAGGCGATAGTATCTGTCACCTTTGTTCCCCCAAGAGCGAGGGATGTTAGGATATGAGGTGATGAAATGTGATCGGAGTTGGATCATCCATACTTAATGTAATTCAGTTTGATTCAGTTTCTTTCATGGTTTGTATGACCATTGATTAATTCAAACAGCTATGCAATCACACTCTGAATGATGAAAGGCAAAGGACAACATGATGAACAGATTATTGCATGGATATGATCAGGATCGTCTGAAGATAAGGACAGCCCGAGGATGGTCCAGACCCTCGGGGACCCTTGTAGATTTGAAAACAGGATTGGCAAGCAGATCTGGCAGCTTCTGAATCTAACCTCTGTAAGGAAAGTTAAAACAAGTACATTCAATGCCCGATGAATTTGTCCAGCACATGGTGCTGAATTTCCCAAATAAAACAAATAGGAGCTCAACCACCCAGAAAGGAAGCTGTGGCATTCTACCATGTGACCAGTCAGATGAAGAACTGTTTCAGGTCTTCTACATCATTTAGGAGAGATCTTGTAGAAGCATAAATATGTCCTACAGGCTCTTGTAAAACCATCTAGATTTAAAGCATGTAGGTAGAACTGAGTGTAGGAGTGAGGTTGGTTGTTTGTGTGATTTTCAGAGCAGGGCGAGCTTGTGAGAGCATCATAAAAGTGTTCTATCAGTCCCAAAGTGTTCTTGGAGGCTCCATGGGAGCAATTGGCTTGTAATTCTTGCTGATTTCAGTTGACATAAAGAGGCACAGCCCCAAATTGCTAGAATTTTCCACATAGGTTTTTCTCTAGGGTAAATTCATGTCATTATCTTTTTATGTAATCGATTCTTGTTCATTCACTTGCTCAATTTTAAGTTATGCAACTACTGTCGTAAATTCTAGCATTTAGATAGCTTCACAATTCTATGTTCAAGACTGTTTTCAAGCAACACGTTTAAGGAACAGTTATACAAATAAGATTTATCAGTTGTTAGCATGTTCAAATGGGATATCTATCATGATTACAAATCAAAATGTTATACACCTAGGTCCATGACATTATCATGTATATAGATAGAAAGAAAGAAAGAAATTGTATTAATGTCCACAAATCACCAAAAGCAAGTCAATGGAACTCGCAAAATTACAGCCAGTTACTATACAAAAGGACTAGTCAAAGGACCCTCGGTTATGAGAATTCACAAAGTACTATGCTCTTTTTGTTTTGTTGGTCTTTGATCCTACTGTTCTTTTACCCCAGCACTTTTTATTGTAATTGAATGTATTCGCGAGTCCCATTGACCTACTTTTGGTCATTTGTGGGCATTAATATAGTTTCTTTCTTTCTTTCTTTCTTTCAGCGTTGGCCATGCTGCTCAATTTATTCTGTGTTTTCCTTCTTTATGTCAACATTCGCTATCTCCTTACGTTATCTCCTTATCCTTCGACACTTCACTAGTGCCTATGAATTGCTTTGAATAAGAAGTAAAAAATCATAAATATACGAATGAAACAGCAGAAAACCACAATCGAAGAAGAAATTGCATTTCACTTTCTATAGGCCAAACTTGGTCTATAAGATCTAATGATGTTGTGTTTATGTATTTGGGCATTTGTTTTTACAAGAGTTTAGGTTTAAAACAAAATCTCCAAGCTTCGTTTGATTTTCTTGGTTCAGTATTTCATGAACCTTATTATATTTGCAAATGTTTGTGTAGTTATGTCTAATATCATTATATGGTGGACATGTTGAAAGGAAATGTTTTCATTTTGTATTTATTTTATGTTACACATTTTACAAATTATGTATTCCCACTGTGTTTTCAGGAGCGTTCATCTATTAGTTTCACTATGAAATTCATACACATTAGTTTTTAGTCTTGCAATCACCATTTTCTTTTGAACCTTTCAATATCACGAGGATAGGAAGGATGCTCAAATTTGCTATTGAAAATTCGAGTCTATAAATATAGAAAGCATGTCTGAAGAGATCCTCAAGGAAAAAGGGTTTGATAGAAACCTCAATTTGGACAATGCACTGAGAAACCCTCTATAACAAATCATACATTGTAACCTGAAAATCTGGATATTCTCAATGGGATCCTAGTAAGTATATCCCAAACAGGGGCTTCAATCTCTGAAAGCATAATGAATCGTGGGCCTAACAACTACATTAAGGAGGCACGTCTTCAAAGGGATACCACAGAAATGTACTTGAAAACACTGCTTATCCTGGAATGAAAGCAAGGCCTATCCACTGCAACAACACGATTCTAAAGCCAACTTGAGACCAAATGACAGTAGAGAAAACTAGACTCCCAAGTCGGTGTACACTGTCATGATCTCGATAAGTTTTTCTTGGTTGAAAAATTGAAACCTAAAGAGGGCATCCTCAAACGTATTGAACACCATGACAGTTTTATTAAGGAACACGTCCAGCGAGAGAAGCTTGCAAAAAGAGCAAGAGCATCATCAACAAAAATCAATATAGCAGACAAAACCTAATGTAATATAAAATTGTTAACAAAATGAATATGATGTGAAGAATTTCCTCAAGCTCATCTCGTCAACATGGAAAAGAGTTGCAATAAGGGGCAATCCTACCTGATTCTAATGACAAAGGCAAATAAACCATGATAAGCCTAGAACTAGTTAATAAACATCCCATTGAGCCTGACAGTAATGACGCACTCGGAGACATCAATATCAACAGCTTCTAGAGAAGAAAATCTCTCAAGACATGGTCAAAGGCCTTCGTATTGTCCATCAAGCAGAAAAATATTTCAAAGCCGTAGACGCACTTCCTCAATAACATCCAAAAGTAGCAAATATCTATTCAATAGTTCAAACGTAATTATCTTGATATCTCTTGGAATCCCATATATGGATCTATGTCTGAGAGTAGCAACCGCTCGAATTAAAAAGGCAAGCCACCGATGATCAAGGAAATGTAACGAAAGGAGGTGGATAAAGCACCACCCGCATCTGTACAGACAGCAGTATCCCTGTTGAATCTAATAGTATATAGGACACCAACAATTGATATCCTTGGTATCAACTTCTAAGATGGGGTAGAGACGACAGATTTATCATCCCTGTAAGATACCGTGGCTAGCCTCAACGTGATAGTAGTTGGAGCATACCCTCAACTAGCCAAGTGGAACCCTCAAGCCATATGACAAATGATGCTGAAAATATTAAGGCTGAATTATGGTGCCATCTAAAATCCATAAGAAATGTTCAGCATTGAAAGATAGCTTGAGGCTAACTTTGGAGAAGTCCAAGTGACCTAAATGTACTGCTAGTAAATATCCTCTAACAACTCTATTGATGACTTCCCTTGAAGGAAGAAGATGAATACAGGCATCTAACGAAAATTTGAATGGTGGTTAAATTTTAAATATCAGAATTTTCACACTCATTTTACTCATTTTTAGTCCATAAGAAATACAAACTTGAAAACCATAGTACGATCAATGTTCAAAACATTCAATATACTTAAGATTTTACATTTTCTATGATATATGAATATTATATTCCTTTGTGTTTGATCCATTTCCTTTGAGATTCATTTTTGTGTTGCGATGATGCCCATAAAAGATGTATATAAGGAGCTCCTAAAGGATCTATTTAATTAGATTGACTCTAACCTGCCAATGACAACTAAAGAGGTCGGTCCAATGGTTGGTTCTTGCATTCATATTATCCAAAATCACCTTCTAATCCTCCTTAAGTATGCAGGAAGGAGTCAATGATGTTCCTTAATAGTTTCTGGGAAAGGATGCCCTTTGACACTTTAAGCTATGCAATTTGCAGTTACAAATTTTTCTATAAGTATTGAAGATCACCTGAGATTTTATCTCATAAAGAACTTGTACGGAGGCTCGGATATATGTCCAAATTTCTATGATTAGCTTCTTTCCTTGGCCAATTGTGATGATCCCAAATAATTACCTCAAACACTCTTGATATCCTTTGAATATTTTCTCTTCAATAAGCTAAAGGGATTTTAAACAATCTCCAAGTTTCCTTGTGGTTGCCATACCCTCCTAGTCTAGTCCTCAATAAAACTGAAGTTTGTTTGAGTCGAAAATAAATAAAATTAAAAAATAGTAGCCCCCACTACCCAACCATGTGGGTAAGTCCTGAAGTACGTCTAGGTACATCTCGAGATACGTCAAAACGCACCCGATACGCACTACGAGATGTATCGATGCACACCCGAGACATATCCGTGCAGATGCGTACCCGAGGGGGTATGGGAGGACGGGGATGAACCCTGGTAACATAGCTACTAAACATGTGACTCTTCTTAACACAAAAAAAATAGTAGCGCACGAGACACGATGATCTTAAACTTTACATGCAATAGAATTTAACTTCTTATTGTTATTATGAACGTGTTATTCTTGTGATCATATCCGGCTGATTTGTATGCTTTCTGTGTGCTTGAGTTAGTAAAGTAGTTCGCATAAAGGAAGTACAAACAATGAATGAAACACACATGGATAAAATAAAAACGAGATTTCCCTAGAGAAACCGAATGTAGCGCACGAGACACGATGCTCTTAAACTTTACATGCAATAGAATTTAACTTCTAATTGTTATTATGAACATGTTATTCTTGTGATCATATCTAGCCGATTTGTATGCTTTCTGTGTGCTAGAGTTAGTAAAGTAGTTGCATAAAGGAAGTACAAACAATGAATGAAACACACATGGATAAAATAAAACACGAGATTTCCTAGAGAAACCGAATGTGGGAAATTTCAAAAGAGTGAAGTTGTGTTTCCTTATTTAGTTAGTTCTTTGATCCTAGGGTCCTTTTATCCTAGCACTTACTATTAAAATCAGATGTATTCTTGAGTCCAATTGACCAACTTTTGGTTATTCCTAGACATTAATATAATTTTTTTCTTTCATCTCCACTTTCTTCGTTTCAATTTTACAAGATTCTACCTTCGAGGCCTTCAAGTACACCAACAACATTCAACAAGTATAATGGAAAATTTTGTTGGAGTACATTAGTGATGCCTTATGACAATAAAAATCAAAGGACACCGTAATGTCCCCTTTTCCGGGACATTACTAATATCTATTTTCATTTGCATTGTAACCCCTTGGCATGCCTAACGCTACAAGTGGGAGTCTCTAGTTAGTTTAAATGTGCACATAGGATAGTTGTTTTTATTATTTAATTAAAAATAATAAAGTGCACATAGTCTTAGTTTATTAGAGACTTTATTATAATAAGAGTTTATGTTTTCCCTCCAAAAGGGAAAGGTCGGTCTTTTTAATATTGCACCCCTTAACTCTATAAAAGGAGGTCGCATTTCCTCTAGTGGGGTTATGTTGATTGAACTTTTGAAATTACTCCATGCTTGGAGAAATGAGATGTATGCCCAAGGGATGTATGCCCTAGCTTTGAAGCCTTCTTGCAATCATTGTTGAGTGAATCTATGCATTGTTTCTCCATTCTAAGTATTGGCGACTTGGTTTAGAGTATTGGTGCATTCATTTGAGAGTAAATCTGCATTGTATGTGAAGGGTTTGAAGTACTTTTGTGACTGTTATTGCTGCTGCAATTTATTTAGCCATAGCGACTAGGATTGGGGTTTATTTTATCATGTTTTGGTGTCATATATGCTAGATCTGCAATCTGATCTGTGTTAGCATTTTTATCTAAGTTTGGGGCAGTTATTTGGAGTGTTTTGAGGCTAAAGAAGGGCTAATAATAATTTATATAATTTTATCTAACCCTAACGACTTGAAATCAGTTTTCTGGGGCTGTTTTGGAGTGGTTTTGTTGATTAGAAAATTCAGATTCTTAATGCAGTGGAAAACCCTAAATTTCTAGTTTATTTTGCATCTTGTTTCATGGAAAAACATTGAGTATTGAATGAGTTATGAATTTTAGAAGATTTCAGCTGTCTGCAAGCTATCTGGTTGATATTAATTAATATTTATTTTAGATCTGCAGTTTGGGATCAATTTAATATTGGATTTGGTTGTAGAAATTAGGAGGAATAAGGAGAAAGTAATTTTATAATTTTTGGAGTTGATTTGATGCCCTAAATGTGCTGGGCGACCTACTTTTTAGGGAAAAATTAGGGTTTTGTGTTGGTTGTGCGAAATCTGATTTTTGCATATTATTCTTCATATTTTTGTGGCCCAAAATCCAAAGTTTGAAGGTTTTTGCTTGGATGGTTAAGCGGGAAATAATTTTGGAAGATTGCAGCAGTTGGGGTGTGATTATTAATTATTTTCCAGCTGTTAAAAATCTGATTTGAATGTGTTTAAATTCCAATTGTTTTCTTCCAATCTATCCCACCACCTTGGCTAGTTCCAACCCCATTTGGGTTTGAAATAGCTAACATTGGGATATTTTAGGTTGAAGCAAAAGGGTTTATCCATTCTTTGCTTGATCTTGATAAGTACTTCTCCATTTTCTAAATTGTCCTAAGAGGGGACATTACGAGACACCCATCCACATGGCGTGGATTGGTTTTTGTGTCCAGCTTATCTTATATGAATATTGACAATGACATGATTTTGAGTCGGTGTTCACTCATAGCAAGTCAATTGTAATTGACAATCAACAAAGTGATTTGGTGTCTGTGTCCACTCATAGTATGTCATGTTCACTCGAGCAAGTCAATTGTGTTTACCAATTGACAATGTGGTTTGGTGTCGATGTCTACTCAAGAAGACAATTGAATGGGGTAGCCACCAAGAGCCTAAAGATTGTGAAGATTCCATAAGCAAGAAGACAATGGTGGGAATTAAAGAAGTGTTGTCAAACACTCATTCAAAGAAATTTGCTCCTCATGAAGATACACAGACGAAGTTTACAAGGATTACATGGGACCCAGGTGTTTGCGATTGCTTGAGGGCAAGCAATCATGGGGAGGGAGGACTGTAATGTCCCTTTTCTCCAAAATTGAAGACTAATTGGAATTTCGGGCAAACCTTCTTCATGATTACAAGAAATAATATAAAAGAAGAATAAAGGAAGAAGAATATAATATAGTTTTTATTATATTTTGTATGTTTTTATTAAATAAATAATTATAAGTGTATGGGTCGGCCATGGTGGAGAAAAATAACATGAAAGGTCATGCCTTTTCATATTTTGGCGCCAAGGCTTGAAAGTATTATAAATAGGGGATGTGGGCATCATTATGCGATATCGACTTGTATTGTAATCAATTGAAATTGAGAAATTATTCTCTTTTCTTGCCTATTGGGACGCAAACCCCTTAGAGGTCCATTCAAGAGACGAAAACCTCTTGTTTTGACTTAAAACAATTAAGCATTCATTGAAGATTATACAATTCAAAGCTATTTTATTTAAATCTGATTCCAACTGTGCATTTCCAGAAAGTGCGACTTGCATATGTGCTTATATTTAATTATTTTGATGCATATAATTTCAGATATTCAATCTAAATCAGGTCGCCTATGCTTTTAAAGGATTAGATAACAATTTGCACGTTGTTTAAGACCATTTTGAAGCCAAATCGAACTAATTTAGAGTGTTGTGATTTACCAGTCTTCAATACAATTTCCAGATTTATATAACTTGCTCATTCTGAATCGATTTGGGTCTAAAAGTGTTCTGGATGGTCAGAAATTGATTTAATATTGTTTAGAGATCATTCTCAGTTGAATTAGCACACAAATTTGGTGAAAACATTTCGCTGTTACAAAAGTACAGTCTGCTGCTATTTAAATATCAGAATTCTGATATACTGTTTAAGTCCCTAAAAAGGGACACTACACCCTATGCATTTACAATGATCCATGTTGGGCCTAGGAATGGCACAGAGGACCACATATGAACAAAGTTGTAGATAGGTCCATTTGTGTTATGCTGTGTACCTAAATATATATTTAGTGCTTAGTTGGTATTATTCTTAGTATATTATACCTTGGGTGCCTAGAGTTAGTGAAGGGTTGAGCCATGAGTTAGTCGTGGATAAATTAGAGTTTCTACAAGTTGAATATGAAACCTTATTAAGCTTTTGAATGTTTTCCTATCACCCTATGCATTTACAATGATCCATGTTGGGCCTAGGAATGGCACAGAGGACCACATACGAACAAAGTTGCAGACAGGTTCATTTGAGTTATGTTGTGTACCTAAATATATATTTAGTGCTTAGTTGGTATTATTCTTAGTATATTATACCTTGGGTGCCTTGAGATAGTGAAGGGTTGAGCCATGAGTTAGTCATGGATAAATTAGAGTTTCTACAAGTTCAATATGAAAGGAGAACAAACACTAAAAATGTATTATCTTTTTGCAATATCAAACTTAATGCAAAGAGATATCCGTTGATGTATGAGAGCTCATGTTACAGTCGGATTTGCACATGCAATCCATCCTTAGGGAACAGTTGCTCCCATTATTCCATTTATCATCATTTTTACTCTATATTTTCGCAGTTCAGTTTATTATTGGTATTTGGAACTCAACAAGTGGTATCAGACCTTCAGTCTATTTTTTGCAGCTGCTGCCAAAATGTCGACGGAATTTTATCTTATGAACTCAAAGTTTGTGACCAAAGAAGAGATAAAGGGATTGTTTAATGATTTATTTAAAAATCTTCGAATGGAGATTCACTTATCAGAACGGCATCCGAAAAAAGAGAGCCAATCGTAATTGGGATGAACGGTACAATACCCAGTTAAGGCAACTTTTTCAAAAAGATGTCCATGGAAGCGTAGACAGAAAAATTTCAAGTTTTGGAATCCAAGGCCAAGATTTCTTTGAATCTGAACCAAAATATCTATATTTCCAACTTGGGGGCTGAGATTCAAACAAAGGTACAGATATTTAGACCAAACTCTTTTGAAAGGGCTATTATTGTAGCTAAAATAGCAGAAAAACTCTTTTACTTGGAACTTAAAAAACCAAAGACAATGGAAATTTTGAGTCTTCACTACTTGGAAACCCTAGTCGTGAGTCTGCCACTACATTGACTATTGTTAACCCATGTTGTACATGTTCTAGCCCATGGAGTAGAAGTCATGTATGTAACCCAAAAGAGCCTTTCGTGGTAGAGGATGTGGGTTCTCCCGAGCTAGAATCAAAGTCGGATGAGGATACCCCTGAGAAACTTGATGTGGGGGTTAGTCCAAAAATTTGTCTCCTACTACAATAGAAATCAGGGAATCATGTGTGTCACTTTACAGAATGAAAGGGTTGGACAGTGATCAAGGGAAATCCATGACATTCAAGCAATAGGACTGTGAGTATATTATAAAGTCCTTGCCCTAAAGGGAAGTGGAAAGTGTTGATTCCAGTCAAATGAAAAAAATTGAAGGGGCACTTTGGCTTTTGGGTTGGCTTTAAAGTATGGATGTAGAATCGTATCGCCCAGGGATTTCAGGGTTGTTATGCAAATATAGGGTAGCTTTTGAAGACCAAGGTAAGACTGCATACAGAAAGGACTAGGAAACTACCAATTTAGGGTCATGTGCTTTGGGCTTAGGAATGTTGCAGCCACTTTCCAGATTATTATGCACAAGGTATTCGGTAAGATCTTGTGCATGTTCAAGGTGAAGTGGAAATGGAAACAAAGGAGTTTATATGCAAGCATTCAGTCCTGAGAGAGCGCTCTAAAATAAAAGGGAAAAAAATCAAATTTTTGGAAATGATGGGGAACACGTGTAGACTTGAAAGAAGAAGAAAAAGAAAATATCCCGAAATGCGTGAAAATGCAAATCTGAAGGCCAAGAGTGAAAGAGGTGGGAAAAAATGCTCAAAATGTAAGGGAAGCATAAGAATTGAAACACGACCTCATTCTCATACATGTGTTATGTCAAATAGTGGTATATTGTATGATGGTCAAAGCTTTCTTATAGTAGGTAGAGGTCTTGAGTTCCATCCTCGTAATATAAAATTTTGCACTTTTGGAGTTTAATTAACTTTGAGGTCAAAGCTCTTTAAAGGGAAGGGCATCTTGTGTACCTAAACAAAACATATATTTAGTGCTTCCTTGGCATTATTTTTAAAATGTTACATTTTGGGTGCCTAAATTTACTAAAGGGTTGAGCTATGAGTAGTCATGGGTTAATTTGGGTTTCTATGGGTTGAATACGAAAGGGAGATATCATCTATTTACAATCTCAAACTTAATGCGAAGAGGTAGCTGCTGTTGTGTGAAAGCTCTTTTATTACAGTCAGATTTGCAGGTGCTATCCACCCTTGGGGAAGTAGGTGGTCCCTTCTTTCTATGTATCAACATTTTTATCTATATTTTTCAGTTCCATTTTTGTTGGTATTTGGAACTCAACACTTTACCTAAAAGTTATAATTGATCATGGAATGGAAACGTAAATAAGAATGGAAGCACCATTACACATTGAACATAAACAAGAGATATCAACAATAGTCATTCTATTCCTCCTTGAACAAGTTATAATACATGACTAGAATGTTGAATGTGAAAAGCAATATTGTGTATCCTTGTGGGCCTATTTGAAAGAAAAATTGTGTGGCATGAGGATGTGAATACAAGATTTAGAGCAACTGAATAAACAATTGGGATGGAAGAATACTCTAGAAAGTATTAAAATTGTTAACAAATGCCAACCTTGATGACCCAATGAGAATCATGTTCGTCATGGTTATAGACTTCCAAATCAATTTTCGTTCGATTCAATTTCTCAAACTGTTTTGTGTTCCAATAGATTAAGTTTTCCACATCTATTCTTGATTTGTATTATGATGTGTTAGATGTCCTCCAGGTGTCAAACATTTCTTAAGAAATTATATGAGGCATGTGCCTATTCAGCATCCCAGTTTTGCCATGCAATACATCTGGGACCCAAGGCACTGATGTGTACTTCACAATCAAGTTTTTAATGGATTATGAAGTGAAAGTGTCATTTGAAACTGGCAAAAAGTGTACATGATCGTGCCAACGTGATCATCAATTACAAATGACATGTTCAAGTTGGAATGAATTGCAAGCTCGGCCTAGATGTGTTCGGATCATACCAACTCTGCTCTATGGCCACCTCAGTTTTTATTATCAAAACAATTGTAGATTCCCGCATACAAAAAGGGCCCGTATACCTCTCTCAAACATCTTTCCAAACGCTTTTACGCTTACTAGGACCTCATCTTCAATGAAGTTGCAGTAGTTTTTATGCTTCACTAATTCGATCCTAGTCTTATCACTTGACAAATAAGAATGTCAGTCTATGCAACCTTTAGGTCTTCATTGAACACCATTGTGTTGCAGGGGTGCCTTAATGTCAGATGGAGATTATTGCTAGAAATTTGTATGCCATTTACGTTAAATCAATTGAAAAGTTACTATCGAGGAGTCCAGCTGTAGATAAAACAAAGCAATCTGCAAGAAGCTTTCAGATACCTCTTTCAAAATGAAAATCAAAATTAGAAAAGTATACCTTTAATAATCATAGGAAAGTGTACAGAAGAATGAATCAGACTCTTATGAACTCTTGATTTATCTTTTAAATACTGAAATACTGTGCACAAACCTTGAATTTAGAACATTCACTGACTAAACTTATAGAAGTTCAATCAAAAAAATTATGGAATATTACTCTGATGTGTAGAGAAACTGAACTTGATAGTACTAAGGAAATCCATTCATCATTGTCCTTTCAACAACAATCTATTCCACGACGCATCAAATCAAGTAACCAGTTAACAATAGGAATAATATTACATGAAAAAGAATCCTTATATAAAAGGAGGCGAATTAACATATCAAAGATGGACGAACAATTTATGATAAGTGTTTCTTAGTGATTCCATCAACAATAATTTTTGCCATACCCATGGAAGGTGCTCAACCACATATATAATAGCTAAAGAAATAAACACAATATTACCTATAAAGGTGCGAGGAACAACTCCTGGATACTCAAAGTGATCATACTGCACAACCCACTAATAGCATTAGTTGAATACCTTATCAGTTGTTCCTCCAAAAGAAATGGCTTTAGAGAAAATATATTTTAGTTAGCTCAAGAACAGTTTTGTCATATAAATAATAAACTTGCCTTTTCTAGGTGGTGACGATGATAAAGGATATCGTGCATTGCCTGCATGGGTCATAAACCAAAAGAAAATGATGACATTAAATATAACAAAAGAAAAGAATCTGCACATTATAAAATCTAATTTTTATCCTGAAAAAGAATCTTATTAAATTGCCAATATTCTGAAATTTTTGCAAGTGCCTACTCTCAACTTGTAGACAATGTAACACCCTTATGTACCCTTTTTCTGCTTGTTGGTGTTATACAAAAATGCCTGCTTTCTTAAAAAATAAATTACTAATCAATGATTGTTTTCTCTTCGATGTTCATGGAATAAAGCCGATAAAAAAATAGTTTTTTAGGATTTGACACGTGTGTTTTTAGGTCATCTCAAGAACACCACCGTAAGTAGTCATTACAATAATTGCATTTTTCCTCATATATGTTGGTAATAATCCCTTGACCACTTAGCACACAAGCACCTTTAAGCATTTGTTAGCAGGTGGAAGGAACAATAAATGTAATCCACTGCTCAAAATTCTTACAATTCTCACAATTCTTACCATTGTGGGATTAACCCAAATACAACTCAATCATGTATTTTTTAAGTAATTAATGCCTTTTGTGGGAATTTTTATTTTGAGTTTCTTACTTTTGGGGATTTGACCCACATTTTTTCAGTAATCTCAAGCTGACCTCCATGAGTAGTCATTACACTAATGACATTTCCTCGTGTATGTTGGTAATAATTACTAGCCAAGGTGACCACTTAGCGCACAAGCACCTTAAAGCATTTGATAGTAGGGTGTGAGTAACAATAAATGTAATTGTCTGCTTTGGGCATTTCATCCTCTAGCCTCTGTCCCCATTGCAAAATATTTTCGAGCATGTAGTGCCTTATAAATTACCTATTTCAAAATTCTTTTATTTAAGTAGGGTTAACCCAATTACAACCCAATCATATATTTGTGTTAAGCAATTGATGGCTTCCATGGGCATTTTTATTTTGAAATTGTTTCTTTTGTGGGTTTTGACCCATATGTTTTCAAAGTCATCTCAAGATGAATTCCATGCACAGATTATTACACTAATAACATTTTTGCTCATGAATGTGAATAATAATTACAAGGCAATGGGACCACTCAGCACACAAGCACATTTAAGCATTTGCTAGTAGGTAGGCGACGCATTGGAGGAGAAAAACCCAAAGTGATGAATTGCATTTACCATTCCTACCTTGCTAATGAAGCTTGAATACTTGTGTGTTAGGTGATACCCTTGCCTTGTAATTATTACCAACATACATGAGATGGAAGTCATCATGAGATGACGTAAAAACACTAGAATCATTGAATACTCAAGCTTGTCTTTGTTGCTGGGATACAAAAATGATCAAAATTAAAAATATGAAACCATTGAACTTGTATGGCAAATTTTCGCCATGCGTGGTGCCGATACATTCACCACCGCAAGACATTCTTTATCGGGCATTACAAGTTGGGCATGTCTCTCGATTCTCTAAGTAAAACTCCAACAACAACGATTTGTAGGCTAAGTCGAGGAAGGTCACTCTACAACCAGCAACAACGAACTAACAAGAGTGGTAAGCAATAAAGTAAGTGAATGTGTGTTACGACCTCAATGTCCTACCTATTATGTTTTACATTGTAATAATCATAGTTATATTTTTCTTCAGCACCTATTGTGTGTGTATGGGGTCAACGCTTGAGCATTAAAGTTAAGGTTTGTAATGAAATTCAGGTGCTATGTGTGTTGTAAGGCCGACCCTTGAGAATGAGAATTAGGGTTGTCAGTGCCTACATATTGATGTTGTATGGAAGAGATAAATCTTCTTGGAATTGTAAACAAAGCCTACTCAAAAGGAGGTTGCCCCAAAAGAATCCTGCAATATTTGAATAGAAGCAAAGTTTAAAGCTATTTTTTGAGTTTACTTAACATTCTAGTCCTTTTGCATTATGTTATTTCCGTTTTCACTAATAATGACCATAACAAGTGGTATTAGAGCTCTTTCCAAGGTCGTGCTTCTACAATCATCATCGGGTTTTAGCAATGTTTCAATTGTATGGGAAAAAAAAAGATAAGAAGGGCAAAAAAATGTTGGCAAAATAACAATCGAACTGTTAAAAAAATGTTAGCAAATTGACAATGGAAAAAAAGGGTGATAAGCGGCGGTAGAACTCTACAACTGGTTTTTTCCTCGTTGTGCGTTGGTCGTCTATGACATGGCTCCCGGTTGTGGTTGAAACCCTTTTGCTTAGGAGCCTCCTCAAATAGTTCCCCTCCCGCTCAAGTGTGACTTCAACCTAAGGAAGAGCGAAACTTCACGATGGTGAAAGGGTCTATTCTAGGCAGAGTCAATCCAAAGATCGTTACCCACAAGTTTTCCTTCCTCTCAAATGTGGAGACCTAAATATTCCCGCTCCTACCTCAACCAAGCCCTTTGAAGTTGCTACGGTTCCTACTCTCAACCAGATCGACACCAGTAGAGGTCTAAGCTCTTTGAATGGTATCTCGTATTGTTCTTTATTAGAAATAATTCCTTGGTTGAGGACTAGTGTGCAAAAAGCAAACCCTTGTTAGAAGCAAATGACGAGGGCCTTACTTTATTCCTAACAGGATTGCAGGTAAGTCTCGAGACCTAATATTATGTGGTTAGTCAATAACCCGACTTTAAAGAAAATGATTGGCCCTTTCTATTGCCTATGGCGTTGATGATGCCAAGTAATTAATCAATGGAAACGAAAGTCGATGATTGATGCCAAATAAGGAGTTGCGGTATGAGTTTGTTGTTTGAAATAATGATTCACTAATTGTGACTAGCGACCACGATCCTAAAGAAAGGGTCTCTTAGGAGCAGGGCTTGATTTCAACAGATCAACCGGTTTTCCTCGACTAGCACAAATTGAGGTGTATGAAGTACCTCCTCATTACCCCGATCGTTTTGCCCCAAATCCAGAGCCAAAACAATACATCAACTTCATTCTCACGTAATAAGAAATACTTCAAGAGTTGTATGCTTTTGGAATCCCGGGAGTGATTTTGTATTTCCTATGAAAGATGTCAAATGAAGAGGCTTTCAATCACTAGTGTGTACGATTTGGGAAGCTGAAGGGATTTTCTTGAATTCTGTTGGGGTCTTGGTTCGAAGAATGTGTGCTATTGTTTAATTCAGATTTTGTTGCCTGTCATTATGTTCTTCAATATAAAACCAAGAACATTCTTGGCAGCCTTGCTTATGTTCGATCATGGAGGGCGAGTTGAATCCTAAAGATTGTGGTCAAGCACACTACCCTCTTTGGCTTGAATTCCTAACCTTGCACGTTGATTTGTGCCCTTCTACGTAGCCGATACGGCTAGGAAAAGTTGTGGGAGCGGGAGCGGGAGCAGCAGGGAGCGGGAGCAGCAGGGAGCGGGAGCGCGACGGGAGCGGCACGGGAGCGCGCAGGAGCGCAGCGGAGGCGCAGAACGGCTAGGCACGGCCCGTGCCGTACCCGGCCGTTTCCGCAGCCCTACCACCACTCCCACTTAAAAAAATGCATTTTTAATTTTTTTAATGATTTCCATGTTTTAAAAGCACCACTGCTTTAAAAAATAAAATATTTTTCTAATCTAAACCCTAAAAGCTAACTCTAAACAATAAAACAAAAGAACAACACAAAAACAAAACATAAAGCAAAGAAACTTACCTTTGGCTCTCCAAAATTGCATTGTGCTTGTCTAGGGTTTGAGGAGCTATTGTTAAGCTTGTAGGAGTGTGAGGAGCTGTAAAGGAGGAAGATTTGTGAAGGATTTGTGGTTTACAAAGTGAAGGTAAGTTTTTTTTTAATTTCTAACCTTGTTTCTTTTTTTTTTGTTATTTAATCTTGCACACATTACATTTTGATTTTTTTGCTTATGTTCATCTTTTTGCTCTTTCTATTTAATTTTTTTAATTTTCATTGTTCAATCACAATGATAATCGCATGCCATTGTTTTCTTTTTTTTTTTTTTTTAACCTTGTAGGTATTTCTACAATGGCAACAAGTTCTGCTTCTTCTGGGCAATCTTTGGCCAAGGACTTTGACCCAAATTCATCATTATGGAGGCACGTAACAATAGTTCAACAACTTGCAGGTGGTGGTTGTTTTGAATGGAAATGCAATGATTGTGATGGACTATTCAAAGGCTCTTACAGTAGGGTGAAAAGCCACTTGTGTGCCATAACGGGTAATGGCATAAGAGTATGCAAGGGGAAGAATAATGTTGGGGTGCCAAAAGCAAAAGTTTTGGCATATATCAAAGAGCAGGAAGATGCAGAGGCAAATGTGGCTATGAGAGCGGGTCATCCATTGGCTAAAAGAGGAGGTTCATCTCGTTCAACGAGGCCTCCAGTTGCTCCATCACCTAGTGGATCCCCAATTGTGGCCATGCCACATCCATTTGTGGCTCCTATCTCCACGGATGAGGATGTTTCCCTTGCACGAAAGAAAAGCAAGACAAAAGGGCCATTGGAAAAGGCCTTTCAGAATGAGACCAGGGCAATTGCAGATGAACACATTGCAAGGTGTGTATATGCTAATGGGCTTTCTTTTAATGTTGTGAGATCACCTTATTGGCATGAGATGGTGAAAGCCATCAATGAGGCACCAAAAGGGTATAAATCACCAGGATATGAGAAGATCCGCACCACCCTTTTGGATAAACAAAAAAATATGTGGAAACCTCCTTGCAACCAATTAGGGACTCATGGACCAAAACAGGTGTGTCCATTGTTTCTGATGGATGGAAAGATGCAAGAAACCGCCCTTTAATCAATGTGATTGCAGTATGCCCTAAGGGGGCAATGTTTTTGAAAGTGGTTGATTGCGAGGGGCAAGTGAAGGATGCCCAATTTATAGCCAACATTCTCTTTGAGTCCATTGATGTAGTTGGTTCCGATCCTTTTGATGAAGAGGAATATGATGAATATTGACAATGAAAGATAGTTTGAACTTTGAATATTGATCTATGATTGAATTTAATATATCATGAGATTCATGACATTCACATTGTGTTCGATTTAAGTATTTTAAATTTTAATTTAACTTTTAAGCTTTTAAGTTTCTAAGTTTTATCGGTATCCTAGCTTGTTTGTTGTGGTTATTCACTTATTTAGCTTATAACTTGTCTTTTATCTTGTCTTTCATATGCATAATATGTGGTTAATAATTAAATTCCTATTTAAAAGGCTGAAATTTATATATTTTTTAATTTTTATATAGTTTTTGTACTGCCGTATCCAACACCGTATCCGGGGTCAAAAAAATTGCCATTTCCGCGTATCGGACACCCCGCTCTCGCTCCCGTATCCAAAACGTTTGGCAACTTAGGCACCCTTTTGTGGACCTTTTTGGGCACTAGTTTGGGAAATTACTTATTCCGGATGATCGTCATAATTCTTTTAGGTCCAACCCACGGGTGTGTGTGGAGGTTGATCTGAAGAAGAACATACCACTGTTCATCTTTGTTTACACTATTGATGGTATCCACCAACAAAAAGTTTGCTATCTAAATCTTGTTAGGAATAAACCTAGCTTGATTCACCATTGTCAGTTATTTTATTATTGTAATGAGTTAAAAGTAATTTATTTGTTTACTTTAACTCTAGCTTAGTTGTCTCTTAGTTGACTAGGTGATAGTATTCATTCCCTATGATTATGGGATGATGTTCTAATCTTAGTTTAGTGTGTCCCGGATGTAATCCGCAAGGGCAATCAGGGGTAGTTAGGGGCAATCTGCTATTTC
This sequence comes from Taxus wallichiana var. yunnanensis, assembly GCA_018340775.1. Taxonomy (NCBI): domain Eukaryota; kingdom Viridiplantae; phylum Streptophyta; class Pinopsida; order Cupressales; family Taxaceae; genus Taxus; species Taxus wallichiana. Next base: position 562,402,209 of record CM031244.1, on the reverse strand, counting down.
AGCATATTTGCCGAGATTAGATGATTTGATCCACTTTGTGTGGTGTGGATAGAGGTTGTTCAAAGCCTATAAACTTTACAGCTCTTTCCTTTGTTTTGGAATGGTTTATTTTTTAGATTAATAAAAAGATACAGGTATGTCTTGTTTCTGCAATCACATTTGGTATCGTAGCAGGAAGGTTTTGCTCCTGTGAGAGGTAGTAAAAGCTTGCAGAAGAATTGGAGAGCTTGAGAGGACCTGAGCGTTTGAGTGAGCCACAGAAACCTTCCCACAGCCACAATCTTTGTTTTCACACCTCCTAGATCAGCAGCAGCAGATGTGCAGAAGTTGCAACAGAAGCATAAGTAGCAAAAAACAACACAAGTTGCAGACTACTTGCAGAAGCAAGAAAATTTCAATTTGCGGAGCGCAATCACAGGCCCGAGCCTAGATGTAACTCCATATCACGAAATTGAGGTGCTTCTAGGTCATTTTGTTGTTTTCAAAAGAAAAAAATTGTCAATAGGAATTTTCTCACTAAATTTAGAGAAAACTTTAGTCACTACTAAAATTAGAAACCGCTAACTCTAGCAGGTCTATATTTGATTTTTCTGAAAAATCATTGATTTTGACTTTTAGAAAAATTGAAGATTTAGTCGGGACCCTGACCTCTATGAGCTCCCCAACTCCATTCATAAAACATTAGCAAGCTAAGATATAAAACGCAAACCTGTAAAATGCGTCGAAGGATTCAAAAAAGTGTATGTTTTGGTAATCGGTTTGAGATTAAACATTGGACAAAACGATGGAGGTTGTTTATCCAAGGGTTTGCAGAGGCGGCTGGTAAACGCGCCATCCTCAAGGCCTGTGCACCTCAGTTGAGTTCCCATTTCATGCAAAAGAGACTGTTAAATGTGCACTCCTCATGGCCTCCATTAACGACCTTAATAATTGGACATTATACTCCAAAGTCCAAACGCAACAAGAGGTGGAACTTGATATATGAGCGGAGTTTTTAACTTTTAACAGCGGATTTCTCAAATTACATGCAAAGAGAGCTTCCACGAATAGAGGTAACCCTAAAAAGAGTTTCTTTTGTTTTTTAAAACAAAGCTATTTTCAGTTTACTAAAGGTTAAATAGAAAGTTGCTTACATATATACTTGGTTCAATTGGTATGCCGATTGGCTAGCTTATATTTGCTAAAACCTTCAATTGAAGAGGTCATGGATTCAAAACCGAACCCCTATCCACAAATTTCACTAAAACCTCTAAACATTTGGTGGTTCCGCCTAACTAATAGAGTTAGTTATAACTAACTATATTTGGAGGAAAAGGCCCTATTTGGACCAAAAATATTTTTTCTAAATTTTCAAAGCATTTTCACATACAAGTATATTATAACCCAAAAGAGGCCAAAGTGCCCAATTATTTACAAATTTGTGCATAATTTTACAAAAACATCAATTTTTCCCTCATATGCAAAAAGAGGCCATAGATACATAAGATAAATTTATTAAATCTCCAACAAGTGACCACAAAATAGGTCAATGGGACTGAAACAGTACAAATGAGCGACGCACGCAGCGAGAGGACCAAGAGGGTCCCGAAAAACAACCAAGAGAGAAAAGAAGAGAAGAGGAGAGGGGACTAGAGGAACGGGTAAGACAAGGGCCCAGAAAAAGCCTGCTTTGAGAGCCACAAAGTCAAAGCAGGCGAAGGAAGAAGGGAGGAGGAGAGGAGGACCCCTCAACAAGCCTGTGAAACTAACTGGAAGAAGTTGGTGATGTGTTGGATTCCGAGACCAGAAGTTGGGTCCAAACCGGGGTGTTGTTGTCTCAAGGAGAGGAGAGCTCTCCGCGTGTGCCTCGCTTAGACCTCGGAAGCACTCTGTGGGAGGAAGGTCTTGAACTAGTGAGCATCCAACCACGAACAGATCTAGTGGGGTAGCCATGGGTGGTGTCGCTCTGTCGCTTAGTGCCTCTACCAAGGGATAGTACTATGAAGAAGGAAGTGATCAGCTGCGTAGTCCCCTGCAGAAGGGGCTGGAAAGCTCAAAAACAAAAACAAAACTACGAAAATTTCAATTTTTTCAAATCAAAAGGGGATATTCTTTTTCCACAAGATGGAAAATATGTAAAATTGATCAAGAGAGCCAAAAAAATTACAACTTGGCTGAAGGGCCCAAAATTTGTAAAACAGCCAATAGTGCCAAAATATTGTAAAACGGCCAAAAAGGCCCAAAATCCATAAAAATCCACTTTTTGAGGGGTTTGTACTAGTTTGCGAGGGGGAAGTGCTTAAATTTTCCTCTTCTTTTCTCATTTACAAGTTTTCAAAATGGCCACAAATACGTCACCAAAATTTAAACTACCAAATTCATAACTTTTTCAAATAGATAATTATGCTGCCTGGAAAACTAAAATTCGACAATTAGAATTTGAAGATATATGGTCAGTTGTAAATGGTTCACTCACACATTTGATAGGGAAAATCAAAAAGCTAAATTGATCATTTTGTTTGGTAAGTCTGATGAGGTTCAACTCCATATTTGAGACGCCAAAAAGGCAAAAGAAGCTTGTGGATAAATTGAGACTTTTGCCTTGTTGGATTCAGTTGGTATCCAGATTGATCGTCTCCCCCTTCCTAGTATTCCCTGAATGCTCCCAGTCATCTCTTGCCCACCAAGCAAGTGTTGAACAGGTCCATCCGAGAAGATATCTACAGGAGCTTCATTCAAACTACTTGGGTGAACCCTCTTGGGGGTTTGCGCCCTAAGATGTCCTTTTATGCAGAGCACTTTCTTGAGATCAGAGATGGACTCATCATCCGCCCTCAATACACCTTTCGTCACTGGGGGCATGCCCTCCGTATACCTCTGGGTCAGTTTCGGGTCGGCTCCCACAGACTTCGGTGTGAGACTGATCACCACATTGATCGGGATGACAGACTTTATAGGCTCTGTAGCCTTCATGAGGTGGAAACCGAGACTCATTTCATCTTCCACTGCCCCATATACTATGAGATCAGAGGACGATTTCACTGCCTCTTCAGAGGGATTCAGACTCTCCCGATTTTCTTCAAATATATTGACCAGCGGTGTCTTGCCCTCTACATCCGTGAGTCTCTGTTGCTCCGGGACCAGATTCTTCATCCTCTTTCGAGAGTCATCCCCACGAGACGAATTAAAGCCTTCTTTTGGTTCTACCCACAGGTGGAGGAACTAAACGATGAGCCTTTCGACCCGGATACGGTGCATCGATCGTTCGTCCCGGTTGGACCTTCACATTTCCCCCGATCACCACCAACAAAATTGGATGCGCACTCATACCAGAGGGCAGCCTGCTCCATTCGTCCCCCCGGTGTGCGTTCGATCTCAAATCTCAGCAGGGAGGAGGTTTTCGCCCCCTCTTCGGGTTGTCAGTCCATCAGGAGCTTCTTTTCGTCGGCCTCAAATGTTAGGAGGGGTGTGGCTACCATTCCTGAGTAGACCACTGGTCCTCGTTTGCCCCCTCCTCCATTCCCTTCTTTGCTTCTCCCGTCTTTCTCCCCAGTTGCTCCATTGCCCCGCTTGTGGGAGTATTTGGCTTCGGGTTTCCTTTCTACTTCGTCTCTTTTTCTTTCTTCTGTTTTTGGGAACTCCATTGAGTTGTCCGCTTTCGCACTTTGTATATTATTTGGGCTGCAGTCCCATTGACCTACTTTTGTGGTCATTCGTTGGACATTAATATATTTATCTTATCTTATCTTATCTACTTCATCAAGAAAGTCGGTTACTTAGTCTCAAAATGCAACCAGCTAAAAAGGAGTATTTTCTAAGGCTTGTTCTGCAACTTAGAGAGCTTCACTTCAAGCTTTAGAAGAATTCAAGGATGACTCTCTCATATTGTTTTGAGAGCTTTGCCTTCGTCATACAAAAATTTTGTGATCACATTGAATATCACTAGTCAAACAACTTCGTTTGAACAATTGGTGAATTTGCTCCAACAAGAAGAGGCTATACACACAACTACACAAGTTAAAGAACATCCTCTTGCTTCTTATCGAGAGGCAAGAAACAAGAAGTCTCATAAACAGCCTTCAAAGCAAGGTAGTAATCAGCAAAGCCACAAGACCCAACAAAAATGTCCTATTTGTGGTCGTAAAGGACATGAGTTAAAGGATTGTTGGTATAATACGTTCCAAAAAGGATCGTCTAGTGGCAAGAAAAATGACAACCAACAATCTAAACAAGGCCAACAAAAAAATAAACAAGGACAAAATAAAGGAAAGTGGAAGAAGAAACCATCTCAACAAGGAAATGTTGCTGAATAGGAAGATCAATATGAAGATGAGGACTTCCTGTATAGTGCACAATCCAATGAAGAGTCCATTTCAAAAAATGCAATTTGGTATGTTGATTGGTGCAACCCACCACATGACAGGATGCAAAGATTGGTTCTTCACATTGAGTGACACACCCATGAAAAACCATGTTTCTTTGGGTGATGATACATCTTACAGTGTTCAGGGGATTGGTTCCATTTCACTACCACTTGGAAAACACATGTAAAATTACAGATGTTTTATATGTCCCTAATTTAATAAAAAAATTGTTATCCGTCAATCAATTATTGGATTCACCAACAATGAGTTCAACACTTTTTGGAATACATGGCATTCGTCGTCAAATGGCACCTCCTCATACACCACAAAGACAAAATGTTGTTATTGAAAGGAAAAATGGTACTAACATGGAAATGGTGCGATGTATGATTGACGATGCAAGCTTAACGATGCAAGCTTAACGAAAACATATTGGGCAAAAACAAAGCTTTCCTTGGGGACGGCATGTTAGGACCCCAATGTCCTAACCATCTATTATTTTTGCATTGTAATAGTCATAGTTATCTTTTGGCTCAAGCGCTTTATTGTGTGTGGGGCCGGTCCTTGTGCATTAGGGTTAGGGTTTGTAATGAAGCCCACTATGTGTTGTAAGGAGGACCCTTGAGTATTAGGGTTAGGGTTGTAATGCCTATATATTGATATTGTATGGAAGAGATAGATCATAATTTCGGTATTGTAAATAAAATCAGCTCAAATGGTGGTTTCCCCCTCGAAAAGGCCTTCAATATCTTAGTGTAAGGAAGTTTGAAGCTATTTTTGAGTTCAGTTGACATTAGTGTATTTTGCATTCGAATTTAACTCGAGTGCCCCTATAAATCTATCTAGGATCTGGTCACATGGCTTCATAATAATTTTGTAAAGCTTCCGCATATTCCCCTTCGGATTGAGCTGACATCCGTTACGGTCGTTCATTCAATTGAAATGATCTCCGTTCCAAAACCGTACATGAGATTTTAACCTCATACGGCTCCTCCTTTTTTTACATAATAAGTAAAGTAATCCGTTGAATCGGTCTTAGCCCATATTATGAATTAACAGGAGCTAGTGTATTTCTTATTAATCTCTAGCCATCCTTCTTGCAAAGACTCTTTTTTTAATACCAAGGATTTTAGCACTTAAAAACAGAACCTCCAACACTTTCTTTGTCCTTAACGCATTGTATTTTACGGGGATTATTCACTTCAACAATCTCCGATGGTTCTAACGGTATCCGAAGTACAAACGAGATGGATGTTTGTTGTCTCAACCATTTTCACTAGCCCTTAAAGGGTCATGTTTATGATAACGAAGCGTTTGTGTTGTCGATTCCCACACGTAGTGCTTTTTCCCCTATGCGTGCCTATCAGATAGGTTTGACCATTAGAACCTATTACACACATAGGTTTAACCTTTCGCTTGATACTAGTAATATCAGAAGATAAAAGCATCTAAGGCTGCATCAATCGGGGATACACGACAGAAAGAATTGTTCTATTTCACTCCCCGATGTGATACGAGGCCCTATCTAAATATGGGAAGTTACTCCAAAGAGCAACCGCCCCACACTATCAATCATGACCATTCATATATAGTGCGTATAAAGGGTATCCCTATATATATATATAGAGAGAGAGAGAGGTTGTCATCTAGTTATAAGGCACCATATAAACATATGGCGCATTCGAGCTCAACCCCTATCTACATTGGGGCTATATATAGATAGGGCCTCAACCTAGCTATAACTATGTATGGTCGATTGCTATCGGGGTATAAATCCTATATGTTGATATGGTAAATTGAGCAAATAGTGACAACTTGGTCTCTAGTCCTTAGTCTTTAGTCTCTAGTAATATTGTAGGAGTTTGGGAAGGCACCTACCCCTTATCTATATATGGGGCACCCATATATCAATAGGAACCCCTCTATCTATATATCATTTATGCGACACAGCGGTCCAATCTCAACGTTGGAGCTCTATTGAATAGAGAGTAGATCAAAGTTCCTCCTCCCTCTAGTCAAACTATATAGATAGAGTAGGAGTAGGCCCCGAGGGGGTCCCTATGTATATAGGGGCATTAAGTAAATTAAATATTTTGTTCTATATAGTCGGCAATGCAGATGGATATGGATATTTATAGGCCCCCCCCCTCCATAGATTATGGGGAAGCCCTATATATCTATGGGACCATTGCCATATAGACGGGTACAGAGAGAGAACTCAAGCTATATTCTCTATAGTAGGGGAAGGATGGGTCATCGAGAGAGTGCCAACTATATAGTTGGCACCATATATATAAATGTAATGAAATTACTAGTGTAATTCAGATTATGAGCAGCAATAGAACACCAAATAACACAATATTTCAGAGTAATGATCTCAATATGCAATTATAATAGCTTCGCCACTTCGAGGGGGCAACCTCAAACCATATAATAAGACTCAAATGCTCAAATGATAATGAACTACTACCTACAATCCCCTATATATACTATTCATATGTTATGGCCATCACCAAGGCCGACCTATTAAGCATGAGAAAGTATAAATGATATAATAAAATGATATGGTAAGCCACAAGTCGGCTACTCATATCCTAATACAAGTAATAGGTTAAGGGCGTAGCATGCCCTTCCCCTTCAAACCAACGTTGTCCTCAACGTTGAATAATCCTGGATGTTGTTGCAGAAAACCTTCATCCTCCCAGGTTGCATCTTCTATGCTCAGATTCTTCCACTTGATTAGATATTCCTTAATGTATTTGGTTCTCGCCTCTTAATACGTGTTTTGCGAGAATCTTCTTTGGCTCCAAAATGATTCTTCCTTCCTCATCAAGTTAAGTAACTCTGTCTGGGCTTCAAATTTTTGTCCAATAACCTTCTTGATAATGAAACATGGAATCTTTGGGTGTATGTGTGAAGATGGAGGCAACTCTAGTTTATAAGCAACACTTTGCCAATTTTTGTAGAACCTGATAAGGGCCATAATATTTAGGAGCAAGTTTGTTGTCCTTTTTTACATTACTTTAGGGACATCTGTTTGTAAGGCTGGAGACGTACAAAAACCCAGTCACCAATTTCAAAATGTCTTTCACTACGGTGTTGATTTGCTTGTTGTTTCATCTTGTTTTGTGCTAATGCTAAATTCTCCTTCAAACTAGCCAAAACTATGTTGTTGATGTTGAATGTGTTCCTCAACATCTTTGACCTTAGTTTGCACCCTCAAGGAGGAAGTGATAGAAGGTGGATGGTAACCATATAATGCTAAAAATGGGGTCATTTGAGAAGAGGTATGAAAAGATGTGTTATACCACCATTCTGCAAGTGGTAGCCATTTAATCCACCTTTCTTGCTTATCTGATACAAAACAACATAGATACCCCTCTAAGCATTTGTTGACCACTTCCGTTTGCCCATCAGTTTGAGGATGATAAGATGAACAGTGAGTTAGCTGAGTACCCAAACATGAAAATAATTCCGTCCAAAAATTACTTGTGAAAATAGGATCACGATCACTTACAATTATCTTTGGGGTTCCATGTAGCCTTTGAACTGTCTCCAAAAAAATAGTTGCGACTGTACTAGCTACAAATGGATGTGATAGGGCACAAAAATGGGCATATTTTGTGAGCCTATCCACAATCACGAAAATAACATTCTTAGCCTTCGAACAAGGTAATCGGTGATGAAATCCATGGAGACCTCCTCCCATCCTGGTTAGGAAATGGTAAGGGTTGCAACAGACCTGGTGTCTTAATTGTTTCCCCTTTGTTCTATTGGCACACTAAACACTCTGATACAAACTTTTGTACATCCCCCTTGAGTCCTTCCTAAAAGAATTCTCTTTTTATTCTATGATATATCTTCAAAAACCCAGAGTGTCCTCCAACAGGCGAGGCATGTAGCTCTGCAAAAATCTTATGCTTCAACTCAAAATCTTTACTCAAATATAACTTGTCCTTGTACCATAGGGCATTACCTTTCCACTCAAATTTGTTAGATGTCATAGATCCTTGCTTGATATTATGTATTAGAGATTGTGTATCCTTGTCTTGATCCCATTCCAATCTTGCTTCATCCACCCAATCGGCCGTCAACATGGACATTCCACATAGTAAGGCATCTGCGGATGTATCCCTTCTAGACAACGCATCAACTACTACATTTTCTTTACCCTTTTGTATATGATTTCAAAATCATAACCCAACATTTTTGTTACCCACTTTTGTTGTTCCTCAGATGATAACCTTTGCTCCAAAAAGTATTTGAGACTATCATGATCAGTTTTTACCTTGAAGTGTGTACCCATGAAATAGGGCCTCCATTGCTTGACCGCATGAAGAATAGCCATCATTTCTTTCTCATAGACAAGTTTGAGCAAATCTTTTCCTTTGAATTGGCGACTCTCAAATGCAATTGGTCTTCCTTCTTACATTAGAACTACTCTGATCCTGAAGCGTCACATTCAATAATGAAGGTTTTTGAGAAGTTGGGAGTAGCCAAAACTGGGTTGCTGCACAAGGCTTCCTTCAGCTGCTTAAAGGATTTAGTGGCTATGTTTGTCCAATGAAAAGCATCCTTCTTTAGCAATGCGGTGAAGTGGGGTTCTTTATTCTACCATATCCCCGCACAAATATTTACGTAATACCTGTTAGTCCTAGGAACCCACGAAAATTTTTGAGAGTTTTGGGCCTTGGCCATTCCACCATAGCTTTGATCTTCTGAGGATCAACTTTGACGCCTTCATGGGATACAATGTGACCCAAGTACTCTACCTCTTGTACACCAAAAGAACATTTGGATGGCTTTGCATAGAGAGTATGTTTCTCCAAAACTTCCAACACTTTATTTACATGTTGTAAGTGTTCTTCCCATGTCTTACTGTAAATCAATATGTCATCAAAGAAAACTAATACAAATTTCCTTAAAAATGGCCTAAAAACAGTGTTCATCAAGCTTTGAAAGGTTGAAGGCACATTTGTAAGACCAAAAGGCATTACCAAAAACTCATAATGGCCCTCATGAGTCCTGAAAGCCGTTTTATGAACATCTTCCTCTTTTATTCTAATTTGATGGTACCCCGAATAAAGATCTAATTTTGTGAAATAAATAGCACCATGCAATTCATCAAGTAAATCATCAATTACTGGAATAGGAAACTTATCTTTGATGGTGTACTTGTTGAGTTCTCGGTAATCTGGACACATCCTCCATGTTTCATCCTTCTTACGTACCATGACCACTGGTGAAGAATATGCACTCTGGCTAGGCCTGATGATACCTGCCTGTAATATCCCCTTATGGGATATTAATAATATATTATTATTTACTTGCAAAAACAAATAACTTAGAAGATAAACCCTGCTAGGGTTACCTCAACTAACCCTAGTGTCAGCTACAATACAACCCAAATGGGGTTGGAGTGAGCCAAGGTGAGAGTTTAGATGGGCAATTTAGTCGGTATTTATACTCCTCTTTCCAATATACTTTTGCAGAAGTAAAATAATAAATTAAACTGCTGAAAATCAATCAAAACTTTGAAAATCCATAACTTTAAAAATATTAACTCTTTTGATATGAAACCAAGTGCAGCGGAAAGGGAAAATTATGAGCTTCAATCCAAAATAAAAATCAGATCTTTTCACACACTTGAAACCCCTCAAAACAGCTCCCAAAATCCCAAAGTCGCTAGGGTTGGTAAAATCTGCAATACAATTTCTGCACTTTTCTCTCACTTTAAGAGTCAATAAAATGCAGTTCCAGATCTGCAATTAATAAATCCAAACAGCAGATTTATAAATACTGAAAAATCACTCCAAAATACTCTTAGCACATGCCCAAACAAGTCGACTTCATTAGATAAAAACCAGCAGCATGTAATGAAAGATAATCATCATAAATCACACTTCAAACCCTCAAAGCAAGCTTATATCATCTCCAAAAAATGGCGCCTTGTATATATATAATGAGAAATGATTGCAAAACTTATTACTTCAAGCTTTCATGGGCACACACACTTCACAAATGGTGGTGTTAATAAACACCTTTTATTTTTTATCACAAGTGGGCATACATCCCTTCTCCAAGCATGAAGATAAGTTTTTATAAACCGTCAACATGCCAAAAAAGGAGTAGCCACATCTCTTTTATAGTTTTTGCTTGCTCATCCTCCAAGGTTCTTCTCCATCTTTGGCGCCATCATCTAGGAGGAAATATCATTAAAAAATGTGCCTGAAAGTCACCAACAACAAATATTAAATGCATAGGGATATTAAAAAAGATGCTCATATGGGTCGACCCATGCTTAGGAATAATCACTTTATCTCCAATATTAATTATTAAATGCTTCCAGGAAAATGCGACTTGCCTAGTCACCGATTTACCTTTAAAAACATGCTTTTATTATCTCTAGGTGAAGTCGAACTTCCCCTTTTATTTCGATTTGCACAATTTATAAAATTTCATTTTAAAATTATGTGCAAATCGATTTTACCTTCTTTTTTAATTTTTTATAAAAAGGGGGACATTACATACACTGCCTTGACATTTTCTTAACCATTTTCTCGATCTCACTTTTCCGGGAATACGGGTATCTCTGATGGTCCGATGTTAGGTGTTTGGCTCCTGGAATCAATTTGAATGGCATGATCATGATCCCTAACTTGTGGTAGTCCCTTTGGAATTGCATCAAAAAGCAGATGAGTGAGCAAGCAACAATCTTCTAAAGATCGGGTGGCATTGAAGACCCGTATTTTGTACTTCTATGGAAAATAACTTTCTTCTATAAATCCATCTACTCCTTTTCGAGAACCTTCTACATCCGATGAGAGCTAATAATGCTGTGGAGACTTAATTACCATCCCATTCAATTGTATTGTCCTTCCATTTGAATGAAATCGCATGAACAATTCTTGGAAATTCATCTCTATAGTACTAAGGTTGTGAGCCATTGGATACCCAAAACAATATTTGCCCCTCCCATAGAAATAGCAAACATAGGTGAGTCTAACATGTAGTCTCCCATGGAAAGCTTGATACTATGGCACTTTCTGTGCACTTGATTTGTCCCACCATCATGCAATCATAATCGGCATTTCGAGTGGGTAAATAAAAACAATTGAGGTGGGCAGCTAACTTACTATTTATGAAGTTATGAGTACTCCTGAGTCAATCAACACTTGTCACCTTCTACATTTTTTTGAGATAGCCAATAACCTCGAGTGTTTGAGGGTACTAATACACAATGCATGGCAAGAAATTGTAGGTTGGTGATCCTCTACTTCATCTTCTACCTTGGTTCCTCGGCCTCTCCTATAATTTCAGCGTCCTCATCATCCTCATTATTTCCGTCAATATAGAACGTCTTCTTCTCTCGGCACATTTGTGTCCTAGTCCATATTTTGCTATCACGGTTAAACCATAATCCTTTTGCTCTCTTTTCTTCCATTTATTGAGGAGTCAATCTAATTGGCCTAGAAAATGAAAGGGAAGAGATACTACGGTCTCTGGTGTTAATGAAAGGCGGCCTCCTACTACAAAGAACTTTATCCTCGCTCGACGTGCCATGATAATAGAATCGAGAAAGCTTGAGTGGATTAAACATATGTACCTCATGCTCGATGTGGTCCTTAAGACCCCAAGAAATAGGTCATTGATTCTCTTCAGAATATTCTCCACCCTTAAGTATAAGTTGGAATTGATGCACATAATCTTTGGTGATCTGTTTGTCGTAACTTTGCTAATTGACTAAAGTAGTTCTCTGAAACACTGGAACTATAGTGCAATTGCAACTCCTCAATAAAAACTGTCCAAGTGACACCGAGACCATTCTTCTGCCTCTGAGCACATAACCATCAATACCAAACGAATTGGTCTAGTTCAAGATACAGGGATGTCAATGTCACCTTTTGTCTGATGGTGTTTGATGTAGCTCAAAGAAGTTCTCCATTTGATTTATCCAATTCAAGGGATCCTTACCATCAAATTTGCGCATATCCACTTTTGGCATCATGTTCCGTGGTTGCGAATAAGTTGGATTCTGATTGGGTTGGAAAAGTGATCCAACATGGTTATTTTGTCCATGATTTTGAACTAAAGATCCTCCTTGGTTGATATGGGCCGGATTTGGGCCATATTGTTTACCCTTTACATGTTGCATGATATCATCCAACCGATGATTGATTTGGGTTGTCTCCTTTAGAGGCCATCTCAGATTGTACATTTCAAGCTCATACTCAAGTTGGCTCACCTTATGATCAACTGAGGTAAACCCTAGTGTTGAGGAATCTGTATTTACCCCTTTTGACTCCATCTCTTCAATCACTACCCCATCTTTATCTAGGGTTTTACCCGGAGTGCTGGATTCTTTTTTGCTCTTGTGGAAGGCCCCGCCATGATATCAAACCTTAGGGTTTAGGGTTTGATACAAATTCGGCCGAACAGGAAAAAACACTAGAGAAGATACTAATACTATTTTTTTGAGATATTTCCGAAAATGTAAAGAACTTGAAAAAATTCCACAATTTGCACCCTAGGGAGCAATTTTATGAAAAACCCTAAATTTGTAATAACTTGTGCAAAATAAATCAAAAAAGTCTGAAATTTTCAAGGAACCTTACTTGAAATGTTTCGCAACTCTGGTAAAAATATCTCCCACCAATTCGCTCTGGTTCGAAATATATTGCGGAAACAAAAAATTAGGGTTTTTGCCCTAATTTTGGCCCAGATCGCAGCTCTGATACCACTTGTAATGAAATTACTAGTATAATTCAGATTATGAGCAGCAATAGAACACCAAATAACACAATATTTCAGAATAATGATCTCAATATGCAATTATAATAGCTTCGCCACTTTGAGGGGGCAACCTCCAAACCATATAATAAGACTCAAATGCTCAAATGATAATGAACTACTACCTACAATCCCCTATATATACTATTCATATGTTATGGCCATCACCAAGGCCAACCTATTAAGCATGAGAAAGTATAAATGATATAATAAAATGATATGGTAAGCCACAAGTCGGCTACTCATATCCTAATACAAGCAATAGGTTAAAGGCGTAGCAATAAAGATATGGGGTGGAAGCTATCAAGAGAGGAAGGGGAGGAGGTCGGTGGTGAGGTAAAGGTCTCGCACTCATTTGGTGATGGATAATGGCCCCTCTAGTCAAATAGATTATAGTGATGATATCATCTGGAGCGTCTTGAGTACAAGCTATTCACTCTCCTCTATATAGATAAGAAATGGTATGTGGTTCCTTTTTGGTTTCCCGAGGCCCAGGGAATAGTTAAGTGGAGTTCAATAGAACTTGGGGACCCCTTCAAAGAATAGAATAGATATAGGGGATCATCATAGGTTCGGTTACAAACAAGTGTTTCACCTTCGTACTACCATCTATGACCCGACTCCTTTATCCCAAATGGGTGGGCAATTGAGGAGTACCAATTTCATTCACTCGGTCCCCTCTATACAGATTTTGCACGCCACTTTCCCAGATCTTTATGTGACAGAGGTGATTATAAATGTGTATTCCATGCAGGTCCCACTCCTACCAATTGATGGACTACCTAGGATCGACCAGCATCAAATTTCAGTAACAACGAAGAAACAGCTTCGTATATATTTATATAGCGTCCACCCATGATTATTCATTCAAGAATAACCACCTTTTCTCTACTCCTTGTTATGGCCCCGGTTCGCTATCACAATCATATAATCTCGCTAACACCTATCAATCTTTTGCATAAGGAATTTCATATTTCAGGTGACTAGAGTTTGTAAAAATTTAGGTCATGGGTTGATTAAGGTTTTGGTGGTTTGGAGGGCCTTAGCATCGATGGAAACTCCCAAGGAGGAGAAATCATAACAACAAGATTAAGGTGGAGAACTAAGGGCGTGGTCATAGCATATCAACTGAATCTAGTATTCTAAACCTTGTCCAGCAGGTTAGATTGAGGATTGAAGGGTAAGAAAAGATATCTCTTACAATCTGAACGGGAATCACCCATATACCAAAGCCTGTGAATCATCGTAGCTATATAAAAAATAAGAAAAATGAACAGTGTATATGCTCTAAACTGAACAAAGATAATAGAGCAGGGTGTAATCTTAGCTCACGTGTTCTTTGTTAACAACAATACCAGTGACTTCTCAATACAATTCCTGTCTGCTTGTCAAGCCAGGACCCCATATTTTACAGTTCTTGAGTAGAATGGTCTCTGTCTCGAAGTTTTCGAACCGAAGCAAAAGCATTGTGTATCCAATGTTGTCAAGGCAGCATACCCTTAACCAACCTGAAATCAAAAGCTAAGACCAAGTTGAAATTGCATAGCCTATTGCAGTTGACAATCTTCACTAATTCCTTATGCAGAATCAATGAGTTATGTTGCTAATTCAATAAGCAAATTACTTAATACAACAACCTACTAGTCTTCAATTAGCTTGAACTTCCAATCTTGAAACATTGAAAGGAATTGTAATGCAAACAAAATATAAAACAATCATCCACATGAAACGCTAAATTACGTTGAGAAAACCCTCTTGACATAATAAAAACTCCGATACAAAGGTTTGCTTCTATTCTTACACCCAAAAGTTCTTACAAATGTGTAATACAAATACATTGCCCTCATAGGAAGCTAGAGAATTTTGCTCTTCATTCTCTCACGTGTGGTAGTTCCTTACTCCCTCTTGGACTTCTGCCCTGTGCATTCCTCCTCTCTGCTGTTGAAGATCTTGCCAAAATCCAAAAGATTTTGTCCCTCTTAGAGTATGTATATGTGTATGTATTGACATTCGGTGATTATTTCATTACTACCCATTCGACTTCCCCAAAGGCTGTTATTTTCAGACTACTCACAACACAAGTAACACTTCACCTTCTCAATTTCTTTTCCTCGCATGACAAGTAATGATTCATATTCGCAATGAGTAATGAACTTGACATTATTACCAGTTTCAAGACTTTCACGTCACAAATCATCCAACACTACCAATACAAAAGCATACCCACCTTGTGGGGTTGTAAAATATGCTTCTCCAGGCTAGGAAACTACAAAATGTAGTTTCCTAAAGTA
Organism: Taxus wallichiana var. yunnanensis; assembly: GCA_018340775.1. Lineage (NCBI taxonomy): Eukaryota > Viridiplantae > Streptophyta > Pinopsida > Cupressales > Taxaceae > Taxus > Taxus wallichiana. Next base: position 562,386,785 of record CM031244.1, on the reverse strand, counting down.
AAACAATTTCATCCCACTTGTACCCCTGTATCTGATGTATGTTGATGTGTTTCGATACTTTTGGATCACTTCATGACAAAGCATACAGATATGACACATTGACTTGGGGACTCTACAAACGATAACTGAAAGCGTGCAAGCACAGGAATCCCCGGTGATAGTATACTAGTAGAGATGCCTTCTGGCCCATACTCAACCATCTACTCTCTGAAATTCAACAATTTATATGAAGACATGGTACTAAAAAGGGTCAATAAACAGCTTGTATAGGTCGAATTATAATTACTTACGGCTTTTTTATTTTTATACAAATTCAGGTGATAAGTTGGAATGCATAATGCATAGCTAAAGCAAAGACTAATGTAGTTACCTGAACATTGAAGCTTTCCTCGACCTTTGTGTAAGGAGCCAAGAACACATGAATTACTGCTATAGCAATTAATAGTGCATCCAATCCTAGAAAATGTGAAACAAAAATGCAGGAAATCAAATGTCAAATCAAAACCAGCCAAAAACACATACTAAAAGTATCAGCATCCACCAAACATAAAAAAAGCTCTTATCAATACATTTAGGAGAGAAAAAAGAGCTATTGCTAATTCCAACACTCAAAATTATAAAACCTGAACTATATTTGAATAATGTGGACTTTGTTCGTGGCCTATGCAGTTCACATAATAAGCAACAAAGCTTCAATTCTTCCTTTTCAACAAATGTGGTTTCATTTGGACTAATTTACTCCTATTTGCAACGGTGTAATGAGAATAACATTATTTAACCAACTTAGGAGGTTCATGCGAGGAGCAAACATGTCACAAAATAATATATATATTTGTAACGAGACTCCATTTAGCAAGTATCACATTCATCACTGATTTACTCCAACATCATAAGCAACAAATTTTTTATCTTTCCTAATGTAGTTTCATTTGGACTCTTTTACAATGAGAATAACATTATTAGACCAATTTAGGAGCTTCATGTAAGGAAGAGTAAACATGTCACAAAATTGAAAAACTTTTTTAACAAAACTCCTTTTTAGCTAAACTGTTTGGTAAGGGTACAGGTACGGATAAGGGTACAGGTGCGTACGCTGAAACAGCAAATTTTTAAAACCCTCAGTGCACGGTGTACGCTGTGGGTACGTTCGTACAATATATTTTTAAAAGTAAAAATATAAATATATATAAAAATTTAAAGAAAACAACAAGCTTATAGTCTCAGCAACCTATAAAATATTAGAAGCCAACAAGAAGCTTATTATGAATCAGAAGCCATCTAAAGCAAGATTTCTTTGACTGAATACAAGAAGACCACAAAACATTAAATCTATGAGTCCATCTACTAATGGGCTCACAAACATTCCACTTATTGTTAAGGCCCAGGGAAAGGTTTGGGGAGAAGGCAATCTTTTCATAGAGTTGTTTGGAGGTAGCCTCTTGGAGAAGGGGCCCTTTGAGCCACCTCATAGTATCCCAAAAGTCATTCTCATCCTCCATAATTAGTCCAGTAGAGGGAGCTGTGAAAGCATTTCTGAGCATTGTATACATTCTGAACTGAGATTGAGGAAACTTATAGAAAGCTTTAAGGTCTGTTCATTCCATCCACTTCCCAAATCTGTACAAATCATGAAATATTTTAATTCCTTTCTCAAACGAAAGGAGGGCAGAGCAGCCTCTTGTCAAGGCAAGGATCTTGTCATTATATTTCAGATTCGACAAAATCGATTTGTAGGCTTGGCACCTAGTGTCAAAGGAAGAGAAGATAGGTTGCCCAACCACCAAGTGCTTCACTTGTTCCCATGCCTTCCAAATTGACTGAAGAATAAAGGACCCATGAGGAGCAACAAGAAAGCACCCAAATAGTAAGTCAACCAAATGAAGTCCTTTTCATCTCTCTTGACCCTTTGGAGCCTATTGGCAATATTGAATCTCACACAAACTTTCCAAGGTTCAATTCCAGTCAAAGCCCTCAAGTTTTATTTATTTTTTTGCACTTAAAAAAAAACCATGTGAGTACGTACCCGAACCATACCCGTACCCGTACCGGGTACGTATCAGGCCTGGTATGGGGGTACTTGGCGTTTCCAGGCAGTCTAGCTTTTTAGCAACAATGTAATGAGAAATACATTTTTGACAGAACTTCTTTAAGCAAGCATCGCATTCATCATTGCTTAACTTTTATGCATAGCGATCATCAGACATACATAGAATCATAGCAAATTTATCGCAACCATTTCTATCTTGGAATCCACCACGATGGTCCTAGTAGTTGCACCCACCCTTTTTCTCAAAGGACTTTGGCAAGTCCTCTCCACAATAATGGAGCACAGAAGACTGTTTGTTCTATCGATATGTAGCATTGCAAGATTCATCCACCACCCACTAGAACATCACCACCGATCTTCCCATAGACTAGTGGAATAGGACAACCCCAATCCAAACTCGAAATTTGGGCTGATTTACATTTATCAGAATCGCTTCATGGAGTTGAATAGCTTAAAATTGTTAAGCTGAAGTACTATCGAGGGCCAAATCTAGGGAAATATCCCACCACATCTCCAATTCTGCTGGAAAATCCCTTCTTCAAATTCTTTATTCTTGTCTAAACCAAAACCTCTCATTCTCAATGAGTAAGGTATCGCTAGAGAATCCCAAAAGTAACAAAGTTCTTGCACACAACTACCTCTCAACACCCTCCTAAATATTCCCATCCACACTTTGATCCGTCAAAGCTCCCGTGGAGGACAACATTCTTTCTCAGTAATCTCATCTTCCCTCTACATTGAGGCTTGGATCGGTTGTAATGGCATCCAGCATTGGATTTTGGATGAGTGGTCTATTCGAACAACATTTCTATGGGAGTGTTTCAACGCATTGGCTATGACCTCAAATCACTAGCTAAAGCTGAATTCAATTGCGAGCGTTTTAACACTCATGAAACATCACCAACAAGTGTCACAACTACCTACATGACTTTTAGGTCCAAAACTATCCGAGTATATTTTTATGTGATCAACGTCAATCTTAAATGCACCCTTGTCCTTAGTTGTCACTGAATTACAGCCATAAAGGTTGTGTTATCCACTATCTTTTGAGTTGTGTAGTTCGTGCATGAATGGAATGCTCAACATTCACGTCAATTTTGATCCACGAGCTTAGTGCAACATTTTTATATTAAGGACAAGACTATTGACCCTGATCCCATTCCTGGGCAATGAAAATTCATCCCATGACTCAAAAGGGAAATTTGCTTCCTTTGCGAGGATTAAGATGACATACCCAGTCATTACCCATGTTGGTGTGTTCCCATTCACACTAGCTAGTAGCTAAAGGATATTTCCTAACTAGCTATGTTTGAGTTGTGTTCACACTCACCAAACAGCTAAGCTTGTGTTGAACCCTGTTGCATTGGGTGGTGTTATCGTTGGTGTCAAATGGCATTGATAGCAAAGAAGGATTGAAATGTCATGAAGGTTGGTGCCTTCTCAATGAGGTTTGGTGTTCACAAAGTGGCTTCATGGTGTTTCCTTGAGCAGTCATGATGGTTTCAAGGTGTTAAATGTTTGGTCAGTGTGGTTGGTGCCTATGGGACGTATGAAGTTGCTTGGTCTACCCTACTCTGGTGTCCCACAGGTCTGAAATGGTGTTTCAAGGATGTGCAAGGGCTTCTAGGGTGATCATCAAGTCATGTGTTGCAAGTCATAGTTGGAACTAGCCCATTTAGGCCTAGTTCTAGAGCCTAATGAGGTGTATGAAGTCAAAGCAGGCCATGACAAGCCTATGCAAGCATGGGAGGAGTCTAGGAACACTGTCTAGAGCATTTATGAGTAACTACAGGTCATATTTCATCTCTTGGAGGCAAATTTGAGGTCTTTACTAGGACTGTCTTTGAGAACAAGCAGTATAGGCATAGAAAAATGAGGTTGGTCTTGATTGTACAAGATCATTTATGAGCAATCAAGCTATGGAGCATGTAGAGGAAGGTAATGTTAGTGCTCTATGTCAAGTTTCATGAAAATTTGAAGAGAATTGTTGAAGATATTGAAGTTTTACCAAACCGGGTTAAGAAAGGTAGGCTAAAACAGTGACCTGACATCTTAGCGTTCAAAAAATTGACAAGCCTTCTTCAGATAAATCATAAAAGCCTTTTTGAAGAGCATTTAAATACAGAACTTTTGCAAAAAGTCTGAGGTCAAATGGTTGAAGGACAAGAAAGTTCTCTTCATTTTTCTAGCACTGTCTCAAACCCTCTCCAAACCCTCATCTTGAAGCGATGGACATGAAATGAGATTTTTGTCTTCAAATCAATTGTGCAAGTTGATACAACCACTCATGGTTGTAGAAGACTCCTTTTAGGTCAAAATGATGGCATTTTTGTACTTAGGTTTGACTGTTCCGTATAGGTTTGACCCTGTTTTGCAATATTTTAGCTACACAACATTGTTTAGAAGGTTCCAAGATGAATTTATGGTTGTGGAAGTTTGTTTAGGGAATGTACTTCATGCTCACAAAATATTGCAGGCAAGTTCTTTGAACTTTTGGTGTGATTCTTGTCAAACTCTATCTCCTACCTACTAAAAGGACACTCAAGCCAAACCAGTCATGGTGTTTGAAGAAGGTTTTTGTGTATAAGCCTGATGTTGAGGTGAGAAATGGATATGATCATCTGCTACAAGTCCAAGGTGACATGTTGGAGCTCATAGTTGCTTTGGTGAAGTGGTTTGAAGTCCTAATCTCTTTGGTTTTCAACTGTCCTATTTGCTTAGCTAAGAAGGCTAAGAATATGAGTTGCACTTATGGATTTCTCTTCATAACCCATGCTCACAAGTAGTTGGAGATGGTGTAGAGATCCCATTTGAGGTATCGGTGGCATTGGTTGATCATGTGTATGAAGTCATGTTAGTAAGGAGCCTCCAAGTCAAGATTGTCCTTGATGCCTTGACAACCATCACACAGTTCTAGAAACATTGATTCTCATGACCATATTCCTTGAGTTGGTGTTTGCATTTGGTGTGGTAAGTTGCCCAAGGAAGAAGCTTCTCAAAAAGTGCCTTAAGCTATGGACAGAGGTTTACCTAAGTAGACCATCTCACTCTTGAAGACTGGTTCTTAATCTCATGAGTCTGCCTGTGAATGTGCCTTGGAGATCAAACAAAGTTATCTATCTATGAAATGAAAAACAAGTTTTGGACCTGTACAGTTACACAAGTCTTCATATAATCCTTGAAGTGTGAAGAGTAAAGCCTTAGCTAACTGAGATAGTGAGTAGCTTTGTTAAATCCTTGAAGTCTTGTAAACTGTGAAATCAAGACTGTATATATATTGCTCAATTGCATGCTCCATGAAGTGAAAGAAGATTCTCTGCCTCATCTTGTTTGTTAAAATGAAGATAAAGGGGTATCTACAAACCTTGATATACCATGTTTAAACTCTGATGCCTGTCTTCTTGATTTTGAAGACCTCTCTCAAATGTCTTCCCAAGCTCCTTAATGACTGGTATGCAGATCTCTATGACTGTATGTTGAAGACTTTGAAGGAAAGTTGAATAAATGGCTTCATGCCCTGTTAGGATAAGCTTCAAGCTCTTGTGGTTGATGTATACCTCCTGTATATCTAATTCTCCTGACTGTATAACCTGATATGAGCTCATAAGTCTCTCCTTCAAGATTCAAGACTGTGATGACTAGTTCTACACTTAGTGTGCTCCTATGTGCTCTAATGAAGATTGAAGACTACATTGTGAGGTATGAAGGATATAAAGAGGCTCTAGAGCATCTTAAGGCTTGTTGTAATGTTTTTACATGATGAAGACACCTAGCACTTAACCCTGCATGTGTCTCAGACCTGCTCATTTGCCAAAGAATAAGACAAATCAGTATTTTGACAGTTACAAAACAGTTTGTTGGGGTAGAAAGGATACTTTTGTCAGAGAAGTCAGAGAGTTAGGGAGTTTGAGAGTTACATTTAGTCATCAGTTAATCTCAGAGAATCTGAAATGTTTGAACCTGTACCTGCAATCACAGTTAGAAATAATCATTGCATAATGGCAGTTTTCTATGAAGTTCTTTTCATCTCTTTGTACGTATGGTAAAGTGAGCTAGTTGAAAATTCATTGGAGTTGAAGGGCAAAGGTCATGTTCATGAGTCACTCTTGTTTATAAAATCTCATTTTTTGTATAAAAGATGTTTGAAGAATGAGAGTTGTGTGTAAGGTTGAAAAGGTGAAAGAGCTGATAATGTATTGAAACTAGTGGATGATGTATGAAGGTGTATGAGCAAATTTAGGATCACAATCTTGTTGTCTCAGCAACTATGTTAAATGAGTGATCAAAATAGTAGTCAAGTCTAAGTAGCATCTTAGTAAACTTGAAAGTGGGTGCTTTCATGCAAGTTGCAGCTTGCAAAAAGAGTCAAGTAGGTGCTTGATCACATATTGAAGTTGGTGCTTCATGTTGAGTGGGTGCTCAACAAACTTGTAACCTTTGTAATCTTTCATTGGACAATCAGTCCAGCATAGTGCATTGGTTCAATGGGTTTTTCCCATCTTGGGTTTCCCACTTAAATTTTGTCTTCTTATGTGTTTTGCTTGTTAATTGCATATGAATTGTGTGGTTGCTTCCTCATAACAAGTTGAAAAAATTGATTTGTTTTGAATTTGCTCTTCAAGGTTGAATTGACACTAATTCACCCCCTCTTAGTGTCCTAATTTCCAACAATTGGTATCAGATCCTGGTCCTTGTGTAGTGAGTTTAACAGCTCAAAGGAGATCCAGATAACTCAAACATGGCAAGCAATCAATCACAAAGTGGTTTCTCTACATCCAAAGCACCTCTCTTCAATGGATCCAACTATGCTTTCTGGAGTGTTAGAATGAAGACATATCTCATGTCTCTAGGATTTGACATATGGCAGTCAGTAGTCAGTGGCTATTCCATTCCAGCCACACCTCCAACTGATGCAACAGAAAGAAAGAAAGTGAAAACAATTCCAAAGCTATGAATGCAATCCTATGTGGAATGGAATGAGGCTAAATTCATAAAAGTCATGCATTGTACCACAGCCAAAGAGATTTGGGAAAAATTGCAGACCATCTATGAAGGAGATAGTAAGGTCAAATTAGCCAAATTACAAACCTATCGTAGTCAATTTGAGAGTCTGAAAATGAAAGAAGGTGAAAGTATTGCATCCTACTTGCAAAGGGTAGATGAAGTGATAAAACCTTATTAGAGGTTTAGGAGAGAAGATAGAGGAGGTTGTGGTTGTTCAAAAGGTATTAAGATCCTTGTCTACTAAGTATGATTCAAGGTGTCAGCAATGGAAGAAGCCAAAGACTTGAGCACTCTTAAAATGGATGAACTTGAGATGAGAACCACTGAATCACTGAATCAAAATCAGTCAAGAAAGAAGCAGCATTCAAGGAAAATAAGGAATCCCAAGCAAAGAAGAACAAGGTTGAATCTGACATGGAGGAGGATGATGAGAAAATTGAAGCCATGTTTGTTAGGAGGTTAAAAAGAGGGTCAAGAAAGTACAAGGGAAAACTACCATTCAAGTGTTTCAACTAGTGGTCAAGTTGGTCATTTTGCATCCAAGTGTCCTAACAAGAACAAGGGAGATCAAGATGAACATGATGAAGAAACCTCTCATAAGAAAAAGAAGAAATTCAAGAAACATGAAGGTAAGAAGTACTTCAAGAACAAGAAGAATTTCTATACCAAAGAAGGATCAAGTTCATCTGAATCTAGTGACTCCAACAAGTCTGAAAGTGAAGATGAAGGTACTCAAGCTGAGACTCTATTCATGGCCATGGAAGTGACTCTGTAAGTGACTCAAAAGGTAAAACTCAGTTTGAATATGATAGCTCAGATGAGGAAGATGTAGAGTAAACCTTGAAGCTAAATTAATAAGTGCTCTTGAAGAACTAAAACTCCAAAGGAAGAAGAATCAAAAGATGAAATCACTATTGAGAGACTATGAAGAGAAGCATATCAACATTCATGAGAGAAGGCTAAGCAAAAAGGATCAAGAACATGAAGAAATGATCAAGGAACTTGAAGCACAAATAGGCACTTGAAGCACAAATAGGGATGATTGAAGCATCTTTCAAAGTCAAGGAAGAAGAGCACCTAAAACTCAATCAAAGTTGGAGCTGCTGCAAACTCAATTGGATCAGACTTCAAACAAATTGAAGGCCTATCACAAATTTGAGAAAATATCAAATGATCTAGATGAACTTCTAAGCAAGCAAAGATAGTTTCAATGTAAAACTGGCCTAGGATTTAAGGAGGAACATAAGGATGATGAACCAGCATGTAAGAATGTGATCAAGACAACTCAAGAACCACCTAAAGAAAGGAAATGTTGATGTCAAAAAGAGATACAACTCAAGCAAGCAATCCCATGCAATAAGGTATGATCACTCCTATGGATATTGTTTTTCATGCAATATGTTTGGTCACAAAGCTTCAAAGTGTAGAAGACATGCAAAAGGTCATGGAAGACATCTCAATTCATATCATTTGAGAAACAAGAATGAGCTAATTTGCTACAACTGTCAAAAGTATGGTCACATAGAAAAGTTTTTCTATCAAAAACCTCCAAAGCAAGACAAGAGAGGTGTACATAGTGAAATCAGATCCTACAAGGAAGAAGGAACAAGGTTTGATAGCCCAAACTACCTTTCACTCTCAAAGTGAAGACATGGAGTGGTATATAGACAAGTGGATGCTCAAGTCATATGACTGGAAAAAGAGAAAGTTCATCTCTTTAGAAGAAAATATTTAGAGAACAAGTGAGATTTGGTGATAATACATCAGCTAGCATTGTAGGAAAGGGCACACTAAGCCTTGACAATGGAAAGACAATCACTCATAATGTTTTGTACATAGAAGGTCTAAAGCATAATCTCCTGAGTGTGAGTTAGATGTGCAAACAAGGATACAATGTGGTGTTTCATGACAAAGGATGTGATATAAGGAAGAACAAATCAGGTAAGGTGGTTGGCAAGGCTAAAAGAACCAAGAACAATATGTATGTCCTAAAGGAGATCAACAAAGAAAAATGCTTCACTAGCAAGGTAGATGAGAGTTGGCTTTGGCACAAGAGATTAGGACATCTCAATTTTGACAATCTTGTCAAAATCAGCTCCATGGGATGTGTAAGAAACATGCCTAAGATCACTAAACCAGCTGATAAACTTTTCAAAGCATGTCTTCATGGAAAACAAACTAGGAGAAGTTTCAAATCAAAAGAGTATTCCACTACAAGGCCTCTAGAGTTGATTCATACTGATCTTGTAGGACCAACCAAAACTAAAAGCATTCAAGGAGAGAGAGCTACTTCATGCTATTGATTGATGACTTCACAAGGATGACTTGGGTTGCCTTCCTCAAAGAGAAATCAGAAGCACTAGAAAGGTTCAAGGCATTCAAAGCACTAGTGAGAATGAGAAGAATGTAAAAATTAAGAGCTTGAGATCTGACTAGAGGAGGAGAATTTTGGTCAAATTAATTTGATGAGTTTTGTGAGACTCGTGGGATAAGAAGACAATTCTCAGCTGCAAGAACACCTCAAAAAATGGGGTAGTGGAGAGAAAGAATAGGACAATGCAAGAAATGGCAAGAACCATGTTGAATGAATCAAAATTATCTAGATGGATATTAGAGAGAGGAAGTTAGCACAATAGTATACATCTTAAATAGAGCTCAAATCAGAATCAACAACAAGAAGACACCCTATGAGCTTTGGAGAGGAAGACCTACAAGTGTAAAGCACCTAAGAGTGTTTGGAAGCAAGTGTTTTATCAAAAGAGATGATGACAATCTTGGTAAGTTTGATTCAAGGTGTGATGAAGGCATTTTCTTAGGCTACTTAGCAATTAGTTCAGCATATAGGTACTATAATAAAAGCAAACAAAAGATAGTTGAGAGCACAAATGTCACAATTGATGAATCATATCCAAAGAAGACTACAACTCAGCCCAAGGAGACTCCACAAAGCACTGAAAATCAGGATGATGATGAAATTGCAGAAGTTGATCAAGAAGAAGAGGATGAAGATGAAGAAAGATCTTATACAAAAGCCCCTTCAAGACAAGTTAAGAGGGATCATCCACCAAATCAGATCATAGGAAACAAGGAAACAGGCATACAAACAAGAAGAAGGTTGAAAAGCATCCAAAATCAAGAAAACATTGCTCTCTTGTCCAAAATAGAACCAAAGAATGTCATAGAGGCTAGCAAGGACCAAAATTGGATCAATGCAATGAATGAAGAGCTAGACCAAATAGAGAAAAATGAAACTTGGGAACTTGTTCCTAGGCCAAAGAACAAGAACATCATTGGAACCAAGTGGGTGTTTAGAAACAAGCTGAATGAAAAAGGTGAAGTTACAAGAAATAAGGCAAGGCTGGTTTGCAAAGGATATGCTCAAGTTGAAGGAGTGGATTTTGATGAAACATTTACTCTGTGACTAGAATGGAGGCCATTAGGCTCTTCTTGGCATATGCAGCACACAAAGGATTCAAAGTATATCAAATGGATGTAAAGTCCGTAAACTTCTAACTTTGCAGATATTTACAAACCACACAAATTCTACTATTCTACTTTCAACTTTGAAAATGACAAATTGTTTGAAGTTAGTTAAAAGTTCTTTGTGCTTAGAATTATTTGCAGCGATTTGCAGCGAAGGGAAAGAAATTAAACCAACAAGACAACCAGATTTTTATCTTGGAAACCCCCAATTTGAGGGAAAACCAGTCAGGAAGGGCAATTGCTCTTTCTTCCCACTTGTATGTATTGGCCAATTCAAAAGATACAGATTACAATAAGATGAAGGAAAGTAAACAATGTAAACACTTCCCCTCTATACTTGTTTGCTCTGTTCTCACACTCCTTGCTCCTACAATTCAACTCCAACACTGAATTCTTCTTGCTTACTTCTCTCATGAATTCGATGATCCATTCCACTTGCTCCCCCTTGTATTTATAGTTGTTCTCATGTCCTCCCATGCACTGGAGAATGAGAAAGGTCACACAGAGGAAGAGACATAGTCCAAATGCTTCAAATCCGCGACTGTTCGTGGAGTTCTTTTATTTTTCGTCCATAAGTGATAGGACCACCGATGTTTGCAAATCGGCGGTTACTGCAACCGTTGGGGCGGTTCCATAACTATTGTTCGTGCGGGGCGGTACCTGTTGCCGCTCTCTCTGCACAAAGGGACAGTTTCAGAACTTTACGATGCCTGCTTCTGGATTTTTCTAACTTTTCCTTCTGGTATTGGTTGTTTGATGAAGTGGAGTCTTCTTAGATCCCTATGGATCACACCTCCCCTGCTCAGGAGGCTTTTGGTCCCACAAAAGCTTAGTGGGGGAGTAGATGAGGAAACAATTCCCTCACTTGCTCCTTTGAGTACCATCGGGCCTGCCTTGGTGTCTTCCCTTTTAGTCCAACCTGCCAAGACTCCTATGGACCTCTCCTTGTCTCTCTGATCTTCTGCTGCAGCACTACGTCCTCCTCCAATTCGCCTCGTGAATCCAAGACACAATCTTCTATGGAAGGTAGAATCGACATTCTTCTTCTTCGTCAAGCATGGATGGCTCATATAGGTGCAAGTTCTCACAATTTACTATTGAGTACATCCGCATGAATGGTGGCAAATCAAGCCTGAAGGCATTTTCTCCAACTGCTCCAAGTATAGTGAATGGTCCATACCGTAGTGGCTTGAGTTTCCTTGCTTGGCCTTGTAATCTCTCCTTGCTCAAGTAAAGCCAAACCTTGTCTCCAACATGAAGTTTGTGCTCTCTCCTATGCTGATCATGTCTAGCCTTATACTTGGCTTGAGATCTTTCCAATCTGTTCTTTCACTTTGAGATGGATTTGTCGGATCCTCTCAATGAATTTCACTACTCTAGTCACCTCTAAATCACGTATCTCCCCTTCTTCCTGTTGCCCAACTGCTATGTCCAAGTGGATTCATAGGTAGATATCCCAAGCATGCTTCAAATGGTGACTTCATAGTGGATGTGTGTACTTTGCTCGGTTGTAGGAATGTTGAATGTAGGCTAAGGACTCATCCCAAGTCCGTGGATATTTGCTATTATATCCTCTAATCAGCTGCACCAAAGTCCTGTTCACCACCTCTATTTGCCCATCTATCTGTGGATGGAAGGCCGTGCTCCTCTGTAACTTGGTGTCCATCTTGTCCCACAAAGTAGTCCAAAACTTCCCCAAGAACCTAGAATCTTTATCAGAAACAATAGACTTTGGCAAGCCAAAATGCACCCATACATTAGCAAAGAAAAGTTTAGCTGCCTCATATGCTTTTATTGTCTTTTTACATGCCATAAGAACACACATCTTACTGAATCTATCTACAACAACATATAGATAATCATGGCCATGTTTAGACATAGGTAGTCCTACAAAATCCATAGAAATATCTTCCCAAGGACAAGTAGGGACCGGTAAAGGCATATATAAGCCTTCCTGATCTTAGGCTTGCTTATACAACAAAGTTTACATCCTCTTATGAATTTAGATACTTCTTGCATATTGGGCCAATACACGTACCTTTACAAGTGGGCTAAGGTCTTACCAACACCGAAATGTCCCGCTACTTTTGAGGTATGTGCTTCCCTCATCAACAAGTCTTTCTTCCTTTGGCACACAAAGCTTCCCCCATCAGTAGAGTAGCCCATCTTTGAGATAACAATCTTCAATACCCATCCTTTCAGCCCCTTGAGACTGCAACTGCTGATATGTCACCCCAAAGTCTTTGTCTTGAGCATATGCCTCCCCGTAAGCTTCCTTTGTGAAGGGCTCAATCTGAGAGATAGTGGCCAAACAAGAGATTTTCTCTTGTGTGGGCGGCCTAGACAGCATGTCTGCCACCAAATTTGTGCTACCTTTATCTGCAATCACGAGTTAGAAACAATCATTGCATAATGGCAGTTTTCTATTAAGTTCTTTTCATCTCCTTGTACATATGGTAAAGTGAGCTTACTTGAAAAGTCATTGGAGTTGAAGGGCAAAGATCATGTTCATAAGTCACTTTTGTTTATAAAAAGCTCACTTTTTGGATATGAAGATGTTGTTGAAGAATGTGAGAATTGTGTGTAAGGTGGAAAAGGTGAGAGAGCTGATAATGTATTGAAACTAGTGGATGATGTATGGAGGTGTATGTGCAAATTTAGGATCACAATCTTGTTGTCTCAGCAACTATGTTAAATGATTGATCAAAATAATAGTCAAGTCTAGGTAGCATCTTAGTAAACTTGAAAGTGGGTGCTTTCATGCAAGTTGCAACTTACAGAGGAGTCAAGTAGGTGTTTGATCACATATTGAAGTTGGTGCTTCATGTTGAGTGGATGCTCAACAAACTTGTAACCTTTGTAATCTTTCATTGGACAATCAGTCCAACGTAGTGCATTGGTTTAGTGGGTTTTTTCCCATCTTGGGTTTCTCACTTCAAATCCTATCTTCTTATGTGCTTTGCTTGTTAATTGCATATGAATTGTGTAGTCGTTTCCTCATAACAAGTTGAAATGAATTGATTTGTTTTGAATTGCTCTTCAAAGGTTGAATTGACACCGATTCATCCCTCTCTCGGTGTCCTAATTTCCAACAGCTTGAATCAAGAAGTTAGTTTTAATTTGCTGGATTTGATTCCTTGCATGTACCTGCAATTTGTTTTATCCACAATTTAAAGGAATCTTCTTTACTAATAGTTTGTTCACAACACAACTATTTTGTTTTGTGTAAAAAAACTATGCCAGGTATTTAATTTGGGTCTTCCTTTGTAAAAGTATTGAGTGCAGAACCTGTATAATCAATACGAAAGACTTTACTATGCATTTTCTTGTTGAGTCCGGAATGGTTGTGTGGTTGCGACCCGCTGGAGTGATTCTACAAAATGAGAGAGTTGTACACTCTCACATGGTATCAAAGTTGCCTCCAAGTCATTACTCAACCGAGTTTGTCCATTTATTGTATGTGAAAAAAACATTTTACATTCAAGTTGCAGAAATTTGAATTAAAAACTAAAACTCATGCATTAAGGAGTTACAAGATTTGAGAAAAAATTGCAAAAGAACAAATTTTGAGGAGTTGCAGGGCACTCATACTAGATTTTGTCCCCGCATTGAAAAAAATTATATTGAAAAATTTTGAGAAAAATTGTAGAGATCCTAGGCAAGCTCAACTTGTCGAGCTACTCCTTGCATTAGAGGCGAGTTCCCCATACCAAGCGAGCTCTATGAACTCCTCTCAACCCCCGCAGTTTGTGCTCGGATCGCAACTTGAATCCACAACTTTGTTTGGCGAGACATTTCGCGTGATTGATGATAGATCCTAGCTTGTGAACACATACCTATTCAGCGACTTGAATCCACAACTTTGTTTTGCAAGACCTTTCATATGATTGATGACAGACCCTAACTCATGAACACATCCTGTTCAGCTCAACGAGGCATCCCTAACTCTTAGCAAGCAGTGGCGGAAAGATCAACTCGTGTGTCTTGGTTTGAGCATAGGCAAGCTCACGTGGACGCACTCCTTGGTGACTACAGCACTCCAAACTCGATCTCAGATCCATGTTAAGGTTTGTTGATATGGATAATCCATGTATGGGTGAGGTATATGATGGAATGGACTCAATGATTGAGAAGATTAAATCCATCATAATGGCCAAAGAGAAAGATCCTAAAAAAGATAAGTCAAAAGCGCACTTGATAATCATTGATAACCACCACATTGCATCTTCTTGTTTTTGCCTTGAATCCCAAATACTACAGCATGGAGATCCTTTCTTTTCCCGGGAGGGTCCTGGACGATGCGTGTGGGATCGATGTGGAGTATTTGCTTAGTTTAACCGAGCCCATCTTGAGTATGTTGAGATTTGTTGATATGGATAATCCATGTATGGGTGAGGTGTATAATGGAATGGACTCAATGATTGAGAACATTAAATCCATCATAAAAGTCAACGAGCAAGATCCTACAAAGAGGTTCGTCAAGGAAGTGCACTTGATAATCATTAATAACCACAGCATTGCATCTTCTTACTTTTTCTTTGAATCCCAAACACTACTACACAGAGATCCTTTCTTTCCCAAGACAGTTCTCCCATTCAAGCCTATTGACGTTAGTGAGGGGTCTAAGGTGGCATTCTCTCGAATCTTTCCCAGTCTAAAAATATAAGACAGTTATGGGAGAGTTTGGGCTTTTTATCACCTCCACGGGTCACTCCCTTGGCACTGCTCGTGACAAGTACAAGAAGTGCACTCGTATGCAGTGGTGCCTCCATGAGAAAGATATCTTTTAACGTCCACGAGGCCAAAAAAAAGCCTATGGGACAGCAGAGCCTATCATTTTTGCTTTCTAAATTTCTGATCTCCTATTGTTCAAATTGATAATGAATTCCCCATTTTCTCCACCCTCTCCTTGGTGAACATATCCTATAACGAAGTTGTTAAAACACTTGCATATTTGGTTTGAATGTCATTGTAAGCATTACACTCCAAAATAAAGTGTTTTTCTAATTCCACTACCCCATCGGTGCAAAAGACACAAACTCTCTCTTCCCATGCCTCTTTTGGCCTTTTCCAAGTCTCATTTCACACCAAAACCAATAAGAATTTATCCTTAACAGAACTATGTGAAATTTTGCTCTCCAAGGGATATTAGCCCCTATATAGGCCTCTTGTTGATGATCGCAAGCAGAGTTAAACTCCTCGAAGTAATATTTCTTCTTTCTCCCTAACACTTTATCCCACATAGACTTGCAGAATTTATTCATAACAAATGGCTTTATTTCCTTGATATAATTAGGACATGCATGAAAGCAACCCCTCACCTCCAACCACTAGCAATAAAATTTCTATCACAAGTAAGATTCTAATTTTTTTTAACACTGCCTTTTTTTCAACACTGTTTTAACTTTTTTACTTTTCTAAATTTTAATTGACTTTGCAGCTTGCCAAAATAGGTTGTAAGCTCCTCTTTAGCTGAAGAGAACTAGGGTACATACACCTTTATCCAGTTAAGCGCAACAAGCTAGTAATGAAACAGGTACGATGGGTACGAGCAAGGGGCAACAATATGTTGAGACATTGACCCGGAGACTCCTAACTTGGATGCTTCCATTGCCCAACTTATATTGCAGGACAGATCTAGCAAGTTATTCGCACGACCAGCATAGCAGAGCTAGTGGGAGTGGCACTGCTACTGCATGTGGTTCTAATGAACCATGTGATGATGCTGATGAAGACATTGAAGTGGAATATGAATATAATGAATATGCTGATTTGTCTTGATTTTTGTGTATACATTGTAACATTTGCAGTATGTACTTGTTCTAAGACTATTCTAAGACTAATCTAAGTTCAACCACTAAATATCATGACATTTGGCATTGAATTATCAATATGTTTTGTGGTTATTTAACTTATTTACAAATATTTTGTTTACTTTATGCATAATATGTGGTTAATTGTTCTTAAATATTTGTAATATATTTTTGTCCGTCCATATCCAAAAACATATCCGGAGCCATCCGATGCTTCCTACTCATACCCAAAATGAGTTGGCTACTTGGGAAATAGTAATTATAACCTGTCAATCTAATTTGCAGCAAGGAACCTTGCAAAGTAAGTTTGATGAGGAAAATTAATGGTTGTGTCAAATTTCATATTTCAAAGTCTTTAGATGAAGTATAGGCCTAAATTGTGATAGACATTCATTCAAAAGTAAATGTTGATGCAATTTGTATAGCAATTAAGGAAGCAAAAAGGAAATTGATTGGTGTCTCTAAATTGGTGGGATATATGACTTCATCACCAGCTATTCAGGTTGTCCAAGTCCAAGCTGACCATCAATAGGCAGGACACCTAGAGTTAAATTCCATGTTGCAATTTTCAAAGACATCATGTTATAATGCAATAGAATCGCTTTTTCATTTTTCCAGTTCCAAGTGGACCTTCATTGAGACCCTACACCAATTTTTCACTCTAGTCAATGGAATGTTGAGTTTTTAGAGGGAGATAGACGAAACACTAGTTTAAGTGTGTTGTCGGCCCCAAAATTCCCCTCTTTTGAAGTCAAGTTTCAAAAAATTTGAGTTTGTGCCTTGGAGTATCGAATCGCGTCGAGCTTGACATTGTTTGCAGTTTTCCTGTTCATGGAGAACAATTTGAAAGTCGGGCGTATGGTGAAGTTCCTTTTCCTTCTTTTTATTTTCTTCCCTTGATCAAGAATGACAGCAGCATTTTCCCTATTAATTTTTGCCCTAGAA
Organism: Taxus wallichiana var. yunnanensis; assembly: GCA_018340775.1. Lineage (NCBI taxonomy): Eukaryota > Viridiplantae > Streptophyta > Pinopsida > Cupressales > Taxaceae > Taxus > Taxus wallichiana. Next base: position 562,369,493 of record CM031244.1, on the reverse strand, counting down.
TCCACGTGTAATACGTGGGCATCTCTCGATTGGATGCAGTTTGGCCATGTTTCAAGCGTCGGCGAAGCCTCCACACCTCCAAATGGCGCAAATCCAGGGGCAAGGCCCAAAGGACGATCCTCAAAAAGCGCAGGCTTTCCGCGTGTCCCGTGTTTAAAAAATGAAGAAAAAACAAGCTAAAATCGGCTAAGTATGGAAGGTTCGGGTGAACGGCGACACGTGCCTCATTGGCGCAGCTTCAAGAGTCAAAGCAAGTGGCGATTCTCAAACTTGCGCCAATCCTCCACGTGTCTCGAGTCCAAAAAGAGAGAGAGCCGATCGTTAAAATTGACTATGGGCGGGTTGGCGAAAGTCTCCACATGCCTTAACGGCGCCATTTCGGAGGTGAAATCAAAGGGTCAGTCTCCAAGTAACGCCAGCTCGCCGCGTGGTTAAAGTCAATGAGGAGACAAAGTTGGCCGTTGAAAAGTCCAAGACCGGCGAAAGGAGACACGCGTCAGCTCGGCGCAATTTTAAGGGGCGCTTCCAAAACGGAAACTCAAATGAGCGCCAGCCCTCCACGTGTCTAGGGGTCAACATAGGTCAAACAGGAAATAGACCTGAATCAACAAAGTATAAAGGAACCAGTGGAGCTCTCCACGTGTCAGCCTGGCGCAGCTTCAAAGGCGAAAAATGTAGAAGGCGTTCGAAGGCTGCTCCAATTAATTTCTCCCACGTGGGTGGCCCAAATTTAAAGTTGTAAAAGCAAATCGAATGGCCCATGTTTTAACTGGCAAAATAATGTAACGGTCGTATATTTAAAAACTAGTTTTTCCGCCATTAACGTTTCTTTGCAAATCAAGAATTTGAAAGGGCGTGGATGATTGGAATAAGTTGTAACTGTTTCTTGCTTGCTCGAGGAAGTTGTAACCGTCTCTTGCAAGCTATATCATGAGCTTTCAAAGCCATTGTACGGGTTGGAATTTTGATATTCTGAAACTGTAATTTCTAATTGGAAGAAATCAATACAAAGGTTTTCCCCTTTTTCCTCTGCTTTCTTTTTCTTTCTTGCTCTAATATGTGAATCATTTAATCCTTGCATGTTTAGAAACTATGTTCTAGTTTACACAATCTCAAGAACTTTGAGTCTACGGATTGTGCCTGTTATAAACGTGAATGGTTCTATTCTATATCTCATTTGCTCAATAAATATAGGGGTTTTCTCTGTCATCTCTTTTCCCTAAAAGTATTGTCTTCCCGCCTCCCTCCTCTCTTCAATGTCTTCTATCCTCACGTATTGATAACTTTCCAGGCATAAAACAAATTTCAAGATATCGGGAAACCCCCATTGAATGAAAGATTGTATATTTGTATATAGGTTTTGCTCTGCTTTCAATAAGGCGACCTCTCCCATTAAAGAGGAGGGACTTGCTTGTCCCTTAACTGTGGTTTCATTCCAAATGCAAATCTGAAACCCAACAGTTTTTGGTGACTCCGCTGGGGAGGAATTTGTTTGGCAAATTCCCTTTCTAAAAAGAACAACTAATTTGATCATTTCTTTGATCTGGCGACTCTAAGATATACTTGTGGTAGAAGGGCTCTTGGAATTGAGGATCCCAATTTCAACTCCTGGATCAACAAGGTTTTCAACTTCCTCCAACAAGAAGAAATAGAAGAGCTCGTTCCACAAGCACACCTCCTATTGAAGACAGAGCTTTTGGTAGTAGCATTCCTCAAGCACAACTTAGCCCTAATCTTCGTGCCCTAATTCTTGTTGGTGTCTCAGTTCCATTTCAAGCAATCTTTCCAAGGATGGCAGCACCTCGGCCTTGGGGACAAAGAGTTGGGCCTCTGGCTCTTCCTCAACCATTGCATGAGTTACCTAGGGGTAACAGGAAGAATTTTCCCAAATTTAGAGGTGATGGCAAAGTACACTCGATGAACACATTGCAGCCTTCATTGTTGCATGTGGGGTCCTTGGAGTTGAACATGAGGATGTCTATGTGATTTGTGGAAACCTTGCTAGAAAATGTTGCAAATTGGTTTTACCATCTTCCTATTGGGACCATCATCAATTGGACTACTATGAGGACTGAATTTGAGCAACGTTTCAAACTTGTTGAAGATGTGCATGCTTTGCTAGCTCAGATTTCTCAAATCAAGAAGGAGCCACATGAGCCTATGAGAGAATTTGTGGCCAAGTTCAACAAGTTGGTTAACAAGATTCCACTAGATACTAGACATGTTGATCAGATTCAAAAGTGTTTCTTCTTGAATGCTCAATTGTCGGAAGTAAGCTATGCCCTGAGGAGAGCAAATCTTGCAACTTTGGATGCTGATCAGAGATTGGTTGTCAGTGTGGAAGATGACTTGATCATGTCTGGCAAGCTGAAAAGGGAGTCTTTCAAATCCAAAGCATCTTCTTCTTCCCCTTCTCCTAGAGGTAATGCAGATCAGTTGGTGCAAAAGTTGGCTAATGACCTCATGCCATCAAGAAGTTATTGGCTCAGCATGCTCCATATCAAGATGTTCCAAGGAGGAACTTTCACCTAGGAACCGCTTGACCTCTTCCCAAACCGGGTTGGTCAAGTATCAAGGTCCACCCTCAAGGTGCTGTTAATGCTACTTGTGAAGTTCTTGAGCACGATGGTGAGGAAGAAAATGAGCTCTATGATGAACCAAAAGAGGAAGCTGATAAAGAACTGGAGGAGCCTGGTGGTTCTCGAGTTCATTTCCTCACCACTGAGGGTGTGGATGATCAAGATGACTATGATGATGTAGTGGCTGAGATGAACAGTGAATCATATGTTGTTATGACCCGGGAGCAGACCAACAAAAAGGAAAAGTGGTGCAACCTGCAAAAAGATCCAAGGAGTACCCCATCACCATCCGGTGATTGCAAGAAGAGGAGCTCCTATTCCTACTACTTCCACCCGAAAGGTAAGCTCTGCTAGTCCTTCTTGCTCTACTTACGCTAGTATGGAAGGTTCAATGACGGCGACACGTGCCTCATCGGCGCAGGCTTCAAGAGTCAAAGCTAGTGGCGATTCTCAAACTTGCGCCAGTCCTCCACGTGTCTCAGGTCCAAAAAGAGAGAGAGCTGATCGTTAAAATTGACTAAGTATGGGCGGCGGGCGGAAGTCTCCACGTGCCTTAACGGCACCATTTCGGAGGTGAAATCAAAGGGTCAGTCTCCAAGTAGTGCCAGCTCGCCACATGGTTAAAGTCAATGAGGAGACGAGTTGGCCATTGAAAAGTCCAAGACCGGCGGAAGGAGACACACGTCAGCTCGACGCAATTTTAAGGGGCGCTTCCAAAACAGAAACTCAAATGAGCGCCAGCCCTCCACGTGTCTAGGGGTCAACATAGGTCAAGCAGGAAATAGACCCGAATCAACAAAGTATAAAGGAACAGCGGAGCTCTCCACGTGTCAGCCTGGCGCAGCTTCAAAGGCGAAAAATGCAGAAGGCGTCCATAGGCCCGCTCTAATTAATTTCTCCCACGTGGGTGGCCTAAATTTGAAGTTGTAAAAGCAAATCGAATGGCCCATGTTTTAACTGGTAAAATAATGTAACGGTCGTATATTTAAAAACTGGTTTTTCCACCATTAACGTTTCTTTGCAAATCAAGAATTTGAAAGGGCGTGGATGATTGGAATAAGTTGTAACTGTTTCTTGCTTGCTCGAGGAAGTTGTAACCGTCTCTTGCGAGCTATATCATGAGCTTTCAAAGCCATTGTACGGGTTGGAATTTTGATATTTTGAAACTGTAATTTCTAACTGGAAGAAATCAATACAAAGGTTTTCCCCTTTTCCCTCTGCTTTCTTTTTCATTCTTGCTCTGATCTGTGAATCATTTAATCCTGCATGCTTAGAAACTTTGTGTTCTAGTTTACACAATCTCAAGAACTTTGAGTCTACGGATTGTGCTCGTTATAAACGTGAATGGTTCTATTCTATATCTCATTTGCTCAATACATATAGGGGTTTTCTCTGTCATCTCTTTTCCCTAAAAGTATTGTCTTCTTTTACCTCCCTCCTCTCTTCAATGTCTTCTATCCTCATGTATTGATAACTTTCCAGGCATAAAACACATTTCAAGATATCGGGAAACCACCATTGAATGAAAGATTGTATATTTGTACATAGGTTTTGCTCTGCTTTCAATAAGGGAACCTCTCCCATTAAAGAGGAGGGACTTGCTTGTCCCCTGACTGTGGTTTCATTCCAAGTGCAAATCTGAAACCCACCAAAGTGAAAAGCATTTATCCATGCTGAGCTTATAACAACAAAAGCATGTGTTCGATAAAATTTAAAGCAATGCTTATACGATATGTAATGTACCAGTGACATGCATTCAACTTTTAATTTGTAATTATTACAGCAAAAGTTACATACGGACCATTGTAGTCAACTGATGTACCTAGCATATTATTTCTGTATGAGCTTGTTGAGTTGATATAATCAGAGTTCTCCTTTCAAGTTTCTATACACAGATCTTCATATGCAATCAGGCCTGAGTATGTTGGAGACAGTGTGCATTACAGATATCATTAATGACGATATTCTAATTCGTCAAAGGTTATTTCCATTTCAGTAATAATTGTTCTGATCTTGTGTAGAATAGTAGATCTGCGACAAATGTGATGTTTCCTGTTCAATTCTTTGAATGTACAAATACATAGCTACACAAAATACTTGAATATACCCTTAATCTTCAAAAAAGGAACATACTCATGAGAATAATTCCTACAAAAGGAAGAAAAGGGACCATGAAATATATCAGCGGTCACTACCCAAAACAAGCACACCAGACAACATGCTTGTGGAGAGACCACCCTCCTTGTGAAAACACAAGTTGCCTCAGCATTAGAATAGCAACTAGACAATTTGAGGCCTGAATTGGAGGCCATCTAGATTGACTTCTAATAAGTTATAGTGCTCATGACATTGATGCGCAAATACCTTATTTGAAAGCTCAGTTTCCCATCATCATAAAGTGTCATCTTTCATGAAAAAATCACTGATTTATCTTTATACAAATTTACTTTTCCCCAATTCCTATGTAATGTCCCTTTTGAGGGTTTTAAGACAAATTTCCAGAATTCTGATTTTTCATTGTAGCAGACTGAAAATTTATTACAGCGGATTAATTTCCTCGAAATAAGTGCCCAAGATCATCCACAAATATTTATTAATTGATTCTTTATTAATTTGATGAATTTTAGAGCCAACTCGAATTGATTTTGGCAAAGTCGAACTGCTGCTAATTATCTGTGCAATCTGGAAATCGCAGCAGCTATATAATGGTTCGATTTCACCTTAAATGTGCCTTGATTTGCGTGCAAACACAGAATTAGGCTTAAAACTGAATGGCGACTTGAATTATCCAATCAATTTGATGTTTATTGCACCAAACAATTAAGAATTTAATCATAACAAGTCGATTTGGTAGAATAAACTGGAAAATCAGAATTTGCACAATAAAGATCTTCAATATATTATCAATCTGCAAATATGAATGTTTAAAGTCAATTGGAAAGGGTTTTCGTCCTTCCAAAAGACCTCACTTGGGGTTTCCGTCCCAAATGGTAAGAAATATGAGAGACTCTCTCAATATTCGAAATTACAAATAACAAGTTATATGCATAATGAATGCCCCACACTCCTATTTATACTATTTCTTCCTTGGCGCCAAAATATGAAAAGTCATGACCTTTCATTTACTATGCCTTGGCCGACCCCTTATAATTAATTATTTGCCTTGGCCGACCCATATTTCTTCTCTAACATGCCTTAAATCATTTATTAAATAATAAAGACATATTTGGTATTTCCTTCATAATTTCTTCAACTCGTCCAAGGATAGAAATGGCTGGAAATTCCATAATTGTCTTCAAAAGGGGAAAAAGGGACATGACAATCCTTCCTCCCCAAGATTGCTTGTCCTCAAGCAATCGTTAATGCCTGGATCCCAAACAATCTTCATTTGCTCCTTTGTAAAAGCTTCATTCCAAAAAGATGGTACATCATCTCCTTCTTTGAAAATGTTAAGTACAGCAGTCCTATGTTGCATGACAGCTTGTACTAACAACAATAAATCATTCTTCTTCAAGACCCAAGCATCATCTTTTACCTCAAAATCATACAACCTTGTTTGAGACTCATATGGGACTTCTTTGGACTTCATTTTCAGCTGAAAGAGATTATTTATTAGCCCTCTAATGGTTGTTATGCACAGACCAGCAAGCTCAGAATTCCCATAATTACTGTTTATACCAATAATGGTTGGTTTGTCCTTATTAGCAATCGCAAACACCTCATACCTTGATTACTATGCAACATGTGATACCTTACATCAATTTCTTCTCCATTCCTTGTCTCGTTATCAAACTCAGCCATCATGATCCATGTAAAATATGTCATGAAAGTGTACCAAAAGAGAGACAAACTCACAATGCTACCCTGTTGTAATTGGTCATGTATATGGGTTCCAACGGTGTTGCTTGAGAGCACCCGCTTGTGTTTTCCCGGTTGCAAGTAAACAGCTGCAACTAACTCATGATCACATATGCATTCCAAATTTCTCCTTGCATTGTTAACAATGAAGCCCTTTTCAAATAAGTCTGAAATTGATTTACCAAACTGAAGATTACCACTTCTAAGGGTTGTCCTTGTGCTTCTGTTATATGGCAAACTAAATTTCATAACCCATAGTAGATGCATTTATGAAGACCTTAAAATCTGAAAGTATATGTCAAGTAATAGCTCATCAAATGAAGAATCCTTCTTACCATCAATAAGTCCCTTTTGATTTTCTTCGTTAGAGGCATAAGGAAACCTTATACCAACCCCTTCCTTTTCTTTCCACACCTTTGTGGAAGTTCCCACGATTATGCTCATATAATCAACAATGATAAAGTTGTCCCAACAATTGTCCTTCACCCAATTTATACTTGGAATGTTATCAATAAATCCCAACTCAAAATGGATTGTATGTAACTTGCATAACTGAAAATCATTACCTTCCAAAGCTACCTTTGCATCATTCCCCACCATACCCTCTTTGTCATGGAGTGTGAGATTGAGCTCAAGTACCCCAAGTGTCAACATGGAATGCACCAACTCAACCATTACTTGAAGAATGTTTTTCCTCACTTTATGTGCTAGCCATAAAATCGGAAAATGCTTACAAGAGAATAAATCTTCATGCACATGCTTGTCAAATGAACCATAATACATATGAAAGTGGAAGATTGTTGCCCTATCATGTGCAATTTCTAGCAACCAACTTTTTTCCCATGTAACTTTAATTTTCTTTTCACATGTGTTGGCCCCATTAATGCTATCAAAACTGAATTGAGTAGAAACAAATTCAAGTGGCTTACCACAACTTGGAATCATGCACTTGCTGCCCTTACCTTTGTTTGGGTTGAGAACTAGAAGGTGTTGGCCTTCTTGCCAAAGACCCGGGGCTGCCTTGGGATTACCTTCCATCTTATGTTCATAATTAGTGCAATACTCATGATGAATAAAATAAGGTAAAGACAAAGTATGATGATACAACAACTCTTTGTCATCAACGTGTTTACCCTTAGTGGCTGCCATAACAAGCTTCTCAAACTGAAAATCATCATTAGTACTCATAAAAATGTCTTTCCCTCTTACTTCCGAATCCCTTAAGGCTAAATCATGATTGTCATTGTTCATGCCCATCACAAATAATTCTGAATTCTCACTTATTCTCATGAAATCAGTCATAAAGATCACAAAATCAGAATAGACAACCTTTGTAGAATGTAGAAAATCACCCGGATCCCATACCTTAGAGTGCTCGTGAAGGTGACCTTGCATCAAGGTGTCTTCCATGTGACCGAATGCACCCATAATTCCACCAAATTGACTTGTAGGCTCCCCATGATGACTACAAATCTCCATGCTAGGGTGAAGTATGTAAGGATCATCCTCATGATTCCCTTCAAGGCCATAAATGTTAATTGCTTGCTTCATAATGTTGGCTGTTCCGGAATGGATAGCAAGCTGCAAATCAACTCCTATTTTAGGAATTGGTGATTCAATCACCAAACTTTCCTTCCCAATTCGCAGATCTGAATTCTCTTCTTGCTCTTCTACCTTTTGGCTATCCTCATGTTGCTCATCCATGCAAATTTGTAGATCAAGTTTCTCTCCCATAGGTAAATCTTCCTTTGCACTGCTATTTTGAATTTCAGTCAATGGTTTGTTTTTGTCAAGAGTGACGAAAGCTTCTATCACTTCAAATGGCTGATCCATACCCAATGAATTTGGGTTTTCTTCAATTCCTTCAAAGTGAATATCTGTCTCTCCTCGTGCTCGTTCTTTGAATTCTTCTTCTTCCTCTGCTAATGCAACTTGGAGGTTCTTCTCTTCTATCTCCCTTCGTGGCTGGGCATGCCTAGGCTTAGGCCTAGATCTTCCACTATCCAACTCCATGAACTCTGTGAATGACATTGCTTCACGGATTTCTTTGGGAAAAGCCATATATTCCTTATAGCTTGCTTGAAATCTTCTCTTCCTGTAGTGCTTGGATCTTCTTCTGGTAGAATTTCAACTTTGGTCTTCAGACTCGATCCTCGGGCTGATTTCATTAATTGCCTGATATCAATTAGATTTTGGATAGACATGGCAAGAAGATCCATGGCTTCCGTAAGCATTTCTGGTCCAGTTATTAATCTATCCATTGATTTTCCCTCGGGCCTTAGAGGATAAAGCTCTGATACCACTGTAATGTCCCTTTTGAGGGTTTTAAGACAAACTTTCAAAACTCTGGTTTTTCGTTGTAGCAGGCTGAAAATTTATTACAGCGGATGAATTTCCTCGAAAAAGTGCCCAAGATCATCCACAAATATTTATTAATTGATTAATTATCAATTTGATGAATTTTAGAGCCAACTCGAATTGATTTTGGCTAAGTCGAACCACTGTTAATTATCTGTGCAATCTGGAAATTGCAGCAGCTATATAATGGTTCGATTTCACCTTTGTGTGCAAACACAAAATTAGGCTTAAAACTGAATGGCGAATTGAATCATCCAATCGATTTGATGTTTACTGCACCAAACAATTAAGAATTTAATCATCACAAGTCGATTTGGTATAATAAACTGGAAAATCAGAATTTGCACAATAAAGATCTTCAATATATTATCAATCTGCAAATATGAATGTTTAAAGTCAATTGGAAAGGGTTTTTGTCCTTCCAAAAGACCTCACTTGGGGTTTCCGTCCCAAATGGTAAGAAATATGAGAGACTCTTTCAATATTTGAAATTACAAATAACAAGTTACATGCATAATGAATGCCCCACACTCCTATTTATACTATTTCTTCCTTGGCGCCAAAATATGAAAAGTGATGACCTTTCATTTACTATGCCTTGGCCGACCCCTTATAATTAATTATTTGCCTTGACCGACCCATATTTCTTCTCTAACATGCCTTAAATCATTTATTAAATAATAAAGACATATTTGGTATTTCCTTCATAGTTTCTTCAACTCGTCCAAGGATAGAAATGGCTGGAAATTCCATAATTGTCTTCAAAAGGGGAAAAAAGGAAATGACATCCTAACCTGCTGTAATAAACTGAAATTAAGAGTGTTGCTATTGCTCTATAACTACGAGCCTCTTAAATATGGCAATTTCAATAGAGTAACATCAAAGGATCTGAAAACACATAACTACCACAATGAAAATCAAGGAAATCAATTAGGCTACAGAAAATCATCAATTAGCTCCATAAAATCTGTAGAGCTTCTCAGAGAAAAAACATGAAAACTACTAAATGATTTCCAAATGAGGGAGTTAGCTCAGGTAATATCAAGCCAGCTTCTCCTGCCCTCATGTGCAAAATGAATCTCCAATCAGAGTAAAGTACCCAAGGAACATTTCCTTACGTAATGTCTCTGCCACCCCATGCCAGAGCACCATTTCTTACACAGATTTGTTAGAGTTAAAAGGTATTCCATTCATCTGTCTAAAAACAGTTGCAGTGCATATCAGAATGATCTTACAAGGAAAACATTGAATTCTTTATAATAGCATGGCAGCTCTGACATGAGCCAAATCAGTTTCTTTTTAGCTACTGTGCCATTCATGGAGCAACAATTCCAATTTACAATTGCAAACTTATATCAGCATCGGTTACAAGATGGACATAGCTTTTGGCTGCAGTCCATGCCATTGCTGGGGGTTGTAAAAAAATTATTTCCTTAATATATTTGATGTTTTATCAAAAATAGTAGCAAGGTGGACATTTTGAGCCCACGGCTTGACAATAAATTGTGACATAGATGAATATACTAATGTCCACTCTTGCAATATATATCCAATATGACTCGTACTCTTACCGTTCACCATCATCTTCTCACTCCAGATTTGCTAATTATTTTCAGGGTTGAAAAAGAATGATTTGCTGTTCCTCGCATGCTGTTATATCTCCTCAAAGAAGATAAATGTTAAGACCTGGAACACACAAGTTACAAATTTAAAAACAACCAAGATAAGGTACCATAGTTTAGAAAAAACAATTTTTCGCCATGCAGCTGACGGGCGAGAGATAAAAGATGATACTAGTACAGGCAGTAGAAAGCAAAATCAGAAAATTAAATATAAAGAATTTCTTCCCATTGCCTGATAAGCAAATAATGTTCAATGTTACGAATAAAACAAAAACAAACAATGAATGGTTTTCATTCAAAAAAAATACTTGTTTTGATAATTGCTTTAGGGTTATACTTTCTAGCAATGATTTTCAATAATTAGTTACTTTTAAAACCTAGGGTTCTTTTAAACCGAGCACTTTCCTATTATAACTGAATATACGTTCAAGTCCTATTGACTAACTTTGATCACTTGTGGGCGATATTCTTTCTTTATTTCTAAAAGATGGAAATGGGTGATATAAAATAAAAAAATTGCCATCCATAAATTAATGAAATGTGGCAAACTATAATTATTGCAGTCGTCAAGCGTTGATTGTACAGGATTTTCAAGCACTACTTAACCTAATTCAACCCAAATTCAAAACAAAATATTTGACATTCCCAAACTAAAATAATGCAGCTCGTCCCTTGATAACCATAATACAAGCCCAACACTTAAAATCAGCTCTTAATAGAATGAAGAAAAGTTATAATGATGTCCATGGATGACCAAAAGTAGGCCAATGGGACTCAAGGATACAACCGTTAACAATAGAAAGACCTAGGAAGAGAGAATCCTAGAAGTAAAAATACAAAAAAGTACATAAGAGAAATAAATCGGTGTGCCACTAACATAGGTGGTAATGAAAACAGTCCAAATAGCAATGAAGGGTGAAAGATCCCCAAATGGGACAATCTTGACCTCAGGTGGATTTTGTGGATTTCCCTTAACAAGTAGCAACTCAATAAAGATATTACAGATAATTATAACTGCAGACCAGATTCAGAAAGGAGAAATCGACTAGGAATTACAAGGAAAAAAACCATGCATCTAGTGAATAAATGTTTATCTTTCCACTCTGCTGTGAAATGCAGATTTTATGAATCCAGATCAGTCCTTAGACTGTGTATAAAGCCTTGCAAAATTCAATACTGACTGCTGTAACTTATTTTCCAGAAATGCGACTGGGTTTTATTATAAAATTCCCTCAAAACAGCAGTTACAAATTTATTACTCCACTCACAATTAATTTTCCAGATTATTAGCAGCTAATACATGCAATAGCGTCCAGATTTTAAAGGGAATAGGGCAGAAATGATACTCAGAAATCTGCATACAAAATGGGACTGGAAAATACCTTTAAAGCTCTCCAAAAATTCAAAAATTATTTATTTGGATCCCCAAAATGCAATACAATGGATGATCGATCAATGCAGATCCAGAAGGCTCCCAAAACACTGAGATCCAGCCAAAAGATGGATCGCTCCACTAGAAGAAAATAAGATAACCCTGCTGCAATTTATTCTTCAATACACTGCTGGAAACTAGCAAAAATCTGTGTAGTCCCACTGGAAAATCCTGTGTGGAAATTCCTCCAAAGCTCTAAGAGGGTTTTCGTCCTCTAGAGTCAATCCGAAGGGTTTTTGTCCTTGGATTAATTTGCAAAAAGCTCAAGGCTTCAAATGCAAGAAGAGAAAATATCAAATCAATTTGGAATGCCTTTACAAGTCGACTTCTTCCCCTTTTAAAGAGAAGTGACCCAATGGAAACCTCTAAAGCCACCAATCAGCTTGTGGTGCTTTTCTCTATGCAATTTTCCCTCTTAGGCCTAGTCGCATTTTTTAAAGGAGCACATAAGACCTTTTTGACACTCTTTTCTATTTTTTTATCCTCCTTGAGCAAGTCGCATTTTTCCCTAGAAAATACAAATTTAATAAGTGCTTTATTTTTAATGCACTTTTCTAGGTTCTAATTTCATGTTAAGCCTATTAATTTATTATATGTGCTTTTATAATGTTCTTTATTATTTTTTTGCACAATATAATAAAATTAATAAAACTTAAGTCACCCTTGAGCTCATCCTTTGGCCGTCGGGTAGACAAAATGGGCCAAAGGTCTTCGATAAAAATTATCCGAGAAAGAGGGACATTACAAAGGGCGAGCGAGAGACCTTAAAGCAAGATCCTAAACGCTAGGTCTAAAAACTTTTGCAATGATTGGCACATTAAATCTGTTCTCAAAGAAGGCTAAATTCAAGCACCTAGATTTTCACTAACTACAGATTCAGTTGGCATTATGTTATTGTAAAGGCTGAAGTTGTTTGTCTTGGAATAAATTTCAGAGATGCAATCAAGCCTAGTTCTAGGTTTTATAATCATTATGCTTTGGCTTGAATTCAAAGCAGAGATATGTATGTTGATATTGTGGAGATAGTATGCATATTTCTAGTTGATTTGGATGTCTTCTATAGAACATTTTAAATTATTAAAAAAGGTAGGATTTCTTGTGATTTTGACATAATGGGAGGAAAAACCCCAAAGAATGTATAACCTCTAATGCAAACACAAAGCCACCAGTTTGTGAGAACTCTTGCCTTAGAGACGGATTTGCAGGTGCAATCCATTCTCTGGTGAGTAGGTGCCACCATTTTCTCTGTTTTATCACTCATTCTACTTTATATTTGCAATTATGTTTTCTGTTGTTATTTGGAACACAAGAAGTGGTATCAGATCTTCAGTTGATCTTTCGTAGCCGCTGCCAAAATGTTGAAGGAGTTTACCCAAGAAACATCCAAGGATGAAATGAAAGGGTTATTTGCTGAGTTTGCCAATGTGGTTCAAAAGATCGTTCATTCTTTAAGAAAGCAGATAGTATGCCGTTGGAGCATAATTGTTGAGAATGAAGAAGAGTATATCAAACCCCGGGGGATCTTGACCAGGATCCACCAAATGATGAAGAGAAAGAGGCAGAAATCTCATATTGTCCCTCTTTTCAACTACAAATGAAGACCCCACAATATGACTTTGGAGTGGGATGGGGTCCCCAAATGTTTGAGCAAGCTTAGACTTGCCTTTAAGGTGCAAAAAAGCTTAAAAGCCAAGATGACATGCTAAATGTGGCCCCACAACATTTGGACGGCGTTGCCCATTCATGGGGAGAGAGATGGTTCTTATACACTCTAATGAGAGTTTGTTGACTCGAAGAAATGGTTGTACTTAAAATGAGTCATATGAAACCCAATCAATGCACTTGTTTCAGAAAGATATCTCTATGGAGCAGTACCCAGAAAAATTCCAAGTTTTGGAGTCGAAGGCCAAGCTTTCTTTGAATCTCATGTGGAATATGTATATTTCCAGCTTGCAGCTTGAGATTCAAACAGAGGTAAGGATGTTTGAACTAGAATCATTTAAAAGGGCTATTATTGTAGTTAGAAGAGCAGAAAAACATATTGATGCCCTAAAAATAAAATGGTAGGGACTAATGTTTGGAAGTCTTTTACTTATGATAGGAACCCCAAGGATGAGGAAAAATCTCAGTCTTCATTGTTTAGAAACCTTGGTTGTCAGTCTACCCCTGTGTCCATTGTTGTAAATCCATGTCATAAGTGCTCTCAACCATGGAGCAAGGGTCATGTATGTAACACAAAAAAACTTATATGGCAGAAGATGTGTGTCCACCTAAGCCAATGTCAAAGTCCGCAATAAGCATATCCCGATCAACTTCATGTAGAGTGTGAACTAGAAAATTTGTCTCCTGCAATAGAAACAAGTGAAACCATCACTGTCACTTTCTACCGTGATAGGGTTGGACCATCTAGACACCTTTAAGTTCTTTTCCCACATCAAGAAAGCTCAACTTTGATCATGGATGATCCAAGAAGTGATAAGAAACAAAGTCTCCATTTAGACACCTCTAAAAATGTTCCCATTCATGTTCCAAGGCACCAAGGCATTGAATGCTTAGGAGTAGTGCATAATGTGGAACTTTCAATGGCAGATTATGTCCTCAAGGATAAATTCTATGTTGTTGATGCAGGGAAATGGAAGTTGTTTTGGTGGTTCAATGGTTATACTCTCTTGGAACATAATCCACAATCATCATGAGAGATTCTTGACATTAAGAAAATCAAAATTGTTGACTCCAGTCAAATGAATAGAATTTTGAAGGAGCATTTTGGGATTATGGCTCACCTTTACCATATGGATATAGACTCTTTTGTCCCACATGAACAAGCTCCAGGTATTTCAGAGTTGCTCCACAAATATAATGTATTTCTCAATGATCTACCAAAGAGCCAGCCACAAATCAAGGAATTGGAACACATTATTGAGCCTGACCCTACAAAGGACCCGATACACCCATACAGTTATAGGCATTGTAAGAAGTCTAAGATAAAAACAAAGGGTATGCGAACTCTTGGAGCCCGATATCATCATCCCCTGTTAAGAATGTGTATGTTGCTCTAGTTGTACCATCCAAGAAGAAAGGCGTGTCATATAGTGGTACTAGTGGTAAGTTGCTCTAGTGGTACTAGCCAGGAAGAAAGACAGGTCCCTACTAGGGTCAAAGACAGGTCCCTACTAAGAGTGTGTATGTTGCTCTCGTGGCACTAGCCGGGAAGAAAGGCGGGTCATATAGACTTTGTATTGATCATGATTACAAATTAAATTCCCATGCCAAGGATTGATGATTTTCTTTATGAGTTGCCTCGGCTGAAGTATTTCTCAAAGTTATATCTCAAAATCTAAATACTATCAAATACCAATTCGAAGACCATGTGAAGATCGCATTCAAAACTCATCGGGCCACTACCAATTTAGCGTCATGCCTTTTGGGCTCAGCAATGCTCAACTACATTTCTGACATTGTTGACCGAGGTATTCAGTAAATTCATACGTAAGTTTAATCTTTACAATAACTCATTGGCATCACACATTCAGCATTTCGACAATGTGTCAAATATCCGGCTAAGGAGTTGTATGCTAAGGCATCTCGATGTGAATTTGCTAAGGCATCTCTAGAATAGCTTGGTCGCCTTATCTCTGCAGAACCATCATTTCAAAAAATTCAAGCAAAACACGAAGGAAAACATTCTACATTGTAGCTAAGGATGACACTGCCAAAGGATAAGGTCGAGGGTGTTTCTTCCCTAAGACTTGGTAACCAAATAATACACCAAATCAAGAAGTGAGAAAGTGTGTCAATGGATTTTATCTAGAGTCTTTCCAATCATGAAGGTAATAATGAAATTTTTGATGCAAAAGAGATCGATTGACCAAATATGCCAACTTCATTCCATAAGAAAAGCTGGAAACAATGGTCCTAAGGTTCATAAATTGTATTTCCAACATGTAGTTGAGCTTCATGGTATCCCAAAACAGATCATTTGCAATCGGGATCACATATTTCAAAAACATTTTTGGCACGAGTTATTTTTGTAATGAAAGGGTTACATTTAACATGAGCATTGCATACCATCCTCAAATTGATGGTCAAACAGAGGTGGTGAACAAGTGCTTGAAAGGGTATTTAAGAATGTCTGCAAGGGATAAACAGAGCAAGTGGGTGGAATGGTTGCGTTTGGTTGCAGAGGATAAGCAAAGCAAGTGGGTGGAATGGTTACGTTTAGTTATGTACCAATACAACCCAAATATCACTTTGCCATCCAAATGACACCCTTTAAGGCTTCATATGGGTATGAGCCACCATCAACATTTGATTGGGTTATTCAAATGGGAAAAGGTATCGGTGGCGGTGGAAGTATTGGAGGAGATGCATAACACTTTGTAGCTTTACAAGATGAAACACTTTGGGAAAATCAACACAGGACAAAGTGGACATTTGAAATCGAGACATGGTGTTTGTTCCGCAACAACCATATAAACAAGCCGTGTTGAAGCATGCATGGAAGAAAAACTTGCGACCAAAATATTATGACCCATATAGGGTGAGAGTGAAGGTAGAGCACGTTGCATACGCACTTGCCACACCAAACAATGGAAGATTGCACAATGCTTTTCATGTGTAATGTTCGAAAAAAAGAAGATAGGAGGCCATAGTGTGCTCAAATAGAACTCCCTTTCACAAACGAATGGAAGCTTGTCTTCAAATGCCAATGGATTGTCGGGGAGGAGGTTAGAAAGTGTAGGATTGGATTGTGAAAATGTTCAAAGTTGAGTATAAGGGGCTACCAGCAGAGGATGCAACTCTCGCATATAGAGGATTTTCTAATCAAGCACCCAAACTTTCCAAATTGGTGGGAAATTGTTCATAAAATGCAAAAGAATCTATAGGATTAAAAAAAATCGCCCATTATCCTTGAGAAGAGGATATTCCAAGCAAGCGTCGAACCTTGTCGAATTGATGATTAATGTGTCTAGAATGTAAGAGAAGCTTGAGGGATAAAATAAAAAATAAAAAAACCATACTCATCAATGTATTTGGTTAGGTGGTATTATAGAGTGTGTTGATTATAGCTTCCTTTTATTGTGTAGTGGTGTTGGGTTTCATTCTCTGTGCATCATTCACATGTATTAAAATCCATGGTGCAAAATTTTGTACTAGGAAGTTCTGGGAGGTCACCCATCCACGGTAATGCTCTCGATAAAGTGCACTTAAGTTCAAAGTTTTATCTAGCCTTGGAGACAAAGCTCGTTGCCGGTGCGGGGGTGTTGTGTACTTAGGCACAACATATGTTATAGGATGTTTGTCCCTAGATTTTTCTTAAGTCTAAGCATTATTATTAAGTTATATTATAGTTTGGGTGCTTATGATTAGTGAAGAATTAAGTTGTGAGAGTTAAGTTGTGTTTCTTGTAGTTTTTCTATAAAGGATGGAAAAAACCTAAAGAATAAATATTTTACCATTTCAACTTCTAAAGCAAAGAAAGAGCTGCCATTATATGAGAAATTTGTTTTATAGACAGATTTTTGGACACAATCCACTCTCGAGTAAGCAAGGGCCCCCATTTTATCACTCATTCTACTTTATATTTCATAGTTAAATTTTCTATTGTT
Organism: Taxus wallichiana var. yunnanensis; assembly: GCA_018340775.1. Lineage (NCBI taxonomy): Eukaryota > Viridiplantae > Streptophyta > Pinopsida > Cupressales > Taxaceae > Taxus > Taxus wallichiana. The sequence goes on along the minus strand of CM031244.1, from coordinate 562,352,035 downwards.
ATTTGAAACACAAAGACCGCAATAAAGAGATGCATATTTGAAGGGATGTCCTAAATGTGTATCTAAAAGCATAGGCGCTAAAAACAAAAATTGAGGCGCAGCCCTTACAAAGATGTGATTTCTAGGTCAGCTTTTCGCTAAAAGATGGCCTTAGAATCAACACATTCAAGTAGATGTAAGCTATGTTGATCTCCACAAGCTTCCCTTTGTAGATGAGTGAATCTAGAAAAAGCATCTTTAGAGGTGTTGAAGGCCGTAACCTTAGCTCTTCCAAGGTTGGCCACCGGTTGGTGAAGCTCACAAAAGTGAGCACAAGCATCAAGTTCTCTTCGTAGACCATCAAAAGAGTAAGAGATAAGGATCAAATCATCGTGAAAATATAAAAAAAGATGGTAACTCATTCTACTTTGTATTTACTGAGTTCCATTTTCTATTGTTATTTGAAACACGACATGAAAGATCCCCAATAGATCTTTTGCCCAGATATGAGATTTTCCCACTTAATAAAATAATAAAATATACTTTTGGCAGCTATGGGAAATAAAGTAGGGTTTTATACGCAAACACACCCAAAATCAGCATACAATAATTATTTTAACTCCCAAACCCTAGGAACAACCCTGGAGAATTTATGGCAAAAATCAGATTTTACAATAGCTGGAAAATAATTTATATTTGAAACCCTAACTGCTGCAATCTTCAAGATAGCATAACTTTCTCTACACAACTCCGATCTACGCAAATGACATATGCCCGAACTTGGAAAAATACAAGGAACAAGATGGTGAAAACCAAATTATAACAGCAACTACCAAACATGCAGATCTGGCCCTCCTACTATTTCGGCCCACACATTTAGGGCATCAAATGAGCTCCAAAAATTATTTTCTCTATCCCAAATGCTTGCCTATATTTTTAGGAACTCATTCATATAAAAATCAGAATTTTCGAATGCCAAATCAACTCATAAATCAGATCTGAAATCTGATTATAAAACTGGCAAATAACCCTCAGAAGAATTATGAAACTTGGGTATTTTCATTCACAAAAATTATGAGATATTAGACAATGATTTTCAGATCTAAATACCTCAATAATAATGCCCAAACAATCCCAAGGTGAGTCGATCCAATAGAGAAAACATTGCTGCAATTTTATTCACCAAAATACTTCGAAAAGTCTTCAATAACACTGCTGGAAAAAGCCTGAAATAGACTGAAAATCTGATTACAACCAATGGGAAATTCTGAGTGAAAATCCCTCTCAAACTCTTGGGGTTTTCGTCCACAAGAGGTTTAATTCACAAGGGGTTTCGTCCTTGGAATTTTTAATGCAAAAGCTGAAGCTCTATGCAAGAGAAAATATCATATAAAAATCTGGATTATGGAAGAGGCAAGTCGACTTCCCTTTTAAAGGAAAAGGGCCAACAACCAACCTCCAAACCAGCCAATGAGCTCACATGATTTTCCCTATGCAAACATTTAATATTTTCCCATATTAAATGTTTTTCCCAACAACATTTCCCTCCTAGTGCAAGTCGCATTTCTCTAGGGGAAAACATAAATTAATTATGTTTTTATCTTTCCTAGGCTTCATTACTCCCCTTTGGCCCAAGTCGCCATTATCCTTTCTAGGAGGAATAAAATATAATAAATCCCTTTACAATGACTTTTGCCCCTTAAGGCAAATCGTATTTTCCATAGGGATTATAATTTATTTTTACTAAGCTAAATAAATTAATATAAGTGCTTTAATAATTTTATTTTATTTTTTATAGCACTTTATAATAATTTATTATAACTTAAGTCACCCTTATATTTTTCCTTTGGCCGTCGGGTTGACAAAATGGGCCAAAGGTCTTCGATTGGAAAAGGGAACATTACACGACACCACATTGAAGAGATGCATATTTGAAGGGATATCCTAAAAGTGTATCTAAAAGCACAAGGCGATTCAAAACAAAAAGTGAGGCACGCCCCTTACAAAGATGTGATTTCTATGTTGGCTTTTAGCTAAAAGATGGCCCGTAAACAACACACTCAAGTAGATATACGTCATGTTGGTCTCCACAAGCTTCCCTTTGTAAAGGAGCTAAAATCTAGAAAGTGCGTCCTTGGAGGTTTTGAAGGCTGTAACCTTAGCTTTTCCAAAGTTGGCCACCAATCGGCAAAGCTCACAAAAGTGAGCATGAACATCAAGTTGTCTTCGTAGACCATCAAAGAGTAAGAGATAAGGATCACATTATCAGCAAATTATAAGATGGATTTAGAGGTGGTTGGGTTAGGTTGAGGCTGAGGGAATTTTAAAATAAGTTGGGTTCATTTAGATCAAGTAGATTACTTTTTCCCTATTTTATAAGATTCAATGAAGTAAGTCGTAGATTCATCCTAGAAATAGTAGGCCGGTGGTTTTGAAAAACTTGGGACATTCCCAAGGAGAATCAAAACCAGGTCAAACCCAAAGTGAACCATTTCAAATGCATAATGGATTCTGAAGAATTAGTAATGTTGTTTAGCAAAATTTCTCAAGGGGTGTGGACAATATGATATTTTGTATATTTCAGTGTTACTCGGGATGCATCCCTGGATTTTGGCAACATCCCAAACATCCCGAATGTTTAAGGGACTTGGGGACTTTGAGCGGACGTCCCCAATCATTTTTTAAGTTTTAAGAACTTTTCTGATGTTTTTACTTTTGAAAAGCTGTTGTTTTTACCAAAACATTGAATAGAAATCTCGGAAGTATCCTAAAAGATATTAAATACAGTTTAAACCCTTGAATTTCAGTGAATAAAATTTCGTATCTAAACATTAGTTTTCATTTTTTTTAATAGTCGTCGCCTGTTGTCCCCAAATATGGGAAAAATTTTGATGTCTCGGAAGCCTTTTCCCACTGTCCCTGGGACTTAGGGAACTATGTATATTTTGGCTATATTTTTCAAGGTGTGGACATGATACAACTTTTATGCGGTTTGATTCCTTTCCAGTTACTTTTTGTATGATAAGTTCTGATTATTCCCTTTATTTCAAAATAATATAAGCCATATTTTCTATCAAAAATGGGATAGTCATCAAACATGGACACTTACTTCAAATATCAGCATCTGATGGTTCTATGTTGCTAATTTGGATCGTGTTGTTGGTGTTCGGTGCAAGGATATTGTGATCTGGTTTGCATCGCATGGTCTATGCATTTGCAACTTGGCAAATTTGTCTCTGTCAAGCAAAATGCTTCTACAATCAGCACTTTGGTAAGAACTAAGAAGTGGTCAGTGGATGAAAAGCCTGAAGAATGATTGAATGACAACAAATAATTGAAACTAGAAGAACAAGGGATGCGCCTTACATCAGGTTTCAATCAATCGAATCCTTCTTGTTTTGCCTGCAAAATATGCATTAATGGTTGTGTAGAAACAAATTGAAGGAAATGCAAGACCATATATCAGAATCAAACTAGTATGAATGTGTGCAAAGCCCCATTCTATACAAAATAGAAACCAAATAAGCAACTAAACTGATTGATTGTGCGTATAAAAATTACTCTAAAAGGGAGAAAAAGGTGTTGTGCGTCTATTGCACAAAGTGCAGGAATCCTCCTAATGCCTACAGCATGGATTTAATAATCGATCAATGTGAGCTCCGACAACAAAACCATACCAATAACAATTACCTATTTTATCTACTAAGACAATGTACAGTATTTATACAAGTACAAATCCAATTACAAGAATTGTTACAGAATCCCAACTGTGGGTGGCACTTTACTTCCACTTCTTTGGCATGTACTGATCATTTTTGGACAACAATGCACAGCATCGGATAGGTGCAGGTACCAAAAAGATGCTTTGCACACAGGTGCAAGGTGAATGGAGTATAGACTTTCTTCACTAGAATGAGCGTATCTTGATGTTAATTATGCACCCAGACCACTTGGCTGTGGCAAAAGAATTTTGATCCGTCCCAGATCAGTAATTTACTCATCATCATATTACATTGGCACATAATTTACCAAAAGCAAAAGCTAGTTGTTGACGAAGGAATTGGATTCCCATAGAAAATTTGTAAACTACCAATATGAGTGGGTCCCTATGAATGGTGCATCCAATGATAAACTCTGATGTATTAAATTATATCTTATTCCCTTACCCTCTTGGATATCAGTTGTGCGAAAATAATTGAAGTGTCTGCATATAGTTGTTTCTTGCAAGCATTTAAATAAATACGCAGGATATGTAAACACTCTGAGCACAAGGACGTATGGAACTCGTGACACACATGTTTCAGTGTTAATTTTTCTTAGTGTGAGCCTGGTCCTTACTGGGAGCAAGTTTAAGTTTATTTTCCTCATACCCATTCAATAAGTATAGACAACTTCCATAAAGATGATGTTCGCCCTTCTATCTTAGCCATTGTCCGATCACTTACGGAAACCCTGCAAAGAACGCAACGGTTATCTTATTGGGTATTAATTGTTTGTAGGGATATGGTAATCATTCGTGCAAGTGGGTGCAATTCCCAGGTCATCAAGATTACCTACTTCTGCTGACTGTAAATAGTTAACCCTCTTTTGTTGAGACTACTATTGGACTTTTACCATTAGCAGAGCTAAGATGATTCCTGCTAAGCAATTAGGTGTAATTACATGTCACCTAGATCGCCTACCTTCCACAAACAAGCAATGGGTAACCCCGAGAATTTATCTATGACCAAACTTTGAATGCAGGCCTAAAAACTTCTAGTAAGCGCGGAGTAGCATTTGAACCCTGAGTCTCACCACCATCAAATGTAACATCACCTAAACCTCCCATCCATATTAAGGGATCATATCCAAAATAACGAATGCATAGTCCACTACTGCGAATGCTCAAATCACCTGGAGCAAGCTAATAAAAAATCTTCGTCACAAATACAATTGCATGCCAGACTAATACTTAAAACTGACAAATAACATATAAATTACATCGGAACATAACTAAAGTCAAATCATACTGAAAATGCAAAACCTAGTATAATGGTGACTGGCATATACATACATTTGAGGAGATTTTGTAAAGGAAAATGTAAAACTCAGCGAACACGGGGTTATCATAAGATAGGCGCTGTAGAAATGGAAATGAGAAGAAACATGCCCGGATAGAATGAAATATACCTCGCAAATACTCAAATTTGAGATCGCTCGAAGGCACCACAGGTATAGAGCCGCCGATGATTAACAAATCATATTCACAAACTCGCACAATCTAAAAAATATCCCTCATTTATTCTTCACCTTTATGCTATATTTTGCGGTTCTTACAGACAGATGGGTTCATTAACAGCTTGCAAAGCAATGAAATGGTTTTAATTACTTTCGGAATATACGAGCTTACAAGATTTGTTGGTTGAATGGTAACTCTTAAAAAGGCATCTTTTTCTTATTGAAATGAAATGAAATGAAATGAAATGAAAGATTTTAATGACTTCCACGAGACTAAAGAATTTATGGGACCAAACGAAACCAATATATTAAGCAGTTTTCAGACTTTTGCTATATCAACTCTTCTATTGTGAATCTTGAGCACTAAACCGGTGATCTTTTGAAGTTTTGTTTCTGCAAATAACTCATTTAAGTTGTCCACTTTTAATTCGCTTTCGTACTGGATACAGATATCCTCATATGTTGAACACTCCATAATGAAATGTCATTACATAATTTTTATTTCCCTGTTGTCGTCAGGACACTCGAAAATTGATGCCCCATTTGTTCATCCATTCGTTGTTCTGTTTCATCCAGTTTTCTTTTGCGCTCTAGATTATCCTCTCAGTAACCGGAATTTGGGCCAACAAAGATCGTTCATGCCTTCAACTTTTACAAATAGCCGATCACCAAGTTATTGTCGATGCTTCCATCAGAAGGTACTCGCTTCAAACGAACAAGATCTCATAAGGAACTGTTCATTTGACTTTAAGAGTGCTTGTGATTAGATGTTTCTGGATTCTTTCTAATCGCCGCCATCCATGCTTTGACACGCTACTTCCCCAAACCTCGCAACTATAAAGAGCAACCAAAGTAACCAACAAACCAAAGAGGACTTTCTTAGTTTTCCAATTTTTTCTTTTATTTTCCTTAAATAGTTTCATCATGGAAGTGACTTTTAAAGTTCTTTCATATTTGACTCGGATATCCGTGTACATTTGACATTCAAGAATTAAATGTTTCTCTATTTCGACTACCCATGTATCACATATCACACTAGTCATATCTTCCCAATGTTTCTTAGGCGATGTCCACCTCCTCGTTTAAGCCTATGAGAGCTAGTCCTTACTTGAGCATTAGTCCTGTATATACTTTTTTCACATTGCTCATAAATCGAATAAACTTTGTAATATATGTTCACGTTTCCTACTAGTTTTCTTTGTCACGCCATTATTCTAAACTTTTCATTCACATACATTTTGTTATCTTTGTTAAGGTTTTAGCATTCGCTAGACAAATATCTCATCTACTCATCTATTTGTGATTATGATTCATCCGCGTAGTCTTTTGTCTATGCAACTCTTCGTCTCTTGTAGCCTTAGGTCACCTTTCAATTTTCATGTTTTCATTTTTTTCAAATAACATATGAGCCTGGTCATAGTGGTTACCTCTAGAGGGAAAGTACATGTTTTGGCCAAGATGATTTCATTAAGAACTATAGCCTTGATTAAAGTAATTATTGCTAAGCATTTTTGATCCTTTTTATTTATCTCCATTTCGAACTAGTCATTCCACTAGCTCATATCTCGTAACCTTACAATACTAACTAGGTGTGACTAGTAACCCAAATAGGAACATGTTGGTCTTCCAATACCATAACCAAGCATTCCTACACCTGTTTTGGAGCACTTAAAGAGCTCTCCATCCTCCTTGTATTATCTCCATGCTATAAGTATCCCAACTAAGTTTGTTGTGAAAATCGAGGCCAAGGTACTTGTATTCTAACACCACTTCAAGAAACTCTCCCAAACCAAAAGTCAAGATGTTGTTTCTTCCTTTTGTTGAGAAAATCATAATTTTGGTTTTGTCAATTTTTACTTGTATACCAACTTCTTTGCAAAAGAGATCTAAAGAATGTAGGTGATCTCTTAGGTCTTGGATTGACTCTACCATTAGAATTAAGTCATCTCGCATATAACAGAAGTTTTACCACATACTTAGCCAAGTGCACCCCTTTCCCTCCAAATTTATTTATCCAATCTTCTAACTTGTCAATGTATAGCCCAAATAAAGTCAAGGAGATATGGCATCCTTATTTCGACGCATGTATCACTCCTCCATCACACAAACAACCTTGCTCGCATTTTGATTTTAGCCTTTACATGCTCGTCATGCAATCTATGTATTATTGCCTTGTAATATTTTGAAACCCCGATTCCCTCCATTTTGCTCCACAATTTGCTCCTTGGTACTGTATGAATGCTTTTTGAAGTCTACAAAGCAACAATATGCATCCCCTTTTATCCTAAACCTTTTCAACTAGGTGTCTGAGCATGACATAGTGATTAATTGTTGAGTGTTTGGGTCTAAAAGCTACTTGCCCCAATGTCCTCTTTTCTTCTTTCTCTTCCCAACCTCGCTTATTTTATGCTCTATTATACTTCCAAACAGTTTTGTAAAAAGAGGATTCACCGTGATAGCTCAATAATCAACAAGGTTATTTACATCTCCGCTCTTAAATAAAGGTATGGTTAAGCTAGTTGACCAATCTTTCAGGAAGTCATTTTGGATGACATCGTTGAAAAGTGTTTTGATTTCAACTAGTAGGATATCTACTCCCTATTTTAGATCCTCCGCTTAAAGATTGTCTATGTCTCAGGCTTTGCCTATTGCTAGCTTTTTAATCCCCTACATAATGTCTTCAATTGTAAAAATTCTTCATTAACAAGGATAGTGGGAGGAGTATCTTGTTCGTTTTGATGTTCATACAATGGTTTAGAATATTTCACCCATTGACTTGTTGTTATGTTGTTCTTTGTTTGTGTTTTCTCCATGTGAAGCTCCCTCCAAAACCTTTTTGATTAATATTTTCCTAAGTAAATCAACCCCTTCTTTCTAGTTCTAGTATACTCTTCTTTTCCTTCTCACCAATTGCTCATACAATTTTTTGTTTGTCTTAGTTATTCTTGTTGTATCCTTTAGGTTTAGTCATCTTTGTGTTGCCTTGCATTCTCGCATCATACCACAAGTTTCTTGGAAAGTTTTTTGTTTCCTTCTATTTGGGTTTAGCTCATTTGCATGCATCTAGGGCTTCTGTATGGTGTGCATTATCCTTTCGATCTTAGTGCAATCTATATCATTGACATGCACTCTATTACTTTCTTTAAGGTGAGTCTCATGCACTAGTTTAAGGTTAATGTCGGGATTATGTCCTTGAATTTCAAGCTCGTGAGTTTCTTTACCTTTTTTTGTTTTTGCTCTTGGGTGTACACATGACTTTTTAACATTTAAAAATGAAAAGTGTTTTTCTACTAATAATACAATTTTCAACCTATAATAAATAGATGGAATGGCATTACATGTTATATTTTAATTAAATTATGTTATATAAATATCAAAATATAAAATCATGATAATTTAAATTTTGTAATGATTATACGCAATAAATAAAAAGATTTTCAATCGAGAGAATTAAAAGCAAGGACCAACAACAATACAAACACCAATATACAAAGTATTATGCATCGATTGTGAACATGGTAGGTGGTAAAGGTAGAGGAGGGTGTTGGGGGAGGGGGAAGGGGTTGTTAGGCTTGCCACCCCATCTAGTGCCACTAGGTGGATCTATGTATTAGGTATGGGACCCTAACCATCATTTTATCTTCTTCTTCCTCATGTTGCATGGATAGAGAAATAATTAGAGACAAACAGGGGAATTTCTCTTGAGAAGGTGCCACACGGGGCCACACACACACCGTTATGCCAAATCTATTAAACACTCCTCTTCCACTATCTCTATCGGTTAAAGGCCGATGCGAGCAAGTTGAAAATCTCTATCAACTTCCCGAGTGGTACCGCACTTGAAATCCTTAGTCATGACCTTGAGAAGGTGGGTAGTGGCGAGGAGAATCTGGAGACATCCGACAATCCACTCACAAGGCACTATAAACACTCAAATTTGGCAATTTACTCTTTGACACTATTAGTTTTGACAATGCGCTCTTGCTAAGATAAATACAACCTTCCCATTCCCACTTAACACATTTTTAGGTCTCTTATTTAACTTGTTTATCCTTATACGCCAACATGTCATCAAATTATAAGATTACAATGCATAAAATCCATATACAAACATCAAGTGACGAGTTATAAACTTCATATTACATTTTTTCCATCCCAGGACAAGGTCGCATATGCAGTTTGGTCGGGATTTTATATCCAATCTTGGATGACTTTACGATCTTAGACCAACATGTTCTCCAACTTTTCTTTCAATTTCATATTCTTTTTTTGGGTCTTCTAATTCCTCTCGGGTCAACATTTATTTGATGAATCACCTACAAAACCTTATATAAGCAAGTAAACACCGCCTCATTTGTTAACCGGAAATCTATGACACTCCATTAATCCACACACTTTCAATACTTGTAAAAACACCCAAGACTTCCTAAATCTCAAAGTAGCACATTTATAGTCATTAGGGCGGAAATCACTACGGGTCCAAAGCTTCTTACCAAGTTAAGAAGTTAGCCCAAGTAATGTCCCTTTGTTTGGATTAATGTGAATAGAAGACCGTTAGCCCATCCGATTGTTTCAAAGAAAGCTAAATTGTTAGAGAAAAAGAGAATAAGGTAATAATATGACTAAGTTAGTGAAAAATTAATATTATAAAGGCATCTTATGTTATTGTTATTAAAGTAAAAGGGGAATTTCTATTTTTAAGTGACTTAGTGCTAAAATATAAATAAGAAAGTCACTTTAAGTGATTAAATTGCAAATTTCAACATGGAGCACCCCACTTGGGGTATAAAGACAAAAAAGTATAAAAGGACGTGAGGGACTTCATTTAGGGGGCATGGTCATTATATCAATTCTTATTTGGAGATTTTGAGCTTGTTACTTGTTGTCATGCAAATGTGCAACAAGAAAATTTCCAATTTTCAAGCATGACAATAGACCCCTGTGTCAAAAATTTTAAGTTTTAACTTTCTAAGACAACCTAGGTCTACTCGTTCTTAACACCAAGCCTTATTCGGGCTTTGTGTAATCTGTCCTTAATTAGATGTCCATCCAGTCCCCCTAGGTGATTTAAGAAAATTCATCCCCCTAAGTGATTTAGGAGCTTTTAGAGAATGCCAAATTTTTAGCAGTTTGGGGAAGGGCTACCACTAGCCTTCTCGGACTAATGCACCCCCCGGAGCGGAACAAAGGAGAAAAATTCAACATGGAGATGAATTCAAGTTCCAAGAACATCTGCGAAGAGATTTTGGGATATTTTGGAAATTTTAAGAGGATTTGGAGTCAATTCAACAAAAATGGGTTTTCGGGCCTAAAGGAGCAAACACTGTGAAGGAGTTCCTGAACTTCAAGAAAATATTATGGGAGCTTTTTGAAGATTCAAGAACCAAAAAATTACCTATGGAATTTATTTTCCATTCCCTAAATGGTGTAAAAACAAGACATCATGAAACATCATGCACTTCCCTAGACAACTCATCCTTATAGCGCAACTAGCGGTCCCGAGAAATAAGGGGTAATTTTGAGGTGATTAAGTTATAATTTAATATTTAAACCATCACCATTCAACTCATTTGGTATTTTCCAATCAATTTCATATAAAATTTCACCTCGAAACTCACTTGGGAGCTCAAGATATCGTTGTTGCAAGTTGGGCACAAGGTAAGAGTTCTCGCATTTAGTAATTTTTCAAGTGGACACGTGTCAACACCACGTGCCGGTGGGATTTCATGTCCCTTTAGTCCCTTTATCAAAGGGACATAAGGGACACCAAAAATTTTCCAGCTCCTTTTAGCCCCTGAACATGAATATGACCTCCTGGATTGCGCTGTTAAGCCCCCAAGAGCTAGTTTGAGCCTTGACCCTCCCTGCACGGATGATCGCCAAGTGTCGCAACCAGGCACGAAGTAGAAATTATGTCTCTTTCGTCCATTTTAAAAATTACATAAGGGACACAAAATGCACCCAACCCCACCTATGCCTTTTGGTTCTCCATACGCCCAAAACTCAACTCCTGGTGCTTCTCCCAAGCTTCCTCGCTTAAACAAACACCAGTCAAAATTTTCCAAGTGTCACAATCAGCACGGTGGAGAATTTTGCCTCCCTTTCCTCCCTTTAGAAAAGGGACATAAGGGACACAAAAATGCACCCATCCCTCATGCTTTCTCATTTGGGATGAATATATACTAGACTTAGTCATTTTTCACTCCATTTCATCCCCCACACCTTCATACCCTGATTGTTAGGAAATAAGTGTTCATAGTGTGAACATATGGTTTTAATATTAGTATTATTTAATATTTAAATAATATGTGAGTCTCGCACAATTAGTTTTCATGCACAACTCATAGAGATATGAGTGTGTGAGAGTATCTTGGGATTGGGAGTAAGACTAGGGACTAGAGGTGAAATATGTGGATAAGATGATGAGACTTGACTCTATGATTATAGGAGCAAGCAATTGTAGAAAATTCCATCCACTAATCAATATAAATTTCTCCATTCTACTTACATCTTGTCTCTATCTTTTGTACATTCCATTTCATGAGTTAATTTGATTTATTTTTGTTGAATTTATTTATGCAAATCTAGAGATTTAACATCACACAGTATCGGAAGGGTTTCCTTCTACAAGTGTATAAGAAGAAGAAGAATATGGTTGAAGGAATCCCGTAAGAAAATTTCCAGCATATATACATTACAAGTAAAAAGAACGTGGTTTACTCATATGACATCCAATTGATTTATCATTTTTTATGGAAAGATAAGAACAAGACGCACAATATATTGTAGTTTACATCGACTTCATATTCTTCTTGTATCTATGCGTAAATTTTGTGTAAGTTGTTGTTGTTTTTAAAACACATTTTTGATAAATTGATTCTATCTAAAAAACCCAAATTCGAAATATTACAAAATTTATTCGGTTTGTTTAGTTAATAGCTGGAAAATGTCTCGTTAAAATTCTACAAAAACCCAGTTTCTAGTTTAAGAGAAACATGGAAATAAAAATAGGGATCTGAAACAAAAAAAGTGGTGCATAATACATTTATGTAATTTTTTAATTGGATGCATTTTCACTTGTACGCGACGTCCACTTTATGGGGGTATTTTTGAGCTTCATGATCAAATTTTTTGAGTAACTAAAGCAACAACACATGGAGGTTAGAGGAAACGGAGGAAGGAGGTGTTTTAGCGACCTCTCGTTAGGCACCATCGATGAGGCTGCAATATTGCTTTGGTGGCCATGTTTTTTAGTTGTGTTCGGTGTGTTTAATTTCAGCATGTGTGGTAGTAAATAAAGAATAGATGGATAATTCTTGTTCATAGTTAGGAACATATTTTCCTATATTTTGTTCTCTTTTGTAAATTGTGGATGGGAAACGTGTACGTTGCTATGAAAGTGGTTGGTGGTCCACTAGAAAACCAATTTGAGAGTTTGTGAATCTCTTATAAAATCACATACAGAGTGGTTAATGGTTCCACTAGAAAACCTATTGGAGTTGATGGTACTCTTTGAAAACCATTGGATTGTAGAACATGAGCAGGTACTAGACATAACTCACCCATGTTCACACTAAGGGGGTGAATGTTAGGAAATAAGTGTTCATAGTGTGAACATATGGTTTGAATATTAGTATTATTTAATATTTAAATAATATGTGAGTGTGCACAATTAGTTGTCATGCACAACTCATAGAGATAGGAGTGTGTGAGAGTATCTTGGGATTGGGAGTAAGACTAGGGATTAGAGGAGAAATATGGGGATAAGATGATGAGACTTGACTCCATGATTATAGGAGCAAGCAATTGTATAAAATTCCCTCCACTAATCAATAGAAATTGCTCCATTATACTTACATCTTGTCTCTATCTTATGTACATTCCATTTCACGAGTTAATTTTATTTATTGTTGTTGAATTTATTTTTGCAAATCTAGAGATTTAGCATCACTGCGTCTTTCTTAGAGTTTTTTCCGAGCTTCTTACCTCCTTTCTGCACTCGACTGATTCATGAAAGCATCCTCAAATTGAAAATATATATATTTCATAAAAATAATGGATCGAAAAAATGAAGAACGAGAAGGAACAAAAAATGGTGAAGAAACCCCCAAAGTCACCAAACGAAGATCCATTCATATCTTTCAAATCGTTTAACGGATTGAGATGGTTTTTTTGCAGACCTCCTCCTTTTGAAGGTCGTCATGATGTAACAAACAAAGGGTTAAATGATGCTCCAGATTATTTTCTGCAACGAAAACTTTTTTTGGTGCACTAGCTCTCATTCGTCGGATTTTTCACCAATCTGATGGTCGGATCAAGCTAAAAATTACACACGGACTCCAAATGGAAAAATTGTCTCAATGGAGTTAATTTCATCATGATCAGAGGAAAAAACCAGACCTGTAAATTTTGAGCTCCATTAATGGCTGCCATGACAACTCCATGCCCGAAGCCACTACCAGGTGAAAATTTTATTTTTTATTTTCAAGCTTTCTAGCAGAAAAATCAAGTAAAATTCAAAGGATAAGATTGCGACAATGAGCCGAGTCTGAAAATATGTGTTCCGTCGCAAACCGAGCACCGGAAATCCACTTTCTAAAAATAGTAAGTTTTCCTATACAAACTTGCTATGTTTGGAAAGTCATCATCAAAAGTGGTTATGGCGAAGACAGTGTGCATCCAAGATAACCTGGAAGTCAGAATGATTGTCCAGAGCAAAAAATAGCGAAAATGAATTCTTACTAAAAATAGTAAGTTCCCTATATGGGTGCTTACTAAAAATAGTAAGTCACCCAAGAAGTGGTCGAGGCGAAGGCAGTGTGCACAGGAGTGAATGAAGAAGTTCATCACATCAAGATGGTCAAGAAGAGGCAAAAATCACCTCTTACCAAAAATAGTAAGTCTCCCATCTAGGCACTTGCTATTAATGGTAAGTCACACTCAAAGGGAAGTTTTGGCACAATGGGACATAGAGGGATGATCATTCGGGTCAACATCATCATAGGCATTTCTCACAAGGCATTTGAGATCCATCTCAGGGAACTCGACAGTGTCTTTTGACACTCACTTCATGGTTCGGGGCACAGGTATAACATGTGCAGGGTGGAAGTTGCGGTCATCGGTGAAACAATTTCATTCAACTTGACAAGATTGGTTTTGAGCTCCTATCTCTTCGAAAAGGATTTTTATGAGTCATTGTTCATGGTCATCAGTGAAGTCATTTAATAAGTGTTTTTGAACACTTAACTCAAGGTGTCCTTGAACCATCCAAAGGAGCTTCTTGACCTACAAATAATTCAAGGTTTCAGATATCGTCACATTGAGACATTCCATTAAGCCATTTGGAAGGAACTGTGAACTTCATCGGAGGTGGGTCTTTCGTCGTCAACATCATTCTTCCCCCTTCTTCTTCCTTCTCTCTCTCCTCTCTTCCTCCCCTAACTTTCTCTCTCTTCAAATGTTCTAATCCTTCATTGGGGTTTGCACTTTTTGATATGCCTTTAAGTTATTCAAAAAAACAACTTTAGAAACATAATGTAAATTAAGTCACCTTGATTATATAAAAGGGACTTAATATTTTCTTAGGAATATCAAGAGTCTAAAGTTAGAAAAAGGCATATGAAGTGTCATTAGGAAGATGAAGAGGCATCTCTCTCCTATAAATTGTAATGAGCCCCTCATTTGGGATTCTTCTTAGTTGGTTGTCAATTTGTAATCTCATGAGAGAGTAATGCTTGTGAAGGAACAAAGAGATAGCTGATTTTCTTCTATTTTCTCTACCTCACATTTCTTCCATTCCTCACTATGTACAATTGTGATTTTGCAAGCTAATAAAGGAAGAATTTTATGTTTTCCAAGGCATATGAATGTGTACGTCTTTATACATATGGTTTCCTCTAGCTAGTAGCTCAAAAAATCATGTTTTTTTCTTCTAAAAATGCATGTGTAAAGTTTTCTAACTAGTGTGTGTAGGGCTCTGAAATTCTACTTGCAACATTAGTTCCCCTACCTCTTATTCTCACTCTCTTTCTCGCTCTTTTGACAAAGTCATCTCTAGGAAGAGATTGTTAGCTTTGTCGTAGGGTCAATGGAGTGCCCTTGCTGGATCCCTGACTACAAGGCCACTAGGAAAATGCCACTTTATAAAGTGCATGTAAATACGGAAGTTGCATCGTTTAAGTAGAGGGACTTCGATTCCTAGAGCGTTGGCAAGAAACCCAAAAAAATTTCCACTCGAAAAAATTTCTCGCCAACATTACTTCAACCTTCAATTACTGAGGATGAAAACCTTCACTAGTATTCAAATTTTGGGGATGAAAACCCTTGATTTCTATGTGGTGATCTCATACATAGGTCATTTTTGGGCTAAAGAACAAGATTTCAAAGCTAAAGAGATGATTTTAAAAACTAGGGCACGATTGCGGGGTAATATTTGAGATGAAAGCTACGACATCATATTTTTAAAGCTTCTTGTATTGGAACAACAACTCATCAGCTAAGATTCACTTAGGATAAGATTTTGGATAGTTTTTGCACACTTTTAAGGTGGGTGAAGCGTAGGAGTTGGGATGAACCCTTATGAGACTATTTTAGTTGTGAAAAGAGTTGTTTTTGGTTTAGGGCTTGCCTGAGGACTAAATTTTCCCTAAGGCATCATTTCCAACCTTCCATTCTTCCACTCAAGCGTCAAATAGTTAGCTATTTTTATCTTCCATTTTTAGTTGTAAAATAAATATTAAAAAATCATATATTTGTTATAAAATTTGCATATACACGTGCCTCGAGGGTTCCTAAAGGCTTTGGACCTCCTCGGTATTTTTGTTTTGTGGTTATTTGATAAATAAAGGAGGATTTTGGATTGTTGTGTTTTTGCCTTAAGGGTTTGCTTGAAAATCAAATTGTTGTCATATTTCTACAAGGGATTTTGTGGAAATCCATATTTTTTAAATTTATGTCCTAAGGATTTGATGTTACATCCCATCTCATCTACAAGCACTCAAACATCTCTTGTCAAGTATTTTCGCAAGATCCAACTCAGCGCAAGCTTGGCCAAAGAGAATTGCCAAATCTAGTTACATTCATTAAGATATCACATGTTAGGTGGAGAACAATGTACAATTTGAGGCCTCTTGAAGTAGTGCAATGTTGGTTGTGCATGAGGGTGCCAACAACCCGGCCTAATGTTTATTTTTCTTGGTCCCCAACCCATGGTTATGGTTTGAGACCTCATTCAAGATGTTCGTAGAGGTCCACGTTCACATGTTCACAAATTAGGGTTTGACAAAGAATGATTCTAGGCAGGTGACCATCTTAGAAAGTTACTGAACCCAAATACAAGTATGTCGATCACACGAAAGGGTAAAGAGTGTATGATATATTCCTAGTAGAAGCTTATAGTTCTATACCAAAGTAGTTTCCAGTCACAATTCCAACAAGGAATCACCATTAATCCCAAATATCCCTATTCTAACAATCTACACAACCAACACTTCCTAGAATCATTAGTAATCAATGAAGTGCACTCATCTCCCTGTGTTTTCAAGTTTGTATCTTGTTTAGTACATCAATTACAAGTATTGATGCATTGTTCTGATATTGGTAATTAATTAATCAAAATAACCTCATGTTGATAATCATTACATCCTTTAGTGTACTCATTTCACTAATTCTTAGATTTCACATAATATAATTAGGGTGTAAACATTTAGGTGAACCTAACTCATGATTTGATCTTTAGCATCCACCTTAGCTACCGTAAGGCCTTATTACTATCTTTCTTTTCACTCATATTGTTGTATTTCTTTACCTATATATCAACATAATGGATCCTCGTTTCTTCTACAATATGTTCCTTGACCTGGGGTTCTCAATCATTCACCATTAGGAGATATTATTCCCCTTATGTCGGTATACATTGTGGCACCATGACCCCTACTTTAGGATCCTATTCTATAACTGATATATTTGTTAATATTTTTTACCATCAATGTTGATCCTATCCAAGGTGAAGGTTCCAATAAAAACCATGCTACTTACTCTCGTGATATTGCAGAAGATGAGGTCTGACACCTTACACATTTCCTACAAGAGAATCATGCTCTTATTGATATTATCATATATACTATAAGAGATCAACTTAAACATGTCTCACTCTCTCATATTGATGCATCTACTATTTATATAGTTATGGTGCCTACCTCCTGGGGGTAGTCTTGCATCACGAATGAAAGTCGACACACGACCTTCGATCCGCACTCAATTCTCTGGGGTCATGCTGGAGTAGCCGATGTGGAAAGTGGATGGCTATGTGGTATCGAAATATGATAATGCGTAGAAAATATGTGGAGATGGTAGGTGAAGGTTATTAAGGCAATACAATGTTTTCGACTCGCAATCATGGAATCTGCTCATCAAGCGCAGTGAAAGCCTCTCTAATCTAGGTGGCTTGGATGGAGAAGTCTGTAAGGATGGCAATGCGGAGGCTCCAATCGATATCAAGGTCCGGGGATATCTTTTCTGCTGGTTAAACGTGTGGGAAACCTGAATGTAGCCTTGTTAATCTATCTAAAAAGGTCATGGAACAAACAAGAGTGAGAGGCATGATTCCATTCATATCTACAGAGGATTAACAAGTTCTGTCCAAAACGAGAGGGCCTGATGAGCTTGCTCGATTCAGTTAAGACGTCTAACTGCCTAATGATGTCTGGTGGGAGTGGTGATGATCTAAATACTAACACTCTTAATCCAAGATATATGTTTGATTGGCTCTCGGTTACATTTAGTTAAGGAAATTTAGGATCACAACAAGTACACTTTCTCCAGTCGTGGTCCTGCTATGGGCATGCAATGTGTTTTTGGGGTATAATCCCAACGATGACCAGGAACTCTATGTATGGGATCGTTCCAATAGTCGTAAGACTTATGCCTTTGATGTTTAACGCTAGAAGTTGTTTAATCTTTTATGAATATAATACAAGAGATCTAGCTACAAGTATGTGTAATCCTATGTCTATGTCTATGGTGTGATCGTCTGCACGCTTAGTTGAGGAACTATTGGGTCAATTACATGTGTTTTCTCTCAGGGTTGGTTGATGGTCATGTAGATACTCAATTTAATCGGTAGTTCAATTGTCTTGACCAATATTTGAATGCCTTATCGTCCTCTATGTTTAGTGTGTCCAACTGTCTATTGATACTATTCACGTCCCTAGTTGATTTGAAAATGTTATACCTAAGCCCTTGATCTATGTCTGCAAGAGGAACTACTAGGTTTGGTTGTGGAATTATTGGCTCAAAACAGAAATCTCTTACTTATCTGGGTTCTTTAATTGTCATGCAGATTTGAAAGCATCTAACTAAGTAAATTGACAAAAGGAATTGAAACTAAGCTATGTTTTTGTATTTTCCAGATTTATAAATAAGCAAAACGACTAATCTAATAAATGAAATCTTTTTGTAGTTTTAAGAGCAAGCTTCTAACTTGATAAAATGAACCTAAATAAGAAATCGCGCTAGATGTAGACTATCACTTGTGCAATTTGTATTAGACTAACTAAATGAATTCTCTCCACAACTCTAAATCCTACCTTAGAGGTAGAGAATAGTCATTGTTTCAGAGAAACTACTATCCTCTACAACTTCCCTGAAAATCTTTAAAGAATGAATTTCTAAATTGATCTACTCTATTGACTGTTTAATAATTGAAATGATTGAAAGATTTAGCTACTCTATTTGATATGAGTATGAAACAATGAATTCTAACTTGACAATTTGAATAAAGAAAGCAACAATCCAACCTAGATATACATGTACTATGGTAAATTTAGTTGAAATTATCCCCTCAGTTTGCCTTTCAATTTATGTGTTCACGTGATTCCAATTGATGGGAATGCGACAACAACAATAAGAAGAAGATGTGGGAGAACTTAGCAGCTTGAATTGATTGACTGGGTAGTAATGCGGGCGGAAGAAGGCAAACTCAAACTATTTGTGATTGGGCTTTGGCAATTTCTAGCAAGAAGGCAACAACCTCAACAATGACAAGGATACGAATTCTTCTCCAGGTTTTGCTTGCACATAAGCATGGTATTTATAGGAATTTAGTTGGGCAATGGTTTAAGTCATTTGGTAGCCAAAGGAGGACATAACAAAAGTGAAGAGGGAGTTAAAACTACTAACAACCATCAATCACAAATACAAGTGCAAGAATAGATTTCCACAAGGAAGTTGGGCCTTGGAATCATCTAAAATGGGCAAACAACACGTTTAAAAATGCAAGTTAAGTGAGAGAATTCCGCATCAAACGCGATTGAACTTTCTAGAAAATTCGCACGGGACCGCCGCCTTGTGAAGAGCGGCGGTTTTGATAGTAAAGGCCAAAAATACTCTAAAATGTACCGGGAAGCTAGGAAAAATCATGTGAGGGCTAAGTAAGGATGTCTAGGCTACAAATGCACACCGCGAAAAGAGATTTGGAACTCGAACACTTTCTCAAAGGACAAGAATCATCATTGGGGACTTTTGAAACCATTTTTCTGACAATGTAGCACATGCAAAATCGGGTGCATACATATTGCCCCCTTGGATAAACATCTTATGAAGAGGCGTAAAACGTAGAGTCAGAGTATGGCGTTACCGAAATGGGGAGTTAAAAGTTTATACCTAACACACTGCGTGTGTCGAAATGTCATCATCTAAAATCCTACTACCTCGTAAAATGAAAAGAAGACTCAAGTGCAGATAGATAAAATATCAAAAAATAAATTCTAATTTAAAACGACAAGAGGACTTACCATTTGTGCGGGGACAAGAACTTACCTCCATCAGCGCTCCCATCTTGCAAACATATGCACTCAAAACAAAGTTATAATAACGTGTATATATATATAACCCTTGATTTTCAATTCATTTGTGCATATTGACTTCGTGATTTTTGTTCTCTGGACCTACGGTGACCATTTTTGTCGAAAGGATAGTCAAAACGTTTGTTGCGAGATAGTGATCATGCCTCCACGGCCGGAAGATCGACCCGCACAATCTAAGGTTAGTTTTTCTCACTTGTTTGTTTTAAAACCTAAAATGTCAAAAATGTCAAAATATTTACCTAGGAGGGGTTATTTTTAAAATTTATTGTTTTAAATGAGTCTTTAGGGGCGCCTACAGGGTAGTCATTTATTTCATTCAAAATGGTGTATTTTTACATTTTTGAGCATTTTTAGAGCCACATAGCCATACGACGAATCAGTTCAGGACCGCCGCCCTGAGTAGGGTGGTGGTCATAGAACCACCACCTTGCAAGGCGTGGTCACAAACCGCCGCCCGCACCTTTGGCGGTTACGAACAAAATACTTAAAACTCATGCTAACCGATTTTTTTGGATTTTTGATGTTTTGCTATGTTTTTATGAGCTTACTGTTGAAAATCTCACTGACTTGCTCTTTGTCTGTGTTTTGGTGGATACAGAAGAAGGAGGAATACATCCATTGGGCGCCGTGAGAGGGAGTGTGATTGGCTCAGGGGTTCTGGATCGATTGACTCGGGTCGAGAGGCGATACTCTTCGAGAGCATGTATATGGAGGATAGCACAAGTGCCCCATGTCACTCATGTCAGTCACATACTATGTGACTTGTTCACTTATTGGGATGCGAGACGAGAAAAATTTCTAGTTGTCGGGTGCAAAGGTGAGTGGACGATTACATTAGAGGCGTGTATATTATACTTGGAGTTTCGATACTTGGGAGGAGGCTAACTCTAGAGATAGCGAGGATCAGGCCCATGATGACTCAGTGGGCTACATGTATGAGGGATGTCATGGTTTCATTTGGTTCAAAGAAGGGGACGAAGGTCCGATCGATCACATTTGCTCCTATCCCCATTATCATGCAAGGCCATCATGGGTATTAAGCCAGCGGTTGATAGGGGACAATGGAGGAGATACATTGCTATATTGTTGGGCTACCATCATTTCACAGATTGAGGCTCATGGTCATATCTACACACGGGGCGAGATACCCTTAGTAGCACTTTTCATGACTTATATCGGATCGTCGGAGTTACATGGGTACTCTTTGAGCTGTGAGTGCCCACTTCCCTTTGACACCTTTTGATATTGATCATGATATTCTTTGACTATGTCATGGACATTATTATAGTTTTATTTAGTATGATGTTAGATGCTCGACCATGGATTATTGTTGACTTTGATTCTTATATGATGCATGATGATTCTTAGAGACATTTTATATGTTGATGATGATAAACTATTTGACATGGTTATATTATGGATGTTGTTCGGACATGTGATATTTGGATATTGTGAGTAGACCTAGAAATGGAAATTATTGGATGATGATATAGTTGTTGATAAAACGTAAATGATATGGTTAGATTGCTTTGATGTTGTTGTGATTCATATATCGGATGATTTTGGGAATTATATTTATATTATTTTGGATGTTCTGATATGACCATGAGGCCAAAGGAGGTATTTGTATTTTGTAGGTTTAAAATATCACAACAAACATCGGGGGATTGGAGACCAACCACATTGGAATTCTAGATGAATTCAACAAGGTCACCATGGCAACTTGTATTTGTTTGTGCATGTTTGTTTGTGTTAGGGATTCCCATGGGGGGGATCACCTTTAAATGTGACCAAGGGATTATGTGTTTTTATTTATTTGGACCCTTTGTTATGTTTGCATGTGTTTATTTTGTGGTGCATTGACCCTTTCATTATTCATTAAATGATGTGTAATATTATGAGTAATCATGTTGTTAAGTTAATTAATTAAAATATTTCATAAGAAAGTAATTAATAGAGTTGTTAGCCTTGCATTAAAGTGTTGTAAGAGATGTGTAAGTTAAATTTTGAGTGTGAAACACTCCACCTTCTTGGAAATTCGAATTTGTCCTTGGAGGCTGATTTTGGAGGCTTGTGGGACAAGTTAAACTTGTCCCATACCTCTTAAATTTATTTACCAACCATACCTATGGTTGGAGAGTTGAATTTAGACTTTTATAATGTATTTGTGTAAGACAAATTGTAGGTTTTAATTGCACTTTTCTTACATGATTTAATTTCAGTCCTTTGGGGTGTGGGTTGGATTTGAGTATGTAAGTAAACTGTCATATTTTTCACCCACCTATTTATTATGCATTGGAGAATGAAATTGACTTTTAGGTTGGGGTTTATGATGTGTGATGTGGCATCCTACATGGACCCACCTCATCCTCTTCCCTTCCCTCTTCTATAAAATTTGAATTGCTTACCTTGTTTTGGGTTGCTTCATTTCTGGGGCGAATTCCTTATTGTTTTGGGAGCTCTTGCTTTTTGGTGAAGCTTGAAGATTGTTGCATGCTTGTTATTTGGTGGATTTTTGGATTTTTTTCTTGGAAACAACTGATGTTTGGAACTTGGGAAACTCCATCATGGAGAGGTAAGAGCTTGGCTCTTGAAATGCTCTTCTTTTATGAATGTAAATGTTAATGTGTGAATGTTTTGGCATGTTTGTGGGATTTTGGGTAGATGGCCTAGGAATGGTGTAGGATAAGACTATGGGGTTTATTTTTGGGAGGCACAAGTGTGTTTTAGGGAGGTATAAGGGTGGAGGGAGTTGGGATTTGGGTTCCACCTTACAAATAAATAGCTTGCATTCCTTTACTCGTTATGGGGTGTCATAAGAGGTTGGGGAGGCATAAGGAAATGTGAGGAATAAGGGGTACTTGGGGGAGGCATAAGGAATGTCAAGGTTTGGATATACTATATTCTAGCGGGTTGTAATTCAGGTGGTGATACCCATTTCCCCTTTTTGGGAGGCATAAGAAGCATCCCCATAATTTCTTACTCCTTTGGCTTGCTTGATGAAGCCTCAATAATGTTTGTCATGCTTTAATGTAGTTGTAAACTACATTACATTTTTAATTTGTGTTTTTATTGTGAAAATGTTGCTTGTGTGTTTGTGGAAGCATGTTGTTGCCATGAGTTGGATCACATCTTTTATTGCATTATAGTTGGGGCTCGAGGTCCAATGAAGAAGGATGACCTCTCCTCTTCATTGGATGTCTTGGTTGGGTGGAGAGCGTTGCGTTTCCCCTACTCTTGTTGTGATCACAATTTAAAAGAATTAGAAATATGCATGTTGTTGCTCTGAGAAGTGAGATAAAAACAGTTTGTGATCCCTTGTGAAATGAAATTTTATTGTAACCTTTCCCACTTGAATGGATGAACTTGTATATGTCTTGTAATGGAAAGATGTTGTATGGGGTATGAAAGTGTAAATTGAAATGTGAAAGAGATATATTTGTCATGTTCTTTTGAAAGCAAGAAATTGTGTCTGTATGATGAAATTGAGAAATAAAAGAAGGAAGTTGTAAAGTTGTATTTTGAAATCAAAAAGGATTGCATAACCTTCCTAAAATTGCATCATTGTATTGAATTTAATCATCTAAATGTGAGTTGTAATATCTATTTGAATGAAAAAATGTGTATGAAGGAAGTGTAATACTTTGTCTTTTGAAATATGTGAAAATTGGAAATCAGAGATGTATTTTAGCTTTGAATAGTCGAATTGAATCAACTAAATGTATTTCATTAGAATTGGAATGAAATCTAATACTTAGAAGATGAAAATGGCGAATAGATCCTTTAAAATTTGATCTCTGTTTTGTATTATCGAACTGGAAAATACTTTATCCAAAATGCATAGTTCGAACTGCAACAATGAAATAACAAATTAAATGATTAAATTGAAGTAGTAGGCCCTAAACGAATCCAAATGGAACAAAAATACTTAAGGAACTTCTTAGAAAACTTAGCAAAACCGAGCTCAACCCTCTTACAGTCATTTTGTTGTCAAGAGATGTAAATTTTCAAATTGAAAATCAATCAGACAAATTGAATATTGAAATCCTTCTTAAAACCATCTAAGAACAATTCTCCATGTCTATTTGACATGTTGAGAGATGAAGAAGATCAAATTGAACAAATATTATAAGTTAAAATTTACCAGTTTACACGGTAAAAGCCTACGAGATCGTTTTCTTCTTGAAACCTGACTTCTTAAACCTTATCAAAATCAAACTTTAATGATTTTTTAGTAAAGAGGATGTCGAGATATTTCCAGAAAGTCCTCGTTTTCCCAAAACTGAGCTCTCTATCAAAATTTATGGCCTTCTGAAGTTTTTCTTCATTTAGCGTCAAAAATAATTTTAACTGTCAAAAAAAATATTTGGGAAAAATTTCCTAGGCGGACCCGAATTTTCCCTTAGAGCTTCGGAAATTTTTTGGGAAAATTATCCAAATTTCCCCGCTTGGCCCCCTAGCCAATCAAAGGCTACCACATGGCACCACGAGGTGTTGGTGAAGGGGTGGATCCTTTTTAACTTAGCGCTTCAGAAAATTTTTGGGAAAATTTACTACTTTTCCCCACCGCCTCGCAGCCTAATCGGAGGCGCCACATGTGGCATCACGAGGCGTCGGCGGAGGTGCGGGTGAATTTTACCCTTTTCACCTTGCGTGAGATATATCCAAAATATCTTACGCCGCTTGAGTGATAGGACTCCTCCACTTTGGGAAAAATTTCTCCCCACGGCTCATGAGACCCGCACACAGGGCAAATTTTCTCCCCTGGCCCCACAAGCCCGCTCTTGGGGAAAATTTTCACCCCAAGGCCCACTAGCCCATAACTCAAGAAATATGAGGAGTTAGGAGGACTTCTTTATATCACTAGAAAGGTGAGGAAATTTCCTATCCAATGGGAATGATTTAAGAATTTTTGAATGCGTTAATTTTGGGAAAAATCAAGTTGAATCTTTAAATCTGTTAGAGAGTGGGTATGGTGAGGAATTACCCTCTGACCCTAATCAAACTTTCTAACCCTAAATTTTGGACCTTGTGACCTCTAATTATTGTTAATAAAAGAAAAGTATATTCTAGTGGATTAGAATTGAGCTGGAACTTGTTAGTGACAATTGTTGTCTTGTAACTTGGTTGTAGACTCCTTTAAACAAAAAAATTATTCCATAATTTTCCTAACTAATCCTAGGTTATCCTTGGGTCTCAAGTGGGTTGTTTTAACGGGCATCATAGAGCTAACCCACATGGGTCATGAGTTGGGTATATGAACAAATTGTTCCCTATGGGAGGAGTGCGAGTACGAGGACACGGGGCCGTCGAGGTTGCTTAGATGGACGAAGATGTCGATTCTTAGAGTGCCACATCGGCCGGTGGCCTCTGTACCCACAGAGACATGGTGGCCACTCCATACCATGACATGGCAGGATTGTGGGGACAAGAGTGGACTACAATGATGTCATATACCACTACTATTTAGTTAGTTGACATGACGGGGAAGGTTGAGATTCATCCATTTGGTTGAGTTCCTCAATAGTTCGGTCTTTTGTATATTGACATACTTTGAGTAGCACCCATGTATAGGAGTGTTAAGGAGACCCGAAAGAGCCCTAGAGAAGATCAGGTTGCACGGTGGTTACTCCAGGAGTGCCTATTGTAGTTAGGTGAGTAGTTCGTGCACTGTCGAGCAACTAGTGTTGCTCATGCACCTTTACTCCAGATTGAGGTCGCGCCCGCCTGGCGTGGAGGAGGATGAGCTATAGATATGGAATCGATTCTGAGGAGGAGACAAGGGATGAGACCAGAGAGGAGTCAGGTGATGAGGAGACTGATGATGTATCTAATGATAAGGGATTAGGTGGTGAGACTAGCAGGGTAACTCACATGGATGAGGAGAGCGATCTGCGTGGCATGATACCCAGGATGTATTGAGAGCGGAGTAGGAGGAGATAGACACAAAGATGGAGACACTTATCTTTGAGGGACCACTTCCTTGTGATGGAGAGGGAGACGATGAGTCGTGATGGGAAAATGTCTTGCCTGCGGACTTGTGGAGGCCCAACAGTCATCGGCGCGAGCCCACTTGACCCTACATGGATGCATGGAGATCCAGTATGTTGATACTCTTCTCTTGACTTTGTTAGCTGGAAATGTTAGTTGGTATTTCTTTTTTAATTTTGTATCTTTCTAACTCACCATTTTTTTCACGAGAAATTGTTTAGGGATGACGGGATCTTATTCATCGGGTGTGCGTGGACACCTTGTTGATCCCCTTGGAGAAGACACGTGTCGAGATGACTATGACACCCATGTATATGAGTGTTAAGGAGGGCCGAAAGGGCCCTAGAGGAGATCTAGGTTGGACGGTGGTTACTCAGGAGTGCTATTGCAGATTAGGTGAGTAGTTCGTGCTGACGGCAGCTCGGTGCCATTCGTGCACCTTTACTCCAGATCGAGGTTGTGATCGCCCACAATGGGGAGGAGGATGATCCTATAGATGTGGACTCGATTCGAGGAGGAGATAAGGGATGAGACCAGGAGAGGAGTCATGTGATGAGGATATTGATGATGGATCTAATGACGAGGGATTGGGTAGTGAGACTAGTGGGGCAACTCACATGGAGGAGGAGTGATCCTGAGTGGCATGATACCCAAGATGTACTAAGAGCGGAGCGGGAGGAGGCAAATACGAGAGATGGAGACACTTGTCTCCAGGGACCACTTTATCGCGATGGAGAGGGAGATGATGAGTCCATGATTGGACAACGTCTTGCCTCCTCGGACTTGGGAGGCCCAACATTCATCGTGTAGTAGCCACCGACCCTACATGGATGCTGGAGATCCAAATATGTGGATACTCTTCTCTTGAATTTGTTATTTGGAAATGCTATTGGCATTTCTTTTTATTTTTGTAGATTTCTAACTCACCATTTTTTTGCAGCATTGCTTAGGGATGGCGAGATATTTTGTCAGGTGTGCGTGGACACCTTATTGATCCCCTTGGGGAAGACACATGTCAAGCTTACTGAGGACACATGACAACCATTATCAGTCGACAGACACCGGCGTGTTGCACCTATCTGGAGGGCAGTAGAGATAATGATTTCTCTTTGTACTCAGGTTTCCATGTATGATACAACTGAGAGATTGATTAGGTGAAGCCATTCTCATAGTGAGACCACAACTAGTGGCTGCCATCATGAACACTCCCACCATTCAGGTACATTGTCACCGTTGTAGCCACGAGTAGGATTCTTGGGCATAGCCGTGCACCATCTCAGGGATCCCACAGGGATTGATAGGCCATTGGGCCTTTTATTGCTTAGTTGCCATTTTTTTAGACATTTATATGATTTTTGTATATTTTGGGCTCATTGCGAGTGTTTTGACCACGCCTAGTGTGTGATGGCATTGTACACAAACTCGATTTATTATGATATATATAGACTCTTCTTTTTGGTTCGGTAATTCATTGTATCTGAGTTGACTTCTTCTTGGCTCATTTCACATGTGTATTCTAGATGTTTAGAACTTCCACTTTTGTATGCTTTTAGAAGATTTGTATGCGGTGGGTATGAATGCTAACAAAAATATTTCTTTTTGTGTTTTGTAATGCCGAACTTTAGTTTCTCTAAGAAATTTTCGATACTTCGTATTGTTTTGGAAAAACGTGATGATAGAGTGATATGATAGAAGGATGAAATTTCCCTACTCCTAACCCCACGCAACTGGTAAGATGTGAGGGATCAACACCAAGAGCTAGGAGGGGCATAAGTTATAGAGGTTTGTTGAATGGTAATGATGAGAAAAAGACAAGGATTTGACAATAGCAAATTGGGAACCTACAACCTTACTCCATGCAAGTTTGCTACATAGTTTAAAGTGTGAATTGGTTTCCAGTTTTCTAGATATAGATCCATAGATGGCAACTTGGTTGAAAAAATCTGGTTTTGAGGTTTTAAACTCTTTTTGGAATTTTGGACACCTAACTCACTTTGTCTTGATTTATGATTTCACTATATTTGAATGAACTGCTTGTAACTTTATAATTTGTTGAAGAGACCCCCTACACCTTACCCCATGCTACCAATAAGAAGTATGGGATCATCACCATGGACAAGGCATAGGCGAGTAAGGGCACTCCTCTCGTTTCCCAACTCTACGTCACTTAGTAAGAGACACATGCTCAACACCGAAGGTTGGTAGGGAAAAAAATGTGTAAAATATTTTTTTCCGTTGACTTACATTTGACATGTTTATCTAGGAAAAATGTTTAGAATGTTCTTATTTCCAAATATATGTATATGGGATATATGTGACACCATGAAGCTTCTAGAACGAACCGTGTGTAAAGACACCTAATCTAGAAGAAACTACAAGTAAAACCAAGTATGCAGGCCTTGGTATGGTTAATGTCAAAGCTTATGCGAGCTTGTTCAAACTGATGAAATGATTTGGAAACTTGATTGATAATACCACGAGGATTTGAAGAGATATGATTTGAATGTTTTGCCAATATTTTCATAAGTTTTTAGAAACTTTTATAAGAATAAGTACCTTGATTACAAATTTATGAAATGGACAAGCAGATGAAAATGAAATACGGATGCAAAGTAAAGTACATGTGGAAATGTAGGTGAATCATGCATAATACATCTTTAGGTGAAGAGAGTTGTGATTCACTAAACTCTTTACCCTCTAGTGTACATGCAGACGAAATGCCCCAATTTTTTAGTTTTCTATTACTCGATATGGACCCAACCACTTGGGCCTGAACTTCCTACCTTCGCCAATATTTTTGTCTATTCAACTATCATGTCTTGATACTAGATCTCACTCATATATTTCATGTTCATAAACCATCTAGTTATCTGCGGGCATATCCAATCAACATAATCTTTGTGTCATTGTTCGGCATTGAACCTAGCCTCATCAAGGCTTTCTAATTGAGAGAGTCGCGCCTCTCGATAGGCTTCTTCTCCTAAAATTCCCTATAATGAGATGCAGAGACTAGGTATTTCGACTTCAAGTGGTAGAATTACTTATGCACCGAAGACTAACGAAAAAGGGGTTGCCCTCGTTGGTGTTATTATCGACGTTTGATAGGCCCACAAGGCCGGGTATAACTTTAAATTTCAATCATGTTTATTCTCCTTGAAATTTTTAAGGAGAATGGATTTTAACGTCTTATTTGTTGCCTCAGCCTGTCCGTTGGCCTGAGGGTAATAAAGAGAAGTTGTGTGATGATTTATTTTGAATTTCTCACATAGTTCACATCTTGTGTTGTTATTGAAAGACGTACCATTATAAGATATAATGACTTACGGGACATCGTATCTGAGATGATTTGGTTCAAAATGAACTTAGTGATTACGAAACCGAGACGATGGTAAGAGGCATGGCCTCTACCCACTTTGTGAAATATTTTGTGGCCGTGATTATAAAGTTATGGCCATCGGTTGATGAGGGAGAAAACTTCCCTATCAAATCTAAACCCCACGTGAAAAAGGGCCATGGTGTCATAATCCGTTGCAGAACTGTGCCGGTATGTGGATCTCATGGGAGAACTCTTGGCATTTATGGTACTTGTGCACAAACTATACCACATCATGCTCTAACGTTGGCTAGAAGTAGCCCATCGATGTATCTTATGAGCAATGGTGTGGACTCCGAAGTGACCTCCACATACTCCATTATGCGATTCATAAAGAATATTCTTCATTAACACATCTTAATAACATTCCATCAAAGGCTTTGTAATAGAGCACTTGTTCCAGAATCACGTACTTAGTGGTATAATGCGTAACTATCTCCTTTGTTGATACATAGCCCCTTCGGGGTATTCCTTGTCCACAATGAATTTGATTATGTCAGTGTACCAAGGGCACACAATGATTAGGGCTTGACCTCTACATGGTATATACACTCATCAGGAAAGTCTAAATCAACCAGTCACCTCTGTCCATTGGGTTATCAGCTAACCAATCCACAATAATTTGTCCTTTTACAGACTTTTGATTAACAAAGGTCAACTCGAATTCACCCATTAGCGTTATAAAGTGCCCGACCTTTTTAGATAACGAACCTTGAGTTAGATAAGTCCACAAATGATCGGTTTTGACAATCACCCTTGTTTCCTGGTTTAGCATATAATGTCTCAACCATTTTTTGCAAACACTATAGCTAGGCACTCTTTTTCGCTTGTGTGTAACATGTCTCATAGTCAAGCAATGTTTGACTGATAAAATAGACTGCATGCTCATGTTTATCATTGTATTCTTGAGCCAACATGCAGGCTAGTGAGACATCCATGGCCCTTGAATATAGAATGAGGGTCGGTCTGACCTAGGAGGCATAAGTGTAGGCGGTGAGAGTAAGAATCATTTTACTGACTCAAACGCCTCATTGCACTATTCCATCTAATCAATGTAACAATATTTTTTAATAAATTGTTGATCGGGTGAATAACAAAGGTTAGATCAGGGATAAACCTTCAAATTACACTAAGTTTCCCAAGAAAATACCTTACGCCAGATTCGTTTGATGGTGGGGTCATCTCTAGTACTACTCAGATTTTGGTGGATCTACATCAATCCCTTGTGAAGATATGATGTATCCCAATAACTTGCCTCCTATTACACCGAATATGCATTTCTCTAGATTTAGCGTGACATTGTACTCGATTAATCGAGAGAGAATGATACAAAGCACCTCGGGGTGATCGTACAGATTTTCTAGCCTTGGCTAGAAGATCATCAACGTAAGACTCCACAATCTTGTGGATAAGATCATGGAAAATATATGTCATGGAACGTTGGTAAGTTGCACCAGCATTCTTCAGCCCAAATGACATGACCGCGTAGCAATAGGTTCCCCAAGGAGTGATGAAAGTTGTCTTTGTCTGATCTTCCTTAGAAATCCTAATTTGGTTGTATCCCAAAACCCATCCACGAGAGACAACAATTCATAACCAGCTGTCACATCAACAATAACATCAATGGAGGGTAGTGGGAAATCATCCTTGGGACATGCTTTGTTAATGTCCCAAAATTCAATACAATGCGGATCTTCCCATTCTTTTTGAGAACATGAATGATAT
Organism: Taxus wallichiana var. yunnanensis; assembly: GCA_018340775.1. Taxonomy (NCBI): domain Eukaryota; kingdom Viridiplantae; phylum Streptophyta; class Pinopsida; order Cupressales; family Taxaceae; genus Taxus; species Taxus wallichiana. Next base: position 562,320,886 of record CM031244.1, on the reverse strand, counting down.
TGGACACATTGGGAGTAGTCAACCAGTTTGATGAACCCTACTTGCAAGAGTTTCATCACTTCTTCTTTCACCATGAGAGCCACCTTTGGCTTCATAGGCCTTGAATTTTTTTAATCGGTTTGGCATCTGGCTTGGTGACGAGGTTATGGACCGCATGATATCAGGAGTAATCCCCGTCATCTCCGTGTAATTAAACATGAAATATTTTGAGTGTTCTTTGAGAATTTGTGTGTGTATTTCTATTTCCTCTGGAGTTAGAGAGGATCCTAACTTCAGAATTCTTGGTTCTTCCTCCATCCCAATATTTATATTGATCGTTCCTTCGATCAAGGAGGCATTTCCTTCCTCAAACTTAGGCGGGGCTGGAGGTAACTCTAAGTCCCCCTCTTCTCCTACCTCATAAATTTCAAGACCTTCCCCAAAGGAAGACTCTATCATGGGATTTCCAAAGTAGGAAGAAGAATGTGGGATAAGGGAGAGGTCAACCTTGTGATGAGCAAGGTGCAATTCCACGTAAGTGTTTAAATACCCAAGAGTTGCTTCATCATTTTCAATGTGGTTTGAGATGATAGACTCATTCTTGGCTTCTATGTATGTCAACATCGAGGTTACCGGTATTTTGCGAACCAAAGGTTCAACACGAAATGATACCATGAAGCTTGTATCTTCCAACTCATTGTTTGGAGTGAAATGGGAAGCAGAAGTTAATATAGAGTATGTGAGAAGGTTTTGTTCTTGTGGAACTGCTTCAATCGATATGAAGTCAAAACCCTTTGTTAGATTAAGCACTGTTATTTTGTAGAGTTGCAGATGTTTGACCCTAGTCTCATATACCTCAGACACTTGATTTGTGACTAGTTGTGAATCACCTAGCACTCTAATGTTACCAACACCCATCCTTTTGGATACAATGAGACTAAGAAGAGGGCTTCATACTTAGCCCCATTATTCATACACTCAAAGTTTAACTTGAAGGTGAACGACATAACCCTTCCCTCGGGAGAGGTAAAGATCACACACCGCCCGACGCCGAAGCGACACGACTCCATTGAAATGGAGAGTCCAATAGTTACTTAGAAAAATGGATGTTGGGTCATTCTTTGTATCCTCTTCCTTTTTCTTGTTACTTCCACCATACAAACTTTTCCGTTGGAAGAGGGTTGAGTCCTATGGAATGGCATATGCCCATAGAATCAAATGGAAGGAGAATAGGTAGATCCTTCTCCAAAAACTTGAAATATTTTTGTGGTTCCTTACGAAATTGTCTCTACGATGACGGTTTCATCTTTGACCGTGGGAATGCCCTCGATCAATCTTGTGACTTCTAACTCTATTATGGGAACCAATTTTGTTTCGATTTTTGTAAAGCCGGTTTATTAAGTTGATTTGTTTGAAGCTCAAACTCAAAATGGACTCCTGGTCTCTTCTTCAAATTTTCTAGGTGTATATCGAAAGGTTTCAGGTCACCTTGTGCCACGAAGACCTTCCCTAGATATAGGAATCTTACTTCCTGAAATAATGTGGAGGGAATCGCCTTCATGAGATGTATCCAGGGCGATTGAGAATTTTATAGTTGGTTTCCCGATCTATAATATAGAACTTCAGTGAGAACCGTCTTGGGTCTGTATGCATGAGAAGATTAGTTATGTTAATAAACAAGAAACTAGCTAAGTAGTTCCATGATCTAACTAAACCTATCATAAACATCAAGATGAGTGCTAAACAAGATAACTTCTACAATAATGAATTAAACTAAAACACTATCATTTTATCTCTAACTACTCTATGATTACTTAAAACATAAATTGAACCTAGTTAAACCTATGAGCAATCAAATTAGATTTGTTGTTTCTTCAATGGAGGTGAAGAGGTCTCTCTAAAATGGCTACAAGGACAAGTTAGATACCCTCCTACTAACCTACTATGAATTTATGGATGTAAGATGGAGGAGATTCAACAATGGAGGATAGCCAAGATCAAATGTCTATTAGCTTGGCTAATGCAAATGAGGTCTAATGCCAATATCTCCAAGTGTGAGAGAGAAGGACTTGTGAGTTGAAATGTAAGATTGAGAGGGAGGGGTGACTCTTCTATTTATAGTTTTTCACTTTGGAGAGTTTGGAATTTGGGTGCATGTGGGACTAAAGCTATTTTAGATTAGATTAGGATAAACATGCTTTAGGCTTAGTTAAGCTAGGTTTAGGCTAGTTAACTAGGGTTTAGGCTAGTTAAACTTGATTAACAAGTGATTAGAGACTCATTGAGAGTTGGGAGGGGTCTGGATAACCAATTGTGATTGATAGATAGCCTACGAAGCCAATAGAAGTGGTCTAGAGAGAACTAGGAGGTTCTGAATGGTTGAAAGGAGGAATGTTTAGCTAATAAGAGAGATTTTAGCCAAATAAGCTGATTATAGGAGGAATACGGACCAAGAGAAGGTGTCGTGAATGGGCATCCGAGAATGGAGAGAAAGTATGGGGAATTAACGAAGTGTTGTTAATTGAATGGATTGGATGAAATGCTAAGTGTAAGCATACTTTAGGTGTCTACATTTGCCCCTCTTTGGGGTGACATAAGTGACGTCACTTCAAAGAAAGTAGACAAGCATAAACAAGTAGAAAATTTTGAAGGGATAGAAGAAAATGAGTAGAATGAAGGATGCCCCCTCGATTTTGTTTATGGGGTGATAAGAACTCGATTAACGATAAAAAAGATGACAGAAAGAGAACAAAAGAAAGAAAAGTGTGAAGAAGAAGAAAAGAAAGGGGATATAGAAGAAAATGAGTATGAGGAAGAGGGAATGAGCTAACATCCATCCAATGCCTTTTAAACAACTTTATTTTTTTATCATATTGCTAATGATCTTCATCATCGGTCCTTATTAAAAAGAATGAACAAAAGTGTAGTATGACATGAAAAGCCATATACGAACAAATGTCCATTGCTAAAAACACCAACTCCATGCAACATACAAAATGCAATGTAATACGAGAAAGTAAAATATGCCTAACTCCATGCAACATACAAAATGCAATGCAATACGAGAAAGTAAAAGATGCCTAACTCCATGCAACATACATAATGCAATGCAATACGAGAAAGTAAACAAACCAACCTAATAGAGAAACAAGTACAATGTTTTTGTTATCGAGCTTCAATTCGACCTGTGTGAATTAACGACAAGGGTTATAATGGTGCCCCAAGTGAGGATACATGTGAGGAGAATAATGGAGGACACTTCGGTCCTATGAAAAAGCAATGTGCACTACGAAACAATACCAGGAAACTCATTTTGCCCCAGATTACAAATGAAGTAAGTAGGCTAGCTTTGGTTGATGGAAGTAGATCGAAATGATCCATGAGTCATGCACATGAACAAGTGAGAACCAAAGAGTGACGTTTTGTAGGATGATTTTCAATTTTTAGAAGTTTTTAAACATATTTGAATGTTTTTTTATTTTTCTAACATATTTGAATGTTTTTGTGATTTTGAAAGTTTTCTAAAACTATGTACAGGAAGACGAGGAAGCATGGATTACCCTAAATAGATGGGATGTACAAGGGCATAAGGCCACGTGCGTACGAGAAAGGTGAAGATGCAAAAATGCCCTAGCGATTAGGTGGGAGTATTCAAAGGAAAACTCTTCACGGTAGAAGCAAGACCCAAGGCCATTATGGATAGGTTCAACATGATGATGAACGTAAACCAATGAAGTGTTAGGAAGAAGCAAGGATGCCCCCAATGTAAGTTGGCCTAAAAGCACATGATAGAAAGGAAGGAGAAGATTGTTTTTGTGAAAGGGGACAAAGGTGTCCGAAAACATGGCAAAAAGGTAATCTTATACACATGGATGTTTTGAATGAAGTAGAAGAACGATGTGAATGATATGAATGTAGCTTAGAAGCCTCACGATGAAGAAGTGATTAGCCAAAGGCACAAATTGTGAGACGAGATAAGGACTAAAGTAAGAGTCTGAACAAGGTCCAAAAAAAGACACTTGGTAACATACTAATCCTGCCTACTCATAGAGATCCTAGTGTGTGCACGTGGAATTTATTACCTCTTGAAGGGAAGATTTAATAGACAACAAGTGAAGACACCCTAGCCAATGTGTAGGAATGATTGATTTTGATAGGTGATAGGTGATTTGGATGGTGAAAGGATAGCCGTACATTGCTCCACTGCTAGCCAGGCATCCATAGCCCCGACAGAGATGTATTTGATTCTAATTGCAACATTTCTCTACTACCAGTTAGCATCCATAGCCCGATAGAGATTATTGGAAATACCCCAAGAGAGAGTTATATATCAATTTGCTTTTGCTTTTAGCTTTTAGCTTTTGATTTTTGATTGATTTTGATTCTTTTTCTTTCTAAAAACTTATTTCAGCTCTCTTGTTTGACAAGGGGTTAAGAACCACAGATGACTTGATGGAAGGAGGTGGAAGTGATTATGATGATGACATTGGCTAGTGTCAACAAATATGTCCAAAAGTTCTTTCGCAATAAGTTTATTAGATGTTGAATGTGATAGGATCTCTAAGAGGTTAGTCGTTCTTTAATTTACCAAGGTGATGAAAGACCAAGATCAAACAGATACCATAGAGATAAATGTCACAAAAATGTGTAAAAAAGCTAACCAAAATATCACCGAAGGGATGGAAATGGTAGGAAGACTTGTAGAAGAATAGAAAGAAAGGGAATAAAGAACATCCATGTGTACATAAATACCATGATTGCAATGTTTGATCTTTGTACCTTTGATTGTTTGAAATGTTTTCTCTTTTTTTTTGTATTTTTGCATTGTTTTTTATTTTTAGATTTTTGATAGTTTTTGGAAAGTTGGGACCAAAAATTTCACTCCATGTGATAAGATCCAACAACAATGTTTGTGACTTCCTTGATAAGGGAGATTAAGCGTGTTTGTTTATCAAGAGTTATATTATCTCCGATCTCAATGATCGAGGTGAGCTCGTACTCAACAAATGATTGTGATTTATCCTGAAACAAGGATTGTTCATGTGGAGCTTGAGTTCCCTATCCATAGGTTTTTGCACTTTATGCCAAACTTGATGGTTACATTGATGTGCATTCTTGAATCGCACTTGATTTATAATTTTGAGATCATGTGAGTTGCTAGGAGCTTTGGAGCTCTTGGAAATTTTGAACTGAGCTTGATAATGGACCTGTTTTGGTTTCTTATAAGCTGACGTGTGACTTTTTTGACCCAGAAGGAGAAGAAGGAGAATGTTGATATTTAGAATTGATGTGAGAAATGACTGCATGGGCTTTCCACAACCATTGATAAAAGAAATATGTGATGGATGAAAAGGATACGGTCCAAGAATTGAAGAGGATGGGCTATGAGGAGGTGAGCCACTAATAGAAGATGACAAAGGGCTACTAGAATATGGCCCTAAGATGGAAGAAATTAGGCTACTCGGAGGTGAGCCATGGCTAGAAGATGAAGGGCTACTAGGATGTGGCCCCAGGATAGATGAGGAGGGACTACTCGAGGTATCCCATAGATAGAAGAGGATGAAGGGCTACTAGGACGTGGCCCAAGAATAGAAGGGAATGGGCTACCAAGAGGTGACCCACAAGTAGAAAATGGAGGGCTACTAGGATGTGGCCCCTAGGATAGAAGAAGATGATGGGCTACCCAATGGTGACCCAAGGAGAGATTTTGATTGAGGAATGGTGATAGATAATGAATGATTTGGTAACGAGAAGATAGGCCATGGCTCAATGCTAGACCCGACATCTCATCATGCTTAGAGGAAGGTGAAGATGGAATAATAGAAGAAGAATCAAGTTCCATGACTTTAGGATCTTCCTCTATGTTCTGTTGAAAAGGATCAATTTTTTTCCCCAATACGTGAGCGTATCAAGTTCTAGAAAGAATCCTTGTTTGCAATCCTCTAAAGGGATATCATCATGTAGTCTAATTGTTCCCTCATTATGAGAGAAATCAATCAAGTAGAGGTTGTGTTTCTTTGGCCATAGAAGGTTGAATAGAAGAAATAGGTCCGATGAGTGGGGAAGATTGATTGACAGAAGAAGATGACTCAAGAGAGGAAGTAGGATTGGAGGCAAACGTCTCATGAATGGATGATTTGGATTTGGACCTATGTCATTTTTCTAGAAGATGATGTAATGTAGGTTGGAAAGTAGGATCACATAGCCATCCATTAAGTTGTGACGTAGGAGTCGAATTAGATGATTGACTAGAGGGATCTCGAGTCGTGGAACTCTTTGACGGAGGAAGAGGTTGTTGAGATGACTGATAAAGGAGGTCCTGTGAAGAAAGGGAGGACCGTGACTCAAGACCGAATTAGATGTTCGATCGATGGAACTTGGAGTCACATGAGTCTTCAAAGGAGGAAGACATCGTTGAGGTGATTTGGAATAAAGGTCCTAAAGGAAGGGAGGACCGTGATTCAAGATTTGATCTAGGGGTATCAAACAATAGTTGGGATCCGAGTCTTCAGGAGAAGAGTTGGAGTCTAAATGGTAGTTTGGATCTGAATCAGAAGAAGAGGAGTGGGGGGAACCTGAATAATAATTTGGATCAGAAGCATCCAAACCATACCACCGACTATGAGTTGAAGGTGGGGAACAAGGTACCTGAGTGGGCCCTCTAGCACGAAGAACCAAATGAGGTTTAGTTGTAATGGGAATATTTTGATGTGAATACCTAAACCTAGGTTTTGTATTGTTGTAAATGTGAGAAACCACGTGATAGTCAGTCATTGTTGGTGTCATTTAGGTGTGAATGCCTAGACCTAGATAGTGTGATGGAACTCCTTCAAAGGGAAGGAAGTGACATGTCGATTCAAGGAAGCATAATGACATCCAACTAGAAATTTTGTAAGTATGGAGATGCGTGCGTAATTTTTTGAAGAAGGTCTAAGGAAAATAGACATTGTGATGACGCAATCTCGACGAGATCAAAAAGGATTGTCCTAGAACAATAAGTTTTTAGATGAATGATCACAAGGAACAATCATACAAGTGTGAAACATAAAGCCAATCAAAAGGAAATACACCATATGCAAATGCATGTGTGCAAAGTGAGTTTGATGCAGAGATGATCAACACAATGTCAACATTTACATCAAGCTCGAAATGAACAAGGTGTAAATTTTAACAAAGGGTAGATGTGACTCCCAATCAAAGGATACCATGACGCGTTCAACAACCAACAAGGCCAAAATGTTAAAGGGAGAGGATTACAAATGTAAGCCACGTAACCACACCAATTGGACACGTTAATCAAGCTTCACGAAGAAGTGAGATATTAGTGCCAAAGTGGTATCGAAACGACACAAACAAAGTAAGCGACACTCTTCAAGATTTTGGACAATGTTTGAAGTAAAACCAAGTCAAGGTATACTGAGGATGTGTTAAAATGTGTGTAACATAACACCATAATGTGGATACTTAGATCACATTTATGAAAAACACGACATAAGTATCTTAATTGTGTCGAGACAATAAACAAGGTAACACATCAAAGGGAGATCAAATGATGAATTAATCCTAACTATGATGATGATCTTGAAATCAATATCAAGTGGCCATCAAAGATATGAGGACGCATCCATGCACTTTAGATGTTTAACAACTCAACCACAAACATGGATGAGCGTAAACGGCAAAAAAGTGGTGAACACTATCTATGAAACACTCCCGAAATATGCCTTCTATTGCCCCAAATGGGCAACAAGAATGCAAAGGTATAGATAAAAAGATGAAAAATAAACTAAGCGCCACTTGGGTAGAGCTTTTCCTCATTCGAAGGCAAGAAAGAAGCTAAGCTAAGTGAAATGTTGTCTAATTTCCATGATGAAAGGCACTTAGATCTAACTTAAGTGGATTCTTTGCCTTGTTCGAAAAACAAGGTTTTGAATCCAAACAAGTTATCACTTTGTGATGGCCAAGACATGACAAAGGACTAGTAAAGTGGGCCTCAAGACAAAATGGCCTCCTTAATAAGATCTCTCAACTAGGTGTTACAAAGCCGTCTAAGAGCGGGCATGATTTACCCAAAAAGTTCACACTGACTAATTTGGGAGTATCTTGGCTTTGCCCCCTTCAAGTATAGTGGGCACTAAATGCATCCATCATGTACTCTTGCCAGGGTCACGATACAAACAACTTTGTAACGCTAACTCACAAGGAAAACTAGTCAAGTGGGTAAGCGAGGCACTTCCTATTTCATCCACGAGGTTACACAAGCGGTGGACTACTTTAGGGTTCTGGTACCACCCCCATTGTTATAGCTTAAGGCGTTATGCCAAAGGGTTATGTTCCAGTTAAGTGGAGAGGGACGTACCCTTTTCTAAAACCTACAATACAATGTGATGGAAGTGGTGTGTTTTTTATCTTGCTTAACTTAATATGGTTTTAAGTAGCACACCATTTGGAAACCTGCATATAAACATGTGTATTAGAAGGTTTGTATTGTTTGTTTTGACACCCTTCTTTGACATGTGATTTTGGTCCTACATACCAAGATTAGTAATTTTCCAAAATGTCATACAAAGGAGATAAGATGTTGTTTTTGATTTCCCAGATCATCCTAAGACATAAGGAAAGAGCATACGCAACAAGGTATCTCACTCAAATTTGTAATAAATGGAAAATTCCTAAGTACAATGTGAAAAGGAGTTCCTTTTAACTAACTTTGAAAGCTAAATAAACCATTTTGCAAGTATGAAGAAAGTGGTGAAACGTTTCTGATTCCCAAGATCACCTAGAAAGGCGCGAGAGAAGAGCATACACGTTTCAAACTTTCACAAATGAAGATGAAAACGTTTTTAAACAAGTTAGTATAAAATAACTTAATGAAGAGGAAACTGTAAACCATTATTAGAACCTTGCAAAAGTTAGAAAACCAAGAAAATCATAAAATTCTAGAAATCTATTTTTAGCATTTTTTAATAGTTTTAGTATTTTGCATTTTTGGAGGTCTCGGAGCACTTTGGGAGTTTTTGTGATAGAATTAATTATACCTAAGGTATATTAATTTTGGAAGTTCCCTCGCAAAGTGCACTTCATTTCTCTTTCCGATGCCTATTCAAACTTTGAAAATGGGTTAACGAGTCAAAAGATATGATCAAAACAAGGAGCATTAAAAATAAAATGAATGAATCCGACTACACAGAGACACCTGCGTCCAGAATGATGCATGGTCGCCCCAGCCAATGGAGACGTGCACCCTAACCAACGCAGATGCATGCAAGGTAAAAATGCAAAGGGGGATAACACCTACGTGGGTTTTCCTACAAGTACGCTAGGGTTTCGATGCGGATGCGCCTAACTCAACAGATATGCCTGCAAAATAAAATTAGTAAAATCCATAGTATACCAAAAACACAGACGTGTCCAGAAAGACAAAAGACACTTGCAACTCGATGTGGATGCTTAGGTTTCAATGAGACGTGTCCAAGCATAAAACAAAAAGTTTCAAATTTTTACATAGTGAGGTGATTTACACAGACGCGTCCAGAGAGACAGAGATGCCGACGACCCATCGCAAGACGATGTGCGCGTCCCTGCAAGAGAGAAAACTTTCTAATGATGAGGACAACCAGACAGGTGTGCATGTGCTATTTTCGATGGGGATCTTTGGGGTTTTGATGTGGATGTGCCCCTTTACAACACCAACGCATGCCCTGTGAAAAACCTACAAAACCCAGATTTTCAAAATTTCAAGAGCAAACAAGTTAGTTGTTAGTCAAAGTGCTCTATTTCTATATCAACCAAAATACATGCAAATGAAGTTCATTTATCTAGTGTTAGAAACAAAAATGAGGAAATAACAAGTGATTTGATCAAAAAAACTTGAAAATGAACTTTGAAGAACTCAAAAGACCTCCATTAATGGAGGATGGACATAAGTGTCCCACCGGGCATGCCAAATGTATGCATGAGAAGATTAGTTATGTTAATAAACAAGAAACTAGCTAAGTAGTTCCATGATCTAACTAAACCTATCATAAACATCAAGATGAGTGCTAAACAAGATAACTTCTACAATAATGAATTAAACTAAAACACTATCATTTTATCTCTAACTACTCTATGATTACTTAAAACATAAATTGAACCTAGTTAAACCTATGAGCAATCAAATTAGATTTGTTGTTTGCTTCAATGGAGGTGAAGAGGTCTCTCTAAAATGGCTACAAGGCCAAGTTAGATACCCTCCTACTAACCTACTATGAATTTATGGATGCAAGATGGAGGAGCTTCAACAATGGAGGATAGCCAAGATCAAATGTATATTAGCTTGGCTAATGCAAATGAGGTCTAATGCCAATATCTCCAAGTGTGAGAGAGAAGGACTTGTGAGTTGAGTTGTAAGATTGAGAGGGAGGGGTGACCCTTCTATTTATAGTTTTTCACTTGGGAGAGTTTGGAATTTGGGTGCATGTGGGACTAAAGCTATTTTAGATTAGATTAGGATAAACATGCTTTAGGCTTAGTTAAGCTAGGTTTAGGCTAGTTAACTAGGGTTTAGGCTAGTTAAAATTGATTAGCAAGTGATTAGAGACTCATTGAGAGTTGGGAGGGGTCTGGATAACCAATTGTGACTGATAGATAGCCTACGAAGCCAATAGAAGTGGTCTAGAGAGAACTAGGGAGGTTTTGAATGGTTGAAAGGAAGAATGTTTAGATAATAAGAGAGATATTAGCCAAATAAGCTGATTATAGGAGGAATACGACCAAGAAGGTGTCGTGAATGGGCATCCGAGAATGGAGTGAAGTATGGGGAATTAACAAAGTGTTGTTCATTGAATGGATTAGATGAAATGCTAAGTGTAAGCATACTTTAGGTGTCTACAAGTCCTAAGGTAAGCTGGTAATACTATAGTCCCTATTGAAGTTTCCTTGAGGCTATAATAACCCCTTAGTGTGTTTCGTATCGAGGAACAATTTGTTTCTCCATATCCTAGTTTTTGGAGGAAGGTGAAGGAGACTATGATAATTTCCGCCCCATTATCAACCATTGCAAGTTTAACATAGTTATTGTAGATCCATACTTACAAATGCAAGGTTGGGTCACCTCTACGTGCAATCTCGACATCTGTCGACATTTTGTTGATGTTAAACACAAAACCAATATCCCTCTTGATTTCAGGAGGATAAACATCAAAGTATATGTGGTTTACTTATGCTTAGGAGGGGGTAAAATTGATTAAATGACCAATACCCAGAGCTTTGAATACCACCTCAAAATTGCTCATGGACTTCTGGATCGTGATAGATTCAACCATGCCACCAAGACGAGGAGGTAAGCCCCCAATTTTAATCATTTTTTTTGCATTTTTTTTTTGCATTTTTTTTTTTGCATTTTCATGGGTTTTTTGAAATGTTTGTTTATGTATACAATTTTTTTGTTTTGTCAGTTGGTCAAGCTTGAAATCATGTAAACCATCAAAACATTCCTCAAAACCCACCAAACATTCCTCAAAACCCTCCGAACATTCCTCAAAACCCTCCTCCAAACATAGATCCACCTCCTGTGGCTCCTTCTGTCCCCACTGAACCAACAAGAACACAAGATAATATCATTGGAAGAATCTGAGAAAATAAAATTGTCATTGAGAACCTTATTCAGACTATAAGACAAAATCATGCCACAAATCCATCCCGCATGACTTTAGCCAACACATTGCAAACATTGATTGGTGAAGTCGACTCCGCAACCAACCAAATACATAGATGGAATACCTTTAGAGGTGATTGTAGGTGGTGGTATGCGGATAAATTATCCCATGCGGCCGTAAAAGACAAAAAAATGGAAAAGACCTCATTTGTGCATTATTTATTGACCCGAGAACCAATGCCCCCCGTAGCATTACTTGCAAACGGTTCCCAATCCATTGGTGCCATGATGACCGAATCAAAAACAATTTTTGGGACCGATGGTGGATGGTTTTTGATTATCCACCATGCAACAACAATGAGGTTCCTCTTTATTTTTTGAAGAAATTATATTATGAGTTCGTGCTTAATGAGGTCCCAAATTATTTTGACTTTTCTGACTTTTTTGGTCGAGGAGGTGGCTCTACACAGAGTAGACCTGGTGCACACATAGGTCAACCAAGGATCCCCCATGCCCCAAAACCCCCACTGCCTTTAGTTATCCCTCCTATAGTGAAGGAGGTTGTGGAGATTGACACACTGCATGCATTGAGGGAGCTCATTGACACTCTGACCCAACATAGTGACCAGATTGCATCTGGTGATGTTGGTGGAGGTGCCAGTTCTAGCGCACCACACCACTGTGGATCATGTGGTGCCGTATGCACTGCGGGCGAGACATCATTTGCTGGTTCACATGATTTCTTTTCTATAGATGAGATGTTGGGGATGTTTTTGGAACTGGTGCCACTGATATTGGTCTTTCACAGGTAAATTTCAAATAAATATAAATATATATATATATATATATATACAATAGTTTAATTCACATGTTTGAGATTTTAATATATATGTATTTGATTGTACGTCATGTACATACATGTAAAAACTAATTTTTTATTTTATTTTAAATAGCAAGAGCCGGTGAAGGAAACATTCTAGCGTCGACATGCTAGCTACTATAATTGGGCGTGTTTCAAACGTAAGTTTCAAGTTATACAAACTTACATTTTTAATTTCATTTGATTACACTAGATTATTATTATAATGTTTCACGTGTATGTTGTACATATTAATATGTTTGTCTTTTATACATAAGAGCCTAGTGGGTCATCATCTGCTCTGGGAACTGAGGCTACTGGCACGCCTCACATGAGTTTTACGTAGGTTAGTTTCTCTTTACACTTTGTTTCTAATTGTGGAAGTTCACGTGGATTACATGCTTTGGACCTCTGTTATGTGGTGCACAGTCATGTAGATTTTAATATTGATTTGTACATGTTTTTGTATAGCTTATGACTGCCAGAGAGACTCCTCCATATATGCAGACTATGGAGGTTGCTGTAGATATTGCCATAGCATCTGCAGATCCACTAACTGAGGTACAATTTTTCAAATTTGTTAAATTTTGGAGGTTCATTATTTCTTATTACTTAAATCTACAATATCAAATTTTGTATGTATGTGAAATATTTAATTTGAAAATTAATTATTTGTATGTAGCTTACCCCTCGTGAGTCTATTGTTGTCCCTGCGATGCGTCAACAACAAATTGATAGGGATCATGACATTGTGGTAAGATTTCACATGCATTTTAACTAAATTGTACAAGTTTCTAAATTTTGAATGTATTTTAAAATTTTGGGTGTTAAAAACTTGTTGTTTATGAATGTGCAAGTTAGGTTGCAGGCCTGCTTAGAGACGCCTAGGACCACATGGATGAAATCCATAGTGGCATCTCCCTCCACTACATCCCCAGGTCGTGGACGTGCTACTTCTAGCAGGGCGAAGAGAGGGAAGATGTTTCATGAGTAGATTCATAGTCCACCTGGATGTACATAGATATATATATGGGCCATCTGGTCCTAGTGAACATGTTTCTTCATATAGTCCATTGTATATATATAGCCTTTTGTGACCACATGTGGTCCTATATACATTATGACACACTTAGTTCGAGATGTACACATGTTATGAACTTACATATTTTCAGAGACGTGCGTCTGGAGCACACTTTGTTTGATTCTTATATATCCATGTGTGTTGGTTTTCATAACGATATTACTGAACTATATGTTTGATTCGATTTCATTGCATGTATGATATCCTTCTATGTATGTTTTCATAACCATTTATTAGTTCTAGATATGTATGTTTGATTTAAAATTAAAAAACCATGTCCCGGAGCACTACATGGTACAATTGTTAAGCAAACCTATTCCATTAAGCAAAACCATGCTAGGTGAACTACAAAAGGGCAATACGTACAATTACTTTTTTTTAAAGCTAACACTCATCATTGCATATCAACTAATGTGAACATTGATAGAAATAAGTGAGGTAGAGTTCATCTTGAACTATATGAATATAACGTTACTTATGGTGCAACATTGAAGATTTTACAATTTTCCCGATTTTCAAGTTTTACAATTTTCATATTTCTAGAATTGAAGATTACACAGAGGTTTCAATTTTTTTTTTGTTATCAAAACTTATTATTTTTAGTAAGGCTCATATGCCAATTTAATAATAAATATAATCATGTCTTCTTGTATTTGGATTGAGATGAATTTTTTTCATTAGATTAGGTATTTTCATATGGTTTCCTGCTTCAAATTTCAAGTGTTTTCGATCTCCAGAATTGCAAGGATCTAAAAAGGCAAGTTTTTTCTCTGAAATTTTAAATGGGATGCTATAAAAATTTAGGGTACCAATGGAAAATATTTTTAGATCATCTTCAAGGAGTTCATGAGTAGAAGTTATGGGCAAAATTGCAAGGGAAATGGAGCAAAAATGAAGGAGATATGAGCAAAAATGTGATTTTTGCAATAGGGTTTCTTGAAAATTTAGTAGCATAACTAAATACTAGCAGCAATGAAGGAAAATGAAATATTAAAAAGGGATTAAAAAAATGGCTAAGTGTTTGTTTATACTCACCTCTTAACATTAACCTAGCTAACTCACCTTCTAACTCATCCTTGACCATTCTGGATTAACCCGGGTTACATGGCATGACAGGGTAGGGTTAAAAGTTTCTAAATGGGTTTTGGTTTTCCCCATTTCCCTTACCACATTTATTAAGGGACAAAGGGACTTAAAGGGGTGATAATGTGTGAAGGGGTTAAGTATTCATGAGAGGGGGCAACATAATCAAGTTGGGGTGCTGAGGAATCATACCTAGTGAGAATGTTACAAGCCTTAAGTGACGAAAGGGAGAGATTTCATGTGGTGGTGCATTCTGATGTCCCCCACGTCCCTTTGAAAAGGGTAAAAATTTGACAGTAAGCCCTTATTAGTATTCTTAGGTTCCACCCATCATGAAGAATCCTCCTCTAATGAAGAATCAACTCATGTCTTCCTCCGGAAGATCTTGAATGATGAGGCTTTTCCATAGACCATCTTGTTGAATCTGGAAACTACAAATGAAACTTTCTCATCTTCCAAGATGTTCACATGCTCCAATGTGTTGAGTCAATTCTCAGGAATGGCATTGATATTTCCACATTGACTAAAATATTTTTCATAACTCTTCATAGGATTAGAGATATAACCTATGATCTCTACAAGGGCTTCTAAAGTATCACTATTGAAGGAAAGGGTCACAAATATTTTCCTGAACCAATTCTTGAAATTTGAATCCTGAAGATTCTTCATGGAATTATTCTCCCTGAGAGGAGTACCAAGCTCATGCATTCTTGTGCCAAGATCTTCCAAAAATTTTGATACATTCTCCTCATGGGATTCAAAATCAGAAATGGCTTCTTTTAGAGCATCAAACCTCTAGGTGATGGTATGGGACAAAATGTCATACAAGTTCTCTGAGTCAGATGAAAACACACCTGAGCTCACCAAGGAATGAGAATCAAAATTATTCATCTCACTCGCAAATGGGAGATTATTTTCCCAATGGAATTTCTCTTTCTTGATCTCAACTCTATTCCTATTGATTTTCAAATATATGACCAAGAACAATCTAAACAAAGAGATAATCTCAGGAAATAGATCATTCCCTTTTTCAAGGATCATGCTCACCCAATGGTCACATGTCCTTCTTTGCAGTATGAATGCTTGATCTTGCTTGATGGACTAGGGGGTTGAAGTTTCAGATGGGAGACATTGCTTCAATTTGAGGTAGAGATGATTAATCTCATGTAATAAATGATTGCACTTATGAATAAAAGGTCCTCACATGTTCCCTTAATTGTTTGATGATTTACTTATACTCCTAATTTTGTGTAGTGATCTGTGATGAAGAATCCTATTACAATGCAAAAATAATGAGCATGTAAGCACATAGCTGGGGCAGCAGAGGATGGAGAGAGATCACCACAACAACATAGCTCAAGAGAGAAAAGCAAGGACAATGATGAAGCACCTAAGAGGACAAGAGGCAAGTCCAAAGAGAACAAGAGAGATGGAAGGTAAACAAGTGACATTGAATGTTTTGAGTCCTAGGAAATGAACGGAGGCGAGGAGTGAGAAGTCATGCCTCAGACATCATGGCACCAAACCAAATGCGCTGACACATCTGGGTGGCCAGGTGAATGCTAGAGGAGGTGTTGTTTCGGTGCGTGACAAGGTCGTTGTTGCTTCAGGCTACTTGTTCGGCGTAGTCCCTTAAGAGCCCTGAGACCAAAATATCGTTCAACTTCGACGGGTGACTACTTTGGACTCGTGGCACCTAGAGATGCCTCATCTAATCAACACCTGGCGTAGGGACCCTACAATAGCCTCTCTCAATTTTTTCCTTCTCATATCGGTGCTCTCGCTGCCCTATTGTTTGCAAACACGTGAAATAGTGCAGTTGGAGCCAGTGTAAGGTTATCAAATGCTATATTTTGCAAATGGTGGGTCGTGGCACCAAACCGACTATGTCGAACATTCAGGTGGCTAGGTGAATGCTAGAGGAGGTGGTGTTTTTGTGCGCGACAAGGTCGTTGCTTCTGGGCTACTTTGTTCGGGCGTAGTCCCTTAAGAGCCCTGAGACCAAAATATCATTCAACTTCGACAGGTGACTACTCGGACTTCATGGCACCTAGAGACACCTCATCTAATCAACACCTTGGTGTAGGGACCCTCTACAATAGCCTCTCTCAGTTTTTTCCTTCTCATATCGGTGCTCTCGCTGCCCTATTGTTTGCAAAACGCATGAAATAGTGCAGTTGGAGCCAGTATAAGGTTGTCAAACACTATATTTTGCAAATGGTGGGTCGTGGCACCAAACCGACTACGCCGACACATCCGGGTGGCCAGGTGAACACTAGAGGAGGTGTTTTTTCGGTGCACGACAAGGTCGCTTGCCGGCTACTTTGTTCGGGTGTAGTCCCTTAAAAGCCCCGAGACCAAAATATCGTTCAACTTGACATGTACTACGGACTCCGTGGCACCTAGAGATGCCTCATCTGATCAAAACCTTAGCGTAGGGACCCTCTACAATAGCCTCTCTCAGTTTTTTCCTTCTCATATCGGTGCTCTCGCTGCCCTATTGTTTGCAAACGCGTGAAATAGTGCAGTTGGAGCAAGTGTAAGGTTGTCAAACGCTATATTTTACAAACAAACGGTGGGTCGTGGCACCGAACTAAAATGTGCAACACATTTGGGTGGCTAGGTGAATGCTAGAGGAGGTGGTGTTTTGGTGTGCGCGACAAGGTCGTTGCTTCCGGCTACTTCGTTCGGGCGTAGTCCCTTAAGAGCCCTGAGACCAAAATATCATTCAACTTCGATGGGTGACTACTCAGACTCGTGGCACCTAGAGATGCATCTCATCTGATCCAAAACCTCAGTAGGACCCTCTACAATAGCCTCTCGGTTTTTTCCTTCTCATATCGGTGCT
Source organism: Taxus wallichiana var. yunnanensis (assembly GCA_018340775.1). Classification (NCBI taxonomy): domain Eukaryota; kingdom Viridiplantae; phylum Streptophyta; class Pinopsida; order Cupressales; family Taxaceae; genus Taxus; species Taxus wallichiana. Next base: position 562,303,398 of record CM031244.1, on the reverse strand, counting down.
CTCGCTGCCCTATTTTTTGCAAACACACGAAATAGTGCAGTTGGAGCCAGTGTAAGGTTGTCAAACGCTATATTTTATAAACGGTGGGTCATGGCACCAAACCAACTATGCCGACATGTCTAGGTGGCCAGGTGAATGCTAGAGGAGGTGGTGTTTGGTGTGCGACAAGGTCGTTGCTTCCGAGCTACTTCGTTCGGGCGTAGTCCCTTAAGAGCCCTGAGACCAAAATATCATTCAACTTCGACGGGTGACTACTCAGACTCCGTGGCACCTAGAGATGCCTCGTCTGATCCAAACCTCGACATAGGGACCCTCTAAAATAGCCTCTCGGTTTTTTCCTTCTCATATCGGTGCTCTCGCTGCCCTATTGTTTGCAAACGCGTGAAATAGTGCAGTTTGAGCTAGTGTAAGGTTGTCAAACGCTATATTTTGTAAACGGTGGGTCGTGGCACCAAACCAACTACTACACCGACACATCTGGGTGGCCAGGTGAATGCTAGAGGAGGTGGTGTTTTTTGGTGCGCGACAAGGTCATTGCTTCCGGCTACTTTGTTCGGGCGTAGTCCCTTAAGAGCCCTGAGACCAAAATATCGTTCAACTTCGACGAGTGACTACTCAGACTCCTGTGGCACCTAGAGATGCCTCGTCCGATCAAAACCTCAAGTGTAGGGACCCTCTACAATAGCCTCTCTGGTTTTTTTTTCCTTCTCATATCGGTGCTCTCGCTGCCCTATTGTTTGCAAACACGCGAAATAGTGCAATTAGAGCCAGTGTAAGGTTGTCAAACGCTATATTTTGCAAACGGTGGGTCGTGGCACCAAACCGACTGTGCCGACACATCCGGGTGGCCAGGTGAATGCTAGAGGAGGTGGTGTTTTAGTGTGTGACAAGGTCATTGCTTCCGGCTACTTTGTTCGGGCGTAGTCCCTTAAGAGCCCTGAGACCAAAATATCGTTCAACTTTGACGGTGACTACTCAGACTCTATGGCACCTAGAGACACCTTGTCTAATCTAACACCTTAACATGTAGGGACCCTCTACAATAGCATCTCTTAGTTTTTTCCTTCTCATATCGGTGCTCTCGCTGCCCTATTGTTTGCAAACGTGTGAAATAGTGCAGTTTGAGCAGTGTAAGGTGACAAATGCTATATTTTGCAAACGGTGGGTCATGGCACCGAACCGACTATGCCGACACATCCGGGTGGCTAGGTGAATGCTAGAGGAGGTGGTGTTTTGGTGTGTGACAAGGTCGTTGCTTCCGGGCTACTTCGTTCGGGCGTAGTCCCTTAAGAGCCCTGAGACCAAAATATCGTTCAACTTGACGGTGACTACTCTGGACTCCGTGGCACCTAGAGACATCTCTCATCCGATCCGACACCCTTGGTGTAGGGACCCTCTACAATAGCCTCTCTCTATTTTTTTCCTTCTCATATCAGTGTCTCTCGCTGCCCTATTGTTTATAAACGCACATGAAATAGTGTAGTTTGAGCCAACGTAAGGTTATCAAACGCTATATTTTGCAAACGGTGGGTCGTGGCACCGAACCGACTGCGCCAACATGTCCGAGTGGCTAGGTGAACACTAGAGGAGGTGGTGTTTTTGTGTGTGACAAGGTCATTGCTTTCGGCTACTTCGTTCGGGTGTAGTCCCTTAAGAGCCCTGAGACCAAAATATCGTTCAACTTCGACGGGTGACTACTCGGACTCGTGGCACCTAGAGATGTCTCGTCTAATCTGACACCTCAGTGTAGGGACCCTCTATAATAGCCTCTCTCTATTTTTTCCTTCCTAGATCGGTGCTCTCGCTGCCCTATTGTTTGTAAACGCTGTGAACGAAATAAGTTTGAGCTAGTATAAGGTTGTCAAATGCTATATTTTGCAAACGGTGGGTCGTGGCACCAAACCGATTGTGCACACGTGTAGGTATGGTCTTGTAAACACTTGGGGAGGAGTCATTTTCAAAATTTACAACTTTTTCAAACAATGAAAGCTTCTCTTAGCTTCGAGAATTTAAAATTCTCTACTAACAGTGCCAACCACGTGAAGGTGGAAGCTTTTCTAGCACCACTAACCTGAACATAAAAGTGTTAGTCAAAGAAATTTAAGTTTCAAATCAAAACCATATACTAGATATATACAAAATACACAAATTTAAAATAAAATATATGAACTTAAATCTAGATCTAACTAACAAATTTATATATATCAAAGAAATTATATATACCAGACATGAGCATTGTAAATTCATTCCAATGAACCATCAGGATCGGATCTACTCTGAATAGCAGACAAGATTGCTTCATGATCTGACTCTCGAACCTTCCAAAGAATCTTGTTATTAGGCCTTCCTCGATATCTATACAACTGAATATTTGTCACTAGAACTAGATGCGAATATAAGAGTATTTTCTTGTGTGTCTCAAAGTCTTCAAACACCCAAACAGAGGAGTTTTTTAATGGATACCATCAAAGCCAAGTTCCAGTAACTACCACTGACCCTGTAGGATACTCAATATCTTCACCATCTATAATAGGAGAAGTCAACTTCTTTCTTTCCTCGATGCAACGACATAAGAAATAGTCTGTTCCTTCTTCATTGTCTTCTGTCGCAATAACTGCAAACACATGTCCTACAAAAAAACAAAGGTTGAACAACTCAAATTTAAATTACATATTAAAATTTCAATGGACATAACTCAATACAAAAATTAAATAAATAACCATAAATACCTTGTCGCACCAAAATCAAAATTTCATCAAAGTCCTTGGATGTTGCAACTTCATCTGCAGAAACAAGTCGTAATGCTTGTGGAGGTTGATAACTAGGAAGCGGAGTTAGAGGCCTACAAATCCATCCATCCACCCATTCTTGTGAATCACACTCAACAGTGACAAATTCGATACAAGATGCACAAAAACATGTCAACTTTCTTGTCCATACGGCCCACGAAGTAGCGTCTGAGCTACAAAATGAGTGCATATCACTGGACCCAGTGAGTGTCATACAATCCTCGTAGTTAGCAATTTGTTGTTCCTCTATCAACCAAAAATATCTCGTGAAACTGTGGAATTTTCTTGAGAACCTCGGGCCATGTTGTCAATACACCATTCCACTATGCTCTTTGCATCTTTTAATTTAGCACCATCTTTGTACTTCAACTCTTCTCTTGCAAGAGCTCTTTTCACACATGCCCTTGCACCGTCATGCTCTCCTTTTCCATGTCCAGCCTTAGTGAAACTCCAAATATGTTGCACACCCATCTTGACGTGCATTCTTCTCATCCAATAAAACATTCGTGCATTCTTAAACTGAGACGTGTAATTATCTGACCATATATAATGTTGTTTGAAGTGGATGTCCCTATCAGACAAGTTTCCATAAAATAACTGGAAACACCCTTGCACAAATTCAGTAGAATGAGTATGATCATCACTGATATAAAAGTGGTACTCTCTTAAAAAATTTTGATCATTCTCTGTACTGTCAGAGAATGTAGAAATGTTATATGCACAAAAATGGCAACTTGTACTGAGTTGTAATATTGCGATTGAACCTCCATTTGTGGTTGCAATGTGTAATTCTCTACAAAATCGACCACTGAAACAATAGTACCAATAGGAAATGTGTCCTTGCATAGCTTGAACTATTCATCCAACCATCGAGCTCTATGTGTATGCCTAGCATACTCATAAACAATTTCATCCTTAAATTTTCTCAAAAATTAGAAAACAGGCATTTGTTTTGTAACTAGCTCACACCGTTTAGACTCTTTTCCATCTTTCAACTGGTATGCAACTGATTTATATTTATCAAACTCAACTAAATTATGTCCTATTGTACCTTCAATTTGCTCATGGATGTAACTTTCCAATTTAGGTAATCCGCCGCATGTACTACAACTTCCATCTAAACAATCCTGACTATAAAAAAATTGTCCAACTTCTTTTTCACAAAATATAGTAGGAATGAAATCCTGGAAGATATTGGTGGAACTTGAACACCACATTCCGATAACATAGTTTTAATGAAAATAGAACGAATACGTAAAAATTTAGCATAATGCATCGCAAATTCAACATGTTGCCTACAACAACAAGTGGTGCGAGCGTGGTTGATTTTCACATAGAATGGTTTCAACATTTCAAAAAAATGTTGACTAATTTTAATTTCTAGATTCTCTTGTTCAAACTTACGAAAAAATTGAGTTTGAGTCATATCTAAGAAATGCTTTGGATGTGGTTCATGATTAGTAGAACCAACTCTCCATTTTATAACATCTCTTGTATTAGGTGAAACTCTAGTGTTATCATGCCAAAATTTAATAACTTCTCTTATAGCATCAGAATTATTTTTGTCCTTACGCGGTGCTCTAGCAGAAAATGCCCAAAAATCGGCGTTATTGAGTGATTGAAGGATATTACGTCTTTCAATTGCTTTCATTAGAGTTTTTCGATTAACTTGCAACATTCGACTTGTTTGCATAATCAAACGTTATTTTTTTATTGATTCACTTACAACACTAGTAGTAAAGTACATGACGCACAATATTACTATCCCTAGCAAGTGTCTCTTCGACACCAACAAAGTGTGATATGCATCATGAAGGTTTTCAACAATGTAGAGGTTTGACCACGTATATTAGATGTTGTCAATCCTAAGGTGTTTAATGTAGGTCTCATTTTAATCAATTTCATCAAACTAACCAACAACGACATCTTTGGGAATCATTTAAAATTTCAAAATGATTATCCCAAATTTCAAAGTGGCTTTTCTTCGATTTGTCATTCAGAAAGTTTTGTCGACATTGGTTTCAAAATGTTTTCATCAATTTCAATAAAAATTAGGTTTCTTACGTAAAATCCTAGGAGGTGTTTTTGTCAAATTTTTCTCTCTACGCTTTCAACATGAATTTCCTTATTCACATTTTCATTGTCTCCTTCAATTTCAACATTTGCTACATCATGAGTATTTAATTCTTCTTCAACATTGATAAAGTAAAAACATCTTCATCACGAGTATTTAATTCAACTTCAACATTGATAATAGAAACATTACCTGGTTCTTCATTGCTTACAATAGTTGGGGTTGAAGATGAACCTCTTCTTGATTCACGAAGATTCCGCATTCGCTCAAGCATTTTGAATTTTGTTGGCCTCTAATTCGTTTGGTGTTTTTTTACTTAATGACTTCCTTTTTTGACTTCGTTTCTTGTCTCCCATGATGTTTTGCTTCTGGTGATAAGAAAAACGTGTAGAAAAAGATAGAATTTCGTAGTAATTCATACGGTAAGGTCAGAGAGTAAAAATCACATGGTAATTCAGACATTGGGATGTGTGTAAATATGATTTATGAACCGCGAGCGCACTTTATAAACCGTGATCACAGTTTATAAAGCAGCACTACGGTTTGTGTTAAAAAAACCACGATCACGCTTTATAAACCACGATCACGGATCTATCTGCCAAACCTAAGCCTGGGAAATCTTTGTTTTTCCCCAACCAAAGCTATGGAAGGTCATTATGAAGTGTAAAAGGTCAAAAACCTCAAATTTGCTCTTCCAAAGACTTGAACCATGCTAAAAAACTGAAAACATTTCACAAAAATGGTGCCATCACATAGGGGAGACTGTTAGCTTTCGTAGAAATATTGATTTTAAAGTGAATAGAATAAGATAAATATCATTTTATAATTTTTTACTAACAATAGGTCTTTAAGACATTTTTTCCCGTGAATGTTCATGTCTACGTTTAAGACTGTAACTTTTGTTTCGCTTATCAAAATGTGATAAAACTTATACCATCCCAAGTGTGGAAAAATTCTATACACGTTAAAAAAAAAATATTTGATTTCGATATTTTTTGATATAGTTATGGCGAGCAAATGGAAAGCACTCCATTTTCTAAATATTTTTTCAGACCACTTTCACGGAAAAAATCATTAAAAAAATATTGCTCAAAAAAATACAAAATAAAATCCATCCCAAGATAGACAACCATCTAAAGTTTCACCAAAGGAAAAAAATAACAAGATTTGGTCATCCAAAATGCGGGCAAACGGACTACAATCTTATAAGTTTTTTTAAAAAAAAAAAACCAAGTCATAATTTTAAGTGTTTAATATAGCTAAACTTGTCCATTTTTTAAAAAAAAATAGTATTTTAGAAACTAGATTCGAATGATATGATTCATATTTATATAAATTTTTCTAATCGAGAAACATATCCACAAAGAGTTGTCTTTGGTCTTCTAGTAAACAGTGTAGAAACTTGTTACAATCACGACATGTTCTTGCGTCATGCCCGTAGACCATGTGAAAACTACAATATAAATTGGGATTGTAATCTCGAGGTCTTTGGTTTGTGTTATGTTGTGGTCTGAAGTTTCAATCATTTTTCAAGTGTTGGTTGTTATAGTTGAAGTTTAAGGCCCATTGCCCTTGATTTTGAAATTGGTTAGGGTATCCACTTGTCTGAGAATAGGACCTTGGGTTTGCATTTGTTGAGTGGGTTTTTGTTGTTATTATTTCTGTTGAGGACGATTAAAGTCTCTGACATTGATTGAAGGTACAAATTTATTATTCCTTTTATTATTGATATTCATATTGTTGTTTTTTTGGGTAGTGTTTGCATTGGGAGAGTTGACAATATTTGGCTTTTACCACGATCGGTGGACGCCGTCATTTGTAACTCCATGATTTTGTTGAGGACCTTTGGTCCCTGATTATTGCTTGTGTTGTTGGAGTAACCGAAGTTACCTTGGTTAGGAGTGACTAACCTCCCATTTGTTCCGTAGGTCTTACAACCACTGTCTATGGATTGCTTGGTCAATTTGGAGAACACTCTCTAGTTCCTCTTTGTAGATCCTTAGTGGGATATTTTGGACTTCTTCCTTTTTTTCCCTATTAAGGGAGTGAAGGAATAGATCATAGAGCTCTGTTTGATCCATGTTTGGAGCGCTTCCAGAGGAATAGAGGACCTGCCACCACCTTTGGATGAAATGGGCAGTAGATTCATTGTGCTCTTGTTTGATATGAAGGAATTATCTGATTCCTGTCCTTAGAAGTTTGTTTATATCAAAAGCCTTGATAAACTCGACACGAGTTGTTTGAAGGAATGTATCGAAGCCTCTGTTATCCTGTAATACCAATCGAGAGTGATACCTTCTAATGTCTTAGGGAAAATCTTCATAACAACTGCATCCCATAGGAGCATCTCTTGAATGGAAGTTACGTAAGCTTTGATGTATGCGTTAGGATCACCCTCCCCTTTGAAATTTGGAAGATCGGAAAGGGTATTGGGAGCATGATTGTCGTATGGAGAAGTCTAGAGGCTCCTTAAGGTATTTAGAATAGGTCCCCATTGCGTATGTTTCAACCATTGAAGATCCTTGGGGAGGTGGAGGTTGCATTGGTTGTTGAAATGGTGCAACATATACATTTGTTGGGGCATAAGGCATCCCCTGTGGCTAACCATATGGACTTGGGTAAGTGTACATATCCCCCTGTGGTGACTTAGAATACATGTGTATGTAAGGGGTTGATTGGTTGATATGGATTTGAAGGCAAAAAGTCGGGAATGCTTTGCATTTCCGGATGGTATGGTGTTTGTAAAAACACTTCCGATCAGTGCATGTTGTGGATATCCATATGTTGTGGATATCCATATGTGGTGTGGGGGCATACTCAAGGTGCCTGTCCCAGTTAACAAATCTCTAGAGTGATTGGAGTGCTGTATAACCTGGAGGAGTTTGCACAATAGGCATTTATCCATAGTTCTACGAGATAGTGAGAACCTCGTGCTTTCCCGACATATGAAGTTTGAGTGTTTTAGGCAAGTTCTAGTTCTTTGACTTTGTCTACTAATGCCGAGATGATGTCACCCATTGATGGGTTCGTGTTTTGCTTTGGTGCTTGTTGTTGAAATTTTGGAGGTTATTGAGGAGTATGGTATCCTGCTATAAATTGTTCGTTGTTCTTCCACCCCTCGTTAGCAATGTTTTCCATTATTGGAGGGGTAGTGTTATTATTTTGGAGCAAGACATCAACATGTCATTTCACTGCAACTGTCAAAATCCCAGTTTATATTCTGGAAGCATTGTTCGCTTCTAATGTATCATGCTAAATAATCTTCATATAGAGGTGGGATTTGGTTAGACTACATACTAATGGGTTGTCTGAACAAAACCTGAGGAGATGAACTGTCTCTTCGGTAAAATTCATGTTGTTAGAGTTTGAGAGCTCAAGTTGTTGTGTTTGTGTGATTTGGTCAACCTCCTCGATCCTTACTGAGGAACCAACATTGGCCCCTAGAGGAGGGGGAGTTTTAAGATGGGTGCTTGAATAGTTATCTACCCACATAGAAAGTGAGGGTGATTGTTTTTGTCTACACATTTGATAGTTATAAGCTTCAAGACCCGAAAGCAGGTCGGTCGTATCGTTATATCCTCGACATATTTGGGGGGTATAAAAATACCCATAGAATAATGGGGGAGAGAAAGATGGATGAAGAAAGAGGAAATTTTTAGAGACTAGCTCTTCATGTTGGGTTCACCAATTTCATACGAATGAAAGTTGACACGCGACCTTCGATCTGCACTTGACTCTTCATGATTGTGCCGGAGCAGCCGATGTGGAAAGTGTATGGCTATGTGGTATCAGAATATGATAATGGGCAGAAAATATGTGGAGATGGTAGGCAAAGGTGATAAAGGCAATACAATGTTTTTATTTGCAATCGTGGAATTTGATCTTCAAGCACAACGCAAGCCTCTATAACTCGGGTGGCTCGGATGGAGAAGTATGTAAGGATGACAATGTAGAGGCTCCAATCAATGTCAAGCTTAGGGGATATTATGTATACTAGTTGCCGAACGCGTGGGAAACTGAATGGGGCCTCGTTAATCTGTCCAGACAAGGTCATGGAACAAACAAGAGTGAGAGGCATGATTCCGTTCAGCTCTATGGACGATTAGCAGGTTCTGTCCAAAACGAGAGGGCCCAATGAGCTTGCTTGTTTAGGATGTCTAACTACTAATGATGTCTGGTGGGAGTGGTGATGATCTAAATACTAATGCTCTTAATCCAAGATCTTTTTCTGATTGGATCTCGGTTCCGTTCGGTTGAGGAACTATAGGATCACAACCATACACTCTCTCCGGCCGTCGTCGTCTTGCTATGGTCATGCTGAACATGTGTTTTGGGGTCTAATCCCAATGATGATCAGGAACTCTACATATGGGATCGTTCCAATAGTTGTAAGCCTTGTATGCTTCAATGTTTAACGTTATAAGTTGTTCAATCTTTTGTGAATATAGTATGGGAGATCTAGCTACAAGTATGCATAATCCTATGTCTATGTCTATGGTAAGATCATTTGTGTTTGGTTGAGGAATTATTGGGTCAATTACATGTGTTTTCTCTTGGGGTTGGTTGATGATTATGTGGATACTCAGTTTAATCGATGGTTTGATTCTCTTGACCAATATTCGAGTGCCTTATCGTCCTCTATGTTTAGTGTGTCCAACTGTCTATTGATACTATTCATGTCCCTAGTTGATTTGAAAATGTTATACCTAAGCCCTTAATCTATGTCTGTAAGAGGAACTGCTAGGTTCGGTTGTGGAATTATTGGCTCAAAATAGAAATCTCTTACTTGTCTGGGTTCTTTAATTTTCATGCAGATTTGAAAGCATTTAGCTAAGTAAATTGATAAAAGGAATTGAAACTAAACTATGTTTTTGTAATTTCTGATTTATAAATAAGCAAAATGACTAATCTAATAAATTATTTTTTGTTTTGTTTTTGTAGTTTTAAGAGCAAGCTTCTAACCTAATAAAATGAATCTAAACAAGAAATTACCTGGATGTAGACAATCACTTGTGTAATTTGTATGAGATTAACCTAGAACAATTAACTAAATGAATTCTTTCCATAACTCTAAATCCTGCCTCAGAGGTAGAGAATAGTCACTATTTCAAAGAAACTACTATCCTCTACAACTTCCCTGACAATCTTTAAAGAATAAATTTCTAAATTGATCTACTCTATTGACTGTTTAATAATTGAAATGATTGAAATATTTAGCTACTCTATTTGATATGAGTCTAAAACAATGAATTCTAACTTGACAATTTGAATAAAGAAAGCAACAATCCAACCTGGATATACATGTATTGTGGTAAATCTAGTTGAAATTATCCCCTCAGTTTTCCTTTTAATTTCCATGTTCACGTGAGTCCAGTTGATGGGAATGCAACAACAACACAAGAAGAAAGATGTGGGAGAACTTAGCAGCTTGAATTGATTGACTGGGAAACAATGCGGGTGGAAGAAGGCAAGCTCAATTGATCTGTGATTGGGCTTTGGAAATTTCCAGCAAGAAGGCAACAACTTCAACAATGGCAAGGATACAAATTCTTCTCCAGGTTTTGCTTGCACACAAGCATGGTATTTATAGAAATTTAGTGGGCAATGGTTGAAGCCATTTGGCAACCAAAGGAGGACATAACAAAAGTGAAGAGGGAGTTCAAACTACTAACAACCATAAATCATAAATAGAAGTGCAAGAATATATTGCCATAAGGCAGTTGGGCCTTGGAATCATCTAAAACGGGAAAGCAACGCATCTAAAAATGCAAGTTAAGTGAGAGAATTTCGCATGAAAATGTGAGTGAAATTTCTAGAAAATTCACGGGACCGCCGCCTATGCGGGGTGGTGGTTTCAGTGCCACCCTGCATAGGGCGGGGGTTTTGACACTAAAGGCCAAAACTATTCTAAAATGTATCGAGAAGCTAGGAAAAAGCATGTGAGAGATAAGTAAGGATGTGTAGGCTACAAATGCACACCGCGAATGAGATTTGGAACTCGAAAGGACATGAATCATTATTGTGGACTTTTGTAACCATTTTTCCGACAATGTAGCACGTGCAAAATTGGGTGCGTACATGTACCTAACCTTTCGGGACACGTTGTTTCTATACCACTCCCTACAATTGCCATTGCTATTATACATCCTACATCCATTCCTCGGTTTTCACACTTCTTATTCTAGCATGTAAGCCCTCGAAACCCTTGTTCATACATTACAAGCTCAAATATTACAATTATAACAAGGTACATCTCACTATGGCCATGATACATATTTTAATCGACTACTTCACGATCCACTTACACTTGAATTGGTTTCTTACTCTTTTCCCATTGTTTTTTTCTCCTAAACTCCCTACTTACGATGGAAAAGGAGACCCCACCGAGCATCTTTTCTCCTTCCATGTGGCTTGTTTTGATTATGTCTCTCATGAAATCTTTCTCACCAATCTCTTTCCTACGAGTCTTAAGGATTTTGCATTGCAATGGTTTTATGATCTCTCCATACATTCTATGTGCTCTTTTACCGCTTTGATAAATCAATTTTTGGCACAATTCTCTATTACCACTAGGGACTAAGTTTCTTATGAACCATTATCTAAACTACGACAAAGATATAATGAAGTTATCAATGATTATGTCTTATGATACAATACTATGCTTTCCAAAATGAGCTGTATATTAGTCGAGAGTGAATTGCAAGATCTATTCACACAAAACCTTTTGTATTCTTTGCAAGAACCAGTCCTAAGTTGAATGTGAAGGACTATATTCTTCTTGTTTCCATATTTTCTATTTTTGTCATCCCAAATTTTTCCTCTCCAATTATTTTGCGGGTGTTTATACACCCCCTCGAATATGTTAGGTTGGGAATTTAACAAGCCCATATTAGGCCTCGAGGGTTACTATGCTCGCATGAATTATTTTTCGAGCTCACCATTGTCGCGTGTATCTTCCACCCAAACACCAAGTTTATTTTCTAATGTGAGAATTGAATAAATCAATCAATCATTGACCTATCATGGTTATTCCATAAAACCTTCCAATTATAAAAACATGGCGTTTCTTTGCGGAAGGAGGGATTTATCCATGAGTTTTGACTAGGCCACAAATTAGCATACAATTTAATTAAAATTGGCACATAGGTTTACACATTCGTAAACACTTTTATTTTATTACTCTTCTTATACTAAGCTCTTGAGAAATGATTACATATAAATAGTCATTACACATGGCTTTAATTTAGCAACCAAATCCTTAAAAACTCTCTCATCAAACCTAATTTTACTCAACGTGGGTTATTCTAACAACCAAACAATTTTCATGAAAAATTATTATCATTCTATTTCCTTGTAGATTTACCATGTGGAGCACTACTATTATTTTATCACCATTCCCCCTTAGTGTGAACATGGTAGAAAAATATTCACACCTTCAATTGTGGTATGCTTGACTTTGGTGGCATGCCTAATCTCATGGCTCATGATCTTGATACAAAATAAAGGCATCTCCTTCCATGGTTTTCAACAGGTTTACCACAAACCTGGACATGAACAAGACCCATCAACTGTTCACCTCATGTGGTTTTCTAGATTTCCATGAACCTTTTCAAGATCCATGATCTGCATCACTAGTGCTTTTGCTCTCTACAATATTTTTACATCAAGAGGTTACATGAGAATAGCTCACACCAAAAAAATTCACATTATATCACATAAGAACAAAATGTTCTCAATTGTAGCCATTGTTGTTGACTGTTGCCACTCGATCTCAAACAACATAGAAAATCACATCGCACGCCACCTGAAAGTAACCCTTGGACTTAATCGATTTGGTGCAGAATGGAAATGGAATATTGGTATTATATTCCCCCTAACAATGTGAAATTTCCATTTATTCAATCCACACAAAAAATATGAACTCTAGAACTATAACACACCATAGTGGAAATAAAAACACACACCAAAAAATGTCACCACAGCTTCATGTGGCCCCATTGTTGGTGACTAATGATAGGACGTTGATTTTCCTCTAACATCTTGTTCCTCCTTCCTCCATTTATCGCTACTTACTTAGCTAAATAGTATTTTTAAGTACAAATTGTATGCCCCCACAAAGTGGACACTTTGGTTACCACGATAATGCCTTTGTGAGATTTTTTTGAATAATATTTTTAGCGATGACTCATAAAAATCTAATTATTTCGAATCTCTAAACAAGACGATAATATGATAAGAATGATAATTTTATGACCACAAATAAATTATTATAATTGATAATTAACTTTTTAAAACATTATGATACCCTTAAAAACACTATATAAATTCAAACTTCTAATATAGCTTAAAATATATAATTAGAACTTCAACTATGAAAAAATATATAATTAAATATTTTTGTCATGCAAAATATATAGGCTGCAAAATTGAAAATTTTGGCCATGACAACTAAGCCCACCCTTTTAAAACCTTTCCTAATCACTTTGTGAACCCTTTCTCCGACCAACCCATTAGCTCACGCAATCCCTCTAGAGTCCGTATCACTCTCATTTTGGTTGGGAGGAAATTTATAACATGGTTTTCAAGTGTGTTTCATGTGCAAGGGAATGAATCTAAGTTGATTTCACAATGAGGTCAAGCTTTGAGGTAGAATAGTGCTCTCTGAAGCACTAAATTGGTTATTTTTAGCCATATTGGAGCATGAAGACATCATCTGGAAGTTTATAGGAAAGACTCAACCCATCTGGAAGTTTTGCAGGAGATAAATGATGTTATCCAAGGTATTTTAGGGAAAATTTGTGGAGATAATTGATGTCGGGAACAAGTTAAGAAAAACCAAGTCATTTTGGGAATAAGGAATGAAGGCTCTCACAGAGAAATTCAACTTGTTTGGAAGATTCTAAGAGTTCTGTGAGGATTTGGAATCTCATAAAATACTCATTGCAAATATCTTATAACCCTCCATGTGATGGACACATCAAACTTTTTCTATGTCCTCAAGATCTCATCGATAGCTCGAGGACACTACAATTGCCCCTTCGAGCCAAAAGTGGAAAATGCCCTAAAAATCATTTTTCAAGAATAATTGTCTCCTGATAATGATTGTGATGATCTCAATAGGTGATTTAGAGTCAAAATCAAATAAGGTTTGACCCTAAAACACCATTTCATGCTCTCGGGGCAAAAAAATCACTCTTGGTGTTTTAAAATGAAGTTGGCGAATGGCATCATCATACCAAAAGGCATAAAAACTTTGGAGCATGTCATGTCACATTTTATTGTCCCCAAGGTTTAAAGGGGATATATGGGAAGTGTGCCTCCCATCTTTTCATGATGTTTTGTCACCTAAAACACAACTTGGGGTGTTAGACAAAGCATATGAAGAGTTTAAGTGCCCAAGTCCCCTTCCCATGATGAGCATACCCCTTGGTGAATTTCTAAGCATTTGATGTCCGTTGCATTGTCTCCAAGGTGTAAGGGGGCATGAGGGCATAAAATTTTCTCCCCATGTTGGCTCCCTCTTTGCAGTTTATAACTTGCATCGTTTGCACCTATAAACATCACAACTTGCATCTCACTTCCCTCCTCCTCATGAGTTAACCCCATGGCACACTTGGAAGCATCCGATTTCACCTTGGATTTTACCCAATGTGAAAAGGGATATGGTGAATACATAATTGCGCTACCCATTGAGGTTTCACTTTTCATAACTTGGATTGCATCATTTTTGCACTTAGGAGCCACAAACTTGAAAAATCACTTAACCTCTTGTCCCCTCATGAAAATACCCCCATGGCACAATTTTGAGCTTAGGTGTTCCTCATCCTTTCACTCATCCCCTAGTTGCATCACAAACCAATTTTTAGCTCCTAGAAGCCATTGTTTAGCCCCCCTGCATCTCCCTCACACCGCACCAAAAGCTCACACTTGGCATGTATTTTCATGATAATTTTTAACATTAAAAATTGAAAAAAAATTCTATGATAACAAAGCCCCCACTTGAAAATTCCTTTCCCGGTCACTATAAATCCTTCCTCTAGTTAGTCTATTGAAAGTGTCATCCTCATTTTGGCTAGTAGGAACTTTCTAACAAGATTTTTAAGTGTGTTTCATGTGTAGTGATGTATTCCTAAGGTGATTGAAGAAGTCACTAAGCTTCAAGGAGAAATAACCCTCCCGGAGGTCTTAAAAGGGCCATTTTTGGACATTTTGTAGTATATGGATACCCTCCAGGAGCTGAAAGGGAAGACCTAAACCATCTAGAAGTTGTGTAGGAGAGCCATGATGTTATCCAAGGCAATTTAGGGAAGATTTATGGAGATAAGTGATCTCAGGAATCAAACAGGTCAAACAAGGTCATCTCAGGGGTCTTTGGGAATGTCATACTCAACGGTGGAAGCCGATTTCGGGTCCAGATGATTTTGGGAATTTCGAGAGGAGTTGGGAGGAAAACAAATAGTCATTAGAAAGCTCTTGGAATCCTCTTCATGATAGATATATAAATTTTGTTCCATGACTTAATAATATTCTATGATACCTCGAGACACTATTGTTGCTCCTCCGTGCTAAAAGGGTGAATGGTGTTGTATTCACAAGGTCGGTGAAAATTCAAAACTTTTGAGGTCATGGTAAAATCCTCATGCTTTGGTCACATTTTCATCCTCTTGTTGATCCTCATAGTATATGAGTTGTTCAAAATTTTACAAGTTTAGGGGAAATTTGGAAAAAATTAATTTTGGAGGAACAAGTGGAATTGTTCCTCTGTTCCAATTGTTCCCCACTTTACCATTTTGATTGATTTGGTTAAGTTTTTGGGAAAATTAGAATTCAATGGAATATGTGGAATTGTTCCTCCATTCCACATGTTCCCTACATCTCTAACTTATCGACCCCTTGGAACAAAGTAGCATTGAATCGTTGAAAGCGCAAGTTTTGACACCAATGGAAATGTTCTTCGGTTCCTTGTGTTCCTTGCATACCCGCACAAACTAACAAGGAGGATCAGATTATATCAAAAATGTCGGTCATGGAGGGAATAAAGGGAACAATTCCCTTCATTCCTTGATTTCTTGGTTGCCCACCATAACTCCTTTAAATCCTATTGACATTATCGGTCCACCATGAAACTCTTTAAATGGTTCCGATGTGTCAATTATGCCTTGAATCCCTACATGAGGTGAAAATAGCAAAGTGGTGCACCGATCAAATAATCATCTTTTTCATGGAAATAAGGAACAATTATTGCATTCTTTGCATTTGATTTAACAAATATATGAATATTATGTTAAATTCTAATTGCAGAGTCATAAAGAAATGATAATGCAATAAAGAACAAATATGACCTCAAGAATAAGCAATTAGATTTAAAAACCTAGATGCAAGAGAAGGGATAGAGTACTCGAGATGATTTCACATTTTATCATGGTGTGCAAACGAAGAACTACTAAACAGGAGGAGGATAGTGTCGCATGAAACAAACCCAAAAAAATGTGTGATAGTCAAATTTGTTTGGAATGGGTCGGGGCACCTAGGTGTTAGAGAATGCTCTTGGGTGCCTCGTGTGCTGTCGATCACCAAGAAAAGAAGATTCCCAACATCTCTAGAAAATACCCAAAAGATGTGAGCAAGATACAAAGAAGTTGAGGGCACCTAGAGGGGACAAGGGTGCACAGGCGTTGGTGTCCAAACTTAGAAAAGCTGAAGTAATGAAGGTCAAACTAGGTAGCGGGTGTGTAAAAATCAAATGAAAACCGAGAAAAGAAAGCAAAGAGGCCAAAGAAAGTAATCAATTAGTACTTTTCTCACTTAGGAATTATATGAATAGTAGTATGTGATCGGGACCTAGAAATATACCCAAAGTACGCGATTTACCATCTACATTTTTCTTGAAGAATGCATGCAAGCAGAAACACCGAATATATTGAGAATATTTGAATTACATACACAAGCTAATACTGCGGCTATTATATAGCTAGGAATGTTGTTGAACAACTTCCTATAAAATAGGAAGTATACAAAACAATAACTTACCCGTACTAATATATTGTTATACATTTGTTATAACAATATAAACATATAAACCATGTGAATACTAATTCCTAACATTCCCCCTTAGTGTGAACATGGTAGAAAAACATCCACACACTCCTCTGCAGTATGCTCACCCCTGTGGCATGTCCAACTCTGTGACTCATGACCTTGATCCAAAAGAAAGGCTCGCTCCTTCCATGGTTTTAAACAGGCTTACCACAAACCTTGCGCGGACAGAACCTCATCAAGCTGTCGACCTCGTGTGGTTTTGGATCCTCCCACAAACCCTTTCAAGATCCATGGTGACTTACTGCGGGTGCTCTTTGTTCACCACTATGCTTATACATCAGGGAATTATGTAGGAAACACAACATGCATATCTCAAAAGCTGAGAATAGAAGAAATATCTTGAAAAAATTTCACATTACTTCCTATAAGAATCGTAATGTTCTTAATTGTAGTCTCTGTCATTGATCACGCCACTCGATCTCGAACAACATAGAAAAGCATCACTTTGCCATGGAAGCTTTCCTTGACTAAGTCGTTTTGGGTGCGAGAATGGGAATGGAACATTTGTATGTATTCCCCCTACAATGTGAAATTCCACTCAAATAGATACTTGAAAAGCAAAATGCATCGAGGAACGTACTCTGAATGGATCTTGCTAGTTAGGTCTTCTTTGCACATGGTCACTAATGCTAGTGAACGTATTCATCTAGTGACCATCTTCCAACGAATACGATAGTCGAGAGGACCAAGTCATCGGAGGATCACCGATGCTCATCATCGTGCTCCAACACAACTCTCTTTCCAACATCCATCAAATACCACACAAAACAGGAACACTGCAAATTGAAGCACATTGAGAAAATGGAAACCACACTGAAAATCATATACTCACACCATACTTATGCCACCACAGCTTCTGCGTGGCCCCGTCGTTGGTGACTGATGAGAGGTCGCTGTTCGACCTCCTTCCTCCGATGCCTCCTTCCTCCATCTGCATGCTGCTAACTCAGCCGAATATGTCTTTGAAGCTTATCAAGTTTCACATTGTACTTTATTTTGTCTCTTCCCCGCAATGTGAAAGCAATTATTTTTGGACGTCGGGTAACACCGAAAATGCGTCCGTGAGGCAATTTTTTTTTTTTTTTCAGACTTTTTACAATGACACGACTTTTTTTTGAAAAATGACACATTTTAAAACTGACTCAAAGGATACTTTGACAATATGATGACGACAAAGACTCTATAAATATGACGATAACTTTGACTCTGACAAAATAGCTCTACAATAAAATGGACTTCATATGGACAAATAAGTTTTGATAGCGAAACTTTTAATGACAAATACTATGACCCTCTTCATTAAATAGACAATAAACAACTTATAATATTTTGACCGCTGCTAACCAACTAAACTAAAAAACAAAACTCTGTGGAACAAAATCGACTCTTGATACTTTAAACAAAAAATTGACTAAACTATTATTTCTAAACTTAAATCACTAAATCCACGTGTCTTTTCTAATCTTATATTCTGCAGACTTTATCAAATCTCATCAATCAAGGTGAGGAGACTGGTGAATGTTGAATCACCCATATTAAGACAGAAATCTGGGACGTCTTGATTTGGAGTGACTAAACGCCAAGTATTAGCCGATCTGAAGACTTTTCACTTAACACGTTGCAAAGATCTGATGATGGAAATTGGGCAGAATATGTCCTCACAACAGTTTTGATTCCCAAATGTTTTTTTCAGGAAAATCGACCTCAAAATCTTCGATTGCAAATAATACTCTCCCGCATATGAAAGACTTTGACGCCTGCTAGCATGTGATACCAAATAATGGTGGCTTGTGTAGGTCTTGAGAGCTCGGCAGAGGCAGAGGCGTATAGAATGAAACCCGACGCTGATTTATCTTTTCAGACAAATATAACCAAAAATCCGAAAAGAACAACCGGATTACAGCGTAGCAGTACTTATACAAACAACTGGAAAGAGATAGCAGTGAATGTTAAAAGAAGCCAATAAAATAACATTATACAAGCAGTTGTCGAAGAAAGTTCACCGCACACAGAGCGCCGAATCATTCTGTGCATGTATAGATTGAAGACTGCAACATATACACTGTATGGAACGTATTGATCATCTTTACTGTAAATAAAAAATGATCTATACAAATAATAACTCACATGCTCCAGGGCAATCAAGAAGATTGAATTGCCCCTTTGCAATTAAACATCTTGATCAGATACATAAGACGATCTGATACCAAATCTTGAAGAATGCACAGCAGAAACACCGAATATATTCAGAATATTTGAATTACATACATAGGCTAATCTGACAATGGCTATTATATAGCCGGGAATGTTGTTGAACAACTTCCTATAAAATAGGAAGTATACAAAACAATAACTTACCGTCTTAATATATTGTTATAACAATATAAACATATAAACCATGTGAATACTAATTCCTAACAATTTTCACCCACTTTATGTTGTTGAGTGAATGATCGATAACATAAATTAGATAAGAGATGTGTACCTGATAACCATATAGATTGATGGCGAAAACATGTCGAGGAGACAAGAAAAAGTGTGAAGCGAATAATATGAAGCGTGGAAGCTAGAGAAGATGAAGTGACCCTAGGGGTGAAAGCGTATGTGTGATGTTCTAGTGTACATGTTGTCGATGTCACTTGATTCTTGATGATGTGACTTCTACTTCCCATAAGGATGGACCTACAAAAGAGAATAGAAAAGAGTAGTCAAATATGTGTATATGAAAAATTCAATCCAAATATGTAGAAAGTGTGTAAAAAGTATGTAAAAATGTGAAAAGGAACATGTGCACCTGATCCATGATGAGTGAAAAGATAGAAAGGATCCTAAAAATGTTGTAGAAGAATGATTTTTTTGGGAAATCTCATGCCAAGTTTGCATTTTTGGGGCAATATCATGCCATAATAGAATAAGTGTATGGAGAAAGGTCTAGTGTTATTCTCCATCCTTTGACCGCTTTCTTAACGATTTATGCACCACTACAAATGGTGTGATCTGATTTCTTCAAATTTGATCCAGTTCGATCCAACACAAAAATAGAAAAGAGTTGAAAGTATGCATGATGATTTCTGGAGGAGTGTGCTTATACTGTGAAAACTATTGTGTAGACTACTTGACAATTGTGTTGATCTAAAAAGAAGCGTAATCGCCTCCTTGTCATAGGTGTCCGGGAAGGGTCGGGGTACTAGGCGCTAATGTATGGGGTTGGGCGTTGGTGTCTATAATGTCTTTGAGGAACCAAGTCAAATTTGAGCCCCGTCTGAGATTGTAGACTATGTTGATTCTGTCTTGAATTGTGTTGTCTTTGTGAATGTGAGCTGTTGTATAGGGTGGTGATTCACCCATTGTATGCCCCCTCATTTGGGATGAATTCAATTTCGTTAGGAGAATGTGGACTAAAGGAGGACTTGATGTAAATCTGAAACTAAAGCCCTATAGGGGAGGTAATGTGCTTGGTAAAAACCAAGGCACGTGAAAAAAGTGGTCAAAACATGTGTCAATAAAAACAAGAAAAATACGCACGTAGAAGACAAAGTGTAAGCTAGCAAACAAGAAAAACAATGTAGTCCACAAAAACCAAGTTTTAAACATGGGACATCGTTCACAATGATATTTAAACAATCGGGGCCAAAATGGCCAAAAGCATACAAGCAAGAGATAGGAAAATCCCACAAAGAATGACATACTGATGGAAAACAAGATCAAACAAAGTGTAACATGACAACCATGGTAGTAAATAGTTCTTGCAAAACAAATGTTGCACATAAAACACCCATTAGCATGTTAGAAAGATAAAAGTATGTCAAAGTGTGTATGATCTGATAATTTAATGTGCTAGTATGAATAGGAAATAGTATAAATTGAAACAATAACCCCTGTAATGTGTACAAAAGTAGATGCCCTTAGGAGTGTTGTGTGGTGGTAAGAGGTCTTGTATCAAACATCTACGTTGCATGTAATAGATCTGTGTAGAGTTTGCATTCACAAATAGAAGGCAAGTGAACATGCATATGTGTATGATAAAGATAATGACATACAAAATATTTTTCTAACATAATAAGCAAAGCGTAACATGCGAGCATAAGTAAGCAAGATTAAATGCAACCAAGATATGAAATATGATGTGAATGAGTGAGATGGAATGATATGCAAAGTGAATGATATAGAGCAAGCGTTCCCCAGAGCGGATGTGAATGATCATGAGTGAAATGAGGTTAATTTATAAAGACCCTCAACAATCAAGAATGAACCATAGACAAGAGTGTGTCATCGGGAAATGGTTTGAATTATGTGCTAGAAAGATACGATTGATAAAATTTAGAGTATAGAGAGTGAGTGAGCATGACGAGGTTAATTTTAGATTTATACCCTTATCGGTCAGTATGAATCATGGAAATAGAGTGTGTCATAGGGAAATGGTTTGAATTGTGTGCTAGAAATATATGATTGCTAAAGTGTAGAGCATAAAGAGTGAGTGAGTGTGGTGAGGTTCATTTTAGATCTAAGCCCTCGGCGATGAGTACGAACTATAGAACTAGAGTGCATCATAGGGAAGTGTGTTATGCGAGATGCTTTATAAAGATGTGTCATAAATTCGCTAAGTGTAAAATGTGTAGTGTGTATGATGTGAGGTTCATTAATGTAGTATGCCCTTAAAGTGTGAACTATAGCACAAGAGTGTGTCATTTGGTAATGATGATATAAATGTATCAAGTGGTTTGTAATTATGGGTAGGATATTTTTGATATTTAAGTGGAGAGCGTCAATCAAATGAGATGATATAGACATGTAATAACAATGCAAGGGGGAAAAAGCTATGATGCTCCCCAAGTGCATCAATGATGGAGAGCTATGTGATAATGTAAGAAAGACATTGTGATGACAATGGAGTTTGAAATTTATCATAAGAAAGCATATTGTTATCACAATGGTGGGTAGGAGGAAGAGTAGTATCGAGTGTTGAATGTGGGGTCAAACGAAGGAAGTCAAAAGAGGCCATCTAGAATTTTCTTGTCTTGCTTAGTGAGTGGTTGCTTGTTTGGTAACATTGTAGAAGACTTGAGAGGAGGAGATGTTGGTTTCTTTGTTTGACTTGGTAATGCTGCAGATGACTTAGTAGGAGGAGGTAATGAAAAATGGACCTTGAGAGGTGGTTGCTTAGTCAGAGTGGGTTGAATAGGAAACACTTGGTGCCAAAGAAGGCATATTAGAAGTGATGACATGATGTTCATGAGACATAGAAGGAGTAGATTTAGGAGCCCATTTGGATGTAGTATTTGTAGATGGGCATGCAAAAAAATGTTGTACAGTGAATGAGATAAATCCTTGATGCTCAAGATGTTTGATTCTTCATTGTAAAGCATAGCATCATTGTCATTATGTCCATTGATTCGATGATAATTACAATATGGACAACCTTGATATTTTACAAGATGATAAGGATGATAGCCATGAGTAAATGGTAAAGTGATCAATTGATGATTAAGGAGCTCAGTAAGAATATCATGTTTCTTAACATTGCGATCAAACGTGAGAGGCTCCGGTAATGGAAATACTTGAGGCTCACTGATATGAGCACATGTAGAAGACATAAAATGAGGATGAGAAGAAGAACTAACACGAGCTTGAGAAGCATCTTTAATATGTTGGATTTCATATTTGAGAGATGTAATTGTGGATTTGATAGCCTGAAATTTGTCTTGAAATAAAGAATGCAAAGCTCAAATTGACTCCAAGATGGATTGAGTAGATGGAGGATCATGGAGGCTAGGGTCATCGGATAGACGATCAGAAATGGAAATCACTTGAATGGGTGGCATATCTCTAGGGAGATACATGGTGTCTAGGGATTTTTGAAGAACCTCTTTGCAAGGTGAATGCATTTGAAGTAATTTAGACAAAGAGATTTGATGAACCTTAGGAGCCATGATAGAAAATATGATGTACCAAAGAAGGATCGAAGGACCAATCACGAGTGGGGTTCACCAAATGATTTAATAAATATAGGGATATTATGTTAAATTCTAATTACAAAGTCACAACGAAATGATAATGCAATAAAGAAAGATCTGACCTAAGCAATAAGAAATTAAATTTAAAACCCTAGGTGTAAGAAAAGGGATAGAGTACTCAATTGATTTAAAATTAATCTTGGATTGTGACAAACTGAAGAACCACTAAATAGGAGGATGATAATATCACAAACAAACCCAAAAAATTGTGCGATAGCCAAATCTTCCTGGACTAGTTTAGGGGTGCCTAGGCACTAGAGATTGCTCTGGGCTATATTTGTGAACTGGTCGGAATATGAATTTTATAGTGTCACAAGATGTTTGATAAATGTCGCTCTTAGTCACCTATATGTCCTTTGGTTGATTTACGTGTTCGCTTGAAACCTCCACAGAAAGAGCACCTGTAAAACCTCAAAAGAGATCAAATCCTAAATAGAAAAATATGCAAATGGGAAATTGGGTGACCCAGGACGATCACATGACTAAGTGAACTTACAATCCAGGAGCTGCACTACATTTCAAGATCCATGTAGTTCTGTGTGTGTGTGTGTGTGTGTGTGAGTGAAGAATCATTCCCTAGGTGGCTCTTGTACAAGATGCACTTGAATAATGAGAAATAACTAGATGTAGAAGATGTAAATAGATATGTGCATGAAAAAATGAACTTCCTCCTATGAAGTGTATAGGAAGAATACATCCCCTTGTCCCTTGAATGGATGCTAGATGGATGCTTTGATGCTCTTGAAATTCCTTTGTATACGCAACCTTAAGTGATAGTAATAGATACAAAATCACGCACTTTGGGTAATTATCTAGTCTCGATCACATACTACTATTCATATGGTTCCTAAGTAAGAAAATTACTAATTATTCCATGTCTTTGGCCACCTTTCTTTGCTTTATGCTTTTGCTTTCGATCCTGTACTCTTACTTTCTCGGTTTATTTTTTCATCTTTAGACATTTGTTATTCGAACACAAGTGCTCGGCTAGGATGTCGAGTGCCAGGTGCCCTCGTCCCCTCTGGGTGCCCTTTTCCTCTTTTACTTTACTCACACTTTTTGGGTCCTTTCTAGCCATTTGAGCATCTTATCTTTTTGATAGTTGACCTTTTCAGGGTTAATTATGAAATTCAAGCAATGTAATCATATAAATATAAAGTTATGTGATCATAATAAGGTTTTATTCATCAAGCCATCTAAGAGCTCCATTACATCCATCTAGCTCCATCACAAGAGGACACGAGGGCTAGTTTTCTCGCATCAAACTTCATAGGATGGAAGTTCATTCTATTCCATGCACACATTCATTACATTCTACATCTAATAATTGTTCACTATCCATGTATGTGGTGACACAAGAGCAACCTAGGGCACAATTCCACGCACACACACACACACAAAACTATATTGGGTCTAATATGTAGTGAAAAACTCAGTAGTAAGTCCACCATTGTGGTGACCGAGGATAGTTAGACCCTTCATTTTGCATCTTTATTTTTTATAGTTTGATGTCTATTTGAGGGTTTTACAGGTGCTTTCTTCATTGTAGGTTTACGGGTACCTCGGTGATCCAAGTGTGACATACACGTGACAAAATGTGAACAAGTGTAAACCTCTTGCAAAACCTCAAAGGAGGTTTTATGAGCATCTATGCAAACCAGGGCACCCATAATCAAGACCAGAGCACCCATAATCAAGACCAGGGCACCCACAGTACCCCCTTCCCTCTCTAGGGGCCCGGTCCGATCAAATCTGCCGAGATATGAATTTTTGAAGCCTTTGTGTGATGGTCTTCCACTCTTGTTTAACCAGATCATCAACTGCGACAAAATACATCAACCTTTGTAAATAGACTAAGGCTCTTATAACTCTATTTGTATTTAGGGTTTCATTATTTATTTCTTAGTTGCTTAGGTTAATTTCTATATTGCATTATTTATTTATTTACTACTACTATAAAATTTAGATCATGATATTATTTACATTTTAACATAATCATTTTGGTGAACCCAAACTTGATCTTCACGCTCTTAGGATCCTCACACTTTTTATTGCTCATCTTCCTAGGGTCTCATCATCATGAGTATCTCAATTAATGACTTCTTGTTGGCCAATCCTAAATTAAGACATAGAGTACAACATCTCCTTGCTACTACTCACATTCCTATTAATATGCATCCAAACTCCGTATATAACTATTTTTTGATGCATTTTCTCAACATATAACTTTTCCATCTAATCCTCATGCCGATCTTTCTATTTTTGATAACGATCCACCTTTACACATCATGATTCACATTTACAATATGGGTATTAAGCGTACTTTAATCGATAATGGATCTAAGCTCAATCTATGTCCCATGTCATTCCTTGAAAATATTGGTTTGTCACTGCTAATGTTAGTCCATCATGTCTCTCTCTTTGTGCATATGATGGCTTTATTTGTCCATGTGTAGGTCACATTGTTTTACCTATCACTGTAGGGCCAAAAATCTCAACACAGTCTTCTTTGTCATTGACTTTCTAGTTTCATATAATTGTTTACTTGGTAGGCCATGGCTCCATGCCATGCAAGTTATTGCCTCTACAATGCATCATTGTGTCAAATTTCTACATGAGGGTGTTGAGTATACTATTCTTCGTGACCATCATCCATACAAATATTGCGACCATGATCCAAATACTACACTTCCTATTCAAAAACTAACACTATGATGACCCGAAAAATATAGATGAGCTACCACATTTACCACCACTTGAAGGTGCCATTTGCATGATAGATTCCATACCAACTACATCTATGCCTCCTGCTTCTACCACTTCTATGATTTTTATCAGGGGCCTATCCATACAACGGATGTCACTCTAGCTACTCCACCTTCTCATATACCACCTTCATCATTCCGACCTCCTTTCACATGTGCACTTTTCATGAATGATTTTATTGGGAGAAAATTCCATTTGATCTTACTTACGATGTCACTATATGTTCACATGATGGTTTGAATTGACTCACTTTGCTTTCGAGGATCTTTATCCTCCAACTTATGACCCTCATCTCTATCATGGATTCATCACTATCACCACCACTTATGGTTTACGTGTCTTCCGTCTCAATGTCTACCTTTTGCGAGTCCCTCGATCTTCTCCACTTACATTAGGAAAATCTTGGCTTGTTTACATCGGGAGCACGTTAGACCCTTCTCACACTGATATATCATTTCCTATGCCATTTGGTCACATTTTCATTTGCAATGATGATTCCTTCGTTGGTTATTCACCTAATATGACTCGGTGGTACGCATAAGGGTGTCTGTTACCTCCTGTCAGTGATGAGGAATATGCTATGGGAATGTAAAAATTATTCTTAGACGGTGATTTATGTGAATACCCTAACATTATAGCTTATCAGGTGTCAGATGTTTCACCATATGATTTTGACCATGATAATGATGACCTTTTAGATGACTTCACTTGATCATCTTTACTATTACATGCTTGGGGGCATCACGCTTATTCTCTCCCCCTCTAACATTAACATACATCTTATACTCTCATCACATCACACCTACACCTTTACACACATCATACACACTCATACTAACCTTTCATGATGACTCACTCTTGTGCTTGGTTCACACTTGACTATTGAGGGCATCCTATACACATGAACCTTACACACTACACAATAGACACTACACATTTCACATCTTCACAAATCTTACATCTTACATCTTACGTCCTACATCTAATATGCATCCACACATCTTATCTCATCCATGCATCTTGTATTACATATTATGCATCCTACATTACACACTACATATTACACATCGGATGACATTTTCTCTTCACCAAATATATTACACAAATTACATATTTTTACACATCTTCTTTTATGTGCTGCACTCACTACCCTATGACACACTCTAGTCTCATGGTCCATACTAGATTGTTGAGGGTATACATCACAAATGGACCTCATCACACTCACACATTCAACCATTCAATCTTTTTCTCATGCGAAATTCCTAGATTAGTGATATACGCTATAGGCTACATCATCACTTCCTCTAGCATCATTTAGTGATATACGCCATAGGCTACATCATCACTTCTTCTATTATCATTTAGTGATATATGCCATAGGATACATCATCACTTCCTCTAACATCCTTTAGTGATATATGCTTTAGGATAAATCATCACACATTCTCACACCTCATCTTTATGTCGTATATCATCACTACACATTCGTCACATCACACTATGCACAACACATCATTGAAACTATTTCCCGATGACACACTCTTATTTACGATTCATTCTTGACTGTTGAGGGGAATAAATAAATGAACCTCACTACATACAATTCCATTCACTTGGGGGGCACATGGCTCCTATCATTCACTCTAACATTTCATTCCATCCATCCACAACATATTGCATATCTTGGTTACATTTACTCTTGCTTACATTTACTTGTACATGTTCACATTATTACACATGCTAGATAGATATCTTGTATGTCATTATCTTTATCATACACATATGCATGTTCACTTGCTTTCTAGTTGTGATCAAAGATTCTACATATCCATTACACGCATCATGGATGTTTGGTGAAATACCTTGTACTAGTCCCATAGCAGATCTTGGGGCATCCACTTTTGTACACTACAAGTGTTATTGTTTCATTTTGTTTCATAACACACTACTTTATCAGATTATACATGATTTGACATACTTTTTATCTTTCTAACATGCTAACGGGTGCTTCATGTGCAACATTTGTTTTGCAAGACTATTTTCCACCATGGTTATCTGTTATATTGCTTGTACTTGCTTGTCATTGTTTGCCATTGTTTGTGGGATTTTCCCTTTGTCTTGTGTGCACACTTGTATGCTTTTGGATTCATCGACCTTGATTGTCTTGCGACATTGTGAGTGATGTCCCATGTTTGCAACCCACTTTTCATGGTCTACATTGTCTTCTTATGTGTTCTAGCTTACACATTGTTTGTTTAGCTTACACTTTGTCTTATACATGCATGCTTATCTTTGCTTGTACTAACACTTGTCTCCCAGCCACTTGTTTGCATGTGCCTTGGTTTCTACCAAGCACATTCCCTTCCCTCATGCATGGCACAATTTCAGTGGCAGGTCCTGCTTTGGGCCGCATACTTCTTCAGCAAAGTCACATACAGCCCAAATGAGGGGGCATCATTTGGGTGAATTAGTCACCCCATACAAAGTATACACACAACACAACACAATACCGATACGATACAATTTTCAGAATTGGGGCTCAGAATCAGACTTGGGTTCATGAGACAATGAACTTTCCAAGATTGCCTCAAACCAGGGTGCATATCATACACAACATTACCTGGACTACCTGAGACTAGAGGGCATATCATATAAAAATTGGTAGTTCAACACAGTCTATATAACTCCATATATAATGGATTTTATAGGGCAAACAGTCCTTAGC
The DNA here is from genome assembly GCA_018340775.1 of Taxus wallichiana var. yunnanensis. Taxonomy (NCBI): domain Eukaryota; kingdom Viridiplantae; phylum Streptophyta; class Pinopsida; order Cupressales; family Taxaceae; genus Taxus; species Taxus wallichiana. The sequence goes on along the minus strand of CM031244.1, from coordinate 562,274,928 downwards.
ACTCGTACACACCATCTGCAGTGGTGTTTTATACAACGGGAAGAAGTTAAAGGCTAGAGGATGAAACCGAACAATTCTCCCTAAAATTCTTCCATTACATTAGCGTGAGGTTACTGAAAAACTCATGCGCATTGACATCATCTACATGATCCTTTCTACACTCTTTCCTCTTCATGGATTAGGTGCACATGTTCCTTTTTCACATATTTTAGCATTTTCTTTTACATACTTCCTTACATGATTTTTATACATATACATGCGTATTTGACTACTTGATCGTCTTCTCTTTTGTAGGTCCATCTGTATGGGAAGCAGGTAGTCAACATCACACACATCAACACCAAAAATAGGTACAAGATCAGCATTTACACACACATTTTCACCTTAGGTTCATTTTCATCACCTTTTTATACTTTTGCATCTTTAGTCTCCATGCTCCATCTTTTTATCACTCCACACTTTGTCTAGTCCCTCGACATACCTTATACATTGATATACATGGATATCGGTACATATCTCTATCTAATTATGTTACAGAGCATTCGCTCACCAACATAAATTGGGGGCAAATGTAGACACAAAATCACACACTTTGGGTAATTATCTAGTCTCGATCGCATATTACTATTCATATGGTTCATAAGTAAGAAAAGTACTAATCAACCCATGTCTTTGGCCACCTTTCTTTGCTTTATGTTTCTACTTTCAGTCTTGCACTCTTACTTGCTCAGTTTGTCTTTTCATCTTTCGACATTTGTCGGTTTGAACACAAGCGCCTAACGAGATTTGAGACACCCTCATCCCCTCTGGATTCCCTTGTCCTCTTTGTACTTTACTCACACTTTTTGGGTCCTTTCTATCCATTTGAACATCTTATATTTTTGGTAGTTGGCCTTTTCGAGGTTAATTATGAAATTCAAGCAAGGGAATCATATAAATATAAAGTTATGTGATCATAATAAGGGACCAAGCACTAAGCATTATCTATCACCACCTAAGGTTACATCCATCAAAGGCATCTAAGAGCTCCATTGCATCCATCTAGCTCCATCACAAGGGACACAAGGGCTGGTTTTCTACATCACACTTCATAGGAGGAAGTTCATTCTATTCCATGCACACATTTATTACATTCTACATCTAGCTACTTTCTCGTTATCCATGTGTGATTGGTACACGAGTAACCTAGGCACAATTCACACACACACACACACACACAAATAACTACATTGGATTTGAGATGTAGCACAATGCTTAGTAGTAAGTCTGCCATTGTGGCGGTGAGGGACAGTTTGACCCCTCATTTTGTATCCTTTTTTTTAAGGATTTGATGTCTATTTGAGGGTTTTGCGGTGCTTTCTTCATTGCGGGTTTATGGGTACCTCAACAATCCAAGTGTAACATACACTCGAAAAAAGAGGAATAATTCTTTGTTGGGTTTTTAAAATGATACTTTAACAAACCACAGTCAGGGGACAACAAGTCCCTCCTCTTTAATGGGAGAGGTTCCCTTATTGAAAGCAAACAACAAAACTTATATACAAATGTACAACTTTCAAAGTGTGGATTCCTGATACTTTGAAACGTTTTATGCCCAAAGATCATCAATATGAAAGAATGGAAGAATTAAGGAGATGAGAGAGGAAGAACATAAAAATACCTTTAAGAAATATAGATAGCAGAGTATAACCCTATACGTATTGAGCCAGGGAGATGCATAGTAGAATCATTTACTTTCGTAATAGATATAATTCCACAGCATAGTTCCAAAATCATATAAACAAGAACACAAAGTTTCTTATCATAAAAGATGGATGATTCACAAATTTTGGACAAGGAAATAAGGAAAAGCGAGAGGAAAAAAGGAAAAACTTATGTATTGATTACTTGAATCTATTACATCTACAGATGTGAGGATCCAACCCCAACAATGGCGTGGAGAAGCCATTAAATAAATTCCAAGAACATTTACATTAGGTTACAAAAAATGATGAAACTATTTCAACAAACTGACGTCTGAACTTTTCTAACACCTCAGCCATTTCCATGCCTGGTGGAAAAACCAGATGCATTGAATCGCAACTATTCATCTTGCTATGTTTGTGGAGCCTATTTTCATGTTAGAGTGTGGTACACCTTCTATGTGTTACACTCGGGTATTTTTACAGCGGTCCGCTCGCCGGTGAGTGGGTCAGGGGGTTTGGGGCGAAGCCCCAAGCAAATTTTCATGGGTAGTTTATTAACCCATGGGTAATGAGTAACCGTTATGGGCTATTTTGGGCCCATGGTTTTGGTATCCATTGTTTTGATACCCACGGTTTTTGCCCATGGTTTTGATACCCATGGTTTTATCAAATCAGCTTAAGCAATTGTCTATTTATATGGTCTTATGCATATGATACATAGACAAACAAATGTATTGCGAGATGTGCTTTGAATTCGGGTGTGAATTTGTAGAGTTTGTTGAGCATAGCTCCAAAGCGGATCAGGTATTGTATTGAGAGAGTGGAGGCTTGTAATAAAATCTAAGCAAGTGATTCTTGGTGGACGTAGCTCATATTGGGTGAACCACATTAAATATTGTCTCTCGTGTTGTGTTATTTATTACGCACTTTTATTTGAGATCTGTAATATTTTTTCATATTAGTTTCTACTGTTGCGGTCTGTAAGGGATTATTCCGCATATTTTATCTCTTATTTCCTAACACATCCCGCCTTTGCAAAATTTGAATTTGAGTTGTCCACGTGGGAGAGATTTAAACTAAAGCGGGCTTGAGGACGCCTTTTGTATTTTGTGCCTTTTAGAGAAATGGCACTTCAGAACATTTCAGCCCGCCCATCTGCTTCTGATATAGGCCTGACACATGGCTTTACTTGAGTGGCGACGGAATCGCGACTCACTTTTGTAATTTTAACTCTTTTCAACGTGGGCTCAAAAACTCAAATTTCTCCACTGACCCACCTCCCACTTTGACTTTCGATGCGGGCTCAACATTTGACTTTATCCCTTGGCATGAGTGGGGCCGTGGGTCACTTTATAACTTTAAGCTCTTTATGGAAACAAAGCCAAAATTCCCAAATCACTCCGATGGCCCGCCTTTGCGCTTTGACTTTTCAATGTCGAGTCGCGGCTTACTTTATACTTTATGCCCTTATGGAAACAAAGCCAAAATTCCCAAATCGCTCTGACGACCCACTTTCCCGCTTTGACTTTTCAAAGCATCAAAACACAAAAGGGCCCGCCTTTCTGCTAAGCTTGAAACATGGCCACGTGTCCCTTTGTGGGCTAGTTCAATATTTTGTGTTTTTGACTAAGTCCCTCTGTTTGGCGAAGGCTTTATGTCTGACCTAGGACACGTGGAGGCTTCCGCTCATTTGGAGACTCTGTTTGGACCTGACCCTCGGAGGTGCGCCGATTGGACACATGGAGAGCCGACGACTTGCGTTTGGACTTGATTTTGGATTCTCCTCCTAAAAGAGCACCGAAGGGACATGTGGGGCTTTCCGCTAGTTCTCCTATACTTAGCCGATTCGAACTCTTTACCCACTTGACTTCTGTTGGACCCTAGACACGTGGAGAGTTGGCGCTCATTTGAGTTTCCACTTTGGATTTGCCTGAAAGGGTCTTGAGGTGACTCGTGGCTCCTTCTGCTGGTCTGGACTCTTGATGACAAACTCTATCTTCTTTTTTATTTTGACCATGTGGCGAGATGGCGCTTGTTTGGGGTCTGTCCTTGGGCCTCACTTCTAAAGTTACACCGATGAGGCACGTGGAGGCTTCCGCTGACCCTCTTATACTTAGTCATTTAAGCAGTAGACTCTGTCCCTTTTTGGACACAGGACACATGGAGGGCTGGTGAAAGTTTGGGGAACCACCTTTGGCTTCGAATTCTAAAGTTGCGTGGAGTGAGACACGTGGCACCATCCACTGAACCTTCCATACTTAGCCGATTTGGGCTTGTTCTATCTTCTTTTCGGACCTGGGACATGTGGAAAGCCTACACTCATTTGGGGATTGTCCCTTGGGTCCTGCCCTTGGAGTTGCGCCATTGAGATGCTTGGAGGCTTCTGCTATCGCTTATTTTAGCCAATCAGGATCCTTCGGGCCATGGGGCTAATTTGACACTTTTGCAACAAATAAAAAAAGTGACAAGTTTAAAAGATAAACCCGGCATGCCGCATTCAATCAAAGATGTCCACATACCCGTGGATGTTGGGGCAAAAATTGACAGGGAAGATATGCCAGTCATTCACAATGTGGAAAAAATAAAAATGAAAGGAAAACCCCACCGTTTACGCTGAATTTCAAATTGTTCTCCATGGAATGAAAAATGCAAACAATACCAGGCTCGATGCGATCCACAACCAAAGAGAAGGATTGACAATGACATTCGAATGAAGGAAAATATTTTCAAGCATCCAGACAGGGAAATAGAATACTTCAGACTGCGAAGACAGAAGAATTTTCAATTGAAAGGGCATGAGTAAAACCGAGCACCCATAACTTCAAAGCACGGATTACTCCAAGGTACCGACTCAAAATTCTCAAAACTTGACTTCAAAAAGAGGGGAATTTTGAGGGCGACAACAAGTGTGAACCTCTTGTGATACCTTAGAGGAGGTTTTACGAGCATCTAGGAAGAGAAAGGCGCCCAAAATCATGACCGGGGTGCCCATAGATGCCCCCTTCCCTCTCAAAGTGCCCCATTTCGATCAAATATGCCTGATCTATATTTTTCCAGGCTTCTGTGCAATGGTCTTCCACTCTTGTTCAGCTGGTCATCACTACGATATAGTCCAATAAACTCTACAAATCAAATAAGGCTCTTCTAAATTTTTTACAATTAAGATTTCATTATTTATTGCTCGAGTTGTTTAGGTTAATTTCTATATTGCATTATTTATTTATTTACTGTTGCTATAACATTTAGATTATGCTATTATTTACATTTTAGCATAATCATTTATATGATTCCCTTGCTTGAATTTTGTAATTAACCACTAAAAGGCTGACCACTAAGAAAACAAAATGTCAACAACTAGAAAAGACCCAAAAGGTGTGATCAAGATACAAAGAGGTCGGGGGGCACCCGGAGGGGACAAGGGCTCCAGGCGTTGGTTTCCATACTAAGAAAAACTGAAGTAACAAAGGTTAGACTGGGAATTGGGGTGTGTAAGACTTAGATGAAAACCATAAAAAAGAAAAGAGGCCAAATACAATGACCAATTAGTACTTTTCTCACTTAGGAATCATATGAATAGTAGTATGAGATCAAGACCTAGAAACATACCCAAAGTGCATGATTTAATGTTTACAACATTCACCAAAACCCCGATTTTTCCAACTCAATAATGAAACAACGACGTCAAGCATATCGGGTTCGTGAGGAACCGAGGGAGTTGTTCATTCGTTCCTTGGTTCCTTGATTCAACACCTCACTGTAGTACAAGTAAAAGGTGGACCGGTCTTTGGAAGGCACAGTAGGAATGTTCCTGCAGTTCTCTTCCAACTCACTTGGACTGAATTTTTTGCTCATTTTCTCAGAAAAATCCCAAATTTCACCAAAAGAAGATGATATAAAAGCTATAAACTTGAGTAATTGTAAAGTAATGATAAAATAGTATATTTGTGCCCAATTGAATGTATTAACTCAAGTTTAGGAGCGAAATGTCACAAGTGATAAGAAGGTGAAAGGTCACGTGGGAGGGAAGATGAAGATTCATATTATAAATCTCTAAATTGTAATGGCCTCTCCATTCCAAAGTGTTGACAATTGTTGATTGTTCTAAGTTGTTGGATTTCACTACTACATAAAGCATTAAAAGCTATATTTTCTCTATCTCCTTGTCATGTTCCTCTATCTTCTCTACTCTTTAAATTTACTAGTATTGTGATCTTGTACAACCAAGAAGGAACTTTATGTCCTTGATTAATGGATTTGTAGAACTTTGTGTCTCTGATTTATTATTGTTGTTGATTGATTACATTGTTGTGTTCTTCTAATTGAATGTGGACCTACTTTGGCTAATGTATGTGAATTTTGTAAGTCTGCTTAGAACATTAACCCTCTCTCCCTATTTCTCCTACTCCCCTTTACTGTCTCTCAAAAAAATTCCTCCCTTGTACACTGTCCAAAATTTTTACCACATGTTTAGTGGAGTATTCCTATGTGATCCTTGGCCTAACAACCACCCCATAGTTTTAGGTAGTTTACATTCAATAATGGGAGACTTTACATACCCAAGAAGGAGGGATTTATCCCGTGATCGTTGGTGAAAACTAATAATCTACTCGCATGACAAATTATTTCACCAACAACATGATCTTGTGCAAATCACACTTCTTTTCTACTTATGTCCCCTTGCACCTATTATCCCCTATTTTTAGGGTGCTGAAACACATTCCAACTCTGTTCCGACCATGGTTTACCTTGTTGGGTCGATTCAAGTTAAAATTTGCAAAGTGAATGTGAGTAACTCCAAAATCATAAAAATATATACATTTTTGAATTTTAAAGAGCTATGATTTACCCCCAAACCTCCATTGTTGCACATGTATGTTGCTTTAGCTTGTCCTAGAACATTAAGCTTGTAAACTAATTTTTGCTCATATCACTCAATTAGTGCACCCAATCTCTACAAAAATTCATCAGTGCACTCCTTTTGAAAACACATTCATGATGAGCTACGATTCATGACATGTGATTCCACCATTTAAATTTTATTGATGACTGTTTTTTTTACCATGAACTTCACTTTTGTATACAAAACAATTGAAAATGTATAATTTACAATTTCCAAAGAACTTAGTGAGCCAAATTGCCTAAATTTTGGAGCAGAGCGATTCTCATAAAATTAGATTTTAATTGAGCCATTTATCGCATGATGAAGTGGATTTTTTTAGGGATATGGAGGACTAAGTTTTCTCTCAGCATTTTTCCCTCTTGAAGAAATTTTCATTTTCTGGTGATCCAGTGAGCCAAATTGCCTGAAATTTAGAGCAAATGTTCCTCGTAAAATTAGAATTCATTCGAGCCATTTCTTGCATGATGAGGTAGATTATTTTTGGAGATATGGAGGACTAAGTTTTCTCTCAAGTATTCTTCCATCTTTGATGAAATTCTCATTTCCCCACTAATCGAGAAGAGATAATCATCTAGAAATCAGAGGAGAGCATACTTGAATTTTTATTTATTTTGAAATCGCTCTCATCTCATTCTGACACCCGGAAGACCCTCTTCTAAAAATATTAAGTCATACCATGCTTCATCATCTATAAATAGTAAGTGTCGTGGCAACCCATTCTCTGAGTTGCCATTACTCCTCACATATCAAGAACACTCACAAGTATTGAATTCAAACACTAAAAATAGACATGCTAGAATTGGACTTACTAAAATAATAAAGTGTTGAGATTGTGGTCAAACTTTGCACACTCAATTGTCTCTATTTTATCTCACTAGCCTTCTTCACCATGGAGCTCAAACTCTCAAGTTTGGAGCCAATTTCAACTTCAAATACTGAGTATCATAACAAAGAGTGATAATGATGTGACAAGTATGAAACTAGAAGGTTTGAAAACAAGGATGTTGATTGAACAATGAGCAGATGCAGTAGGGAAGGTATTCTTAGTGGGCTATTCGGACTTGGAAAGGTCACCTTTGCAAGAGACTGGATGGTTTGATTCATCCAAGTGGAGGCAAAACAAGATCATCATTTTGCTAGATCGGGAAATCATCTCAAGTTCACAAAGTGCAAGTCACTTAGTAGTGTTTTTGAACACTTATTTCATGCCTTGGAATGTTTCGCATATCACTTGAAGGAGGAAGTTTTAATCTTGGTACTTCAAAGTCAATTAGAGGTTAGAGGCAAAAATTTCATTCATGAAGCATTTCCTCAAAGATACATCAGAAGTAGGTTCTTCATCAACAGAGGCTTCTCGTCTCCAAATTTTCACTTCTCTCTCTTCTTCTCTCCCTCCCTCTCTCTAACATCCTATTTCTTCATTGGGAATGAAAATTTTCACTTTTTCATCTTATTACATTAAGTGGCCTTATGTTGCATTGTAAAATTTCCCTTTTTAAAATAAGAAAAGGATTTAATTCTTTTCCTAGAGAATGTGAAAGGTCACAAGTGGTGGCGAGATGAAAAGTCACATGGGGGAGAGGAAGAGACAATTTGTAATCTATAAATTGGGATGGCTTCTCCATTCCAAAGGGTTGGAAATTGTTAATTATTGTTAGTTGTTGGCTTTCACTACTACTTCAAGAAATAAAACTATATTCTTGTATCTCCTTGTCTATGTTTTGTTGGTACTCAAATTTGTCTTGCCCCATTTATCATTAAAATTATTCAGATTGTGGCCTCTGTTATGTTTTCTGTCTCCCCGAGCTCAAATGGTGGTTGTCCTACATTTTACGGTTTGACAGTGTAATTTACGGTCAAAATTACTTCTTAGCATCAGTTGAAAAGTGGCCCTTTCTGGTTGGATGCAGCTCTGCGGGGCACTTTAAAAATTCTAAGGCTCACTTCAACATAAAACATGTCCACGTGGACGGTTCTGGCGGGCTTTCTTGTACTTAGACTTTTCACACAACTTCCTAAAAGGACCTGGGACACATGGAGGGACCGTGCATGTTTAGGGACCGGCCCTTGAGTTTTATTTTGAAGAAGCACCAGGAGGACACTTGGAGACTATGCCGGAATAAGACACGTGTTGAGCCCATGCTTTTTGGGGTCTCTACTTTTTGGGACCATCTCAAAGTGCGCCATTGAGACATGTAGTAGGTGGGGAAACGGAGGTGTGGGCCCACTGGGGAAAATATGGAACTTTTTCCTTTTTGGAAAATAGGGATAAAATTTGTAAGTTGAAGCGCAGGTCCGCTGGGACCCACATTGGGACATGTGTCAAGCCAGTTTTCGGGGCGGAGGCGGAGAAAAATGTTAACATTTTACTTTTTTCAAAAAATTATAAAATGTCAAAAGATGCCCCAGACCCATTTCCAATCGCATTTTGCCATGCGGAGGGCTCAGATTAAAAGTTGAAACACATGATCAATAGTAGCTATGCATTTCATTTGATTTTGCCACCATTGAAGCTCCAGGATGTTTGGAGATTCATTCTTCATCAAATTTATGGAAAATTTGTGTCGTTTGGGTATGCAAAGTTTAATTGAATCAATTTGGGAGCTCAATTTGTAGATCTAAAGTACTCTTGAAGTGGATTTTTGCTTGGGCTTGCGCATAAATGCAATATGCTAGATCTAGAAGTTGCAGAGTAAAATTTCAGAGGGAAAAGTGATGAAATGATAAAAGGTGCTACAAGCGCCAAGGATGAAGAATATGCCTCTAGTTAGAACAATGATGCAAATATTTGCAATGATTCGCCTTTTTGAAAACACCGACATTTTTGTGAATCTGTTGAATGTCACTTTCCAAAAATTATGATCTAATATGCAACAAAGGTGCTTGAATATTCCTCTTTTGGGGGGGAAAATTGGATGTAAAGGGTGTATTATAAATGCAATGAGATTACTCTTGCAAATGGTCGAGAGTTCATTTTCACTAGAAAATTTTGAGAAAAGCTCATCCTCTCGAGAAAACTTTACGAGAAACCAAGGTAACTTCCTCTCGTGTTAGATTTTCCTTCATGTTGAGTTGGTTCTGAGTGTATAGCCATCAACAAGCTCGAGATTGTTTAAATAACTCTCCCTTGCTGATGAATCGATAAATTTTGAGTTAATTTGTGTCAAATATTTGACAAATTTTGTGTTTATTTCACTTTTAGAATGTCTGCAAGTAGTTTTTCTTGTTCCTATTGCAATCTTGTATCAAAATCTCTTTGAATCACACATATCTCAATCCTTGTGATAGTTTAGTGGCATCTGCAATTTCATTTTTAGAAGAGCTTTCATCTGGGAATGAAATAAATGATTTAAAATCACTTTTCTTTCATCTATTGACAGAGATTGTTTGTAAGCCTCTGGGTGTACCTCAGGTGTGATTGATCTTAGATTTTGATGTTTTATTGGGTCTTCTAACTCGAGCCTTCGTGCTAGAATCTCAAAGATTGTGTGAAAAAGTGCATGTCTGGGCCTCCATTGATGCACACCTTCTGGTTGAAGGAATGTTTTAACTATTTTGAAGCTTTCTATTATTGAGTTCTCCATTTGTTGTGAAGTTTCTCAAGGATCTGGCAAAGTCCAATCTATCTTGTTGATCTCCCACCAAAAAATTATTCAAATAACCAATCCTACCCCAAACTACCCTTGTTTTGCTTTGTATATCCACAGAAGAACAAAATCCATTTGCTAAAGTATGCAGAAATTAGGATTCCAAATGTCTTCAGTAACCTTAGCCTTGTGTTGAAAATATCTCCATAATCTGGAAGTGACAACTCGTGAGAGTCAGATTTGGTGTGTTGATCATATTTTCCCAAGGTCTTCTCTATAAAATTTGTGCAAAAGAAAGGTATCTGCGTCTCCTTCAATAACAGAGGTTACAAAATAGGTTCTCTTACCTTGGTTGAAAGGCACAACCTAGAATAGTTAGGATAAGATCACATCCTTTTAAGGTGTTATCCATCTCTCCACAAATCCGAGTAACAAAGGGTCAATTAGATTTCCTCCCGGCTACAAAACAATACACATTTATGATCTATCTACCTCCAAGATCCCTGTTGAATCTGTGTTGCTGCTCCGCTTGAAAGGGAGAATGAATTTGGATACCAACATGTTCTTCCATACTCTCTACTTCCCAACTTTGCAAGCAATTGTAATCTTGTACAACCAAGAAGGAACCTTGAGTATTTGATTAATGAACTCATAGAACTTTATGTCTCTGATTTATTGGTCTTACTATTGCTCACGCGGTTGATTTCTTCCCATTAAATGTGGACCTACTTTGGCTAATGTGTGTGAAATATGTAAGTCTACTCACAACATTAACCCCCTCTCTCCATTTGTCCATCTCCTCTTTACCTCTCTCCAAAGCAAATTCCTCCCTTGTACTTTGTACGAGAAGTTTTGCACACATTTAGTTGAGTATTCTTGTGTGATCCATGGCCTAATGACCACCCCAGTAACTTATTTAGTCCTTTTATTCAATAATGGGAGCCTCCCCATGCGAAGAAGGAGGGGCTTAGCCTCGTGACCGTTGGTGAAAACCAATAATCTGTCATAAAACAAATTATTTTACGAACAATATTTAATTCAAACTTTATAAAAAATTATATGGCCATTAAAACATTACAAGGACCTAGGCAAATCAATTAAAACACACACATAATCTTACATACTAATATAACAAAAAGAAAAGGGACAAACTCGTATAGACCTCAAAAAACAAAACAAAACTCTAAACACTTAAAAAAATTAACATATACAAAATAAAAACTTTATACTACACTTTTACATTCATATGAATTACTTTTCCAAAGTTTTTCACACCAAAATAAACAAAAACAAAAACCACATACAAATACTAAACATGTTGCGACTAAGTACTATCGCAACAAAAATTATAATGTATAGGTTTGTAGTATGTAGAAAAGGTGAATTGATAGGGATAGACACATGTTGCTCATGTTTGGTGAAACAATGTCAATGTGTCGAGAAAATTCATGTCTTCACAAAGCTACAATGATCGTTCTATAAGATGACATCTTGTTCAATCGTTTTGGTAAACAATTTGAGTGCATACATTAAACTTAGACACTTTCCATACATGCGTATAACAACATTTTGCACATGTTTACTCTATAACAAGAAAGGTGACATAACAAAGATACCCGAGGCCATTGGATGCACCTCAACATATGATTATGAAAAAATGGTTTTTTTGTTTTAGTATTATTCGAGAAATTATAAGTAGAGAAATGAAAAAGTGAAACCCCCAACTTTAACCACAATTATAACAGATTTATTTTAGCAGAGTAGTGCCACTGTGCCATGTCTTATTGCTTGCTAAGTGATCTTGATATTTATATCAAGAATCCCCACCCTACTGTAGTTTATTTTTCTAGCTAATGTAATGGGGAATTGGTGAAATATTCAATTAAAACGTTGGGGAAATTAGTAATCTTGACCTACTTGTGCTTGTGGTGGTGATCATCCCCCTAATTCGCAACACAAACAACCAAACCCCCTCCATATATTGCATTCCAATACCCACTTCATCTAATTATACAGTCCTCTTTTTGGTGATTACGAATGTGCATTATGTTGCTTCTTCTTCCCCTCAGATTTTGAGCCTTTTTGCTCAGACAACAATGGAAGCACAGGAGAAAATGGATCCTCAAGCAAGCGGGTTATATGGAAACCAAACTGGCTATGGAGAATATGATTTGGAATCATGCACAGGAGCATTTCTGATGCACCCACCTGACCAGCAGGTGTGCCCAAGAGTGTTTTAGGTGGAACCCCGGAGCAGGAGAAGTACCCAAATGTGTTCAAGGTCGACGCAGCAGACCACCAGGTTTATCCGTCTCCTCTAGCATAAACCAAAAAATATATTACCGTGCCTGAAAATTGTATAAAGGATGGAAGAGATAAATTAGAAAAAATAATCCAGCCTCCACGTATCCTTCAAGCTTAAAACTATAACACAAAGCATAGCCTAAATAATAAGAGAATCGTGGTCATTCTTTGCCTTCATTACCTAAATTTCAACTGATTCCCGTTCACCCACTCACATTTGGCAGAACATAAACATATAAATCTGGTTGTTTTTAGCTTTAAGAGACACCAACCTGCCGATTCTTCTTTGCTCAGAAGCTTCGCGAGTCTGAATTTGGAAACTTTTGTTTTTCATTTAACGTCGAGAAGAATGTTTTCTGGCTAATGTCCCAGTGTATGATTTTCTGGCTGCAGCCATCGTGGAGGCAAGCGAGTTCCTTGGCGGTGCCAAATGCAATCTCATACCTAATTTTATCTCAAAATTCGCGTGGTTATTCCTACAAATTTGCAGTGCACTTTGTTTGTTTGTTTAAAAGTAAACCGAAAGCCCTAGAAAAATGCCTTTGCTTTGAAGCAATGATTTGAAAGGTCGGCTATTTACAACGAGAATAATTTTTATTTTGGGAAGCTCTTTCTTAAATTTTTTTTTCTGGATATTTGTTTGTTTCGCGCTACAAAAATCTGTCTAGTTTTTGGTTTTAGTAATGCAAGGACAATCGAAATGCTCAAAAGTAGTGGTTATTAAAATATTGCTAAAGTTACAACCGGTACAAGATATAATGAATTATAATAAATGTTCTGACATCCTCTTTCCTGGATTTTTGATTGAAAAGCATAACCATATATTAAAGATGACATAAGAAGTACAATGCTAATCATACAAAATCGGGTGGAAAAGATCACACCCCATAAGCAAGATCAAAGTAGCCATAAAGAGGCTACGAGTAGCAAGTGTCATATCGACAGTAGCATTATCAATCAAAAAGTTTAAAACAAAAATGCAGAGAACCAGAGAAAACTCCAAACATGGAGCTAGGTAGCAACAACAAACATGGAAGATGGTGGCGGTGGCGGTGGGCTCTTTGGATGGTCACCACCCTAACCACCAAAAGTAGTGTCGGGGGTGTCATCAAGCGGCTCCCGTAAATGCACTGCTATTGCTCCTCCTCGTTTCCCCGCTGGGAGGGCGAGATAGCCAAAGAGAGCCGCAAAAACTTTGATTGGTCGGGTGCCTGCCACCCGGAACCACCACTGCCAGAGCCCAGCCGACCAAACACCCCGGAAGCGGGCGGAGTCCAAGACGGAGGCGGAGAAGGGACCCGCTGGTGAGGAGAGGCGCTACGCCGCCCACGAGCCGGACCCGGTCAAAATTGTGCCGCCCATGGGAAGCGGCGACCTTGCGAGCGGGAGTGGTGACGAGGGGAATCTGGTGGAATGCGACTAATTGCACAAGGGGCACTCCCCCAATGGTCCAGAAGAGTTTACAAGTGCTCAACTTCAATGCGGACTTTCTTCGCCTGCACCTGGATCTGAAGCGAAACATTGGAGATGACAACAAGCTTGTTAGAAATAGCAAAAATTCTATCCACTGTCTCCTTATTAAAAATAGCAGCATTTCTAGATTTCCAAATGTGATATAAAATAGCCACTACAAAGAATGCCAAATGTTGTAAAATTTTGCAGGAATAAAGGCCGGATCCCCAGAAGAACCATTTTCCACGTTAAGAAGGTGGGAAAAAAGTTTGAAAAAGGGTATGAATCCAACGCTCTTTCTGGATTTTGCTTAAGCTTATAATAACATATATATTTATATACCAATCAAATTAAAGATAAATGAATTTTTATAATTATTTGGGTAAAAATTGTACAAGTTTAGTAGTGTGAGAAGTATATATTTGTGTATGAAAAATAATAAACATGTTTCATTGGTTAAAAATTACAAATATTAACGAGTATTTAAAGAAAGTTGAAACCTATAGAATATACCTTGATAGTACTAATAATAACTAACTAAACAAACCAACACATTCTAACATAGACATGCACAAAATGGACGATTACTTTGATATGGATTGGAATGGAAGTACATATCCAACATAGGAGATCAACACAACATTTATTTGTCAAACTCAAGAAATGCTTAGGACGTGGCGGTTTGATAGATGTTCAAAATCCAATCAAAACTCAAAGTAGAGTTGACTCGATGTGGATTGAATAAAAATAACCCAAGTAAGGTTTGATCAGAGTCATGTAGCTTGGTAATGATGGTGATGCCTATGTTGAGCAATAAAAAGAACCAAAGAACTCAATGCATGCGCATATATGGCAAGGATACAATCAAAGGTCGAGTTGGTATCTGGATGCAACGATCGATGAAGGTTAGTTTGAAATGTAGTAATTCCAAAAAGAACACACATTCAAAATAATGATAGCGATTTTGATGCGAAAAAGAGCGTGAAGAAGAAGAAGAAGATATTTTAACATCCACAAGACTACCAAAGTAGCCTATGGGACAAACAACACATTCTCACTAAGATGGATATATGTATAGCAAGGATTTCATCAATTGTCTTTGCTTCAAAAAAGACGTTCACTAGATACTTCAACAACACATTCCCACCAAGCATTTGATGAAGTATTCTAAAAATTCTTCAAATTATTCTTTTCTCAATAATTGGGGCAATCAAGAAGTACATTGATTCTACCCGTCTAATATTCAAGATTCCATGACTACTCGATAAGAAATGAAATTGGTACAAAGGTTTACACAATTGTAAACAATCTTATTTTATTACTCTTCTTCTATTAATATATTCAATAAATGATTACATATAAATAGGCATCACATATGCCTTTAATTTGGAAACCAAATCCCTAAAAAATCTGTCCCAACAAACGTAATTTTACTCTATGTGGGTTGGTTTAACAACCAAACAATCATCACAACAAACTTATTGTCATTATATCTCACTCCTAATGTTACCATGTGGGGAACTAATATTATTTTCCTAACACTTATTACTTGTAATCTTAGTTGAGATCTAATGATTAATTCCTAGCACGTTTGACCAAAGTACCGACTCACTCAAAACCATAGACGAGTCATTAGATAGGTTACGAGGCATACACCACTAACGTCTTACAAGATAACATTGCTTCTATTCCAACAAGTCCTAGAAGTACATCTTAAATAGGAGAGGTAACCGTAGCACAATTCATTATGGGGTACCATCCTTCCCCTCCAAAACCAATTGCAAAGCCCAATATTCAACAAGATCAACATGGCTCATCAGGCAACCTCATTTCTACCCTAGTGAGATAAATTTGAGAACTAGGAAATGCCTTATCTTCTCACATGATTTTCTTGTGGAACTTGGATATTCTGAAAGTGTTTTCTATAAGGATCATCGAAATTCTGAAAAAGGGTGAGGAATGAGAAAACGAGAAAGCGAGAAAGGCACCATTTAGAATTATAGATGTGAGTAATTCTTTATGCATGCGAAAGTACAGTGAATTGAAACAAGATCATTTGTATCATACTAATAAGATGAAATTTGAAAGACACAAAGTTCTATCAATAACATCTGCAAGAATACAAAGCTTCTTAATATAATATAGACAAATGATCTTAACAAGATTAAATGAAAAGCTTAGGGATAAAAGAGATCGAGATAGACGAAGAATGAAAAGCCCATACGTATTGATTTCTTTATGATTTATTTACACTTTTAGAAAATAAGCCAAGTTCTTCCTCCTTCAAAATGGCGAGGAGAGGCCATTATATAGTTTACAATTCAGTTACTCTCGGTAACTACTTCTTTTAACTAAAGATTAGTTAAGGATTGCCAATCATGATACCTCGACTTATTACTGATAAATCCGAGAAAAAGAATTGGAAGAGAAGAGAGGAATAAGGAGAAGAAGACACGGTGCTTATGGTAGGAGGGACCCTTGACTTCAAAATCCATTTGCTGAATCTCTTGATGCCTCGGCTATGTCTACGCCACGTGGGGGCCTTGACGTGTGGCTGTAGACACGGTCAAAATCGAGGCACTTCTCATTTACTGGAATCCTCGGTGTAGTGATGGTGCGTCAAGTTTGTGATGAGCTCCCCGTGTATATTGGTCAATTCACTCGAATCAGGGTTGAAATGAGCTCCGCATGAAAGCAAGCTTATATCTGCACATTGCACGAGATTGGGAAACCACCAAGCGAAAGCCAAACCATTTGTCATGAATCATCTGTGCCATTGGCGTAGGGTTGCGTCTGTCATCCTCGACCAAAAATCACTAAAGTCAAGATGGCGAACTTCATTGTCCCCGATATCGGGAACGGCAGACTCTAGTGGTGAGATTTGTTCTTGCCCCTGAAATTTGATCTTCATGTTGGTAGTAATTCGGAGGGCAGAGCTGCAAGCTAGACTTGGGAAGGAATTGCAGAGGAAAATGGATACGCGTAGGAATTTAGATTGCAAAGGTTCGAGCAAAAGATAGCATGAAAGCGTGTGTGCAAAACGCATAGGGGGTTCGCTCGTTATATAGCCGTTTAGGAGAGAGAAAGGCAATGAATGCGCATTTAATACATACCTACTAATTTGAAAAGCAAGATATTCGGGTAGAGCGGGAAAAATTAGCACGAATGGCACTTGGTTCATTTGGGACATGTGGGACGTGAAAGCGCGAAGTACGTGGCTCGGCGATTCGGGCGAAGCGGGGAAAAGACGCACAAATGCTCTTGGAACACGCGGGACAAAAGTACGTGAAGTACGCGGCTCGGCGAATCGGACGAAAATGGAACAATTGGTCCAGGTGAACTTGGGACATTTGGGACAAAAAAGTGAAAGAGCGGGCCCGAAAAAAACAGACTTCGGGTGGGCGGCGATCGGGAGGAGAGGCCCAATTGAACTTGGGACTTGGGACGCGGGACAAAAGACAACGTGAAGTGAATGCGGCTCGGCCGAATCGGACGAAAATGGAACAATTGGTAGTCAGGTGAACTTGGGACATTTGGGACAAAAAAGTTGAGCGGGCCCGAAAAGAAGCAGACTTCGGGTGAACCGGCCGATCGGGGGGAAGAGAGGGCCCAATTGAACTTGGGACACATGGGACAAAAATGTCCGACAGGCCGAAAAACACACAAAATGACCCAAAAACGTAGATTTTCTCAATTTCTTGACTTTTAACATTATCAGTACAACAGAGAAGACACTTAAACTCAAAATTTTAAATTTTCACTTTCTTAAGAGCAGGGGAATTTTGAGTGGACAACAGCTGGCTCCTTCTAGGGATGACTTGGCATAAATTCAAGGAATGAGACAAGGTAAGAACTTAGAAAAACTCAGGGAAGTAGACCAGTACCTTATCCATTGGGCAACGAAGTCAAAAAACAAACCAATACGAGAGGAAAACACAAAACAAAAGGAAAGAAAAACAAAAGCGTTATACAGAATATACAAAGGACTCCTAATCACCTATGACTTGAACAATTTTAGTCTTGCCCACTATAAGGAAGTGGGAGAGAAGAACCATCCATATAATCAAGGTAAAAGAATTCTTACCAGTAAAGTGCACGATCTTGAAAGGTCGAGCGAAAGGGAATCAAACTTGCCATGGCTGCCACGAGGTTCATGCCTTTTATCCCACAACAAAAGCAGTGTCTCAACTTGGAAATCTACGAACTGGCTTTCTTATCAAACGGGACCTTAACTTTTTGTTGATGAGCGAGATATCTTATCAGTGACTTCGATCTATCCTCATTGATTTGTGAAGGTACATTATTCTCTTATCAAGCATCATTGGCTGGTATCTTGATGGCCTTCATTAGATCGAGGTGGCAGCTCCTTTATTCTTGTGATTGAGCTTCTACTCCATATACCACTTGAAAAGGAGACATTCAATGGCTCTCTTAGGTGTGATCTATCTGCCCAAAGAGCATCATAGAGTTTCTTGTGCCGAGTTTCGTTGAGACTCATTGACTAATTTCCTTATTATGGTCACAGATTTTTATTAGTGGATTATGCTTGTCCATTTCCTGAGGATAGTAATCGAGGAGTGAGCGGAGAGATGCCATATCCATAGCAAAAATCCATTATCTCGGTTGAAGAAAAATTGAAGCATTATCATCTGATCTTGTTTGGTACACCATACCTTACAAGATGTTTTCTTTGATGAAGCGCACACCACTTGAAGTAGTACTCTTTCTTTGGAATGGCTTCTACCCATTTGGTGAAATAATCATGCGAGTTAATACATGAGTATGACCAGCACTAGAAGAGGGATTAAGTGTTCGATGAAGTCAACCCCCTTTGTTGAAAAGGTTCTTCAATTCTGGTGGCTTAAGAGCAAAGAGGCCAATTTGGGTCTACCCACGAAAGTCGACAAGCCTCACATTTATCAACCCACTTGGATGCATCTCTGAATAAGGTAGGCCAGTAATATCCTCCACGAAGTATCTTATGAGTAGTGATGGTTGATGAGTAGTGCCCTCCACATGCTTGATCATGAAAAGCTAAGAGTAGCTTTTCTGTTGTTCCTTGTCCACACATTTCAAAAACCTTCCATCTAACCCACGTTTAAACAAGGCGTTTCCCCCAACACATATTGCACTTTGACCTTAGTTTAACGGTCCTCTTTTCTTTGGCGAGTCAAATGAGAGGGCATTCTCCATAGGTGAGAAAATGGGCGATATCGGCATACCATTCATCAGTGAGCTAAGAAAGCAAGCGGTAGGAAGACCAATTTTATCCTCCGGTAACTCATGTCTAGCTCCTTCGATGATGAGTTCACAAAGGCCTTTTCCACGGACGAGCTTGGTCGGTTTGATGTCAATATCATATTCTTGGACCTTAGCCACCTAGTTCCCTCTCTTGGATCCAAATTCTGTTGTGTGAGAATTGACTTGATTGTATACTGGTACCTGACACCATGGAGTGAGAGTTGAGAATGTAAAAAGCGAAAGCTGCTTAATGACTTTAACCCTTTCAAAAGCATGTTTTTCCATCATGGTGTATTTTAACTCATGATCTTTCAGAATATAGCTCATAAATGCAATTGGGAGTTCGTGCTCATTAGAATCTTCCTGAGTCAAAACAACACCAAGGTGTTATACGTGGCGTAGTAATAGATAATAAAATCTTTGCTAAAATCTGGACATGCTAAAACAGGAGTTTTAGCAATGGCTCTTTTAATATCTTCAAAGGCTTCTTTCCCTTCAGGAGACCAACCAAACGTTTGTTTGCCTTTCATCATTTGGGAGATATTCAGAGTTAGTTCTGCAAAATCAGGGATGAATCTTCTCAAAAAATTGATCTTACCAAAGAAAGAGTGCACGCCCTTTTTGCTGGTTGGGAGAGGAATTTGCTGAATAGCTTGAACTCGCTCAGGATCAATTTTAATACCATCTTTGGAGACGATGTGCCCTAATAATTTCCCCTCTGTGACACAAAAGACGGATTTTTTAGGATTCAAAGAGATCCCATGTTCTCTACATCTTAGCAGAACTGTCTCCAGGTGCTGAAAATGATCCGCCCTTGTTTTAGAATACACAGTCAAGTCATCAAGGTATCTGACAATACACTTCCCTTTCAAACTTCAAAGGCTAGATCCATAGCTCTCTGAAAAGTGGCACCAACATTAATGAGCCCAAAAGGCATTCTTTTGTAAGCAAAGGTACCCCGAGGGTAGTGAAAGTTGTTTTGTGTTGATGCTGCGGTATTAACTTCTACTGATTATATCACGAGAATCCATCAAGCATAGACAACATTTCAGATCATTCTTGCTTGTAAGACCTGATCCATCATAGGTAAAGGATAATTATCTTTCAAGAAGCTTTGATTGATTCTGAAGTCAACACAGAATACGAATCTCACCATTTTCTTTCTAACAGTACAATATTGGCAATCCATGTTGAATGATGGATAGGAAAAATGATTTTGGCTTTCAACAACTTCTGTATTTCTTGAAAAATGGTGTCAGCTATTTTAGGATTGTATTGCCTCTGCTTTTGTTTAAAAGGCTTAATTCCAGGTTTGAGAGGAATAAAATGCTGCATCTCTTTTGGTTGGAAAGCTTTTAAATCTTCATAAGAGTAGGCAAGAACATCCTTATACCTCTTTAAAAGATCAATTGCTTTCTTCCTCTCATCTATTGTGCAACATTTTCCAATGTTCACGAGCTTAGGGTCAGTAGAACTCCCAATATTAATTTTGTCATATTCAGCTGATTGTTGAGGTCCAGTAGAAGCTCTAGACTTTACATACCTATCGTGTTTATCAAACAGTTCCTCTAAACTTACCAATCCTTTAGGGATCTTGTTTCCCTTGAGTTTGATACATCCATCCTGATCCGTTTCTTCTCCTTGAGTGGCTGCTTTGTCAAAGGGCACACTTTCACGAGGTAAGTTATCACTTCCTTCAAAGTATAGCTGTTCAAAATTATCTTTGAGTTCTAAGAAAGAAAGCAAATGTTGATCATTATTGAAAACTTGCCAGTTATTTGTATTATCAGGTACACTGGGTCGATGGATCATCTCAATGGTGAACTTATCTTGAGAGAAGTCAGGATGAGGAATATAGCGGTGACCAGAGGCTGCTAAGTGAATCAGCCACAGTATTCTTCTCCCTAGGTATTGCTTGATGGAGAAAGCATCAAGAAATTCAATGGAATCCCAAACTGATTCTGTAATGTTTGACCTTCCATTTTCACTGGAAGAGGTTTCTAACTTGCTTTACAATCAATTCGCATCCCCACGAGCTAGAAGATTCTTCACACCTTGTTCTTTTGCCACTGTAGTCAAGAATGAGAGCCTCATACTCTCTGTTGTATTATTGGTATTTTCAAATTGCAACTTGAATGAGAAAGGATGAAGGCTTCCTTGGGTGACACCAATATGACACCAGCTCCAGAACCAGCTGAGGAACAACTTCCATCAAACTCTAAAATCCAAACACCATTAGGATCTTTAGGTGACACTTTGGGAGTTGGATTTCTTCAGGAGACATAATCATGTAGTTACCATGCCCCATATCCTCATAGAGTATTTGTGCTTTTTAGGATCATCCATTTTTGTACAATATACTCAGATTGCTTCTCGAGACAACTTCTTCATTTGTCCATTAACTTGAGTATGAGTGCATGTGACCAATCCATTTGAATTTCTCCACCCACATCCTTACGAAGTTTCTTGCTTATGACATCCCGTATGAAGGAGGAATATCTGCTACTACTAAGATGGTAGCCAAAACTTTCTTCTCGAGCAAAAAAGCAGCAAAAGCCACTTGTGCATCTTTAATTCTTCCGACTAAGGGCACTTCCTTACTCTCCATAGAGTAACAAGATCCATAAGTGCGTGTGAGAGTCAAGCCTAAGGCATGAGCTACTTTAGCGAGGCATCACATTATCGATGCTCTGAGTCATGACACGATTCTTGAGCCTATGGCCGGTATAAGAAGTGTCACATAGAATGGTTTGATTTTGTCATTGGGTGAGGTGACAGCGGCTACCAGATTAGGTTGTGGTGCAGAAGAAGGAGTGGGTAAAAGGCCTTTAGAGGTAGTTTTAGAATGGGAATTGACAAAGTGAATCATTTTAGCAAAGGCCTTAGGATGGGTTTGATAATATTCAGCTTCTGAGATTTGAACCTTAGTCTTTTTTAGGTGATCAATAATATCAAAAGACCCAGAAGTGGACGGGCTATCATCATTTGAAATCTTAGGTTTATCAATTTTAGGGAAAAAGAAGTAACTTTAGTAGCAGAATTGACAGGACTCACCTTTGGTGTAGATGAAATGGGGATAGGAGATCCTCTTTTTGTAATTACGGGGATAGTTGTCGGCTGCTCTTTAGATTTCTTGGTGGGCTGCATCACTTTCTCCCTCTGATTTGTCTGCTCTCGAGTCATGACAGCGTATGATTCAGCTATTCATGTCTGCTACTATTTCATCATAATCATCCTCATCATCAATGCCCTCAGTGGTGAAGAAATTAACTCGAGATCCCTCAAGTTCATCTGCTTCATCATCAACCTCTTCAACAAATTCCTCGCAATCTTCATTAACCTCTTCATCTTCAGGTTCCTCAACTTCACAGGTTGCATTGATGGGAACTTTAATAGGAGGTCCTTCAAGCGCTAGCCTTGTTTGAGCAGTGGCGAAAATGATTTCTGGGCTGAAAATTCCTCCTTGGAACGTCTGCATAGGGAGCATCTTTGAGCGATTGTTTCTTAATGGCAATGAGATCATTTGCAAGTTTTTGTACCGATGGATCGAGTATTAGGTCGGGGTGGAAGAGGAGGAAGAAGCGATTTAGATTTAGAAGGGTCTCTCCTCAACTTCACGACATGATTAAATCATCTTGACACTACAACAAGAGTTTGATCTTGACCGATGTTGCGAGATTAGCCCTTCTTAGTGCATAGCTAACCCGGGTGATTGAGCATTTAGGAAAAAACATTTTTGAATTTGATCTGGTGAGTATTTGG
The DNA here is from genome assembly GCA_018340775.1 of Taxus wallichiana var. yunnanensis. Classification (NCBI taxonomy): domain Eukaryota; kingdom Viridiplantae; phylum Streptophyta; class Pinopsida; order Cupressales; family Taxaceae; genus Taxus; species Taxus wallichiana. The sequence continues at coordinate 562,251,997 of CM031244.1, read as the reverse complement.
CGGAATTTTGTTAATCAACTTTGTTGAATCGGGCCACAAATTCTCTCATGGGTTTGATGAATCCTTCTTTATTTGAGAGATTTGGGCTATGAGGCATGCACGTCTTCTGCTGGTTTGAACCGGTTTTCAAACCTAGTTCTCATTGTGTCCCAGCTGGTGATAGCACCGGCCGGAAGGTGATAGAACCAATCAGCAGCATTATCTTGTAAAGTCTCAACGAAAAGTCTTACGGAGACATCTTCATGTTCAACTCCCAGAACTCCGCATGCAACTATGAAGGCTGCGATGTGTTCATCAGGATGCACTTTACCATCACCTTTGAATTTAGGGAAGTTCTTACGGTTACCTCTGGGTAACTCATGCAAAGGCTGAGGAAGGGCAAGGGGCCCGACACGATGACCCCAGGGAAGTGGTACCGCCATTCTTGGAAAAATGGCTTGAAGAGGAACTGTAACACCAGCAAGAATCAAAGCTCGAAGATTAGGACTGATTGACTCTGAAGGAATACCACCCGTAGGGATTCTATCTTGAACAGGTGGAGTGCTTGTCGAACGAGTCTTTCTATTTCTTGTTGAAGGGAAAGGAAAACCTGCTTTGCTCAAAAGCTGGCGAGAATCTTGATACGAGGCCCTTCTCCCTCGAGTAAAAATGGAGTCGCGGATCAAAGGATGATCAATAATTATAGAAGCTGGAATATGATTTCCCAGTGAGTCACCAAAAAGCTATTGGTCGTCAAATAGGACTTCACGAAGAGCAACAGTCAGGGGACAAGAAGTCCCTCCTCTTTAATGGGAGAGGTTCCCTTATTCAGAAACGAACCTATTTACACATATACAAAACATGATTTTCTTGTGGAACTTGGATATTTACTGAAAGTGTTTTCTATAAGGATCATCAATTACAAAAGGACTGAGGAATGAGAAAACGAGAACGAGCAGAAAGGCACCATTTAGAATTATAGATGACAGAGTAATTCTTTATGCATGCGAAGTACAGTGAATTGAAACAAGATCATTTGTATCATACTAATAAGATGAAATTTGAAAGACACAAAGTTCTATAAATAACATCTGCAAGAATACAAAGCTTCTTAATATAATATAGACAAATGATCTTAACAAGATTAAATGAAAAGCTTAGGGATAAAAGAGATTAGATAGACGAAGAATGAAAAGCCCTTCTGTATTGATTTCTTTATGATTTATTTACACTTTCAGAAAATAAGCCAAGTTCTTCCTCCTTTAAAATGGCGAGGAGAGGCCATTATATAGTTTACAATCCAGTTACTCTCGGTAACTACTTCTTTTAACTAAAGATTAGTTAAGGATTGCCAATCATGATACCTCGACTTATTACTGATAAATCCGAGAAAAGAATTGGAAGAGAAGAGAGGAAAAAGGAGAAGAAGACGGGTGCTTATGGTGGGAGGGACCCAGCGACTTCAAAATCCATTTGCTGAATCTCTTGATGCCTCGGCTATGTCTCTGCCACGTGGGGTGATGTGTTGTATAGATGGGTTGGTCGAGGCATCTCCATTTCGGAATCCTCGGGTGCAGTAAATGGCGCTGTCAAGTTTGCAATGAGCTCCCGTGTATATTGGTCAATTCGCTCGAATCAGGGTTGAAATGAGCTCCGCATGAAAGCATTATATCTGCACATTGCACAGAGATTGGGAAACCACCAGTGAAAGCCAAACCGCTGTCATGAATCATCTGTGCCATTGGCGTAGGGTTTGCATCTGTCATCCTCGACCAAAAATCACTAAAGTCAAGATGGCGAACTTCACTTGTCCCGATATCGGGAACGGCAGACTCTAGTGGTGAGATTTGTTCTTGCCCCTGAAATTTGATCTTCATGTTGGTAGTAATTCGGAGGGCGAAGCTGCAAGCTAGACTTGGGAAGGAATTGTAGAGGAAAATGGATACGCGCGCAGGAATTTAGATTGCAAAGGTTTGAGCAAAAGATAGCAGGAAAGCAGTGTGCAAAACGCATAGGGGGTTCGCTCGTTATATAGCCGTTTAGGAGAGAGAAAGGTAATGAATGCGCATTTAATACATACCTACCAAATTTGAAAAGCAAGATATTCGGGTAGAGCGGGAAAAATTAGCACGAATGGCACTTGGTTCATTTGGGACATGTGGGACGTGAAAGCGTGAAGTACGCGGCTCGGCCGATTCGGGCGAAGCGGGGAAAAGACGCACAAATGCTCTTGGAACACGCGGGACAAAAGTACGCGAAGTACGCGGCTCGGCCGAATCGGACGAAAATGGAACAATTGGTCGGGCGAACTTGGGACATTTGGGACAAAAAGTTCCGACGGGCCCGAAAAGAACAGACTTCGGGTGAACCGGCCGATCGGGGAACAGAGGGCCCAATTGAACTTGGGACACGCGGGACAAAAGTACGCGAAGTACGTGGCTCGGCGAATCGGACGAAAATGGAACAATTGGGTCCAGGTGAACTTGGGACATTTGGGACAAAAATGTTCGATGGGCCCGAAAAGAACAGACTTCGGGTGAACCGGCCGATCGGGGAACAGAGGGCCCAATTGAACTTGGGACACGCGGGACAAAAATGTCCGACAAGCCCAAAAAACACACAAAATGACCCAAAAACGCAGATTTTCTCAATTTCTCGACTTTTAACATTATCAAGTACAATAGAGAAGACACTTAAAACTAGATTGAAAGTAGGGATTTTCTCCATATTAAATAATAACCCAATGAATCCACCATGCATTTCATTGTGAGATGGAAAAAGTGATTTAATCTTTTGTCAATTACTTAAATATGGATCACGGAAGATGTGTGATATTTTCCTCCATTCCCTCAACAGTAAACCGGGGAAAGATGTACATAAGTTCCTATATAAGTATTACAAATAAGATTTAGAGATAATGTTAAGAATTAACCACACAATAATAAATAGTGGTCAGTAGGACCTACAATATAATTGTTAGACTTGTTGTCCCTAACCAAAATTCTAGGGATACCAAAACAATAATAACAATAATACATAATATTCATGCAAAACACCTAGGGTTTGAAGGTGCTCAACCCGAAACCATAATGCCACTACATATGGTGTTACAAACCAATCTAAAAAGATAAAATTCCCTAATAATACTATTAACCAACCCAACAACAATAACAATACCAATCACAATAACAACATCCGTTCCAAAAACAATCAATTTATCGTGAATGTGGTTGAATTCAAACGAGCTTCAAAAAATAATTTGAATTATAACTTGAATCAAAACCAAGCGGCATTTCGAATAGGAATCGAGAGGTTCAATATTTTTTTTTTTGGTCCCAATCATGGCTATCCCAATAAATTTAAGTGAAACTTCTAAAAATTTGTAGACCAATAAAACCATCACCACAAAACTATGACCCCAACCTATTCTATCTACTATATAGGGTTAGAGGTCACAATACAACTACTTGCAAGGAGTATAACAAGGTTATCCAAGGCCCCCTAAAATGAAAGAAAATCCTTTAATGAACAATTTCTAGGGCGGTGAACCTTAATAATCATTCAATGGCTTATTTAGGTCCTATTGCACCATATAATACCCATTTAGGCATCTTTAAAACTCCTTTCCCAAATCATCAACAAAATGTTCTTCCGATCAACATACGGTCAAATGATGTGTAACAACAATAAGGAAAACCACCTCAACCATAACCAATACAACAACAAATAATTACCTCGGTCAAAAACCATGTTGCTAGGCCTCAACTTTGCACATGGTCAATCCTAATGTAGCCCCACGAACTGGGTACATCAAGATAACCAATCTAATTACCATAACAAAAGAATATCAAAAGAGCCAATCTAGGTACATTAAGACAAATAATCTAATGGTTAATCATTTAATTATAATCGATGAAGAATCCAATCTAATTACCATAACAAAAGAATATCAAGTTCTTATTTCCCTTTACAGACCCCTTTGGAAGTGCGAAACAACGAGTCCCCAAATAACTAGGGACTTATGATATGGTTATTGATATTGATAAGACATTTTTCACATTTTTTTACGGACCTTTAAAAAATTCCCCAACACATTGAATTGAAATTTTAGATGCTATGGGACTTGGGAACTTAACTCACATCACACCCCTACTAAAAGTGCAAGAGAACCACATTGATATGGATATGTTCCCTCTGGGTGTGATGATGAGAAACACTGGATAATTTTTTGAATTGAATCAATTACCTACAGATATAGAAATGGCTAAAAGAGGAGACCCTACTCTCCATTTGCATATATGGATATACAAAAACTTGATAAAACATTGCTAGGGTGGATGATGGGGCATGAGTCAACGTCATCCTTTTTACCTTTTGTAGGATCTTGGATATGGTGAGACTAATTGCTCGTCAACTTAAAACATTCTTTGTGGGTATGATAGTCTTATAACCACATCAATCGACATTATCATTGTCCCCATAAATCTAGGTTTGAAGATAATCCTTACTGAGTTTTATGTCATAAGCAGTAAAAACTATAACACAATCTTAGGATGACCATAAATCCATCAAATGAAGGCCATTCTTTCAATACTCTTTCAAGAAATCCATTTTTTTACATTTGGGAAAGGTTTTTGTTGCCAAAGGAGACATGAAGCCATTTGATATAGTCCAAGCTAGTACTTAGAGTCCGTTAGGCACCCACATTCATCATGAGTTACCTACTGAATGAATTAAAAATACCCACACCTATAGAAAAGGTAAGAAATAGATTGGAAAGATGATGTTGAACTTAAACTCACTCTTTTAGCTCTTGACCCTCCTTGCAAAAAAACAAAAGGTCCCAAAATAAGAAAGAAAATCTCTTTGTTAATTAATGGTCCTAAATCATAAATTGAGACCATGTCCTTGAATTACACTTGTACAATTATTACATCCTGAAAGAGATTCACCTCTTATGCTTCGTTCAAACAAAAGGGCCTTCCATGTATGATTTCCACTTACTTGAAATCAACAAACACTAACCTTTTTGGCCATGGTAGGCTATGTGAATATGGTCAAAATCGGTGATAGTCAAGACCCTCCATTCATCTTATCTTATGATCCTGTTAGTGCAAAATCACAAAGCACCCACGGATGCAGATCAAGCTTCAGGTTGATCACTCGGGCATCCAGTGTGATTGCACAACATGGAAACCTCTCTCCAAGCGTGGGACTTGTGGCGAGAGAGGAATCTCCGAGAGAAGGTTGGTTCCTGCTCCTAAACTACCGCCACAAGCTATTCCAGTGCGAGTGCAAGCTAATCTAATCCTAATCTAACAATGCCAGGAGGAGAGAGAGAGAGAGAGAGAGAAAGGAAAAGAACAAAAGCCTACACTAAAACGGTGATACACCAGAGAAGAAGAATGTTGGACATCTATCAAAACCGCCATGGGACAAAGGGAGGTGAGCAATGGGAAGGATGGACAGATGCATCACAGGCCCAAGGATAGATTTCACACAGAAAATGTCCCAAAACTCCATGAACATAGCTCCAAACCTGCAATGAACATTCAAACATGCACAAATACCTGCAATGAAGAGAGGAAAGAAGAGAACAAGCAAAAATGAGCAAGGATGGACAGATGCATCACAAAACACATTTTATTGCTCCAGAAGTTTGCACAGAACATCATTTCAATAGTAAAAGGCAAAAACGCCATTACAAAGCAAGGAGGAGGTTCGAACTCCATTTTCAACCCTAGAGAAGAAAAGAAGGGAGGGCAGAGCAGAAAATATGAACAACTCTTTCTTTAATGAGCCAAATCTAGCTTTTTACATTGCATGGGTCGAGCCCAGGGGACAGAAACGTGGGAAAACGTGTAAGCCTATTCCTCATTGACTGCAGATGCATTAAAACGGCATGGGATACCTTACCAACCCATACCCTACCATCTCTGACCGATTTGGAGGAGAATGCGACCCATTCTGCATTAATTTGGTCGCTGAAATGTCACTTCTGGCCGTGCTGAAGAAGAATGCGACCCATGTGCATTAAACTGGTTGTTGAAACGTCGCTTCTGGCCATGATCACGTGTCAGATCCGTTTCTCAATTTTCTCTCTCCAAACTGCACCAAAATTCAAGATTGATCCTAGAATCATGTAGATAATTTCATAAGCTTTCCGTTGATATAAAGAACGTGCAAATCCGAGCTCTGGATCAAAAGATATGTTGATATGAAGATTTAGGGCGCAGAATAGACCAAAACGGATTTTGAAATCTTTTCCCGCGCTTCGCCACCTGGACGACACGTGGCAGGCTCTAATTGGATACGTGATTCTCTCTCCTCTGCCTTTCGGCGGGCTTTCTTTTGAAATTTCCTTGTGGGCCCCTTAAACTTGGACACGTGGCATGCATTGATTGGCCGACAGGGGCGCGGGGCAGACCTTGGCTTTTAGCTTTTCGGCCAAAACTCATGCCAAATTCTCTAACTCCTTCCCTAGCTCCACATTCCCTGTTCCATAGGACACGTGTCCTCTTTTGATTGGCTCGGGCTGACCCCTCAAAATTCACCCTTTGACCTTTGGACTCTTTCCCCTGCGACACGTGTCATGATCTGGTTGGTTCTCGGCCCTTTCGGCTCCTTCGGCCCTTCGCGTCCTTCGCGTCTTTATGTCCCGGATGTCCCTAAAGATCGAACTTTCTCTGTTTCAGGCGAACCGGCCGGTTCATGTCATCACGGCCCAAATGTCCCAATTGCTTCCGGACTGTTTGTTCTCATGTCGGCCGATCCGGCTGGTTCGCGTACTTCGCGTACTCTTGTCCCGAACTATCCCGCTCAGCAGTTAGTCATTTTTCTTCCTCTTTCGGCCGGATCGGCTTCTCGCGCCCGCCGCGTACTTCTGTCCCAGATGTCCCTTTGCTTCACGGGCCACCTGGAGGCTTTTCGGCCGATCCGCGCCTAGATGTCCCACACGTCCCTATTGTTGCAAGGACTAGGACTTAGTCATTTTTTATGATTTTTCCTGGCTCAATCTACATGCTTGGAATCAGTAAAACTGACGTGCATGTTATCGAAATTTACCCTGGGGGGGTGAAATTTTGACAAGATCCTCTTCTTGAAAGTAATTTATGAATCTTTGTATTATGATGGTGCTAAATATTTTGTAGGGGTAGGGGCATGCATCATCTTGATTTCTCTGGGATAAGGATTTTACCTTTTGGTTTTCTTTTTAGACTTCGAATGCACCAATAACGTAGTTGAGTATGAAGCCTTCTCGACTAGCCTTCTCTTAGCTCACATACTTGGTACTTAAAGACTTTAAATCCTTGGTGATTCAAAACTAATCATTAACCAAGTAGTAAAAGTTTATCAAACTAAATTCAAACACTTGTAGCTATGAAGGACACCGCTTAGAGGTTAGTTTAGGAATTCAATTTCATATCTATGAATCTATCCATATAATTCAAAACTAGCTAGTCAATGCCATTGCTACTACTTATGCACTATATTTTCCTTTAAGTGGGCTTGAAGCTAATTTTGTTGTCTCAATGAGGGGTGGTTCTCTTGTTAAAAAAATATCCCCACTCGAGTAAGGCGATGTTGAGATAGTTTACCTCGGGTTGTTAAATCTTGACATAATAGATAATGATGAAATTATTCTAGGGTATTTACATGCTTATGAAAACCTTCCTCCCTCACATCACAAGAAGGGTTTTCCTATGACTCGCACCCTTCATCGCCCATAATAAACAAATACTACAATTTATATTATAAGATTGAAGACTACAATTTAGCCACCGAAGACCTTGATATTTGTGAAACTAACAAGGAAAATTTAGATCTCCCTCTAATGCCATTGAGTTTAAAGAAGGTAACACTTCCTCATTGAAGATACCATCAATATAAATGGGGAACAAAGGAAGAACTAAGGATCCTAAAATTTAGATCTTCACTATTACCACAAGAAATTAAAGACCATGATCCTTGCTCGCTGAATTATCCAAGGTTTTTAATTTTTGATATGATTGATATTCACACAAGTGTTGTTGTGCACAACCTAGTTATGAAACTCGAGGCCATGTTAGTTAAACAAAATATATGACCAATGTAACCCAAGAAAGCACTAATGGTGAAAGAATAAGCTATCAAACTCCTCAAAGTTGGTTTCATTAGATTGATAGATTATACAGATTGGTTATCCTACATGGTGCCAATCTTGAAAAATAATGGCAAGATTCAAATCTATATTGATTTCTGTGATATTGAAAAAGTGTGTCCCAAAGATGATTTTCCATTGCATTATATTGATGTGATTGTTGACAAGACAACTGAAAATGAAATCCTCTCTCTTATGGATGGGTTCTCTGGTTACAATCAGATCCAAATTTCATACGGGGATCAAAATAAGACTTCATTCACCACCCCTTGGGAAACCTTCTATTATATGGTCATGCATTTTGGCCTCAATAATATTGGGGAAAGATAACAATGAGTGATGACCCACATATTCCATGACCTAATTTATAGAATCGTTGAGTCCTACATTAATGACCTTCTAACCAAATTTAGAAAGAGGGAAGACCACATGGGGGTTTTAAGAATCATTCTCACAAGGCTTGCTTAACACATTGGTACCTTGAACCCAAAAAAGTGTGTGTTTGGAGTGATGGGTGGAAAGCTCCTAGGATATGCCATATCCAAAATAGGCATCAATGTTGATCTTGCTAAGATTCATGCTATCTTAGAGATGGTTTTGTAAAATACTGAATCAAGTATCTAATCATTCCTTGGAAAACTAGGGGCTATACATAGACTCATTTCTCTCCCCACTCTTATTGCTTGATGATTTGATAAACCAATTATTCTTTATCTAAGTGTGATTGATGTTTTACTAGCTTACATGCTTTCTAAAGAAGACGATGATGGAAAAGAATGAGCCGTGTAATTTATCAGTCATGTTCTATTGGAATATGAAACAAGATATTCTTAGGTTGAAAAGGAATGTCTTTCCATAATATTCTCTACTTAATGCTCAAGACATTATATGCTAAATCAAAATCCTAGGATAATAATCAAATATTAGGGACTTCACACTTTTTTAACACAACTAGGTCTCTCAAGCGAGAAGGTCATTTGATCATGCTACTCGAGAAAACTTGAGCTAACTTACATTAACCAAAAATCAGTTAAGTGACAAGTAATCATTGATTGACTAGATGAAAACCCCTTGGACTCAAGAGATCTAGTGGACACTAAAATTCTGATGAGATAATTTTCTATATAGACAAGCCAAACTTTACTTAGTCTCCTTGGTACATGAATATATTCAACTATCTTATCAAACATGCCTATTTAGAGAATGTCAATTATCAACAAAGGTGATGCCTCCGTGTTAGTAATTTTAGTGGGAATGCAATGGCCCAAAAAATTCATAGGATGGGTTACTTTTGGGCCACCCTTGAAAAAGATATTATTATGTTTGGAAATTTCCCAAGTGTCAATACTTTGCAAAAATTATACATGTTCTAGTACAATAAATTTGATCGATTGTCACACCATGGCCCTTTTCTACGTGGGGCCTGGACCTAATTGGAAAATTGACCCATGCGTCCATGGAAAAATATAATTTCATCAATACTGCAACTGAGTATTTTATGAAATGGTAAGTGACCATTCATCTTACCACAATCACCAGTTCAATCATATGAAAGTTTATTTTAAATCAAATTATATACAGTTTGGAGTCCCATAAGTCATGATCTTGTACAATGAGATCTCCTTTAAGATTTCGAAGATGCATGAATTGTGAAAAAAGTTTTCTATCTCACACCATGTCTTGGTTAAGTATGTTACTGAGAGTTATTTGAATGTTATTACTCAAGGTGTGTATGTGATCCTATTATGCCTCCACAAGTCCATATTGATCTAAAATGTTTGAATAATGCCTTAAAGGTCCTATAATAACAAGTGCATCTGAAGAAGTTAAAAATATTTCCATCTATGTTGCGATTTTGGGCATCATCATTTTGATTGGTAATAGTGGATCTTGAAGCTAATAGATTGCTCGGGTTTTCCGAAGGTAAAATTTGGTGGTGTTATTCGTTGTTCTATATCATCTATGATGAAGTTAGTATGAATGTGACTTGGTGTTAGTGCTCTGTTAAGATGGTTAAAGTAAGAAAGTTTGTCTCTGTCATTATGAAAAGTCTCGATCTCCATGATAGGTTGCATATCCGGGCTTCGAGTCTTTGTTGTGCAAAAGAATGTCTTTTGTGTTGAGGTCTTGGGGGAGAGAAATGTTGATATCAATATTCATAAAGACACTAAGAATTAAAGCGTCAAACAAGTGATGATGTTGGGTCTATTTTTCATGAAGAAAGGTTTGCATTTATTTCTCCAAGATTAAAGGAAGATGGTATGTCATACAATGTTTTAATTTGGATGATACATTAGTACATGCAAGGTGTTTCAAAGACTATATAGTTGTGTTTTTTACTTGTTCATCCATATGTGACATCATGTGTAAGCTTAAAGAAGTCCATTTAATCTATTTTTCACCTCATTATTACGAGTTTTCTCAAAATTTTGGAAGTTGAGTCTATGTTGTGTAGAGTGAAGCCTAGTATACTCATATGACTTTGAAAGCATGAAAAGTGTGTTAAGCATGTAAAAATTGGGTTGTTGAGGTGTTGGATCAGGCAACGAATGACTATTTGAGCAATCGATTATCTTTATGAAGCCAATAAGTGTTACTAGTCACGAATGTATGAAGTAACTAAGTTACAATATATCTTGTCATGTATCTTGATATGATGACCTAAATGTACAAGAAGACCTTATGGAACATAAATATAGGATATTATTCCTTTATCAATTTTATAAGGTGTCAGAAGGCCTATTTGACAGGGTTGAGTGATTTATTGCAAGCACATTGAAAGGTAAAACTTGTTAAAGTTATATCGTAGTAATTTCATGAAAAGAAGGTAGAATACGTTGAAATACTAACTTAGGACATATGTATTTCCCATAACCCATCTCCATGACATGTGAATAAGGTATGAACTCTCAATTTTGCATGAAAAGTTAGATTATGATAGTAAGAAGATAGGGGAACACTTAAAAGATGATTAAAATGTTGTCTTTGGTCCTATTTCAATATGAAGTATGTCAAAATTGGACTATAGTGTGCTTTAGGACTCTTAGTCCTAAATGGCAATTGCTTTAGAGATTGGGGGCAAAGTTGTGTTCTTGGCATGATAGAGACATGAGAGAAGGTGTATAAAAGAAATGGATCTAAGGTTTGATGGATAACCTCTTAGGGGGAGATATGTGGATGATCATTGGGGGAGCTATGTGGATGATCATTCAGTCCATAAATCTTATTACTCTTTGTAGAAGACAAGAAAAACAAAGTTTAGTCCAAGGGGGAATCATGTAAGCATGCAAGTCATTGTTTCCATTGTGTCTTGTCTTGTGTTGTCATTTTTCATGTTGAGTTTTCATTGTATCATTTTTCATAGATTTCAAAGGGGGAAAGAAGGCTCATATACATGGAGAATAGGTCTAGTAAGCGTGTTTGCATTCATGGTTGCCATCAATGTTTTTGAAGGTGGTTGCCATCAATGAAAAAGGGGGAGATTGTTGGCCATTATGTCTTAGGTTTTCATTGATGTCAAAGGTAATTAATGGAAAATGGATTTTAGGTGTCATATGAGTCTCCATGAGGTGTCAACCAAGGTCAAGTTTGAAGGTGATTGGTAGTGTCTTGATTTGGTGAAGTTGTCATGGTGTCTTGGAGCATGGTCTAATAGGCATGGTCATAGTATGAGCTCTCCTAAGTTGGTTTAGGTTATCATAAGGTCTATAATGGTTGGTATTATTTTGCAAAGGTGTCAAAATGTATGCATGCGGTTTCCATGATCAGTTCATGAGTTGTATGAGTTGAGTCAGGTCAATTTAGGCATATTCCTAGTCTTAGAGCATGGGGTTTGGTATGGAAGCATGAGATATGGAGTAGAGAAGTAAAATAAAAGCATGATATGATTGTAGTGACATGGCATAACGCATGTGTAAGGTGTTTTAGGTTAGTATTAAGAGGTTTGATGATGTTTCATGGTCCTTTGGAGTAAGTTTCTTAAGAACAAGGCTAGTAGACACATGTATGTCTCGGTGGTTGGATAGTTTGAAGCATTTGAATAAGGATGTGAGTTTTTAATGTTAGAGGATGTTGTCATGACACTTCATGCCATGTTTTAGGTAAAATTTGTGAAGGAATTGCAAGAAAATTGATTTTTGGTAAACCGAGTTCTAAAGAAGTAAAAACCAGCTCGATATGGGATCTTAGATGCTCACCCACTCACACACACTTTTCATGGAAACCTAGGGCTTTGGGGGATGTTTTTTCATTGAGTCTAGATCATTTTAAAAAATAATGAGTTTTTTTGAATGTCCCATCTTTATGAACAATCGTTAAGAAGTAAAACTACTCTTAAACCTTAATGAAACCCTCATTCTAGAGAAACTTGAAATATTTGATTTGTATGGAATCCAAATGATGTTAGATAGAAAAATTTATGCATCGGTGTTGTAGAGAATCTTGAGATCTCATTTTTGTGGTGGTTTGGTGTTCTAGCTATTTCAAGAAGAGAGAGAAAAACCCTAGTTTTGAGGAGATTTGCGGTTTGTAAGTGAGACAAACTTCAAGATTAAAAGTAAATTGTCCCATAATCCTTGGGAGATATTATACATGGATACAAAAATTATCAGGTATTTTTATTGAATAATTTTTGAGAAAAAGATCTCCAAAGTTGCCTTACCGTTTTTGGACTTAAGGGCTAAAAGCTGGTCTTGTGCTTGGAGATGAGTTTGGTTGAAATGCATGTTGTAGCTATGGTTTTTGGTCATGAATATATTTTGGAACTTGAAATTATGGTTTTGAGTCCTTGGTATGATCTAGAGTGGTGGTTTTTAGTTGAATAATTATTGGCCTAATTAGCCATATTAGGCCTCTCAAGAAGGCTTGTTAGAACATGTGTGTTGGACCAGTTGTCTCTGCATGAGCTATGCATGTTAGTGCTATGGTGTTACCCAGGTCTCCTTGATGTGTTACATTATTTTGTTGAGCTTGGAAGTGGCATTGAATGTGTATTGAGTTAGATTCCTCAAGACTGGTTCTTGAGTCCTGTTTGGTAGTTTTGAGAATTTTTAGAGATTGAGATGATTAGAGGACTTACACTATGAGTTGGAGCTTGAAGTGAGTTGTTATAGAAAGTATATTCAAATAAATTTCCAATGGTATACTACTTGTGTCTTGATGATGAGTTTTCTCAATGAACTCATTCATTTTTCGGGATTTGAATTCACGGGTGCTTGAAGACTTAGTTTCACATTCTTACTTCTTGGAGTGTTTCATGGCGGAGATGGTTGTTTCGATGCCTCTTTTACTTGTTGATGATGATGTGGAGATATCCCAAAATTGTGTGGAGATTTTTAGTTTTTAATAAGTTTCTAGATGACCTTGGAGTTGTTGGTGCATTTGTTGGTGTTTGAAGAGCTTGTTTTTAGCCTACTTAAGTGTCTTAGAGATTTTTGGTGTTGTCTTGATCCCTTCTGACCTACTTGGGTTTTTTATGTTGATTTATATGATGATATTGATGTGTTTTTGTGTTGGGATGATATACCTATATGGTCATTTCCGACCTAGAGGTGATTTGATCTAATGTCATGTATATAAGCTAGTGTATTTGGTCATTTTTGATCAGTTGAATCCTATGGGGTTGTGAGAGAGCCAAAGGAGGAAGAAAACAAGTATAAAGGGGTCATGGATAGATCCTAGAAGAGTGATGAATACGTTAGGAATATTGAATATCGGATATGAAATATAATGAGATCTAATCAACAAGAGAAGGGTAGATTTGAGCGAGTTGGAAGAAGAGCTTGTTTGAAAAGGGTTTTGAGAGAGAGGAGCTGAATTAGAGGCCAAAATCAGTTGTGTGAGAAAAATATCATCAGATATCATCAATTTCTAGGTGGTTGAGTTTGTCCTTGATCACTGTAGGGGGTTGTAGCCTCCTTGTAGGGTTGATGCCCTACTAAACTAGGGGTTGGTTCTCCTTGTGGGGTGTGTGCCTCACTCAAGAAATATTGCATGATGTGTAATATTATTGCAAGTCCTTTTTATGAGTGATATTAGTAAATGTTTTAGTGGGTTTTCTTCCCCTTGAGGGTTTCCCACTTTATATGTTGTGTACTTGTGTTCTCTCTCTTGCTTTGCATACTTGTGGATGGTTGTAACAATCTTAATAAGCTCACATGGTTATGTATGTTGAATGGAAAACTTGAATGATGAATGTATGGTTTAGAAAATGAATTAAAAATTGTTGTATGACTGATTCACCCCCTCTTAGTCACTTTGTGCTCTAAAAAACTTCATTACAACTAAGGCACCCTTAGACACCTTTAAAGCTCCACCTTGACCTGTGAACTTATAACTATTGGAGTCTAATTCACTCAAGGAAATAAAATTTATTTGTAGTTTTGGTACATGTCTTAGTTTTTAGTGTCCTCACTATACCATCAAACATTTTATCTTGATGCTACCAATCCCTTCAATCTTGTAAGAAACATTATTTCCCAAAAGAACATAACTATTGTCAAGGGTTTGGTAAGAAGAAAACCAACCTCTATGTAGACACATGATGTGTAGCACCAGAATCTAACAACCATTCATGATGATAAGAGGAAACATTACAAATAGATAAAACTTCATCATTCATACCTTCACTTGTTTCTACTTGATTTGCTTCCTTGGTGACATCTTCCTTCTTTTCTAATTCTTTCCTCTTCCAAAATCCTTCTTAAGATGCCCTACTTTTCCGTAGTGCCAACACCTTGCCTTAATATTCCCACCTTGTGACTTAGATCTAGATGTGCCTCTTGAGCTTTGACCTCTTTCTTTAGATCTACCTCTAGCAAACATGGCTTCAGGTGTAGAGGTCTCTCCACTAGATTTTCTTCTCATTTCCTCAGCCAAAAATGCTCCCACAATATAATCATAGTCAAGGTCATCAATAGTACTAAAACTGATAGAAGTTACTATATGATCCCAAGAATTTGGTAAAGTACATAACAAGGTGATTGCCTTGTCTTCATCCTCCACTTTCACACCAATACTAGTCAACTGACATAATAGAGTATTAAAAATATTTAAATGATAAATAATTTTCATACCTTCTTTCATCTACAATGTATACAATTACCTCTTCAGTTAAATACAATTTGTTACAAAATTTTGTCATGTAAACACTTTCTCATCTGGTCCATAAGCCTGCCGCTATCATTTCTCCCGCTATATTGAAGAGAACCTCATCTGCTAAACACAACCATATTGCACTGAGAGATTTTGTATCCAGCTCTTCCCAGTCATCATCATCCATCCCTACAGGTTTCTTTGCCTTTCCATCCAAGGCTTTGTGTAGCTCCTATCACACTAGTATATCACGTACTTTGAGTTTCCACAACTCAAAGTTGTTCTTGCCATTAAACTTATCCACCTCAAACTTTGCACTTGACACTTTTTCCATTTGATGTAATAGCAACACCAAATACAGAACAATTTACGTAAATCTAGAAAACGTTGCTATAATCACTTGTTAGGAAAAAATAGACTTTCAACAATGAATGCATATAAAATTGAATAATAAAACAATTGTTTAGAGAGAGATAAAGATAAGCGAAATATACAAAATACAAAACATGCAAGAGATGAACACCAGATTTACATGGTACAACCCTAGTTGAGTGCTTAGGGAAACATCCATGGTGTAAGATATCAAGTTTTTATTAACTCAAGATGAAAAAATTACATGTGAAATCGTTATGAGCAACTTTGGATCACCACAAAAATAAATACACCTAATTGACAAAGTACAATTAAGATTCCTCCTAAAAATAGAGTGGAAAAATGCCATTAGGATTTTCCTTCCTAAAAATAGAATTCGTCTTTCTAGAAAAAAGGGATCGAATAATTAATTTTTTTCTTTAGGGCTTCGCCTCAAACCCTCGCCACCCCTAGACCCCCTTTCAACATGAGTGGGGGCAAGCCCACCCACTTCCCTTCTTCAAGTGAGCTACAAACCACACCACAAAGGGACCCAACTTTTTACTTTGTTTTCACATTTCTAAGAAATATAAAACAAACTCATTACAATGTGGATGGATTTTGATATTGGTGCAAAGTTCAAAACCCAATGCAAATAGTGCTTTAGAATGCAAATAGGGTCACTAAATGCAATTTTAGTCATCATTGAAATCACTTCAAGATTTGAGGTGATGAAAATACAGATTGACGCTTTAAATGGGTATAGAAGCTAAATACAAATATGAAGTCTTACAAAATTTCAATAAAATATGAAAATTCGCAGAAGAAAACCAGATCCAGATTTGAAATGATCAACACACTCTTGATAGATTTGACACCTTTAAAAGGTATTTCCATGCTTCATAGTAGGTGACACGTAATGAGTATCGGATATGTGGATGACAAAGATACCTTTCTAATCTTTACAATAGGATTTGAAGCTGGAAGCTTTCATTAATAGGGCAACCAAAACCAATGCCCCTTGATGTAAACAAATTCTCGCTCCATCACAGGGGATCAAAACTACTTTGATACAAATTTCAATTTGGTTCGAAATTAATGCATAGTAAAATTAATAATAATTTGTCAATATATATTCAATAAGAGAGATAACATTTTATAGGTTACAAGTATCTTATTACGAAGGTGTGAGCCTTGTCATTTGATATTCCTAAAAATTTTCTCACCCAAAATATATCTCTCAACTACCTATCTATGTGAATTGTTGTAACTCACTTGAACTATATTTCACAATGTTATAGACACAAATATTGCACATTAAACAATATTTATCACGGTCTTATATTACTATTTATAAGGTTCTTAAGTGTACAAAGTACTAATTAATCCCACCTTTTGACCACCTTTTTATTATCTTTTATTTTGTCTTTCTCACGTATTTCATGATACCTATCATCCCATTTCATGACCTTTCCGACATTCTAGCTGAAATCAAGGCACCCCAGTGCTATCTTGGGGCACCTCGGTTGATGCATAACCTTTTCTACTTATTTTTGGGTCACTTCTAGCTATTGGTCATCTTTATGTTTTCTCAGTCAGCCTTGTCGGGATTAATTACGAAATTAAGCTTGAGAGCCCTATAAATATAAAGTTATAAGACCATAATGAGAGTTTGAGGTCATTGCATCTTATCACTACTATCACTCCATCTAGGGTTACATCCATTGCATCACTTACATCCACATAGTGTCATGTATTCAAGTTAGGATATCTGCATCACACACACTTCATAGGGGGAGGGATTCCATTCTATTCCATGCACACATGCTACTTACATTTCTATAGCTATTATTGCTCGCTACTTCACAAAGTACGACTGACATGAGAGCACCTAGGGCACAACATGCACACACACACACACACACTAGAAGTACATCCGGGTTTGAAATGTAGTGCAACACTTAGTGATAATACCACTAGCTTGGAAACCGAGGTTAGTCTGACCCATTCATATGCATCTTTCATTTTTCTAGGGTTTTATACTTCTCATTACATTTCGAGTCTCTCTACTTCATTTGACGAATCCAATACGACGGATGAGAAGTGTTCAAAGGAACTCCGACGACCATATTAGATTGAGGTTTTGAGCATTTATGTTGTTCCGAGCTCCAGATTATAGACCATGGCGCCTCGAGGTGCCCCACTACACTCCCATGCGTCTCGTGTCATCTCGAAAGTCCAGATCTACCCTTTGTAAGGTCCCTGAGGGTTTGTCTACACTTCTAAATTTTATTTCCAGATCTGCAATATTGTGCAACAGATCTTGTTATCAACCGAGTCTTTTCCTTACTCTTCTCTTACATATTAGGGTTTTATTTCATCTAGAATAATTTATTTACATTTATTTCATATTGCTTTAGTTCATTTACATCGTTTTAGTCCTCTAATTAGATTAACATTAATACCCTAGATATCCCTTTAGGCCATCTAGGAACCTTTCAATTTTTGTTAATCATTTATTGTTTGTTAAGCACATATAATATTAGCGTGAATCACTAATATAATGATAATTTTCGTAACAAAATAATCAATTTTCATCAATTTAGTGGCGATGAATGAAAAGTATTATTTTCTCACCATGGTTCTTCATTCCTTCAAACTCCATGCATTCTAAAACACTTGACCTTTTTATGGAAGGATTTTATTTTATTTTCTGGTTAAGATTTTTGAAAATCATCCCAAGTGGAAAATTGCTTGATGTTATAGTCTTGTCTTCTCGGTGGCTAGTGTGATAATAGTAAATGACACAACCTTTCGATCAATTGATTTGTAGTAACTTTATTTCTCTATGGTCATCACCTCCATCTTTCCAATTGATTTCTTACCAAGGTTCAATACTTTGTTGAAGATGTGGAGCCTGACTTCAAGTTGAAGTGGGAGTTTGATTTTCTTGTTTCTAATTTTTGGGAGGAAATCATGGTCATGGATAAAAATAGTAAATTATCCTATTAATAGACTAGAGTTATCTTTATGTTTATTTTATTAATAAACATGTGATATTTAGGTTGTTTGTGGTTGAAGCAAAATTTTACAAAGAGGTGCACAAGTTATAAATATGTGCATGGATTTACTCTTTAGAGTATGAAAAAGAGAGAATTGTATTATATTCCTTAGGACTAAATAAAGGAGAAGCTGGCTTGTTTTTGGTGGATGTATCCCAAATTGGGTGAACCACGTTAAATCTTGGGTTTATCTTGTGATTGCATGCTTTTTTTATTTTTGTTTTAATTCCATTTTATTGCTCATCTGTGTTTCGATCCTAACAACTGGTATTAGAACAAGATATTGTTTTGGTAGAAAAATCTCACAAGAGGGTTTCTTGTTTGAGTGGGAGCAATGACAGAAGATAACAAGTTCAGGGTTGAGAAGTTTAACGGCTAAAACTTTTAGCTATGGAAGATGCAAGTGGAGGACTACCTATATTAGAAGGGATTTTATCTACCATTGAAAGGGAAAGCTTTGAATCCGTCAGCTATGAAAGATGAAGAATGGGATGTTCTTGATCAAAAGGTATTGGGAACAATATGCTTGTGCCTGACAACTACAATAGATTTTAATATTTCTATAGAAAAAACAATGATATATCTAATGGAAAAATTGGGTAAATTGCATGAAAAACCCTCAGCCTCCATTACGGTATTTCTCATGAAAAGTTTTTTTATATGAAGATGTCAGAAGGTGATTTAGTAAATGATCATTTGAATGAATTCAACACGTTACTAATCAATTAAGCTCTGTAGGAGTAAGTTTTGATGATGAAGTTAGGGATCTTTTGATTTTGTGCTCATTGCTTGAAAGTTAGAATACTTTGGTTATGGATGTGAGTAATTCTATTTTCTGGTTCAAACACTTTAAAGTTTGATGATGTTATTGGTGTGATTCTTAGTGAAGAGATGAGAAGAAAAATCACAGGTGAGTCATCTGGTAATGCTTTGAGTGTAGAGAATAGGGGAAAAAAAGGAAAAAAAAATATTTTGGACACCATGGAAGGTCTAAGAAGGGAAAATCTAAATCTAGAAGTAGGATGATATGAGCTGGAATTGTGGAAAAGAAGGACATGCAGATAAATATTGTTGGTCTTTAAAATCAGGGAAATATCAACAAGGAGGGAGCAAAGAGGCAAACGTAGCAGGTGATGTGTTACAAGATGCTCTTATTATTTCTTTGGATAGTAAATTATAATCTTGGGTTTTAGATTCTGGTGCTTCATTTCATGCAACTCCTCATAGACAGTATTTTCAAGATTATGTTCAAGGGAATTTTGGGCATGTATATCTTGGTGATGATGAGCCATGTTAAATTGTAGAATGGTAACACTTGGGTGTTGAAGAATTTCAGACATGTTCCTAGCTTGAGGAGGAATATAAATTCTATAGGGAAAGTAGGAGATAAGGATTGAATGGTTATTTTACAATGATTCTTGGAAAGTTACCAAGGGTGCTCTTGTGGTTGCAAGAGGTAAGAAAGTAGGTACTTTGTATTTATCCACTATTAGTATTGATCCCTCTTCTATTTTAGCTACTATAGGTATAGAGACAACTCTATGACATCACAGACTTAGCCATATGCGTGAGAAGGGGATGAATATTTTACATTCACAGGGAAAGTTTTTGGATTTGAAAAACATAGAACTATACTTTTATGAGCATTGTGTGTATGGGAAATAAAAGCATGTGAGATTTCTCAAGGTTGGATCAACCAAGAAGGAGCACAAGTTAGAGCTTGTTCATATGGATGTGTGGGGCCGACTCAGGTATCTTCTCTTAGTGGTTCATGGTATTATGTTACTTTTATTGATGATGCTACTAGGAAGGTTTGGGTTTATTGTATAAAGAAGAAATTTATTGTATTTAATACTTTCAAGAAGTGGAAAGCTTTGGTTGAGAATGAAACAAGTTTGAAGTTGAAGTGTCTCAGATCAGATAATGGTGGAGAGTACTGCAATAATGAATTTAATAACTATTGTTCACATAATGGAATCCATAGGGTGAAGATAGTTCCTAGAACACAACAGAATGGTGTGTTAGAAAGAATGAATAGGACTATCATGGAGCGTGTAAGGAGCATGAGATTGCATGTTGGATTGCCCTTATAGTTTTGGGTGGATGTTGTAGATACTATTGTTTACTTGATAAATAGAGGACCTTCAAGTGCTTTGGAAGGTGGAGTACCAGAGGAGGCTTGGACCAGTAAGGAGGTAAACTATTCTTTTCTAAAAGTTTTTGGTTGTGAAGCATTTGTTCACATTGATAAAGAGAATAGGACCAAGCTAGAAGCTAAGTCAAAGAAATGTACTTTCATTGGGTATGGCACTGATGATTTTGGATTTCGGTTGTGGAGTTTGGATGAGAAGAAAATCATTAGGAGTAGGGATGTTATTTTCAATGAAAGGGTTATGTACATGGAATAACTACAGGATAAGAAGATGGAAAAGTCTGAGTATGTAGCACTTGATGAGATAAAAGATAGAGAAGTGCTCAAAAGGTTGGAAAATAAACAAGTTGGCATCAATCAGGCACAGTTGGTGTTGATTCTGTAGATCAAAATCAATAAGAACAAGAGCCTCAAACTCCAGAAAATCTTGTGAGACATTCTACTAGGGTAAGTAGACCTCCTGCAAGATTATCTTCATATGAGATTTACTATTGTTTATTGATGAGATGGTGGAGAACCAGAAAGTTTTGAAGAAGCAATGCAAGTAGAAACACGAAAAAGTGGGAGCATGGCATGGATGAGGAGATGGACTCCTTGGAACACAACCAAACTTGGGATTTGGTTTAGTTTCCTGTAGGAAAGAGAGCATTGCAAAACAAGTGGGTTTATAGGTTGAAGGAAGAAGAAGGTGGAAAAAGAGGTACAAGGCAAGACTTGTTGTGAAGGGATTTGCATAGGAAAAAGGTATAGACTTTGATGAAATTTTCTCTCCTATTGTTAAAATGACTTCCATTAGAATTGTTTTAAGTTTGGTAGTTATGGAAGATTTGCATCTTGAACAATTAGATGTAAAGAATATTTTTCTTCATGGTGATTTGGAGGAAGAAATATATATGGAGAAGCCACAGGGATATGAAGTCAGGGGGAAGGAGAATTTGGTGTGTAGATTGAAGAAGAGCTTGTATGGCCTTAAGCAAGCTCCAAGACAGTGGTATTTGAGATTTGACAAGTTCATGATAGAACAAGGTTACTCTAGATGTCATTCTAATCACTGTGTTTATTTTAAAAGACTAGATAATGACACCTATATTATCTTGTTGTTGTATGTGGATGACATGCTTGTGGCAAGGTCAAACATGTAGGATATAAATGAGCTAAAGAGAAAATTAGCAAATACATTTTCCATGAAGGATTTAGGTGCAAAAAGAAAATTCTTGGCATGAGAATCAATAGAGATAGAAAGAGTAAAATATTGACTTTGTCTCAAGAAGAGTATGTGAACAAGGTGTTGGACAGGTTTAGGATGCAAGATGTAAAACTAGTGAGTACACCATTGTGACAGGGCACTTCAAGTTGAGTAAAGAACAGTGTCCTAAAACACATGAAGAGATTGAATATATGTCCAGAGTTCCATATGCTTCAAAGAGTTGGAATTTTGATGTATGCTATGGTATGCACAAGACCAAATATTTCCCATGTAGTGGGAGTTGTTAGTAGATACATGAGTAATCTAGGAAAGGAGCACTAGAATGTAGTCTAGTGGATTCTCAGATACTTGAGAGGGACCAGTAGCAGATAATTGTGTTATGGAGGGTTAGAGGTTTCCTTACACGGATATGTTGATGCAAACATGGCTGGAGATTTGGATGGTATGAGGAGCACCACAAGTTATGTATTCATTGTTGGTGGCATGATAGTTAGTTAGATTTCTAAACTGCAGGAGATTCTTGCTTTGTCTACTGTAGAGGTAGAGTATGTTGCTGCTACAGAAGCAAGCAAGGAGATGATATGGATGCAGTGGTTTATGGAAGAGTTGGGAAAGAAGCAAGAGGATTATAGGTTATTTAGTGATAGCTAGAGTGCAATTCATCTTGCAAAGAACTCAACATTCCATTCAAGAACCAAACATATACAACTTAGGTATCACTTTATTAGATCAGTGTTGGAGGATGGACAATCTGAAGTTGGAGAAGATCCATACAAGTCAGAATCCTGCTGATATGTTGACAAAGGCAGTGACAAAAGAGAAGCTGGAAGGTTGTTAGCTTTGATAGGTCTTCAAGATTGATCTTGAAGAAGATAAACAAGTTAGAGAAGAGTCGAGGATGAGTTGTAATAGTGGGTTGCAACAGTCAGTCTCCAAGTGGGAGATTGTTGAAGATATGGACCTTGACTTCACGTTGAAGTGGGAGTTTAATTTTCTTGTTTCTAATTTTTGGGAGGAAATCATAGCCATGGATAAAAATAGTAAATTATCCTATTAATAGACTAGAGTTATCTTTATGTTGATTTTATTAATAAACATGTGATATTTAGGTTGCTTGTGGTTGAAACAAACTTTTACAAAGAGGTGCACAAGTTATAAATATGTGCATGGATTTACTCTTTAGAGTATGAAAAGAGAGAGAATTGTATTGTATTCCTTAGGATTGAATAAAGAGAAGTCTGGCTTATTTCTGGTGGATGTAGCCCAAATTGGGTGAACCACGTTAAATCTTGGGTTTATCTTGTGATTGCATGCTTCTTTTATTTCTATTTTAATTCCGTTTTATTGCTCATCTGTGTTTCGATCCTAACATATTTGTCCATCTTGATGATTATATGAGATTTTTCTACATGTTGCTTCTAATATTGCTCAGTGATGTATATTAATATTATTCGCTCTTCCTGTAAAGTCCTTCAAAACATTATGTGATGTTGATGTCATTGAATTCTTCCTCCAAACCATTTCATGTTTTCTTCTCCTCTTGTGTGATTGTTGGCCAAGTGATTGAATGGGAAAAAATGATTGCATAATATAGGTGAATTGTCTTAACTTTTACATTTTCTACTACTATTTCTCCCTTCTCTCATTAGTTTCTTTCTCATACTATGCCATCTATGGATCCCTGAAGTCTTTAACCTCGCCTTCTATTGTTTGTTGTTGCTTATTCACTACCGAGTTCTATGTGGTCTAAAAATATTATTAATGATTTTTTCCAGTTATTTCTTTACTATCTAAGTCTTATCAATTTCATATTGAGGTAGTGCATTGGTGATTTCTTTAATCACTCTTCCCATCAGTCCTTTTCTTTTTGTAAGATAAAGTACCCCTTAGCTAATGTGTACTTTCTTTATTCTTTGCTCTTTGTTTTGTGAGGAATGTCATGATTTTTGTTAAGAGGTTTTGTGATGGATCAACTTTTTACTAGCTAAAGGAGTGGATTGAGATCACGGACTCAAACTTTCTTGCCATCATTTGTTTTGTGTGTGGTATCTCACTTGTTCACCTACCAATCTTCACATACTCTACCTTATCATCTATGACTAAATTGTTGTACATCAAAGTTATTATTTTCTCTTCGTCCTTTTAACGTTATTTTAATTCCTCATCTACTTTTGCTTTATTCTTGTTTTTTAAGTTTTTAATTTTCTCCTAATCCACCTTATTTTTACTAGCACAACTATCTCTCGTGTTTTTTCCTTCGTGCCACCAAATCCTTGCATTTGATATTTTCTATTCTTTTCTGTATTTTTTTTGTCTTTGAGAATGTGGTGGCCCATAAATCTTAACTTATTTTGGTATTTTCTCTTTGAATTACTTCTTGAATTCCTCCCTCTTCCTTTTTTATTATAGTTCTTATTGTGTGATTGTATGTATTTTTTTGGTTCACTTGCGTGGAAATATTCAATCGTATGTATAATCTATAGTTCTTGTTCATGTAACTTTTTCATTTGTGGCACCTCTTCTAGTGATATTTTGGTTTTCACATCTACTTTGTTCAATTCTTCCTCATGTAGTTTTATGTGTCTTCTTTTCATAAGCACTTATGCTCTGCTAGTTAAATTAGTTTGTATTTAACTAGGGTTGATATGATATCTAGTAAATCCTCGTATGTTTAAAGCATTATCTTAATATATTCCAATTTGGATTTCAAAATTTTATCTTATCAATATTATTTGTGGTTTTGTATCTCTTCACCATTTTCACTACTCTTTGTTTCTTAGTATTATTAGAGTAGTCTGATCTCCTTAATGACAATTACCCATAGTCATATCTATATTTTGTCAACCATGGTTTTTACTTGTCATGGGTTTTTTCTTCTTATTCTTCTTCCTTAGAATCACTTTGTGTTAGCGTGTTATCAATATTTCCTTGGTTGTTTCCCCTTGAGATTTATGTAAATTCTTTCTAAGGGCCTAATGTTTTGGCCACACTCATATTTTTTTATGTCTAGCGAATCTATGGCCTCTTCATGCTACTCATTGGCTCCATTGTTTCCTCTATATCTCTCACTAATTATACTTCTTGATTTTTTTTTAATACTCGCAATTAGCCTTCTCATGCCTTTCTTCTACCTTTTCTTTCACTGAGAATATGATGAAATTCCTATAGCCTCCATCTCTTATATGACCAACATTTCCTTATTTATAACCGGTCATGATCGTGTCACAAGCTATCTAGGTGATCTTAGCCATTATATAGTCTTTTGCGTTTGTATAGTAGACCTTTCATGTTACCGATCTAACCCCAACAATGGATATAAACAATTAATTGATCTCTTTATTACAATCATCATAAACACCTCTTTCACCTCTCGCACATCCATTTTTATTCCATTTAGCTACACCATGTCCCTCATTCATGAGCTTGGTAACCCTCTAAATTATCCCCATGGTGATGTAGTAGGGTTAGTTGAAGAGAAAGATGCTATCATAAAATCAACACGATAAGCAAATAAGTATCATTTGTGCGGGCTAAAAGAATGGAAAACACATCTAGACATCCAAATTCATCTACAATATTATTCACGTGCTCTCCTTACAATCATTTTGTTGTGTTTTGGGTTTTAGCTTCATCATTTCCAATCTATTGGGATCCATCTTTGTATGATAAAGTTTTACCAATCGAGAGTGTATGTAAATATGTAGATTCTTGTAGAGGGAAACCCTTTAAGTGGTACTTAGGGAAACACCCCTATAGATTCAAGAGGTATGATTTCATCATATGTCTTATAATATTTACTACTTGGGATATCTGCATCTTTCTACTTGTACACTTATGATATTTTTAGTCTTTTCTCAATTTCTTTAGATACATAAAGCTAGACCTATGGTATTTGGAAATTAATGTAATATTTGAATCAATTTGCACAAATATTTAACACAATAAATTACTCTATTATAATATTCATTAGATACATACACATATATAGGATTGACTTCTCCTATTATCAATAGGTTGTTCTAACAACACTTCTCACATTCTTATTTACATGAGTTTGGTTTAACAACCAAATGTCACACAATTAACAATACAATAAACAACAATAATATTAATATTGAGTTGTTTCTCAAAAACTCAATATTATCTCATACAAATACATATACAAACTCTAAAGGCGAACACTAACAATTCCTTACATTCCTCCCCTAGGGTGAACATGGGACAAGGAGCACTGAAAACGAAATCATATGCCATTGCATACTTTTAGGTCTGCATAATGTTGTTTGGATCTTGTTGTATGGATCTTGTTGCACATGATCACTTATATACAAGAACTTATCCCACTTTCACTTCCAATAAAATTATTACTAAACAATCATCTTCCAATGAAGTATGACCGCTAGAGGATCTATACGACCCTTTTATACAATTTTTTTAATAGTTCGAAACCTTCCATACCATATCACAACACAATCAAGAGAAAATACTGCAATAAAAATATGACCGGTCTTATGTTCTTATTCACACACACAACTGAAAATAAAAATGTGCCACTACTACATATATGTGGCCCTGTTGTTAGTGTTTGATGAGAGGTCATTGAATGAACTCCTTCCTCTGTTGCTTCCATCTTTTTATGTGACATTGCTAACCCACAAAATGTGATCATGCCGCTCAATGATTTCCACATTGTTATTATTTTCCCCCACAATGTGAAATCATTTATTTTGTAGGACACTGGGTTCCATGAAAATGCGTCATAAGAATCATGTTTGGAAATGATTGTCGACATAATTAATGCCTTCGCATTGGAGAAAGAGAAAAGAATGTGCTCTTGGGTTTTCCTTCAATGCTTTATCTCATCCAAGATTATAAATAGGGAATGTTTTATTTTGAAGAATATAATTCAATCAATTGGATGGAATATTATAATTTGGTTTATTTATCATGACACTTAATAACAATGGTGAACATTTGTAATGCAATGTTAGAAAATTCTCACCACTCAGTAGAGTGTAACACTCTAAATCTTGATAAAAATGATATTGGCAATGAGATATTTGTAGTGGATTTGAAGAAGATGCAACTAAAATATTACTTTTACATATGATTTGTAAGCATTGAAGGATTTAAATCCACAAACCGTATGCTCAAATGGAAGTGGAAGCAACATATGAGGTTGAATTAGTGGCGTGTGAGTGATGTGGGTTGAAGGAGGAATGCACGCCCACTTATATAGCTCACATATATGAATCATTCTATGGATGTTGGGTTTCTGAGATACATACTGAAGCTGTAAAAGAGGAGATGTGCACGGCTAACATAATTATCGAGTATGAAGGACACACTATACACACTTATAAGTTTTTGTATGTAGTTTAGGTCCAATGTAAATGCTAATAGTAAAATAATGTTTAGCAAGCCACATGCATGGATGTGAAAACAATAAAAGAGATAATGTAATATCTAGTAATGTCTTATATCATATATGTTAAAAGCATGATTAGTTTTAGGTTTTTGTGAATTGTATTGAATTTTTTTCAGCCATCCAAATGACTATCAAAGGAGCCAACTTTTTAATTTCAAATTTAAATCTTCTACAAGAATAAGCCACTAGGTGACACTTCGTTAATGAGAATCACAATGCCACTAGTCCCCGCCTTTACATTAAATTGTTGAATTATTTTAAAGTATTTAACATTGAATTGTTTTGAAGTAATTAGTATTAAATTATTTTAAAGTGATCAACATAAAGTGATTTTCAAATACGTAAAATAATAGACAGTGTTAATAAATGCAGTAGAAATAAATAAATGAAATTATTATTAAAATTATAAATTAGGGAAAAAAGGAACCAATGAGAAATTAAAGAAAACACGATGGGAGTTTGATGTGAGATGTAAAGAAAAATGTATATATTTGCAACGATTAATTAAATACACACATGCCCAACACTTTTTCCATGATTTAGATTGTTTCCACCTAGATAATATCTACTATGTTCTCCACTTTTTGGTTTCGATCTCACCCCATTGTGAAAATGAATGCAATTTACATTTAAAGGGACCAAAATTAAAAAAATGAGGACAACCCAAAATGTCAATTTCTAGTTTCAAGCTAGAGTACTTGTAGAGGAATAGGTAATGTGTGAACATTCATTGGTAATTGAACAACGCTAGTAATCGACCATATGAGCCAATGATGGATTTTATCTACCATTTGAAAGAGGTTTTTTTTTAATGTGGGATTTTAATACATGCTTGTTTGACACCTATTCCATGGCCTAGTAAAAACGAAGAAATTAATTCCTTAATGTCCCACACCTATTTCCCAACTTAGATTGTTCATAACCAAATAATATCTGCTATGTGCTCCACTTTTCGGTCTCGATATTTCCGCATTATTCAAATGAACATAAATTATGTTTAAAGGGGCCAAAATTAAAAATGAGGAAAACCCAATAAACCTCCCTTCTTAGTTTTAAGATTGAGCAATCACAAGAGAATAGTTGTTGAACAAAAAGTCATCAATAATCAAGCCATTCAAGTAGGTGGCCAAATGAGCGAAAGGTGGCTTGTATTTTCCATTTGAAAGAGGGATTTAAACTAATAAAACCATCAAAGTGCACTGTGTAATGTACATGTGAAAATAGGTTGCTTGTTTTCTTAATTTGGTATCCTTATCTTATCGTGGTTAGTCAGCAGGTCTAGTTTTATTACAATGGAGAAGATTATGTGCTAATAATGCTAGAAAGTATAGGAATGACATTGTTTAGTAAATAATGTAGATGGAATATGGGTAAGTGCACCAAGTTGGGGGCCAAAAGTGGACAAAAACCCGAAAATGAACAAAATGCGATCGCATTTTGCAATAACACGATCACGTTATGTTTTTCTAGGCTTAGGAATTCATGACCCTAAACGCGTATGCATTTCTATGAGCACAAAATGCGTACACATTTTTCTCTATATGAAGTTTGTAGGGGCTAGAAGGAGCCATATTTAGTAAAATAAATGCTAAGTATAAGAAATAATAAAAGAAATCTTTCAAATTTATTTTACAAAATATAAGAAATTAGGGTCACTCTGCACTTGATGGAAGTGGTCCCGTAGTTCGTAGATTGACATGAAAATCTATAAGATAGCTTTTCAAAATCTAATCAAGTTAGTACTTACTCATTTTCAAAATTTGAGCAATGACCTAAAAGTTTCGAGCCATATATATTGTAGCCAGTCTTTTTTTTGTGAAAACATATAGTTGTTTTGTAGGTTTTTTGACCTTGTGGATTGGATTTTGGCCCTACCACTACTTGAATTGGTACGATTTTGAAATTTGGTCCATAATTCACTTTAGTGACCACGAATCATCTCTCTGATGATGTCTTGTCCACTTCTTGCTAAAATGAGATCCTTACTAAAATTATGTTTAGGGTTTAGGGTTTAGTGTTTAAAAGGTTTAGGTTTAGGGTTTAAGGTTTAGGTTTTAGGGCTCAATATTTAGGGTTTAGGGTTTAGGGTTTAGGGTAAAATTTAAGGTTTAGGGTTTAAGGTTTAGGTTTTAGGGCTCAATATTTAGGGTTTAGGGCTAAGGGTTTAGGGTTTAGGATTTAGTGTATAGGGTTTAGGGTTTATGTTATTGGGCTCACGGTTCAGGGTTTATGGTTTATGGTTTAGGGTTCAGAGCTCATGGTTTTAGGGTTTAGGTTTATGGTTTAGGGCTCAAGGTTTAGGGTTTAGGGTTTAGGGTTGAGGGTTTAGGGTTTAGGGCTCATGTTTTAGGGAGGGTTTAAGGATTTAGGGTTTAGGGTTTTTGGGTGTTTATGGTTTAGGATTTAGGTTTAGTGTTTAGGATTAAGGGTTTTTCAAGGTTTAGGATTAAGGGTTTAGGGTTCAAGGTTTAGGATTAAGGGTTTAGGGTTTAAGGTTTGAGGGTCAGGGTTTATGGTTAAGGGCACAAGGTTTAGGGTTTAAGGCTCATGGTTTAGTTTTTAGTGTTTAGGGTTTAGGGGTTAGGGTTTAGGCTTAAGGTTTAGGGCTCAGGGTTTAAGGCTTGGGGTTTAGGGCTTAGGGTTTAGGTTCACCCATTCACTCACTGTAATGTTTTGTGTCTTACCCATTCTTATTAGTATTGATAGAGTATTCAACTAAAAAGGGTTCAATTGCTTCGTAGGTAGAACATTTAAAGGGAGTCATCATAATTTGATGCCTTTCATCTGTTGATATTTTGAAGGAGGAAAATGCCAGATATCCAAGAACAATTCGGTATAAAGAAATATTACCTAATACAACTATCTTATTTTCCCATCGCATGGGAAATATTTCACTCACTGTAATGTTTTGTGTCTTACCCATTCTTATTAGTATTGATAGAGAGTATTCAACTAAAAGGTTCATCGACTTTGTAGGTAGAACATTCAAAGAGAGTCATCACAATTCGATGTCTTTCATCTGTTGATATTTTGAAGGATGGAAATGTCAGATTCCTGAATGTCCAATCCTTCCACAGACCTCAGTAGTCCTCGATCCTTGGATACTGAGGAGACATCGTTACTTGGCTTCCATTTATAATGATAGATATATTTGTAAATTTGTGTTATGACCTCTAAATCTGTATGAATTTCAAGTTGTTTGGAAATCACATCACACCCTTCACTAGGCTTGATGACTACCCATATCTTTTTTAAGGAACTTTTTAAAGCATCCATGGGTTTATCATAGAAGGAATTATCAATGAATGGAAGGTCACTAAGTCGTAGGCTAGGTGACTCCCATTCAGAACTAAGAAAGAAATATTTACTAGGTGATTGATAACCCCTTTGTGTTCTTAGCCATTCCCTTTACTATGCTTATTTTCAACACTTCAGGAAGTTCTATCAAATTTTCTATCCATTCCAGTAGTAGAAGAGATTTCTCTTTCTCCAGAGCAGAGGATATCTAGGAAATTTGGGTTATGATCCTACACCTTCATATTGGTATATTCTCTATGTTTCTTTTTTTTCCTTTGAGATTAATTTTTGTGTTACGATGGTTATTTTTTCCAGCTTATAATGAGTCATCCTAGCTTACATAATACCATACATGGAAATATAAGAAATGTGAAATTTTTTTAGAGTGTAAAGAAATTTACATTCAAGAGAGAAAGTATATGTGGGGAGAAACAAGTTTTGCAGAGATGTGTAATATGCATTGTAAGGCACAAGGTAGATGTCATATCCATTTAGTTACTTATCCCACCTCTCATAAACAAGGTAGTTCTACAAGAAGACTCAATGATGGTTCTAGGCACAAGACTAGGAAATATTGATGAAATATGGTTCGGGGTTTAGGGTTTAGGGTATAGGGTTTAGGGCTCATGGTTCAGGGTTTAAGGTTTAGGGTTTAGGGTTCAAGGTTCAAGGTTTAGGGTTATGGTTTAGGATTTAGGGTTTAGGTTTAGGGTTTAGGGTTTATGGTTTAGGTTTTAGGGTTTATGGTAGGGTTTAGGGATGAAGGTTAAGGGTTTAGGGTTTAAGGTTTAAGGGTTAGGGTTTAGGTTAAGGATTTAGGGTTTAGGGTTTAGGGTTTAGGGTTTATGGTTTATGGTTTAGGGTTTAGGGTTTAAGGTTAAAGGTTTAGGGATTAGGGTTTATGATTTAACGTTTAGGGCTTAAAGTTTAGGGTTTATGGTTTAGGGCTCGAGTTTGAGGTTTAGGTGTTTAGGGGGTTAGGGTTTATAGTTGAGGGTTGAGGGTTTATGGTTTAGCGCTCGGGGTTTTGGGTTTAGGGTTTAAGGTTTAGGGTTGAGGATTGAGGGTTTAGGGTTCTAGGTTTAGGGCTCGAGGTTTAAGGTTTAGGGTTTAGGGTTTATGGCTTAGGGTTTAGGGTTTAGGGCTCAGGGTTTAAGGTTTAGGGTTGAGGGTTGAGGTTTAGGGTTGAGATTTTAGGGTTTAGGTTTAAGGGTTTAAGGTTTAGGGTTAAGGTTTGGGGTTTAATGTTTAGGGTTTAGGGTTTAGGGCAAAGGGTTCATCTTCTTCATAGGAAAAACATTCAAAGGGAGTCATCACAATTTGATGCCTTTCATCTACTGATGTTTTGAAGGAGGAAATTTGTAAATTCATGTTATGACCTCTAAATTTGTATGAATTTCAAGTTGTTTGGAAATCACATCACACCCTTCACTAGGCTTGATGACTACCCCTATCTTTTTGAAGGCACTTTTGAAAGCATCCATGGGTTTATCATAGAAGGAATTATCAATGAATGGAAGGTCACTAAGTCATAGGCCAATTGAATCCCATTTAAAACTAAACAAGAAATATTTACTAGGTGATTGATAACCCCTTTGTGTTCTTAGCTATTCCCCAGTTGTTATGCTTATTTTGAACACTTCAGGAAGTTCTATCAAATTTTGTATCCATTCCAAGTAGTAGAAGATTTCTCTTTCTCCAGAGGAGAGGATATTGCAGGAAATTGGTTCTGATCCTACACCTCCGTGTTGGTATATTCTCTATGTTTCTTCTATTTCCTTTGAGATTAATTTTTGTGTTGTGATGGTTATTTTTCCAACTTCCAATGGGTCATCCTAGCTTGCATAATACCATACATAGAAATATGAGAAATGTGAAATTTTTTAGGGTTTAGCATTTAGGGCTCATGGTTTAGGGTTTAGGATTTATCATTTAGGGCTTAAGGTTTAGGGTTCAAGGTTTAGGGCTCAGGGTTTAGGGTTTAGGGTTTAGGGCTTAGGGTACATGGTTTAGGGTTTAGGGCTCATGGATCAGGGTGTAGGGTTCAAGGCTTAGGGTTTAGGGTTTAGGGTTTAGGGCTTAGGATTTAGGGTGTAAGTTTCAGGGTTTATAGCTCAGGGTTCGGGGTTTGGAGTTATAGGTTTAAGGTTTAGGGGTTGGAGCTCGGGGCTCTTGGGGGTTTAAGGTTTAGGGTTTAGGGTTTTAGGGTTTAGGGTTTGGGGTTTAAGGTTTAGGGCTCAAGGATCGGGGGTAGGGTTAAAGCTTAGGGTTTAGGGTTAAGGGTTTATGGCTCAAGGTACGAGGTTCGGATTTAGGTTTAAGGTTTATGGGGTTAGAGCTCTAGAAGGTTTAGGGTTTAGTGTTTAGGGTTTAGGGTTTAGGGTTCAGGATTTAGTGTTCAGGGTTAAGGGTTTATTATTTTGGTTTTAAGGTTTAGATTTTATAGTTTAGGCTTAGGTATCAGGGTTAAGGGTTGAGGGTTAAGGGTTTAGGTCACAGAGTTCAAGGTTTAGGATATAGTGTTTAGGATTTATGGCTTAGGGTTTAAGGTTTAGAACTCAGGCTTTAGGGTTTAGGATTCAGTGTTTAGGGTTTAGGGTTTACATATTAGGGTTTAGTGTTTAGGATTTAGTTTTTAGGGTTTAGGGTTTAGGGTTTAACATTTAGGGCTCATGGTTCATGGTTTAGGGTTTAGGGTTTAGGGATGAGGGCTCAAGGTTTAGGGCTTAAGGCTCAGGTTTAGGGTTTAGGGCTCACGGGTAAGGGATAAATGTTTAAGGTTTAGGGTTTAAGGTTTAGGGTTTAGGTTTTAGGGTTTAGGGATCATGGTTTAGGGTTTAGGTTTAGGGCCTCGAGTTTAGGTTTTAAGGTTTAGGGTTTCAATTATAGAATTTAAACGCTAAAATATTTAGTGAATCTTTGAAATCCTAAAAATTACCTATGTACTGACCAAATTATACTATAAAAACTATCTCCTAAACTGTGACTAATGGAGTTGTGAGACTAGTTCCATAAGGTGCAGAGTGACCCTAATTTCTTATATTTACTAAAATAAATTTAAAGTATAAGAAATAATAAAATATAAATAATAATAAATAAAAAATTATACTTAAACATTTATTTTTATAAATAGAAGCATGCCAAAATCACATATAATGTTCATACTATGAAGAACACATACATGTTATAACGCGTATGCGTTTTATGTTTTTAAATTTTCCAAGCCATGCCTCTAGGCTTGGATCCGGTTTGGATCCCCAAGCCTAAGGCATGGACCTGCACAAACATAACAAACAACGTGTTTTTATAGGAAAATGCAAAAATGCCACTTCCTCCATGATAAATCAACATAAAATGATCGATTCATTTAAAAAAAATTATACCACAACGTAGAGAAGAGTTTCTTCTTACTAAAAATATAATTTTTCAATTTTTTGACTAATATAAGGTTTCCATATTATTTATTTTCTAATTGTGCCTTTTTATAGATAGTTTTGAAGTTTAAATATGTCTATCTTTTGTCATGTATTTTTTTGGCTCATCGAAATTGAAAAAAAATTATACTAGCACAAACTAGGCCTAATTCTATACATATTAAAAAAAAAAATCTAATTTTTGATATTTTTGAGGTAGTTAGGGGGCACGGTCGGAGCTTCGTTATTTTCAAAACTTAAAATTTATGTACTAGAAAATCATAAAAAAATTAATACTTGCTAAAAATTCTAAAAAAATTCTAGCACAAACTAGATGCTCTAGCTATCTTTTGCCAAAGGGTTTTCAAAAATACTAAATGGTGCTAAAAAAATGGTGGGGGCATGAAAGTCACTTTGTTATGTTTTTTGACAAAATTAGGAGCACCTTTTGGTATTTTAGTTATTTGACCCACTTAAACTTATCCATTTTCAATAAAATTTAGTAGCTTAGAAACTAGACTCAAAATTATACGATTCATGTTTATATAACATCTTCCAATTTTGAGTGTAACTATTTCAAAAAAATTGTACAAGTTGAAGTTTTTTTTTTTTTTTTTTTTTTAGAAAAATGTGTCCAGATTAAGACCCCATTTTGCCCCCAACTTGGTGCACTTACCCATATAGATTCTTGTATTTTAAATATATGTTAAACACTGTAGAACATCGGATCCGAAGGAACGAATGACTAATGCAAGGCTAGGCACAAGGGAGAGACAAGACATTCAATTTTACAGGTGTTTGAGGAAGACAACATGCCATACAATATAAGAAAAAGTGCATACAAATGTGTAAGGAGGATCTCAAGTGTTGGACCTCCTATCCTAAATGAAAACCTTTGTAACTTGTTCACGAGAGAGCCTCAATAATAACCGCTTAGTTAGGTAGAAGACAATGACACGCATCTTGAACTTTGATATTTAAATAATAAAGCTTATTCACGTGTTTGACATGGTTGTGTCCAAACTCAATTTTCTCGCATCGGCCTCATTTGGAAAAAATGGCTATTAATGTAAGTATTTGTTAACATTACAAACTCAACAACCAATAACGTGCAATATTGTTTACATGGATAATTTTAGTGGCAAATATTCGTAATATGGCAAAAATTTCATTTTAGGAAAATTTGAAAAGGTGATTTTTTCGGAGCGGGTCGGTGTCCTGTTCGCCTAAAATTTATAGTATATATATTTTTGGGGTCGGCTTCGCCTACATTTGAAAAAATATCCTATAAAAACCTAGGTGATTCACTCGAGTAGTATACTATGGTACTACCACAAGTAGCTTACCAATACCGTGAACTCGCATACTCTAAGCACCAGAGATTGTTGTTAGCTTGTTAGTAGTTTAGAGTCGGGCGATAAATGATATTTGTTGATCACGCGATAGGGATATAGTTGATGCGCAACAAGGAGGTATTGCAAGCGCGACGAGGGGTTAGTTGGACGCGACGACAAAGAGGTATTACAGGACGCACAACAAGGGTTTGTTGTTGTCGACGCACGACAAGGAGGAATTATAGACGCATGCCAATGGGGTTAGCATTGTTAATGCACGACAGGGGATATAGTTGACGGGTGACATGGATATAGTTGACGTGATGTTGGCGCGCACAACAGGATATTGGACGCACTATTGATGCGCGACATGGATATAGTTGATGTGTGACAAGGAGGTATTGCAGACGCGTGAAAAGGGGGTTAGTTTTTGACGCACGATAAGGAGGTATTGCAGACGCATGACGGGGAATTTTGTATCGATGCGCATGAAGTTGGTTCTTTTCTTTGACGCACGCGACTCTGTTCAAAATAATGGAAGGTGCTAGTCCTCAGAATGTGAAGACCCTAAAAGTAACTAAGAAATATCAGAAGTACTGTTCAAGTATTTTGGAAACTCTGCTGATACAGATATTGCAACTACCAACAACCATATAGCTGCCACCAGAAAGAATCAGAATACTGACTGTGTGGAAGGTAATATTGAGGTGGACATGCATTCTACACAGTATCAAACAAATGACACCTACGATAATATGCCAGATCTTGAAGATATAATTGTTGAGATGTCCAGATCCTGAAGATATTCTTCTTGTTGGGGTGCAACCAGAGTGCATCAAGATATCACACATACAAATACTTAGCAAAATGGAACACAAAAATCAAATTCAAATTCTGGTTCACGAAAGAGGAAACCTAGGTGATTGTGATATTGCTCAAAATTCTATTAAAAAAGTAAAACATTGAAAACAAACAAGAATATGTGGACCATTGGCAGGACATACAAGTTTTATTGGGCTGCCAAATTTCCGTTTATCGAACCTATACAATCATCTAATTCAGAAGAGATCCCATCTGAATGTACATGTACAATATGTACGTGGAAATTAGGAAAAAAACAAAAATGCAAATGAAGCTAGACACTATAGAAAAACATTGTGGAAAATAATATCGATCGTGACGGGGCGGATGGCGAAAATCAAAACACACGGGTGGAAAACTGAAAAAGAATGCATGCATGTTAAATACGTAGCGGATTATGAAGCAGAGTAGAAAAAACCAGACATCTTGTGGAAAAGGGAGGAATGATCACATTGTAAATCGGTAAGATGAATCAAACAAATCTACATACAAAACTCATATAGTTCTCTAATTTATTTCACATACTAAAGAAAGGAAGACCGATTTTAGATTTTCTTGATTTCAAAGTTTTGTATCAATATAATGGAATGCCGAACGTACCTTAGTCTCATTGGTCTGAAAGTAGTGGATGGGAAATGGCAAAATGCCTTTCGATGATAGAGAAGGAAGATTTGAAAGAGAATTAAAAAAAAATCAAAGTTTATCTCTCTTTCAATTGATGAAGTGACAATAAATCGACAATCTGCATGGGTATGTATCCACATCTATATTTTAGAAAATCATATAATGACACCTCATTTCTTTGGGTGTTATGAAAATGGTTGAAAACTGTAATGCCAAAAACCTACATAAAATAGTTGTTTCTCGTTTGAAAGATATTGCTGGAATGACTGATTATGAAATTTCTACGAAGTTGCTTATACGTTGGAGTAGATGGTGCATCCGTCATGCGGGGTCATTGAACATGGTTGTGTGTTAATTACAAACAACGGTGGCCCCTTATATGCTACCAATTCATTGTATGGCTCACGAGAATGAATTTAGCCTATAAAATGGTAAAGCAACTATGAAAATGTTGCTAAATTAGAAGACCATATAAGAGAACTTTATGCCTATATGGCAAACATCCCAAAGTGATTACTTGAGTTCGTAAATTCGTAATTGGAATTACAGGATAGAAAAAAACTTCGAAAGATAATGAGACGAGATGGATCTCTTGGTATGAACTGCATGCAGAGTTCGTGAGGAGTATCCTTCGTTGGTTGGTTTCATGCAAAAATATCGTCATGAAGTTGATAGGATGAGGGACTTATTGTTCCATTTAACTGATTTGGAGACATTGCTTACATTGGTTGGTATTCTTCCAATGTTGCAGGAGATTAATACACTCATGAAGCATGCACAAGGGAGATTAATCTATATTGTGGATTTTATATAGATGAGAAAAATGGTAAGTGCAAGTCTTGATATCTTGTACTATTTGAGAATTGGAAAGCTTTATTAGATCTTAAAAATCCTAGTAACTATTTGAGATTTAATATCCACGATCACCTTTGCATCACTGTTAATGGGAGGGACATACCACTACACATTTTGTAAAAACGTCAAGATATTATAGGATCGGAACAAGAAGATGTTCCGTGACATGTAATCTCTTTGAGTCTATTATAGTTGAAACAAGAATAAAGCTTAAAAAATTTCAGAATCCTTATCATAAAAAATTAGAGAACATTTCTCCAAAGATAAAATTCTTGAAGCAATGGGTGTGATGAATCCTAATTTTTGGAATATTGAAGGTGGTCATGCAGACTTTGTAAGAAAGCATTTCCATAAATCCATGGGTACAATAATGGAACATTTCACAAATACTTCAGAGTTCAAGGGTATGGAAATCAAAGGTATACTAAATGTTGATTTATTAAAGTTTCAATCAACAAATTTTACAACAACAATGAGGAACCAATATAAAAATTTAGACGAACCTTCTGAAAGTGGTGCTATTACAAGGCTGTGGCGAGGAATCTATCAAAGTTATATCTTACAAGAAGACATTAGTGAATATTTTAGATTATATGAGTTATGCCAAACAATGATTTTGGGGTCTGTGGAGGACGAAAGGGTTTTCAGTGCTTTATCATTTATAAAATCAAAACTGAGAAATAGGTTGGATAAAAATCTGGAAAGTTGCATGAGGTGTTATGTATCTCAGCTACTCCATGGAAACCTTTCCTTTCAACAGAGAAATTGTGCATTAGAATTCCCTTTGCGAAAGAAGAGGTGTGAATAATACAGCTACAAGTACAACTATTCCCAACGATGAGAGTGGAATTGGCACATCGTCACACTCTACAAAAGAGAACATCGAGTTTGAAGAAGCTATTGATAATGGATTGTTTCAACTTTAAATAGGTATCTCCTTCACCTTAATTTTATTGTTTGTCACCTTAAATTTTGTTTCAACTCTTGTTATCATTAAAGATGTTACATGTATATATATTTACATTTATTTAAATACTATTATTTCATCTTTTTTTTGAAAACGTGGGTTGACATCCATCCGAGGAAGCTCACACTTCTCGGGACTGACAATGTCAGGCAACTCACCCATCTATCTACTAATCCATTTCTTGTGTTGATTTTTCTTAAATCAAAGATCTAACACACTACGAAGGATGATTTCATAGCCATCTAAAACACTAGAGGTAACTTAAACCCTATCATATGACATTTCTTGATTTTTTACAATTATGTTTAATTTATTTTTATATTTGCAAAATGCTTTGATATATTTTTAAACTTTGTGGGATAAAATCACACAATCAAATTTTACAAAGAGGAATATTTTTCCATATTATACAATTCATAATCCACGATCCATTATACAATTCATCATCCACGATCGTGCTTGAAGCTAAATCTACGTCCACATAAAATTCATCATCATCCATATATATCATATCATTATCCTGACACTCCAATTATTATTAAAACAATTATTTATCTATTTTAAATGTGCAAAAATGTCTCTATCCTAACACATTCCATTTTTAATAATTATCCATTATCATCATTCATCATCATCTATATCCATTCTAATGTCATCATATCATTACAAGTAGAGAGAAGAAGATTTTGAGAACGTTTAAATGTCTCTGTCGTACTACATTCCAAATTTTCTTAAAACAATTATCCATTATCATCATCCAGATTCCATGATCGTGCTTGAAGCTAAATCTATGTCCACATACAATTCATGATAATCCATATCTATGAGACTATGATTCTATTGTAATGTCATCATCCACATCTAATGCAATCATCATTACAAGTAGAGAAGAAACATAAACACCATATACAATCTAGAAATTCTATACATAATATATAGGAAGTTATAAAATTAAAGATTATATAGTATTTCAAATTTTCAAAGGCTATCAAATTCAAGTTTCAAATTTCAAATCCAGATAATAAAATTCAAATGCCATGACCATCACATTCAATGTTTCAAATTTTCAAATATAGATTCTATTTTTCAAGTTTCCACACTCAATAATGAAAATTTTCAACCCTCAATTTTCTGTACCCCTTTCCACTCCTGTACTCCTTTCCCCAATGGCTTCTCCACCTGTACCCCTTTCCCCAATGGCAGAAATAATCCCAGAACTTATGAGATCTTCCGCAACACTGTCTAGATTTTTTAAAATTCTTTCTTCTTGCTTTGTCGCATCTCCATGGGATAGCAAATTTGGATCAACAACTACCTTGGTTTTGAATAAAATTTCAGGGTCGAAGCCATGCTCTTTAATTTATCGCTTTAGTGTATTGTTTTGTTTGTTAACCAAAATAATATTTTCCTTCAAATTCTTCACTGCGGATAAAATTTTCTTTACAGTTTCCAAGTGAACTTGGAAAACCTTTGCTTGACTCTTCAAATTTTCATATTTCAACTACAAAAAAGTGATGTCAATTCAACATATTACTAAAATAAGAAAACTTCAAATTAACAAAAAATATTGTTTGAAAGTGATAATACTTATGACCACTCTATCTCTCTCGGCATTTGCAACTGCTACCAGATCCTTATCCTTAGACCATTTGTTAAAATATGCTTGGGCCTCAGCACTAATATTTTCCAATTTGTTTAATGTCTTATCCAAAATTTCGTCTTTATAGTTGTTGTTATACGTGACAATCCCACTTCTTACTTGGGTAAGTAAGGAATCCATCTTCGCAGGTTGATTCTGGACTACAGCGTATAAACTATCCCTTTGCCAATAATTTTCATAACGACTTATTATCTCATTGATAAGTACTTTAGCCCTTCTCTCCCATTCTATGAGTTGACTGATATGAGGTAGAATAAACTCATCGACATGGGATTGACAATCATAACCAATTAAGTTCTCTAAAGGAAAAGGTAACAACTGTTCACCATCTGAATTTGAAGAAGATGATCTCAGTTGGAGAGGTATGGGGGCTTTCGGGTTGATCAACTGCTACTTGTTTCTACCTTTGGGTGGCCTGATCCTGTTTGTGATAAAATAAATCAATATTCAAACAAATAAATCTAAAGTGAAATGTAAATTGAAAGTTGAATAAATTATGTTGAAATAGAAGTATACTGCTTGGCCTTGAATCATCTCACGTGTATTGAAAAATCATGTTGGGTCATTGCTATCAATGCCCAAGTAATCTTCATCTAAATTTATATTATTTAAAATGATATGCTCGTTGCATTGAGAAAGCCACCAAGTGAGAGGGTTAGAATTCAAATCAAAGAGGCAATGTTTAGTGTCCAACTAGGGGCTGGAGGAATTGGCATGCGTTTACCAATGTTCTTTTTTCCTGATCCTCTGGTTGGCATTTTGAATATTATTGGTGGAGGGCGGTGCCACTATTTGTACAGAAGGCGGAGGATTGCAATGTGCTGAAAAGTTCAAGAAAAATCATATGAAAAACTAGAAAACTATGCAAAAACTATGAAATTAAACGAAGTACTATTCAAAACTTGTACCTTGTTGTTGAGGGGTAGCTTGTCACAGTGCTTGAGGTGGCCGTGTTGGAGTAGTAATTGGTGGTTTTTGAGCTGTCTGTTGTTGGGATTGCTGAGGTGGTTGTTGAGAAGACACAAATGCATGCGACTGAACTAAGTGAGTTGGGGAAGATAGTTGACTTTGAGAAGCACGCGTATGGTCCAAAGTCCTGTAATGTCATCAACATACGATTGTATGTCAATTCAATATGGTAAAATTTAAATGGGAAAATGAAAATAAAAATTTGGAATTTGTAAATAATACATGTAAGGGTATTACTTCTCTAGCGTTTAACGAATTCAAACGGTTGGCAGTTCGGAGATGAGTGAGCTTCCATTTTAGATTGTGAATCTCTCGACGCCTCAGCGTGTTGTTGGCCTCTTCCTCTTGATGCCTCCTTTTTTGGGGAAGGGCCTCCAAAAATCTTCTCTGCAAATAGTAAATAGTTAATACTTGTTGTCATTCTAATGTCAAAATACAAACTTTATAGTTTATACATGTTGTTCTTGAAATGGAATTGACAAATTCATCAATGCCTCATCCATGTAAGTGGGAATTGGTTTGTATTTTAAATTTAAAAGACCCTCGTGATAAAGGTCAAGGAGATAGTTTGTGGTGCGAATGGTGGTTATCTAAAACCTTTGCATTTGTAATGTCAGTTCTTATTTTTTTGATAAAAAGGTGCACCAATGAAATTTTTGCTTTGCAATAGTTGCAAGAATGTATGCAATGGCCCAGTTTAGTATATCTATTTGCGACCCTGCAAAACTATTCTGGATTGAAAGAAGGAAATCATAGTAGCAAGAAAGTGGTGTGCAATTCCTTGCGTATCCACACCATGTCTGAATTTATTGACATGAGCTGCAAATACCAAAAAACCATTGGAATTAATATAAATTTGAATTGTATCAAAATCAAAAACGAATACAAAATGACGAATGAAAATAGTTTACACTTACAATCAACATGGAAACCGAAATTCGATTCGAGGTATTTCTTATCGTCTTTGGCCGAGTGTTGCCTATCATTAGAATAATGGGTAATTTTTTGAATGGGAGGCCTGTAAACCGATGAATATCAGCTGGGTCGATACCGAATTGAAACAATCATTGTCATTGTCCACAGTAACATTAAACATGTCATCCTCTGTATTGTACAAGGAGAGAAGGTAGTTCAAAATATCATGGTTTGTTTCAAAATGGGGCATCTTAACAAGCCCACCAAACTCACATGCATTGATCAAATCCTTGTATTCCGAATTCATTTGTAAAACAGTCTGGATGTGGGGGCACAAAGGGTTCCTGTAGAGTATCTTGCCCATGGATAGGGCTTGTGGGTTGACTGGATTTTCCTCTTGATTTTTGTCTTGAGCTTGGGATGCACTTATAGTCGCCATTGTAGTTGTCCTTGAGCTTGATTGTACTGACTTGGATAATGGATTCTGATACAAGAAAATTCGAGAGCCGGAAAGTGTAAATGTGAAAATGACTGGTGGGAGGGTATTTATAGGACAAAACCAAGCTCAATGAGCCTCACGTGGCGTGCGTCGATGAGCCTTGTTGGACGCACGTTAATGAGCCTTGTTGATGCGCATTAATAAGGCTCGTTGACATGCGTCAACGAGGCTCGTTGATGAGTGTCAAGAAGGCTCGATGACACGTGTCAAGAAGGCTCGTTGACACGCATCAAGAGGCTCGTTGACATGCATCAACCACGCATCGATTGTCTCTGTGCAAGTCTCATTGTCTCTCTACATGAAAAAAGGGTGAAAATTCAGATTCAGTAAAATTGGTAAATTCACATTTAAGTGAAAGCTGGTTCGAGGATATTCGCGGTACTTTCCACCTCTAATTTCTAGGAGGTCTCTTAAAATGAACCATGATAGTTTATGGATAATTCATTGTTGGCCTATATATTTTGTGTATATATAAGTGATGGTGTTTGTATTTTGTCAACTCAATAGAGGATTTACAAATTGTGGGTTTGTTTCTATTATTGTGCAGTGAGCGGCAAGTTGTGGAACAAAATATTT
Organism: Taxus wallichiana var. yunnanensis; assembly: GCA_018340775.1. Classification (NCBI taxonomy): domain Eukaryota; kingdom Viridiplantae; phylum Streptophyta; class Pinopsida; order Cupressales; family Taxaceae; genus Taxus; species Taxus wallichiana. Next base: position 562,208,616 of record CM031244.1, on the reverse strand, counting down.
TCTTTCTATTTTTTTCAAAGGCTTTTGGGTGTGTAGGTCAACATGAACAATAACACACTATAGCGGGTCCATTAATTGCAATATTTTGGGGTAAGAGATAATGTTTGAACTTGCACAACATGACATTGGCATTAGTTTAGAAATTTAATAATGAAGTGGTTCATGAGATATACACGTAGCACCAAATAGGAAACAATTTCCACCAATTAGAACTATGAGATGGAAACCATAAAAAAGCTAAATGTGGGAAATGAATTAATGTTGGGCATTTCCTTTTTACGGTAACCATTCTTCTCCAAAAGAGGAAAGACAGATATGGTGGCCTTTCCATGGTTTACAAAGGGTTGGTTATTTCTAATGTAGGTAGAACCGTGACACTTTTTGATATACCCACTTTGTTAGGTTGGCCTAGTTGTATATTTTTAATTTTTGAGAGGTAAAAATATGGGAAGATATTTTGACATATATTTAGAAGGTCTGATTAAAATATTTTTCATATCGAGGAGAAAATGAGAAGATAATCTTTCAAGGGTGGTGCGATATGATGAAATAAGTATTGAGTAACATGAGTCAACTTAATCAAAAATAGTATCAAGCTTAAGAATAACATTGTATTGTGTCTTTGTTTAGCCATATGGAGGGTCCCTCACTCTAGTGACATTAACTTATCTCTCAGTTTTAGGTCGCCAACAACAAGCCCTTACATAACTAAAAGAAACGGATAATTTTGAGAAAATATGGGGAAATGGGCTTTGCAATTTTTGATTTTATTTTTTATGGTGTAAGGTTTTTGATTGGATGGTGTTTAATTTGTTAGATAAGAAGAAGACATGAATGAAAAGTTGGAAAGAAAAATGTGGAAATACAATGTTTGGAATTAAATACATGCATGTCCCACACCTATTCCACGGCTCAAATTGTTTGTACCCAAATAATATATGTTATATGTGCTCTACTTTATCATATCAATCTTGCTCGCATTATTTACATGAAATAAAAAATAAGAGGAAGAAATTAACGAAATGTTGGAAAGAAAAATATATGACTTAAATGTTGGAATTAAATACCTACATGTCCACACCTATTCCACGACTTTCTACCTAAATAATATCTACTATTTGTGCTCCAATTTATCATTTCAATCTCACTTACATTATTTATGTGAGTGCAATTTACAACAATATCGACTATAACAAGTAACTCTTAGTCTATATTACCTTTGAAAGGACTAATAATGCCCAAAAGAAACTTGAATCAAGCACATATAAATATAGAAGAGGAAATAAACAATAATTGAAGAAAATCCTTTAATATTATAGCAACAAAAATGATTAAAAAGCACATATCATGATTAAAATGTGTTGTGAAATCATTCGTTCCAACAAGAAAAAAATCGATGTTTAAAAAAACACTTAGTTACCATTTAACATATCAAGTTGCTCAGTTACTATTGAACATATCATGTTGCTCGTGGTATGAGTAGCATGTGTTTTCACCTAGTTGCCTCCTCAAGGTCACTAACTCAATTCCCACGTGTAACCCCACCTCATTTTTTTGCATTTTGACTACTAGAATTACTGTTGTAATTAAAAGCTTCAATTTCAAAGTAGCGACCTATATTTATGGGATTATTACGTCGATGTTTCTCTAATAACAAGACCACAAAACAAATAAAACATATAGCAAAACCGATAGGCAAATTAACCCCCAATTAGGGACTCCGTCTGTCAAACTGTCATTTCTTTGTTCTAACATACAAATCATCATGATGTCAAAACGTCACGGGTTGAAAGCACGATCGTTGGACACGTGGATGGTTGCGGAAAATGTCGTGCATCGCGACCAAAAGCATCCGGTCTTCTATTCCCCGACACTAATTAGAAACAATAACCTTTGTCTCGATTAATTATAGAATAGAAAATCATATTAAAATCGCGAAAATGAGTGGTTCAGATCCTTTTGAAGTCGACACTACATACCAACATGCGGGTGGTAGAGATTACAAAACATACAAAACACAACTAACATGTTGTTGTCAGAAGCTGCTCACCGTTTCCTCATTCTAACTAAGACAATGCCTTTGGGCATAAAGAAAAGGAAAAGACGCCATCACTTTCCAATAAAATCAATATTAATGCAGAAGATTTTATTTTTCGAAAAATGAAAAAGGAGGCTACACTTTTCGAGAAAATGAATATTAGCGTTGATAATTTTAGTCAATAAAAAAATTGGAAGAGGCGACTACGCTTTCCAACAAAAATCAATATGAAGATTTTATTCAATAAAAAAGGGAAGAAAACGCGGTTTGTAAAAGAGGTTGACAGTCTTATTTGGAAGCCTCAATTTTGAATTGACTCCCAACGTGGTCAACACAAGCAAATATCTGAGTGGGAACAAATATTTTCATAGAAGTCGGCTAACGTCGTCTATAAAATATATCCTCGAGGAAAAGCATTTCACAAATCACCAGCTGAACGTTCATCTCACGTTTAAGACGAAATTAGCTCGAATTGGATCGGTTTTGAGTATGGAGATTCTGCTGAATCTGTTCCTCCTAGTTTCATGCCTTGTAATTTTTTCTAATCATTGCTCGGAGGCAGCAATAACTAATTTGGGTAAGTACACATTTTCAAGCTTTTGTTTCAATGAGATTTTCAGTTCTGTTACATTTATAAATCACTTCTTATCGATGGTTTTTGCTTGATAAATGCAGAATATCCATATTCGTTTATGACTGTGGATGCTGAGAAGGCAGCTGCAAGAACATATGATTACATTATCGTTGGAGGAGGTACAGCAGGATGTCCCCTTGCTGCAACTCTTTCTCAGAACTATTCTGTTTTGGTATTGGAGAGGGGAGATTCTCCTTATGGAAATCCCGATATTGAGGACGCCAATCTTTTTGGAAAGCCGTTGGGAGAAACTAATAACTACACTTCCATAGCTCAGGGATTTGTTTCAGAAGATGGAGTGCAGTTGCACAGAGCCAGAGTTCTGGGCGGGGCGACTGCCATTAACGCCGGTTTTTACAGTAGGGCGAGCTTGGAATATATTCGAAACATGAGATGGGATGAAAAGCTTGTAAACCAGTCGTATGAGTGGGTGGAGAAACAGAATGCCTTCAAACCCAATCGACTTTCCCATTGGTCGTCGACTTTCCAAAATGCCCTTCTGGAAGCTGGAGTGCTTCCTTACAATGGATATACTGTGGATCATGTGGAGGGCACCAAGATTAGTGCCTCAACATTTGATAACAATGGAAAGAGACATACAGCAGCAGATCTTCTCAAGTATGCAAATCCACAAAACGTCGTTGTTCTTCTCAATGCCACGGCCAGCAGAATCCTCTTCCATTCTGCATCAGGTTTGTATTGTAAAATTAGAAAATAAAAACGTCTCCAATCATTCTTCATAAGATCTATGTAGAAAGTAAATTACAAAAGAATTTTTCATGAAATATTCACAATGCAAAGTCTATCCATCACATATCTTAGCAAGAAGAATTGTTGATTAACGAATGAGTTATTTATCATTTTCTGGAAAGGGTATTTTTTCTCAATTAATTTATTTAATTTATTAACATAAGTGATCTTTAGGTTGAAGTAGAGGGCATTAAAATCAAGGCAGACTAGACAACTATCTAAGGCGCCAATATTTAGGGGACGTCAATTTATTTTATTTCATTCTGGGATTTATGAAGAGTAGATCAGTTTATTAACTATATACGAGAGTAGCAATTAGTAGCTATGATTTTCTTTGTTGAAATACAAATAATTTTAAATAATTATATTAAGATTAGGAATATTTAGCTAGCCGCAAAACCTAGGCAAGTGCATTTTGTAAATTTAATTCATATTTTTATATTTTTAATAATTTGTATTGTTTTGAAGTCTTACAATTCATTTTTGGAGAAGAGATCAATAAATGTGAATATGTATAGAACTTGAGAAAAAATAGTTAGGAAATATATAATAAAAGAAGATTACTATAGACTTCCTATATGTTAAGGAATTAGTTGAAGAATTTAGACAGTGACAGCTACAAATAAATTTATTAACAAATTTTTTTAGATGGTAGAGGTATAACATATCAAGTAAATATATTTTTTAAAGAAGACTTTTAACTCCAATATTACTTAGGACGCTCATAATCCTTAAACGACCTCTTTATGAATATCATTTTTAGACAATTTTAGATTGTATGTTTTGGGAAGTTTTCAACCTCTTTATATTGGTTTTTAAACATTTTGCAGGCAAGCCGAAGGTTTCTGGGGTAGAACTCATGAGTGCCAATAATGGCATGTCTTACAAAGCATCACTAAACCGATTCTCAGGGCGCAGCGAAGTGATTTTGTCTGCAGGAAGTATAGGCAGCCCTCAGCTCCTCCTCTTAAGCGGAATCGGCCCCTCCAAACATCTGAAAGATTTCAATATTGCCGTGGTCTTAGATTTACCCTCGGTAGGACAAGGTGTTCAGGATAATCCTGGTACAGCCATGACGGTGGAATCCCCTGTTCCACTCGAAAGCTCAAGCATACAAGTGGTAGCCATTCTCAACGATTCTCAGGTCTACATCGAATCCGCCAGCCTTGTTGAGCAAGTTCGCATAAATGGCACCTCAGGAGCAACCAGGACCCAATACGGGGGAAGAATTTTCGAGAAAGTGGCATTTCCAAAGTCTGTCCAGGGAGAGCTCAGATTACAGAGCAGAGATCCACGAGACAACCCTTCAGTTCGATACAACTACTTTTCTCACCCTCATGATTTGCATACCTGCATGCAGGCCGTGAAGGTAATGGCCAAGCTTAGCGAGACCGCTTCAATTCAGAATTTCACATTCGAGAATAAGTCGAGTGGTACGAGGGAGTTTCAGTTTATTGGGCAGGCATTGCCGCAAACTATATCGGGCGTTGAAGCTGTAGCAAACTTCTGTCAAGATGCACTCGTCACGATTTGGCATTTTCATGGAGGATGTCACATCGGCTCTGTTATCGACAGAAGGTATAAAGTGAAAGGAGTTCGTGGCCTGAGGATTGTAGATGGTTCCACTTTTAAGGACGGTCCAGGAACAAATCCCCAAGCAACTACCATGATGCTTGGCAGGTATTAATTTCTAGTGCTATCCTTCTCCACTTTTCTATTTTTCCATTCGTTTGAGTAAATACTAACGGTCTTGATCGATCAATTTTGATGCTTTCAGGTATACTGGATTAAAGATTGTGGAAGAGCGTTCACGTTAATTTATCGCAAATCAACCCTGGGAGATTATTTTGATGAAAGAGCAGATGGGATACCGGCCTACAATTTTCCAGAAAGAAAATTATCACAACCGGCTCATAGCTTCATTACAGATTATGTTTTTCTTAATATGTATTAAATTCTTCGCATACACCACCATGCTTGTGTATGTTTTCCAATTCCAAACGGAAATTCAATAATACGTACAATGTTTTAAAAAAAAATTCGGGAATGCTTCTATTAATAAAAAAACGTTACAATATCCACACACATAATGTTTAGATTTTAGTAGTTAAAATAATACACAACAGCTAACATCAACACTGAAATATACTCCCGTCAATAACTTATTAATGGATGTTTGTAAATTTTAAAACTGTTCTTCAAATAATAATCTAATTTGTTTCAAGAATATTGAGTATAAATTAGTTTCCTAAATAAGTTTGAAAAAATGAAGCATTAATATTTTATAGATTGCTTTAGCAACTCTAACATTGAAAAGTTTGAAGGGTTAATATTTTATAAATTAATTTAATGACTCTAAGATTTAAAAAATAAAATGTTAAAACTTTATAAGTTTGTATAGCAAATTCAAGATTGAAAAAGTGAAACTTTAATGTTTAACATTATTGAAAATTGACAAGAAATTTGATCAATCCTTTCTTGCTAACGACTGCCCTTACAAGGTACATAAAATAGTAGAGTAGATCAAGGCGTTTTTACTCTTTGATGATGTATGATCAACAATAAAGATGTGGAAACTATACAAATCATGGTTATTTATAGGTGAAAATCAACTTCTAATTCTTGTGAATCGATTTAGAACCCAAAAAAATAGATGAAGAGTAATTGTGGTCTCTATTTCAAGACCATTTAAGGAGAGTCAAATAAGGATGCTCTCTTATTTGTATCCACTAATGTCTGCAAAATATAAACATAACATTGTTTGTCGAGTAAAATTAGCGTAGTATGTGCAATGAGGGGATATAGATGTAGATGAGCACTCAATAGTTCAAAAACATCTAACAAAAATCCATTTCCATTTTGATTTGTTGGTTGACCATACCCTATTTCAAAGAGTGTTATTTACTTTTATTTTTAATCAAGTTGTTTTTCTTAAAATGTTTGTCTATAATAGTTGAAAAACACGGCCTAAGTGAAGAATTAACATTCCCCCGTAGATATAAAACATATAATCTTATATTTTGGTTTTTTCAACAATACCATGTATATATATTGCATTGGTTACACAAGACTATCACCCAAAGCAACTCTAACCAACGTTTTCTCTATGTCAATCCATTTGGATGAGAGATTCTTCACTCTCATATTAGGTCTGGCTTCAAAATGCCTAGATTTTTGTATGCATTGACAACCACCGAAAGTCATTGTGTATCTCTAAAATTTGTGGTAGAAATACCCTCTCTCCATTGGCTCGGTGGACTGAATCAATGTTTGTGACGATGAGAGTGGTATTCATGGACCTTATTATACAAATCCTCTTTTATAAAGCAAAGTAGTTGAAAGAGTAGGAGTGAGTACTGGAAGTCATGAGCCTTATTCTACATATCATCTTTTATAAAGTAATGACCTGTTGGTAAAAAATAATTATTTTTACATGGGAATCTCCTGGAAATCTCTTAGAATATCGTGTTTCTCATAATTCTAATGAAAGAGTTAATAATAAATATTGTTAAGAGTTTATCATCTTAGTTTACAAACCAGGAGTATAAGATTCTAATATATATATGATGATGATGATAGGAAACCTTTCCCTTCTAGAAAATGGGTGTATTTTTCACACCAAATAATATAGAGTTATATATTTTAATTAGAATATTTACACATGTTTTCTTAAATAAAAAATAAAAAAATCATTATTAGACTTATTTAACTTCAAATTAATGAGTTAATTTTCTTATCAATCAAATAAGTATATTCAAAATTTATTTTCATTTTTATTTATATTTTTTTAGAGGAGATTCCATTTATAATACCGTTTGTTAATGAAATATAAATATCTTGATTGTTGTAAGACAATTTTGTATATGTTAATATAGGATATACAATAATCGACCTTTTCGATTTCTCATTGTTAAGGTTTGACTATAATGAAATTACTTGGATAAATATGAATATCAACAACAATAGAACACCAAAGAACACAAGATTGTAGATAAATGATCACAATATGTAAGTAGAATAGCTTATCCACTTCGAGGGGGAAACCTCCAAACCATATAATAAGACTCAAATGCTCAATATGATGATGAACTACTATCTATTAACTTCTATATATACTATTCCTATGTTATGGCCATCACCAAGGCCAAACCACTAATGATAATATAACACATATGAAAGAGATACATCATGATAAGAAGTTATGATAGCCACAAGTCAACCATACACATCCAATGTAAGATATAGGATTAAGGGCGTTGCCCCTCCCCTTGGAAGTAACGTTGTTCGCAATGTTGAGAAGCTCTAGATGTTGCTACAGGAAAGTTGCATCCTCCCAAGTTGTGTCTTCATTGTCTAGCTTCTTCCACTTGATCAAATACTCGGTGATGACCCTTGTCCTCAATTGTTTAGTGTGTGTCTAAAGGATGCATTTTGGTTCCAAGATGATTCTTCCCTCCTCATCAAGCTCTGGTAACATTGTTAGGTTTGATACCTTATTTAGGAAAGAAACATGGAAGACTACATGTATTCGAGTAGTCGGAGGAAGTTCTAGTTTATATGCTACATTAACAATATTTTTAAACACTTGATAAGGTCCATAATATATAGGTGAAATATTTTTATCCTTATTTTTTTGTTTCAAGGACATTTTCTTATATGGATGTAAACACACAAAACCCAATCACCGACTTCAAAATTTCTTTCACTGCGATGTTGATCTACCTGCTACTTCATGCGGTTTTGTGCCATGGCCAAGTTCTCCCTGAGACTAGAAAGTACCTCTTGTTGGTGTTGAATATGCTCTTCAACTGCTCGAACCCTTGGTTGGAATCTCAAAGATGAGGTGATGGATGGTGGATGGTACACATATAATGTCAGGAAAGGAGACATTTTAGATGAAAAATGAAAGGAGGTGTTATACCACAATTACGCCGGTGGTAACCATTGAACCCATCTCTCTTACTTATCTAAGGTAAAACAATGAAGATATTCCTCCAAGAACTTATTTACCACATCTGTTTGCCCTTCGAATGGGGTTGATAAGATTAAATTTGAGCTAGTTGCGTGCCCAAACATGAGAACAAGTCAGTCCAAAAATTACTAGTAAAGATAGGGTCTTGATCACTTACTATAATCTTTGGTGTCCCATGTAGCTTTTAAACTGTATCCATGAAGGTTGTTACTACTGTACTTACAACAAATGGGTGTGATAAGGAATAAAAATGGGCATATTTGGCGAGTCTTTCCACCACCGCCATGATTACATTTTTCTCTTTTGATCTAGGCAATCTTGTGATGAAGTCCACGGAAACCTCTTCCCACCTCTGACTAGGAATAGATAGAGGTTGTAAAATACTTAGTGAATTAATTGTTTCGCCCTTATTTTGCTAATAAACCATGCATTCTGCCACAAATTTTGGACATCCCCTTTTAGCCCTTCCCATAAGAAATCATGCTTGATTTAATGATAAGTCTTCAAGAAGCTTGAGAATACCCCCTCTTTGGAGAAGTATAGAGTTTAGATATAAGCTGTATTTTTAAGGGTTAAGTTCTTACATAGGTATAATCTATATTTTTACCATAAAGCATCTCCTTTCCATATAATTTTTCGACATGCTTGGATCTTGTTGAAGATTACGAGTGAGATTTTGTGTACACAGGTCATTTTTCCATTTGGACCTTTCATCCTCTATCCAATCTTCTGCAATACAAATATGGCACACAATAATGCCTCGGTTTATTCATCCTTACGAGATAGAATGTCAACAACTACATTATATTTCCCTTTCTTGTAGATTATCTCAAAATCATACCCCAACATTTTTAAATCCATTTATGTTGTTCTTGGATGATAAACGTTTTCTAAGAAGTATTTCAAACTATCATGATCTACCTTTACTTTGAAATGTATACCCATTATATATGGTCTCCATTGCTTTACTACATGAAGTATGAGTAGCATTTCCTTCTTATAACTTGGTTTTGATATGTTATTACCTTTGAATTGGTGGCTCTAAAAGGAAATGGGATGAAATTCTTGCATGAGTACTTACCCCATACGATACCCTGAACATCAAATTCATTCAAAAATGAATGTTTTGGAAAAATATGAGGTGGCTAGAATTGGAGTGGTGATAACAGAGTCATGTAATACGTGTAAGACTAGAAAAGTGCAAGAGATAAAGCAATCAAATAGCCAAAAGGAGTTGTGAACCACTAGTTTTGTTTCTTAGGAATCATGTATACATTAGTATGCTTAGAACCTAGAAATGTACCCAAGTACATAGATTTTTGTCTACATTGAGCTTCCATTGATAATAATTGTGCCAAGAAACCATATACACATTTCCTAAGAATTTTTCCATTTGATGAGAACTTACAAACTACAAAGCTTTATCCTTTATCCCATGTAACTCAACAATACTTCCTTCATAATGTAACCACATGAACAAATCCAGGAAGTTCATCTCCACTATTCCCTAGGTAGTAAGCCATTGGACCCCCAATACAATGTTTGCTCCTCATATTGAAATGGAATACATGGGGCCCTCTAGTAGGTAATATCCCATAGATAGATTAATATTATTAATTTTTCGAACAACTAACTTTACCTCCATCTGCAACCATGACCTGAAATTTTGGTGCTAGATAAATAAAACAATTTAAGTGTATGACCAACTTATGATTGATGAAATTATGAGTACTTCTCGAGTCAATTAATATTGTCACCCTTTGCTTCTTCATGAACCCAACAACCTTGAGTGTTTGTGGGGTGCTGATTCCTGAAATGGCATGGCAAGAAATAGTTGGTTGAGATTATTCAACCTTTATCTTTGGAGCTTCTCCCTCTGCATTGGTTGTTTCCTCCTGTCTTGTTTTTCATTAGGACCCTCAACATAGAATGAATTCTTCTCAAGAAATTTATGTCCCTTGCTCAAATTTCTATCACAATTGTAATATAGGCCTTTTATTTGTTTATCTGTGATTTGTCGAGGATTCAATCTTATCGGTTAGGAAAATATGGTTCTAGATTCATGTGTTCCTTGTGATTAGTGAAGCTCCTTCATTTTACCATATCTCTTTCCTCCACATGCTAAAAATGATAATGGATGATGATATTAAACCTAGACTAAGAACACAAACATCATGTTGGATGTTATCCTTATGTCGACCTACGAAGAGATCATTTAGATAATCCTCTAAGATGTCATTCACTTGTAAGGATATATTTTAGAACATTGGATATAATCCTTGACTGAACTTGTCTTTCATATCTTGGCTATCTGGGTAAAATAGTTCTTTATAACACTATTATTATAGTGTGTTTGGATCTCATTAGTGAACATAGAACAAGTAACATAGAGAGTCTTATTTTTATTTTACTCACACATCCATCTATACTAAATGCATTGTTTTGGTTCTAGGTACAAGGATGCCATTACCACCTTCTATCCATTTGGGACTTGATGTAGATCAAAGAAATTTTCCATTTCGTTGATCCAAGTGATTGTAAAATTCCAAATGAACTTGCACATCTCCACTTTAGGAATAATACTACGCCATTGGTAACTTGGTTAGAAGATACATAGGTGTGTGCAGAGGATCCATCCTATTTGGTGTGGTTTTAATTAAATTGTGCATTACTTGAGGAACCCATGTAACTTGAATGGAAATTATTGCTAGAGTTTAGGTATGAACACAACTGTAGAAACTCCTTTAATGACTCAAATTCCATTTTCATTTCACCCTTCCTATTTTTAATCCATTTTCTAATTTTGACATCACTTCACCCTTCATTGTGATCAATTTATTGCCAAAAACTACCTGCACATTGTTCATCTAGTTGTTTAGCATGTCCTCAAGTTGGGAGACTCTCTTTGTGTTAGGAAATAAGGGATAAAATATGCGGAATAATCCCTCACGAGAATCTGTGAGAGAAAGCGATATGCGAAATTATTACAGATCTCAAATAAAATTGCAGAATAAAATAACACAACACAAAGAGACAGTATTTAACGTGGTTCACCCAATTTGGGCTACGTCCACCAAGAATCACTTGCTCAGATTTTATTACAAGCCACCGCTCTCTCAATACAATACCCAGATCCATTTGGAGCTATGCTCAACAAACTCTACAGAATTCACACCTAAATTCAAAACACATCTGCAATACATTTGCTTGTACATCTATCATATGCATAAGACCATATAAATAGACAACTGCTTAAGCAATTTTACAAAACCGTGGGTATCAAAACCATGGGCAAAACCCGTCCCATAAACCTATGGGTCAAAAAACTCGCCCATATGAGAAAAACACGTTTCTCGATATTTCGGGTGCAATTTTTCGAGGCCAAAAAATTTACGCCTAAATTTTTTTTTTTTTTTTTTTTATGGGCTACGCCCCGAACCTGCTGCAAGGCTGCGCCCCGGACCCTCACTCGAGGCCCGGCCCGGCCCCGAACCCGGCAAGGATACATGAAAAGTGTACAGTACTCTTAGTGTACAGTCTTCAACACTTTCACACATGAAAACAAGCTCCACAACCTAACACTTTGATGGTTCTATAGATAAATATTCAAATCCACACATTCCTTACTAGGATTTTGACCCTTCCCTTGGCCTCTAGTTGATCTCCTTGTCATGATGTAGGGTTTATGTCTTGGGATACCAGGGTTAGGGTAGAAATTTAGGGATTGGGTTTTTCTAAGGTTATTGGTGAATACTGAGAAATATAGAGAACAAACCCTAGTTAATTTTTGGGAAGTTGTCGAAAATGTGAGAAACTCAAAAAAATTCCCAAAAAGTTTAGCCTAGGTAGCTAATTTATGAAAAACCCTAATATTGATATAAATTTTGTAAAACAAGTCAAAAAAAATTGAAATTGGTGAGGATTTTACTTAATTGATTTCACAACACCAAGAAAAATTTGTAGAAAAATTCTCTACATTTTTTGATATATAAATGAATCTTCACAATTAAGGTTTTGACGTAGTTTTGGTTGAGATCAAGCTTAGATATTTTTGTCCAAAATAACCCCTTGGTTATTTTTACAATTCTGAAGTCCTACTCTGGATTTGAATTCAAGTTTTCGGGTTATGCGTAGTCTTAGTTGTATACCTTGACACTTTTGCATGGTTGTAGTTCTTCACGTGCACCCTTGTGTGTCCCTCCTACTTCTTCCTTCTGTTTTCTTAACCTTTCTCTCCCTCTTCCATAGTTCCCAAACATTTCCCACTTTCCTCTATATTATGTTATCTCCTTTCATTCCCATTATACGCAATCCTTGTCTACATGCCTTCATTCTAACAGTTTTACGCACTCCTTGCACAAATCATCATGTGACTTGCCTCCCAATTTGGCTAGGTCCTTAACATGCTCATCCAGGGAATGCCCCTTCTTCCGATTCCCACAAATTTCATCATGCACACTATTTCCCTTCTCGTACACTCGTGTTTCTTGGCATGCATCTTCCTTCCGACGCCGCACACTCATTCGAGCGAATGCCCTCGCTTGCAAAGGCTTTGTATACCTCTACGATATGCACATTTTCTTCCCACTTTTCATACACCTCCTCATGTGCACTAGCAGACCTCTGCATTCTTCCCCCATTTCCCTTTCTCTTGTTCCCGTGTCTAGTGCAATCTTCTATGTCAATAATAGATTAACATGTGTCAATGTGTGAGATGAAGTGTACAACATGCAACCTATTAGAATAGGTCAGTGTGTGCCGAATCTCTCCATAAAATGAATGCATAACATGTGTAAGAAAATAAAAAATAGATTGATAGTCATTTAAACCCTTCATCCAACTAGAGCATGCCACATGTCTTGCGTGTTTAGTTTGTACTACAAATCTTCAAATTGTCATAATACATTGCAGAGCTCGATTCATGAGCTCTTGGACTTGATTAAAAGATGATGATGTGGGATACATTCTAGGCCATTCAAAATTATATCTTTTAGGACGTGGTAGGTGGAAAATAGAGAAATGTGATGCATACCATTAATGTATAAATCTACTTGACTCAACTATCGAGTTGATCGATTTGGTCTCCTTCCTTCTTCCATAAGCTAAAAATACATGCGGAGGTAGATCTAACAATCTTGTAGGCACATTTGTAGGCATTTATTAATTTTGATTTGTGGTTAGAAGTTTCGATTTGTGTTTCCCTCTCTTTCTCCCTTTCTTTCTCTCCTATTTATTTATAAATTGTAAAACATTGCTCATTGTAAAAGGTTGGAATCCCTTGGTTTGCAAGAGTATTATTCAGAGTAGTGCCTTTGCATTTTGAGTTACAGGCCTCAGATTTGGTCTTATACATGTGGATACCTACCTCTTCCACCATTGTAATTGATTGTGCATATTTTGGAAGCAATAAAAACTTTTTGTGTCTATTCTCGCCCTATCTCGTTTTTGTTACATATTCTCACCTTTCCCCTTGTGTTGCTGGTTTTTGTGCATTTTCATGTATCTTGTAGGTTTCTCTTCCATTTTCTCTTTGAAAATTCATGCATGAGTGATGTTCCAGATTAGTGGCACATTTTTCTACCATCCCCGTGCGTATTTTCCCTCATTTTCACTCACCATGACTATTCATCCCCCTCTTTTTGGTGCTATCACCTCCCCTTATCTTAGGTTTTCTTTTTATGCATCTCCTTCTCACCCTAGTCCCTTGGAATTGTAGAGTAGTGATAGGTAGCTACATTTCCCTTCCTAGGAGTAGTTTTAGCAGTAGAAATAGGTAGAGGAAGTTGACCTTCTTTGGAGGTCTGTCTCAAGTGCAAGTCCCATAACTTGGAGACAATCCCATGTTTCCTCAAAGCCCTAGTTCATCCTAATCTAGGACATGTACAATTTTGGGCTCTAAATGTTTTTGGCACGCCCGATGGGAGAAGTATTGAAAGCTTAAATTTCACTATTGCTAAGTTCTTGTGTGTGACTTAGTGATTTCCATCCTTTGGAGGCTTGTTTAAACACATCTAAAATATTTGAGGATTGAGAGCATTAGAATATGGGAGAGAGGATTAGAGGAGTGGGGGATTAGATGATTAGGAGAGAGGGTGAGAGGAATAAGAGAGTAGATGATTATGAGAGATGATTATAGGAGTAGGAGATTAAAGGATTAGGAGATATTGGATTTGGAGTAGAGGATGCCCTAGTCAATGATGTATGAAAAGGGTGAAGATTTAGGATTGGTGGATTAGAAGATGCCCCAATCAAGGGGTTAGATTTTGAGGATTTTAGAGTATAGGATGCCCTCAGTCAAGGGGTGAGGATTGAAGATTTTGGATTTAGATATGAAGATGTTAGATTTGAGGATTAGAAGATTGAGGATGTTTGGATAAGAGAATAAGGATTGGTTTTAGATCGATTTGGATGAGATGAGAGGATTGGGATGATTATTTATTTTGATTGACAAAAGGTTGTAATAAGATGCCTTAGCCAAGGGGTGAGGATTTTGAATGCTAGATGCTATAGGATAAGATGTGAATGTTGATATTGATTGATTAATAAAGGAGTGATTGGATAGGAGGATGAGGATGTTAGATGGTTAGTTAGATGATGATAGAAGGTGATGTTCTACTATGAAGTGCCTTTGTTATCATCATTAGCAGCACTGTGATTAATGCGGCATAAAGTAAAATGAATCAAGGTATAAAGACAATGATGATTGAATTGCCAAATGCCCGTGTCCTCATATCATTGGGTTGTGAAAAAAATAAACAAACGGATCCTCATATCACCGGCTGAAATGTAAATATAGACAAGCAAACCAACACACATAAGATAAAACACACATTGCATTTTTGTAGGATTATTTTGAATGTTTTGATTTGGGATTCGGATGTTTAGATTATTCAATGTTAAATGTTGAGATTTCAGATTTGGGAGAGGGGGAATGGTTGAGGATAGGGAATATGAAAGGATTCGGGATATGATAGCTCATGGGGGATAGGAAGGATGTAAGGTAGAGGTGAATTTATCCTATATGTCCCAAAGTGTGTTTGTATAGGATGAAAGGGAAGGATTGAGGAAAATTATATAAGTTAGATAGGATAGGGATTTCTTGATAGGTTAGGATTAGATGGAATGTCGGATTAGGGTGAGGGATGTGATATAGGATAAGATGGGGATATGGAAGATGATAACCCCTAGGTATATGGGAGATGGAAAGTGTGGGTATTTAAAATGGATGATGCCCCCAACGGATGATACTAAGGCTTTCCCCGGTCATGATGATGTCGATTAAACAGGAAATGAGGAGGATTGGATGAAAAGGAAGTGATCATCATCATGCTGTGCATAAATGTTAAATACAAGGGGAAAAATATGTAGATGTGATGGATAGAAGAAAAATAACATCGTTGTGATGAACAAAAGATGATCCTAATGACACATGTTGCGAGGAAAGAGGTGGACTAAAACAAAAGTGTGACCAGTTTCGCTCGGAATGTTTGGCTCACGGGAATAGAGTTGCTTCTATCCTTTCATTCCTTTTAGAAACAGATGAGGTTAGGGTTAGGAGGAATACCTGTTGAATGTCGAGATGGTGTGCGCGTACCGTAGAGAAAGATCAGGCTGACTGCGGAGAACTCCTTTTTGTCTTGGAAGGACTACCTGCAAATAAGAACACAAGACCACAAGATTTTGATTAAACAATAAATGAGGAAACTGCCTTGGGCCCAGGAAATATAAAACTTCCTTTCGAAGGTGGTCAGTTCCCCTGCTAATATGAATTAACACAAAAGACTTGCAAAATATCAATTAAATTGTTTCGTTAAACTGGGTAGGGGGAAAGGCTGGTTTTCTGGTTTTGATCAGAGGAACCGATGCCGGTTACTGATAACCGATGCCGGTTACTGATAACCGATGGCGGTTACTGATAACCGATACCGGTGGGTTCTAGGATCTTCTTGGTAGCTATGGTGTTTGTAATGGCTGGTTTTTGGATGGTATTAGGAAATGGGATGATTAGAAGCAAAAGAATGACAGTTAGATGCAATGGCACGTTGGGTAGTGGATTCAGAAACGGATTTAGGAGGACTGAGATTCAAGAAGCATAAGAAATGTTATAACAAAAGGACATGCAAGATGTGACTTATGGTTTTGACCGAGATGCAAGTTGATCTCCTTGGTCAGTAAACACTTCGGTTTCTTTACTCGCCTCGCTCGTCAAGTGAAGATCTGGACTCGTTCTCGCCGCAATGCTCTTTGCTTATCCAGTAAATCCTTTTGACCGATCTCCAAAATGAAATTCCGATCCGTTGTTTTGGCCTGGGGAGCCCATTTACAGTGGAACCGATGGCGGTTGCGAACCGACGGCGGCCGAGTAGAACCGCATCAGAAGGAAAAAGTAGGCTATTTTTAGTAAAATAGCCCACCTTCCCCGCTTTTCTCCCGAGAGATCGGGCCATGGATTGGTCAAGTGGCTAGAAGGTCGGCTTTGGGTGCGAGTAAGGAGGCATTAGTTATGGATGTGAGTCTAGACCAAGTCATGGGTCTTAATTAGGTTAGTTTAGGGTTAGGGCTAGGTCATGATGAGGTGGCAAAGTGAGGGCGGGGGTAGGTGATGTGGATTTATCAATTACAAGGTAATTAATAAATAATTGTGTAAAGTTTAGGTAATGAGGTTAGGTTGCGAAATGGGATGCGGGTCACAAGGGGTCGTAAGACACGAATTTGGTGTCTACATTAGCCCCTTATTTTCGTCATGTAGCTTGTTCATGTAAAAGTCTGCATGACAATAATATGAAGTGGTTTCTCATGTTAAGGATATAGGTAATCCCCCTCAAATCTATCACAGATTGAGTGAACGGGAAATCAGGGATAGGGTTGATAAAGGGTATATGTGGTAGAGAGGATGGTAAGGTGGTGGGGTAGGTCCAAGGAAGCAGACGCATGTCAAATGCAATAAGACGACTAGGGTACATGATTTGACTAAAGCAAACCAAAGAATGTATAGGCAAAGGTCGATAGTTTATCCAAACAAGGGTGATATAATCTTGGTATCCAAGGCATAGGAAGTAGCTCAGTGGTATATAACGGTAAGGTACAGAACGTTTAGGCATGTTCGGCAAGACTCAAAATGGTTGGTTTGGTTGAGATAAACGTCACGGTCTAGGTCTAGGCAAAGTTGGTCGACAGATCAAGTCAAGGACCCTAATCATGCTAAAACACGAACAGGTGAGCTCGATTGAACACAAGGTACATGATGGATGGATAAAATAAAACGTTGATTGTGGGTATGGTATGGAAGTGATACGGCCTCGGGTCGTGCCAAGTGGTGGGCGGTGGCCCCGGGTCAAGGCAGTTAGGTGGGTAGGTTGAGGCCCTGGGTCGGGTCAAATTGTTAGGGCGAGGCCTGGGTCGGGCCAAATAGGTAGGTTGAGGCCTGGGTCGGGCCAAATAGGTAGGGCGAGGCCTGGGTCGGGCCAATGGTAGGTAGGCCGAGGCCTGGGTCGGGCCAACAGGTAGGCGAGGCCTCTGGTCGGGTGGGCGGGCCGAGGCCGAGGTCGGGCCAAATGGTAGGCCGAGGCCTGGGCCAATTGGGGCCAAAAGGTAGGGCGAGGCCTTGGGTCGGGCCATTGGTAGGGCCGAGGGTTGAGGGGTTGAGCGAGGCCTGGTGAGGTGGATCGCAGGCACGAGGCTCGGGGGGTATGAGAGGATTCCTATAGATCGCGATCGCGTGGGGACAATTTGGATTTGTGCAGGATATACCCCGGGACCATATATGAGGATCGGACGCCGAGGCAAAGCATTCTCACCTCCCCGGCCAACACCTCCGTAAGGGCTCAAGAGGCAAAGCAATGATCGCAGGTAATGGATGCGGGAACGACAGAGGCCTATAGATTATGGTGGGTAGCAGAACTGCGAGGTGTACGTGAGCGCCCTGACATAGCGGTGATTACAGCAGAGAGGGATCGTCTGCAACGTTTGGTTCAGCAGCTCCAAACGCAGGTGAATGAGACAAGAGGATTGTTAGTGGTCATGAGTCACGCAAGGGAGACTAGAGGCTGAAGTCCTCCATGCGAGAGGGCGTATTCATATGTTACAGGAGAGATTGGCAGATCAGTGGGCGGTACCAATAGCCGTGGTACCTTTGAGGACAGAGAGGCCCGGCGAGAGGGGTCGACAATCACGATCATCGCCTAGTTCGGGATGAGGCGTGAGGGTCTGAGTAAATGTTAGCAAGGTATAAGAATAAATAAGGATGCCGACCTGCGTGTCGATGATAGAGAAGATGTATTTGTTTAACATCTAAATAAAACTGAATATGTATGTTGATTTGAGTTATGATAATAATAAGATTGTTGGTGTTTTGATTTTCGGTGTTTCGAAAAAGGGTAAAGAGAAATGTGATTAAATAAAAATGCACAAAAATATTTATATTTACCACACATGATAAGTTATGGTAGGGGATGGTCGAGCTAACCTTGGGAGACCCCATGTCTCCAAAGTGCTGCCTACATAGCCCATTGCACAAAGCAAGGAGGGGCCTCAGACCGATGTAGTTCTCCCTTAGGACCAGGGAGAGGTGAATTCAGGCAATTTGGGTATGGTTAGGCAATTTGTTGGTTGATAAGAATTTGATGTTGATAGGGTAATGTTGTTGGTGTTGGTAAGGTATGGGCGATGTTGATGTAGGTATAGGTAAAGCGAAAGTTAGCTTACCCAAATATAAGGGAACCATGTCCTGATTAAGATCAACACACAATCCTAGATGCGAGGTAAAGAGGAAAGAGTGCTCCGTAGGTGAAAAGAGCTAAACAAACCACATATTAACATAGGATGAGCTTGAATCCCTAAGTACCTTGCATAGGCGAGAAGTCGATAGGTGAAAAGAGTTGTATAATCACAATATATCGGATATACGTCACGTCCCTTGAGTTTTTGTTGCTTTGACAAAGGGTGAGGTGAGGTGGTTGATATAAGGGAGGCCGAGAGCTTATTGCAAGGTGATTATTCGACGAAAGAGAAACTACCCTAAATAGACAAGTCCATGACTCAAAAGTCTTTTGAATGAGGCTTTTCTTTTATTGAATGTAGACTGATCGATGCGGGAAGTCTACAGGGGATATTGATTGTATTATTCTTGAGGTCTTCACGAAGCTGATCAATGCGAGAAGCTCTTGATAAAGGCTGACTGTGTATAGCTGTCCTTCGAGGGAGCAGTCTATTTATAGTAGCAGATATGATTGTAATGCATAGCTGTCCTTCGGGGGAGCAGTCTATATATAATAGTAGCAATAGTTCGGCATATAGCTGTCCTTCGAGGGAGCAGTCCATATTTAATTTAAATGACTAGATGTTCATTTGGCGTGAAGCATCTAGGGAGTAGGAAGTTTGACTCAAGAAAATCCCATAAGAATACGGCTTATTTTAATACTTTTGAAGTCATGGACTAGACTAAAAAGGGGAAGGCATCATCAAGGGGAGGTGAGGATCAAACTATGTGAGCTTGATTGTTATTATGAAGTGTAGGAAACAGAGTGTATGTAGTGGTAAGTGAGCTCAAGGGACGAGCGGCAGGTAGATAAGAAGTGATATAACACTAATTTCAACAGTAGAATGGTCGAAGATGCAAGGCATTAGGGGTTGTGCTCAGTTTACCATTGCGAAGCTAAACGATAAGTACCAGATCCATAGGTATGAGTGATTATATAAGGCCCAATCCAATTGGGAGCAAATTTTCCACGTTTGCTCTTTTCTAGTTTGGTTACATGTTGATTCTCTTTGAGAACAAGATCACCAACCTTAAAGGTACGCTCATGAAGTCGCTTATCATAAGCACGTTTAATGCGTTTTTGATAGATTTGAAGGTGATCAAGAGCTGTAAGACGGCGTTCGTCAAGAAGCTCCAATTGGGCTAACCGCTCTTGGCGGAAATCATCGTTGGTGAGAATATCCTGAAGAGATATTCTAAGGGAGGGTATTTGTATTTCGAGAGGCAAAACAGCCTCGGTACCGTATACCAAAGAAAAAGGTGTGGCATTAGTAGAGGTACGAATGCTAGTACGATAAGCCCAAAGGGCAAAGGGAATGTGATCGTGCCAATTTCTTCCGGATTCATTGACAACTTTCATGAGGATTTTGGTTAGTGTTTTATTAGAGGACTCGGCTTGCCCATTGGCTTGTGGATAGTAAGGTGATGAGAAACTAAGTTTGATACCAAAGTTGTCACAAAGGTCTTGCAACAACTTGTTTTTGAAAGATTTTCCATTATCTGTTATCAGGCGATGAGGAACACCAAAACGACAGATAATGTGGTGGTTAATGAACTCGACAATTTTTTCTTTTTTGATTGAAATGAGTGGAATAGCCTCCACCCATTTTGTGTAATATTCGGTCGCTGTGATTATCCAACGGTGACGTTGTGAAGAGGTTGGGTGAATCTCACCAATAAGGTCTAAACCCCATTGTGAGAAGGGCCAAAGATCTCGAGCGATCTGGAGCGGGTGGCTAGGAGTATGTTGAAGGTTGGCATGTTGCTGACACATAACACAACGCTTAACATATTCGTAGTAGTCGTTATTGAGAGTAGGCCAATAATAACCAAGGCGAAGGATTCGTTTGGCCACGGCAAGGCCGCTAAAATGTCCACCACAGATACCGTCATGGACCTGTTGGATGGTATGAGTGGCCTCCGCGCCGCTAGATGTCAAGGAGGATGCCATCAAAGCCACGTTTATAGAGGAGTCCCCCCATGACAACATAACGCGAAACACTTTTAAGAAAAGCACGTTTGCCGTTACTAGTAAGGTCAGGTGGGAGGACAGAGATTGTAAGGTAGTCGTGGAATTGGTGGTACTGTATCCCGTGAATTAGTGGACACAAGATTTATCATACAAACTACCGGGGAATAGATGGGGCAAAAAGTTGTTGGACCATGACGAATAATTCAGAGTCACATGGCGCGGCGGAATTTGCATGAGGCTAAGCAAGCCATAGTATCCGCAAATTTGTTAAAGTGGAGCGGGAATGGTTTCAGTATAGAATAGTGGGTAAATAAGGCTAGAAGTGAATCCACGTAGTGTTTGTATTTTTGAAGTTCCTCGTTTTTGCATTGGTAGACGCCCATAACTTGATTGACTACCAATTGAGAGTCGCCAAAAATGTTGATAGATTTGATACCTAAGTGTAACGCAACTTGGAGACCCAGAACAAGGGCCTCGTATTCCGCTGTATTATTAGTGCAAGGGAAATCAAGTCGGAATGAAAGAGGCATAGGTTCAGCATTGAGGGGAATGAGAACAACGCCGGCTCCTCCGCCGCGCTGGCATTTAGATCCATCGAAGAAGAGGGTCATTGGGTACGACTCCTCCGTGATGGAAAGAGTAGCGATGAGTTCGTCGGGAAATGTGAAATTGGTAAATTGTTCCCAGAAAGGAGCGTCCGCAAGTTGGTCTGCGATGGTTTGTCCTTTGATTGATTTCTGGTGGATAAACTCAAGGTCGAGGTCGGCGAGAAGCATGAGCCATCTAGCAATGCGTTGGTTCAGATGAGGTTTGGCGTACATGTAATGGATGGGGTCTCAGATTGGTGATGACGAAAGTCTTGTGATTTAGAAGGTAGTGTCGGAGTTTGGTGGCCACGAATGATAGGGCAAGGCACAATTTTTCTACATGTGTGTACCTAGTCTCATAGTCCACCAAAGTACGACTTATATAATAAACGGCTTGTTCGTGATTCTCGTGAGTCACGACGATGTGCAAGCATGGCTCCTACAAGCGTGGTGGTGGCGGAAAGGTAAAGGTAGAAGGGGCGGTCGTCTTGGGGTGGGATAAGCACGGGTGGTCGCAAGAGATAGGATTTGAGAGCTTCAAGGCTTGGTGACATTCTTCGCTCCATTGGAATGCAATATCCTTTTAAGGAGGTGATGGAAAGGTCGACATCGATCCGAGAGTCGGGAGATGAAACGTCGGATAGATGGAGCTTACCTTGTAAACTACGCAATTGTTTGAGATTTTGGGTGGGGGCATTTCTAGGATAGCTTTGACTTTAGATGGATCGACCTCAATGCCACGCAAAGAGACGATAAAGCCAAGAAGTTTTCCGAAAGAACACCAAAGACACATTTCTTCGGTCAAGGCTGATGTAATATTGTAACAAAGATCAAAATAATGGTTAAAACATCGAGATGTTCACTACGATGTTTAGACTTGCCGAGAAGATCGCCGACATAGTCTTCAAGGATAGTGTGCATAATGTCATGAAAATGTAGGTCATAGCCCCCGATAGGTAAAGCACCAAAGATTCTTAAGGCCAAATGGCATGACACGATAACAGAAGGTTCCCCAAGGAGTTATGAAGGCAGTTTTGTGTTGATCGGCAGGGGCAACCAAAATTTGGTTGTATCCTGAAAAGCCATCCATGAGAGAAAGCATTTCATGGCCTGCAGTGAGATCAACAAGTTGATCAATACTTGGGAGGGGGAAGTCATCCTTGGGGCAAGCGAGGTTAAGATCCCGGAAATCTGTGCATATCCGAAGTCCCCCTGTCGCTTTAGTGACAGGTACGATGTTAGAAATCCATTGAGGATAGTCAATAGGCAAAATGAAGGAAACAGAAAGGAGTCGTTGGAGCTCCTCTTTGACCAAGAGAGCAATGCGTGGATGCATTTTTCTCAATTTTTGTTTGACTGGTTTGGAATCGGGGTTTAGGGTGATGTTATGGACGGCGATGGTAGGATCAATTCCTGGCATGTCAGCGTAAGACCATGCGAAAGCTTGGTTGCGAGCACGGAGAAAGGTAGTAAAGGCGGCTTGTTCTGATGTGTTAAGGGATTGTCCAATCTTCACAATGTGAGGATCCTCCTCCGTGTGGATATTGATTTCTATGGTAGATTTGTTCAGCATAGTTTGGGTTTCAGATGGTAAGGCTCGTTGAATATAAGAATCATCCGCGCCAAGGTAAGTGAGGATGGAGTCGTCATCCTGGCATTCAACAACATTAATCAAAGGCGAATCCTCTTCGATCATGTCTGGATAAAGAAGGGGAAGAGAGGATGGGTCCTCATTATCACGTTGATAAGTGAGAGGACCTATGAAGATGACATTTATGAAAAAAAAAAGTTAGGAGGGATAGATTCAGGGTCTATAGATTCTGCATGGGTGATGATGGCAAAGTGGGTGATGATGGTTTGGTAGGGGCGACGTCTTCTTCTTCTAGGATATAGCTGACAGGAGGTGTCTCCTGTGTAGGTGTTTCGGGAAAACCGAGACCACTGCGATCATTATGTTTACGGGTAGTCACGGGAATGAGTGTATGTCGGCCTTGTTCAGAAGGCCAAAACCAAAGCCTTCCACACAAGTGAGTCAAGAAGGTGAGGGGATAAACGACGATTTGTCAAGTATTGAAAATCGGATTGGAAAGGAACCACACCAAGAGGAGGTTCAGGGGTAATGGAGGATGCGTCAACACCCCCATACGTTAGGTTAGTGCGGCAATGGGGTGGTCCGTAAGAGATTATCTCCCCCACGCGACGGTCGTAGGTGGGATGTGCATGTAATTGTCCGTACTCGCGGGTAGGGAAAGAACTAACGTTATATAGGCGGTACTCCCTCAACAGAAGGCGCAAAAACATCTACTAAGGGATCGGAGGTTGGAATGTTAGTCATGGGAAGGGAAGTGGTTTTTGCGATGGTGGTTTCATCAATTGAAGGCGTAGGCGCGGTTGAGGTGGATGGTTGAGGTACATTTGAGGCGGATGGTTGGGTTGAATGTATGGGTGTCTTGATTGGTATAAGCACATCGTTAGGGCGGTATAACATATTGCAGGTTTTAAAGGGGGGAGGGTCAGCTTTTACGGTGTAAGACTTCCCCTCGTACTCAAATTTTATACATCTATGTAATGTTGAGGGAACGCATCCCATGGCTCGGATCCAAGGACGACCCAAGAATATATTATATCGAACTCTCCCTCCAAGACATAGAAGAGTTCGGGTAAAGTACGTGGTCCCACGCGAATGTTGAGGATCACGGTGCCTAAGGTAGAAGTAATAGCGTCATGAATGACCGCAACATGATGGGGTTGGCACACATGCAACTAGAAGGGATGTTCATCTGTTGGAAGGCTTTTGAAGAGATGATGTTTAGGCTAGCGCCCCCGTCAATCATAACCCGACGTACTCGAATGTCCCGGACGTAAGCGGAGATGAAAAGGGCAGGGTCAGGATCTTCTGTACCAAAGTCGACAATTTCATCTTCAGAGAAACTGACTGCAGCAGCTTGTTGTACAGAGACAGAAGTGGTTGGGGCAGTGGGTTGTTTGGTGAGAGAAGCAACGTGATTGGGTGTTAGAATGGAGGCGACAGGCAGGTTTCATTAGGTAAAACCTCTATCCCTTGAAGGATCTCAACGAGAGCTTGTCGATGAGATTCAGAAGTCTGAATGAGGTCATACAATGTCATTTTTACGGGTGATTGGTGAAGCTGTTTAATCATATTTCGGTGGGCAATGCCATTAGAGACGGGATAGGCGGGTCCGCGAATGACCACTTTAGGTGGTGGTGCAATCGGGATGTTTGACTGAGAAAGAGATGCCGCAGTGTGTTTTTTTTGCTTTCCCATTGTTTTTTCGCCTCGAGTTGACACTAATCATATTAATCTCGTAGACCCGAGATGAGGAAGATGGTGGGGATAACTCATGGTCTTCAAGAGGTGGGGTCAGAATAATGATAGATCTTGGTGAGGCGGGGACAGATGGTATAGGAGAGGGAATGGAAACTAAAGGTCTCTCCCTTCGTAAGTTGTCTTTCTTAATCTTTCTATCCGGGAGAGGTGACTGGCGAAGGATGGTTTTTAGAGCTTTGCATCCCTCCACATCATGTCCTGGCGTGCGGTGATAAGCGCAGATTTTAGACTCATCGTAACCCATAGGTCGGGGCTTAGACGGGTCATAAGGTCTAAGTGGAGGTAGGGAAATGGTCGCATTCTCCACCAACATAGCAAGGATTTTGGCGTAAGATCCTTTGAGTGGGTCAAAATCAGGAGAGGATGAGGGTATTGATTGTGCGGGTTTTGGTAATGTTTGGGCATGATTGGTTCGCACGGGTGGTGGTTTAGCCGAAGGGTGTTGATACATGGTTTTTTTACTAAACGTGATTTCTTCGGGCGCAGGTTATGTTGGATGATGAGGCCGCAGATGATGTGGTATCGTAAAACAACCACGGGAAATAGGAGGATCAAAACAAATTTTTTGATGATGGAATTTGTTTAAGGTCGATAGTGGACAGATACGTGGAGTGGCGGTGTTGCTATACCCTCGAATTTTCAGATAGGTGCGGAAGGCGAAGTTGTTCTGAAGAAAACGCAGGAGGTATGATATATTGATGTAAGGTAGAGGGATGGGGTCCCAATATGGAAGGTAGGTATGACGATGATGGTTTTGATTGTGACAGGGGGACGGATTGAGTTTGTCTCCTAGGTGGCGGAGCGGATTTATTTTTGGATAGATCGAGTCGCTTAGCGGGTGCGTTAGACTGGGCATTGGTGAGGTCCCAAGCGTATGGGAAGATCTGGTTAAGTTGATAGAAGTGGACGGGGCATTTGGTAGAGGTGAGGGGGTGAAGGTGAGAACAGGGCATTTTAAGCTTCGTAAGCACTTCGGGTATATGGTGAGACACATCAGATCACCATTTGCATTTGAGTAGAAAAAGGGGTACTCAAACGCTCCCATAGGGCCCGTCTATCTTCTCATGGAATGACACCTGTGTGTGATTTGTAATTTTTACGGAAGAAAGGTGGGTTGTAATTCCCACCCACGCGGGTGTGACACAGAGGTAGATGAGGCAATCGTATCAATAGATGTTAAGAGGTCAACCGGTCATTGAAAAGATTTAGGCGATGAGGGACTAATAGGTAGGAGGGCGTGTTCGAGGGATCCGTCACGTTTAAAGAATGTGGTGATGTTAGTGTAAGAGATTTCTGCCTAAGGATGTCAAAAGGAGTGGCGGGCCTTCCTCTTGTGTAGCAAGAGTGGTAGAAGGGGACATTTGGGAAATAGATAAATTAGAAAGATCCGCCTCACGCCAGAGGGATGTGGTGTAAGAAGACTTGTTGATAAGAAGAGAAGTCCGGCGCTTAACTCTTCTATGGGTAAAGGAATGATTTCACTTTGGCTTGATGGTGGTGAAGGAGGTTCAAACTCCCGTGTGGTGGAGAGGCTTGATTTAAAATTTTTTCAATAGAGGCTTTTGGCCGAGAATCGAAGACCGCATGGATCTCATGAACACTCTCCTGGCTAAGATATCTTGGTTCACGCATCGTTGTTAGACGAGTGATTCGGGAATGGCTTGTTGAAAATTTTCAGATTTTTAAGTTACAGGGCGTTAGGATTATCGAGGGTTATATCCCCTCACAACCATTTCCTGCACTATGTTTTTCAACATCTTGCAGTTTTCATGACTATGTCCTTTTACGCGGTGAAAATTACAAAAGTCATTTTCTTTGTACCAGGAAGGTATTGCGCGGGTGGAGTCAAACCCAGAGTGAGGTTTAACAGGGGGCAAGGTGATAGCCCCAGCTTTGAGCAATTTTTCCAGGATGACGCCATAAGTTTCTCCCAAGGGAGTGTAATTGGTGGGCTCGGCTTGACTTATAAGTGGTTTTCATGAGTATCGACGGTGTTTGAGATTTGACCATTACCGCGTGGACAGCTCCTTTTGATTTAGAAGAAGTGGACGCGTGAGGAGTGGCGGTGTTTGGCTTGTTGGTAGAATCAGGAGTTCGGAAATTGGGGTTTTTGTTACGCAACCGCAATTTCTCTTCTTCTAAGGCTCGAATTTCTAGTTTCCGAGCCATGGTAAAGGCCTCGTCGAATGTGCGGAAAGTTTGAATTTGGAGGGTAGGGGAGATGTGCTTAGCGCAGGCCCGCGTAAATAGTTCGATGAGTTCGGTTTGAGGCAAGGCATACGTGAGTTGGTTGATAAGACCCCGCCATCGTCCAACGAAATCTGCGATAGATTCGTCTTCAAATTGTCGGATGGCATAGAGGTCGGTAATAGATACTTTCTTGGCAATGTTAATGGAGAAATGATCCAAGAAAGATTGGGCCAGTTGGTTAAAAGAGAAGATTGAGTGCTGGGTTAAAGCACTGTACCACTCCAAGGCAGGTCCTGATAAGGACATGGGAAAGGTGCGGAGTAACAAGGCATCATCATGGGCAATCAAATAACAAGCATGTCTAAATGATCGCAAGTGTTGTTGAGGATCCTCTTTACTGTTAAAACGAGTAAACTTTGGCAACTCCCATTGAGGAGGATATGAACGAAGGGGGACAGAAGGGTGAATGGGCTCCCGACAAACTTGCTCGTATGTCAAGGCGCTACGACTTCCTGAAACGGAAGCCTCCAGGTTTTGCATTTTGTCCATCATTTGTTTGATGAAATCTGTGGTTGGATGAGATGATGGTGCCACAGAATAGGGATGTCCCATATAAGGTGTTGAGGTTACTGGATACGTGTATGGGAATGAAAAGGTAGGGGGAGCTTGAGAAGGAAAGCTCGTGTGAATAGGTGGCAGAGAGTAAGTCATGAATGGAGTGGTCTGAAAGAGAGATGAGATAGGGGCAGTTGGTGGTAACGATACGTGGGGTCCAAGGTTAACCAAAGGAAAGCTAATCGGGGTCGTATGAACCTCTGAAGCTGTCGGATTGGGAGACGGGGCTAGTGATGCAGGAAGTAAGGTATTGTTATCAGGAGGAGTGGGAGCTAAATGAGCAGCTATACTAATAGGCATGCCAATAAGGAGCTGACCATCAAAGCGACGGTCGTGGGGGTATGAGACAAATAGTATCAGACAAATACTGGGATTAGCATCCAGAAATTTGGCAAAGTCCTTGTCTCCTACAGGAATTTGGGGGATCTCACTGGTGTCCGTAGGGTTCCCTATAGAATGTGAAGGGGGTGATTCAGGCAAAGACACAGAGCAGGCATGTGAAACCATGGCGGCGGCTTGCTTCCGAGTGATGACAACCATAGACCAGACACACAGGAAAGTTTCAATCTATCAAGAACAAAAACAACCTCGTAATGATGAATTTGGCAAGTCATTGGTTTGTGTCGGGGTCGATGGAGACAAGAATCGATATCGGTTTAGTAACCGTGTCGGTCACAGAGCAAACGACGCCGGTCCCTTAACCGATGCCGTGTCAAAAGTCTAGGATAAGAAGATATAAAAGGCTGCTAATTTGATTTTAGCAACGTTGAGTATGTTTATCAACTTATTGATCACAGAAGACAAAGTATGACAGAGAAAACAGGATTTGAAAACAAGCAAGAGGCACACGCAAATCTAAAGACTAACCCTAGGGTTAATTTTAGTTATCGTGGGCTTATGCCTTTAGATGTAAGATGATGTCAGAATCCTAAACAACAAGACCTAGGGGAAATGTCAAGTTTGTTTTGGCTTATAAGGTTACCTCAATCGAGCGGAGGAATACCGCGGAAAAGGGGGGATGTTTGAGCTGTTGTGTTAATTGTGAAGTGATTCGGTATGTGTTGTGCAGTGAAACTAAGGTTAATTTCCTGTCAATACCGTGGATATCACCCCCACGTGTACGACCTGTTACTTAATCTATGTTCACTAGAATTGGAGAACAACAAGCAGGAATGCAATGCACGTGTTTTAAACCCAAATCGAAAATTATATTCGATGAAGCAAGAGAGATGACTTTCACTAATGCGAAACCAGGAAAGCAAGACAAATTCTTTACTAAATATATAACAAAAACAGCAACAACAAATATGCAAATGAAAATAAGCAAGAGAAAGAAACCCAAAATGGGTCCCACCGGGCGTGCCAAAATGTTTCGCTCGGAATGTTTCGGCTTCTGGGAATAGAGTTGCTTCTATCCTTTCATTCCTTTTAGAAACAGATGAGGTTAGGGTTAGGAGGAATACCTGTTGAATGTCGAGATGGTGTGCGCGTACCGTAGAGAAAGATCAGGCTGACTACGGAGAACTCCTTTTTGTCTTGGAAGGACTACCTGCAAATAAGAACACAAGACCACAAGATTTTGATTAAACAATAAATGAGGAAACTGCCTTGGGCCCAGGAAATATAAAACTTCCTTTCGAAGGTGGTCAGTTCCCCTGCTAATATGAATTAACACAAAAGACTGCAAAATATCAATTAAATTATTTCGTTAAACTGGGTAGGGGGAAAGGCTGGTTTTCTAGTTTTTGATCAGAGGAACCGATGCCGGTTACTGATAACCGATGCCGGTCACTGATAACCGATGGCGGTTACTGATAACCGATAGCGGTGGGTTCTACGATCTTTCGGGTAGATATGGTGTTTGTAATGGCTGGTTTTTGGATGGTATTAGGAAATGGGATGATTAGAAGCAAAAGAATGACAGTTAGATGCAATGGCACGTTGGGTAGTGGATTCAGAAATGGATTTAGGAGCACTGAGATTCAAGAAGCATAAGAAATGTTATAACAAAGGACATGCAAGATGTGACTTATCTGGTTTTGCACGAGATGCAAGTTGATCTCCTTGGTCAGTAAACACTTCGGTTTCTTTACTCGTCTCTGCTCGTCAAGTGAAGATCTGGACTCTGTTCCTCGCTCGCAATGCTCTCTGTTTTTCCAGAAATCCTTTGACTGATCTACAAAATGAAATTCCGATCCGTTGTTTTGGTTTGGGGAGCCCATTTACAGGGAACCGATGGCGGTTGCGTAACCGACGGCGGTCGAGTAGGAACCGGCATCGGTAAGGAAAAAGTAGGCTATTTTTAGTAAAATAGCCCACCTTCCCTGCTTTTCTCCCGAGAGATCAGTTGCGGGATTGGTCAAGTGGCTAGAAGGTCGGCTTTGGGTGCGAGTAAGGAGGCATTAGTTATGGATGTGAGTCTAGACCAAGTCATGGGTCTTAATTAGGTTAGTTTAGGGTTAGGGCTAGGTCATGATGAGGTGGCAAAGTGAGGTGGCGGGTAAGGTGATGTGGATTTATCAATTACAAGGTAATTAATAAATAATTGTGTAAAGTTTAGGTAATGAGGTTAGGTTGCGAAATGGGATGCGGGTCACAAGGGGTCGTAAGACACGAATTTGGTGTCTACAGAAATGAGTGTGGAGATGAAATTAGGTAGAGTTTTAAAAGACACACCCAAGGGTCTTCACCAAAATTTTATTAAGTGTGTTAAAGTGTGTGGATCTCTAGGAGGAAAATTGTGCTTGAATGTTGGTGGTAATGATAGATTAAGGTCACACGGTTGTAATAGGTACTATTGTCTTACAACATGTGTGAGAAAGTTGATTAACCTGTTCAAATGAATTAATTGGAAGATGATATGAATGGATGTGATCATAAGAAGGTATTAGATGCAAAGGGATGTAGATGTTGGATGGAAGGGGGTGGTTGGGAAGGAAATAACATCCGTGTGAAGATGAAAAATTATGTGCTCAATCCATTTTTAGGTGTTTGGTATTTGTAGGGGATTAAATGATTTGTGATTAGGTTGAGTGGTTGGGATGGTAGGATCAATAACACGAGTGGTAGAAATGGGTTGTGATGGAGTATTGGGAGGGACGTTGTTAGTGTTAGGGTTGTACCCTAAGCCTAAATGTCTTGGATTTTGATGAAGGGAGATGGGTTCGTGAATGCCTTGTTCATGGATGCCTAAGCCTTTGCCTTGATATTTCATATTAGCGAACATATTTTTGGCTATAGGGTATGAAGTGGATGGGGAAGATGATGCCATGTGGTCATCATGAAATTGGGGGTTGTAGCTTTGTCATCCTCTAAGAAGCTGGAATTGATAAAGGATGGGAGGTGAGATTTGTTTTGGTTTTTGGTTGGTGAGGGATGTTTGGATGTACGATGAGATTTGGATGGCTAACGATGTTTGGATGTAAAGTGAGATTTGGATGGTGGACGATGGTTAGGGATAGATTTGGGATGGAAAGGTGGTGGATAAATAGGTATAAGGACAATAGGCCCTTGGTTAATGAGGTTTTGGATATAAGACATAAATTACATGTAATGATTGGTCAAATATCCATGTATGTGATGAAAGTCACAATAATAGTGTTCATGATACAAAGATGGTTTGGGAAGTTTTTAATCGTGTGATTTTATTAGGGGATGGATGATCATGTTGAAAGTTTTTAGATGATGGAAGATGGTGGTCAAATATTCTCCTAAAGGACTAAAATGGTTTGGGTGAAATGGTTTTGGGGAGTAGGAAGTAAAGGTGTAAGATTGGGTGGATTATGAGATGTTTTGGTTGATTTGGATTTATGAGTTGGATTAGATTATTTTGGCTTAGAAGATGCGGGGATGGATTGGGCATGAGGGCCGAAGTGGATGGTTTGGGATTGGAAGTCGAAGTAGATTTGGTTGGTTTTGGATTTGTTAGAATATGTGGTTTTGAGGTAGATGGTTTTGGCTTAGGATTAGTAGATGTAGATGAAGGGGATGGGGTAGATTTAGATGAAGGGGATGGGTGTGATATGGGGGTCACATTATATTTGGGTGATGTTGGGGATGGAGGATATTTGAGAGATGGGTGTGGTATAACCACATTAGATTTGGCCGATTTAGGAGATGAAGTAGATGAAGGTGGCATATGAGCCTCATTAGATTGGGTAGGAGATGGGGTGAAGAGAGGATTGGTATTGGATTTGTTAGGTTTAAGAGTTGGGGCATTAGAAGTCATGTTAGATGTTTTAGGATTGGGGGTGCTTGGAGATGAAATAGGATTAGAGGATATGATAGTGTTAGTTTTAGGTGATGTAGGGGTAAAGATAGGATTAGGTGTGGATGAAGAGGATGAGGGTGGCGTAGGAGTCGGGGTGGATGAGATAGTGTGGACAAGAATGGGCTTAGGTGATGGAGGGGATGAAATAGGATTAGAGTCTACATTTGATGGCAGATTAGGGGATGTGGTACTATCTAGGAGAACGTTTGTAGGATCAGATTTGGATGATGAAGATAATGAGGATGGATGAATAAGATGAGATGTGGGGATTATAATTTTGGGTTAAGTTGTTGGGATTGTTTTGGAGATGTGAATGGAACTCGTTTATAGGTTTTACAATGATTGGATTTAGGAGTTGAGATTTTGGATGGTGGTGTATTATCCACATGAGTTTTGATGGGAGGAAGGTGGTGGTAATGATGATTGATAGGGGATTTAAAGGTTGGAATTTGGGATCGTTGTGTGGGCTTGGGATTGGTGCCTAGATTAGTGAGGACATAAAGGAGGTCTTCTTGGTCTAGGTCAAAGTTAGTGAGGTTGTCAAAGTCGATGTAATTATCTTGTGGAGATAGCTATTTATGTGATTAGGTCAGGGTGTGGATTGATATGATTCAAGTTCCTCAAAGAGGAATTTAATGGGGTGAGGGGTAGGGATCTTAGGAAGGGGAAATTGTGGATGGGATTGGTTGGGAGATGATGGTTTAGGAGGTGATTGGTTGATACATGATTTAAGATCGGATATTTGTTGATTAAGTTGTTGGATGGTTTTTAGGATGTTAGGATCAACATGGGATGGTTGATTCAGATGACAAGGAGGGGATTAGTTGAGGTAGGATGTGAGATTTGAGATTTGTTTATTAAGGTGTTGGATAGTGTGTGGGATTTTATGATCAAAGTGAGATGATTGAATTTTATGGGTGGGGGATGATGGGATAACTTGGTTGATGGATTTAGAAAAGAGGCAGGGGTTTGGATGTTGGTTTAGAGAGGATGGGGATTGAGGATCAAAGGCCATGGTTTGATAGGATGTACTGGGATCAGATTTGGATTAGGTAGGTAGATTAAGAATGGTGATGGTATTTGGATTGGGATTTTTTGATTAAGGATGTTTGATTATGATGAGGTTTGATTGTTTAAAATTTTAAGGTGATAGGATGGTTAAGGGTGTTCAAAAACAAGCAACAAACACCCTAACTAGTTAAGTGGTATTATAATCAAACTATAGCCCACTTTCAATATCACACACCAAAAATGGTGCCACAAACTGGCTCTCTACCTATGTGTCAATGTGGGTTTAGCTAGCAATTAATATTAGGGATTGAGGCCTCATTACACTATAGTTTGATTATGACCAAAGGGTTTCCTAGTGTAGGATGTACGAGCTGACTAAGGGATTCCCTAATATAACTTGTGGTACGTGAGGCCCAAGTCCGTGTTGTAAGGATGTTCGCTAAGGCTTGGGTATTGGGACATGGAAGCTCCTCACTTCATGCTACTCTTAATACATGTAAGTGCTTAGCTAATAAATAAATCTCTCCAATAATTTGTATACCTCATTTGGAGCAGAGGGTGTGTCTACATGCGTGGAGATGAGGCCCATAGACACAAGACCTCTAGGATTATGGAAACTACGTGGATATCACTTCCACGTCACGTTGCACCTATAAATAAAAATGAGGAAGGTTATCTATTTTTTATCCTCAAAATCATCCTAGGACGTGAGAGGAGAGAATACATAGTTTCACCTTTAGGATGAAAAAGCAATAATGCAAAACACACAAGAAAGATGATACAAGAAAATAGATGCAAGATAGTAAAATTAAATGATAAATATTATGTGATTGGCTCTTCAAGAGGAGGCACCTTTGCAACACCAAGATTAGTAATTTGATTTATAAAACTAAGTGTATTGAACCAATCATGCTAAAAAACAAATGGTTAATAGTTTTAGATTGAATTTTTATCTTTGGTAAGTGTCGGAATATGCAAAAAGTGTTAGTAGTTTGGAACAAGAAAATATAACTCAATGTGTAGTTAAAATGACAAGATTTAGGAAAATGAAAACCATGAATAATTTATCTCATAAAATGCTAAATTAACACTTTCACTGCATATATCTTTGTGATACCTTTCCAAGAAGAAAAAACGGAGCCTTTTCAAATTTGGGATCAAAATTTATGGCTCTCGGAAGGTAGGAAAAAAAAGCAAAACAAAGGCGCCACAACACAGTGCAAAGGCACCACTTTGCAAAGTCACTACTTCATGTAACAAAGGCTTCAAAACATGAAAAAGTGCCAAAATGTGCACAAAAGTACTAATCTAAGGAAAATGCATCACTATATGCTACAAAGACACCAATACACAGAGCAAAGGCACTGTTTCATGTTGGGAACAAAATATGAGTCCGAAATTTTAAAATTTGAAGGTGTAAAAAACAATGAAACTTCTTGAAATTTTGATAGCTTATTCTAGGGATGGAATAAGATTAGAAATGATTAAAATTAGGGGTAAGCTCCATGGTGGGTGCCATAAATGTATATGCAAAATACTGGTTAGTGAAAAATACAAGCAAGAACCAAAACAAATTGATTCCTAGTCTAACACTAAAAACACTACTTCAGATTAAGCTAGACTAAAGGGAGAGAGAATGCAATACCTTCACTTACCAATGAAGATCTCCCTTGATGCTTTGGATGTGCTCAAGATGGTGGATTGACGTTGGTTGCTTCAAATTTTAGGTGGAGTCACTTAGGCAATACCTCCTCTTATAACTTGATGATTTTGCTTGAAGAATGCTGGATGAAGGATTGAATGATGATAGATTGTAGATGAATGATGGATTGATTGAGTGATTGAAGATAAAATGGCAGAGGTTTTTTTATGGATTTCCAAGTTTCATGGCTCTCATGGAGGAGATCTATATTTATGTTTGAGGGTGGAGGATTCAATGGTTAAGCTGAAGCCAAGTTGGATTTGGATCAAGGGTGGAAGATTGATCGGAAGAATAGAGAATTCTAGAATGGAGAAATAAGATTCAATGGAGAGTGGAAGGTTTATTTGAATTTTTAAATGGAGGGAAGTTTAGAGAGGCTTCTAGAAATAGAAGCCTCTAGATTTAGAGGTGGAGTATCGATTAGATTATGATTAGATTAGATTAATAAGATATGATTAGGGGTGAGGTTACATGGAAAGGCTAGGTGTAGGGATGTTTAGAGTAGGTGGGTGGGTGGGTGTAGGAATATTAAATTCCTAAAAATGTTACTAAATATTAAAGTGAGATAATTGGATATAATAATGAACTAAAGGATTAATGATGAAATGATAAGATATTAGATAAATTATAAAGGATATATGATAAAATAGATGAATAAAAATTAACCTTGTGAT
This sequence comes from Taxus wallichiana var. yunnanensis, assembly GCA_018340775.1. Lineage (NCBI taxonomy): Eukaryota > Viridiplantae > Streptophyta > Pinopsida > Cupressales > Taxaceae > Taxus > Taxus wallichiana. The sequence continues at coordinate 562,173,096 of CM031244.1, read as the reverse complement.
TAATTATTATACGATTTTAGATATAGCGATGATGAAGGATATATTAATCATAATCAATCATGTGGACATTTTAGATGTATACACTTCCATTCTCTCATTTCAGTTCCTTTCCCCTTCATTTGCAGAAGTGGGATAATATCCCCAAAACAACCTTGATAAATTTGCCTTTCTTTCATGGAAATGGAGATCAATCTCGTATTGATCATATTCAAGATATAGTCAATCACTACACCATTTATAATGCCAATGAAGAAAATATTTACCTCAGGATCCTTGTTATATCATTATGAGGAAAAGAAAATATTAGTTCAACAGAGATGGCTCCACAATCCATTTCCACTTGATCTAGGAAACAATTATCGTGGGCTGCAACTTGTAGAGACCATAACTTCATCTTGTAACTCTGATTGAATCCATTAAAAGTGCAATGGAAAGCTTGGAATGCGTAGAATTTTATGAAAGGGTGCCAAAAAATTTTCAAAAAAATTTGACCCCCGAAATCCATGTTTAAAGGGCCTAAATTGTGATTTTTGTAGTGTTGTCTAAAAATAGTAAATTCTAAAAATAGTATGTTTCAAAAAATTAGCGCACATGTAAGTCTTGGAAGATGAAACACCTCATCTCCCTCGAGACCGGTGACCTTCCACATTCCTCTATGTGCCCTTTAATATTTCTAAAAATAGTATAAATGCATATGTAATCCGAAAAGGGAAGATAAACATCTCCTAGCAGAGATAATTGATGTATTTGAAGTCTTTAGGTAATTTACATATCTTTTCAGAGAAAGTTATTTTCAATTCATCGGAAAAATTGTTAATATGTTCCTTAAGTATGAAATCCATCGGTTTTAGATCAGTGGTATTAGAGCTAAGTCGTCTTGAGAGTGTATGATTCCCAAAACAAGGTTGGGATACAAAAATCTTGGGTAGTCCACACACGATCCTTCATAATACTTGCTTGTTCGCTGTAGGTGACCTCCAATGGCGGAAAACACCGAGACAAATGATCCTCTCAAGAAGATGGTGAATGAAGCTCTTAGGGGAAAAAGGATCAAATGCTACAACAATTCACCTATATTCTCGCAACAACTACAAGTAGGAAATCCCGCCTCCTCATCTGTAAATCAGTCCTTTAGTGCCCCAATTTCATTTAAGGTGCAAGTAAATTTTGACATTCCTATTTTTGAGGGTAAGATAAATTCTAATGTAGTATACAACTGGTTGGACCAATTTACCTCATATTTTTCTATCAATCACTTTACTGATAAAGAAAAGATAACATTTTCTCTATTGAAATCGTCACTTGCTATCAAAAATTGGTGGGGCGTGTACAAGAATGGGCTCGAAAAGGATGAGTTGGGCATCACAGAGGAACCCACATGGAATGATTTTGTGGATGCCATAAAGGAAGAATACTACCCTGTTGGAGCCTATGATGATTTGTACATATAATGGCAACAACTTCGTCAAGGTAAGGACTAGTCGGTTCAAGATTATATTGATAAATTTCATTCTCTGTCTGCAAGATTAGGCATTCAAGACACATAACAACATAAGATTCTAAAATATTGCAGTGGCCTACAATGGAGCATCCGAGAGGACATGGAATTATTTTAGTTTCAAACCCTTGGTGAGGCATACAAGTTTGCGGTCAAGATTGAGCAAAAGCATAAAATGAAGACTGCCAAGAACTAGCTTGCGAGGGGGAAAAATGATAAAGAAGGCCATACTCGAGGTCATGGTTAGAAATAGAAGGAGTCATAAGGAAATATTATGCAAAAGGAGAAGATAGGGAAGTGGTTCAACCTCCACAAAATAAAGCTGTCACTCCAAGGAAGAATGTTGAGCCATTAAGTCCTTACTCGCCGAGTCATCTTCTTTAACACTTTCTACACCACTAGTTATAGACCCCGAGGTCAAGGATGAAGAGGATGGAATTGTAGATGCTGAGCTAGACATGATCATTGCCACCTTGCAAGTCAAGAAGATGGATGAGAAGGAAAGGCTCTTCCACTCCAAGCTCTGCAAAAGGTAAGCCCTCGCATTTTATCCTGATATTGGAAGTCAAAATAATTTAATTTGTTGATGTTGTAAAGAGCATGAACCTCCTTGTGAAGCCACATCCCTAGCCATATAGTATTGGGTGGTTGAACCCGGAAGAGACCTCCAATTCACACAATAATACCTCCTTCCGTATGCAATCAAACCCTTCCATGATGAAGTCATGTGTGATGTTTCTCCATTAGATGTTTGTGATGTGCTCCTATGCCATCCATTCATATGGGATAGACATGACATCTATAAATCACAACCGAGAAGGGTCACCATTACCATTGGGAGTCAATGTTATTGGATACCCGAGGTATTTCCCCAAATCTATCCCCTCATCAATGCTAAATAATGTAAGAAGTTGGTGGAGAAAACTAAGTAGTTTGTTATCTTGATGATCGTGCAAAACCTACAAAGAAAATTTTTATAGCCTCCATGAACACGCACTCAATGCAACAACAGAAGTAACTCAACCAAATCATAACTGATTATGATGATCTATTCCAGACACCTAAAGGAGTGTCACTTCAGTGCCATGTAAAACATGTTATTGATTTGGTCTCGGGGTCTCCTTTACCCAACATCCCTATGTATCGTAGGTTAGTCCTTGAAAATGAGGAGATCAAGATGTTGCTTTAGGAATTGATTCAAAAGGGACATATTAGGCGGGATCTTCACCCTGTGGAATTCCAATTGTCTTTCCGCCAAAGAAGGATTGAACATGGAGAATTTGCATTGACTATCAGGCTTTGAACAAAATCAATGTGAATAATCGCTACCCCCTCCCAAGGATTGATGATTTACTAGACCAACTCCGTGGTGTAAAATTCTTCACCAAAATTGATCTCAAATATGACTATCACCGAGATCCCCATCAAGCCCACCGATGTTTGGAAAACTACATTTAAGTCATAGGAAGCTCTCTTCGAATGGTTGGTCATGCCTTTCGAGACTAACTTATGCACTGCAACATTTATGCGGATGATAGATGACATCCTGTGATCCTATACCAATTCCTTTGTGGCAGTCTACCTAGATGATATATTCATATATATTCAGACACAGGAGAGGCATCCGTAACATGTTCCATAATTACTTGAGACCCTCATGAAGCACGAGTGTATGCAAATCTAGATAAGTCCACATTTGGGATGAAAAGGGTCAAGTATGTAATGTCACCATTCCTACCTCCACGGTCTAGCGATTAGTTTTTGTCTTAGCCTTGGTCATACCCAAGTGGCTAGTGGCGTAGATGGTTTTTGGGTATGGTTTTCACCTACATTTCACTTATATGTTATGTTTTGCTGTTGTGCATGTACTTTATGATGAATTAAGTGAAAAAGGTGGGGTAATGTTTTATTTATTCATTGGGGCCACTTAAGTGGACCTTTTTTTTGGCCTAGGAAAAATAAAGTCACTTTAAGCGATGATTAAACCATGACATATCTCCAAGGGGGTCAAATTAGGGTTTTATGGGCACTTTTATGATGGAAAAGTTATAAAAGGTGGTGTTTGGGGAGGAAAAAGGATCGGGGATCATTTTGCCATCTTATGTTGGAGATTTCAACTTGCTTTCCTTGCTTGTGGAGGTGAAATTCCGCAGGAACCCTAGCTTCGGTAGTGAAAGATCTACTCCTAGCTAGTAGAGTACTCTTTAGTAGTGAAAGATCCAACCCTAGTTTGCTATTGTGGAGTTTATTTAGATCAGGTTGTCAGATTCAAAGTTTCAGAGGCTTGCTGATCCGGTTTCAAGTCAGAAAGAGAAGACAACCATATTTGATGAAGGGAGATCATCTATTTTATCGGTGGAAACTTGTTATTGCATTTCATTGCATGTTACTTGCATGCCATTGTATGTTGATGCATGTTAGTTTAATTGCAATAAAAGTGAAGATATTGGTTATTTTATGATTTTATACCTTGCTGCCATAACTGTACTTTACTGTCATATTTTTCTATATACCGCTGTCATAAAAATCATATTGTTATTTGTGAAAATTTGGTTGGAAATCTTGAACATAAAATAAATCCAGAAAGGGATATTTCAAAGTGGTATCGGAGCGGTCTTTTTCGCAACTTTGTTGGGTAGTGTATGAAGGTTTATTCTAGGAGGAATACACCCAAGAAAGAAGGTCCAGACATGGTGGATAAAGATGGAAAATTAGAGGAATGGTTGAATGAGGAGTTTATGAAGAAATTTTTATAAATATGGTGAAACAACAAGAGACTACAAACCTCTACTTGAGCCAACTCAAAGAGAGATTATCACAGGGTGGCCTTGGGAACCATATGGAAAGAGGTGAAAATAGTAATTCCAGTGTGAAATCGCAGAGATGAAAATGGAAGATTAGGGAAGCACACTCCTTCATCCCAAAACACATTGTTGAGCATGCATGAACCAATTTTCCTAAAAGATCCAAAAGTGACACTGGTAGGGCAACAAGGGGATATTGTTGATGAGGAGACTTGTTGGGAGAAGTATGAATCCTTGAGTGAAGGGTTCAAAGCTAATATGCCTTTCCCAAAGTATTGCAGGATGAAGATTGGTAGCCGGCCCAAGCGGGATCACTACCCTCATGTTCTCGAGCTACAAAGGTGATTGGGGCAGATTTTAGTTCCACACTTCGATGGATCCAAGAAGTGTACCACACAATCATGGATTCAAAAGTTAAAAACTTACTTTGACTTGAATCCCATGCACAAAGAGGATGCAATAAAATTTTTAATCCTACATCTTGAGGGAGATGCACATGATTGGTGGCATCATGACCTTATCACACAGAACACACATATATTACCACTTATGCAGATTTTGCAGAGAGACTAGTGGGTAGGTTTGATAGGTGGGATCCCGATAGATTCTTCAAAGAGTTGACTCATTTGAGACAGACAGGATCCTTGGATGGGTACATTCTGATTTTCAATGGTTGTTAATGATGGTTATTGATGTTTCTAAGGTGAGGTTGACTTCAGTTTTTATAACTATTGTCGCCCTCAAAATTACCCTCTTTTGAAGTCAAGTTTCACAAATTTTGAGTTGGTTCCTTGGAGTATTGGGTCACGTTGAGCCTAGTATCGTTTGCGAGTTTTCCATTCCATAGAGAACAGATTAGAAATTCAGTGTACTTGGTGGAGTTTTTCCCCTTCCCTTTATCTTTTTCTCGTAGTCGGGAGTGACAAGTGTCTTCCCCATTAATTTTTACCCCAACATCCACAGACAATACGTGGACATTTTTGATTGGATGCGGCATAGCCATGTTTCAAGAAACAATGGAAGCCTCCATGCATCCAAATGACGTAACTCCAAGGGTAGGGCTCAGGGGACAGTCCTCAAATAAGTGTGAGCTCACCACGTGTCCTAGGTCCAAAATGAAAACAAAACAAGCCTGAATCAGCTAATATTTAAGATTCAGAGGATGGCACCATGTGCCTCATCAACGCAACTTCAAGGGTTGAAGCCAAGGGTAGTTCTCAAACTTGCGCCAATCCTCCACATGTCCTAGGTCTAAAAAAGGATAGAGCCATCTATTTGAATTTAATAGGTATGAGCGGGTCGGCGGAAGCCTCCATGTGCCTTAATGACGTGATTTGAAGTGAAACCAAAGGGGCAAATCCAAATGAGCACCAAATTTCCACGTGGTGAGTCAATAGAGAGACAGAGGTGGTCATTTGTTGAAAAGTATAATCCCAGTGGAAGGAACCATGCATCAACTCCGTGTAATTTTAGGAAGTGTTTCCAAAATGGAAACTCAAATGAGCATCAACTCTCCACATGTCTAAGGTTCAACATAGGTCAAGTAGGAAATAGGCCCGAATCGGCTAAGTATAAAGGAACCGTGAGCTCCACGTGTCGGCTGGCACAATTCAAAGGCAAAAATTACAAAAGGCATCCACAGGCCCATTGCAATCAATTCCTTTCACGTGGGCAGCCCAAATTTAAAGTTGTAAAAGCAAATCAAATGGCCCATGTTTTAATTGGCGAAATAATGAAATGGCCATGTATTTAAAAATCTAGTTTTTTCCGCCATTAATGTTTCTTTGCAAATCAAGAATTTGAAAGGGTGCGAGTGATTGGAATAAGTTGTAATTGTTTCTTGCTTTCTCGAGGAAGTTGTAACCGTCTCTTGCGAGCTATATCATGGGATTTCAAAGCCATTGTATGGGTTGGAATTCTGAGATTCTGAAACTGTAATTTCAAGTCTGAAGAAATCAATACAAGGGTTTTCCCCTTTTTCCTCTATTTTCTCTTTCCTTCTTGCTTTGATATGTGAATCATCTAATCCTTGCATGCTTAGAAACTTTATGTTCTAGTTTATACAATCTCAAGAACTTTGAGTCTGCAGATTGTGCCTATTATAAACGTGAATGGTTCTACTCTATATCTTATTTGCTCAATACATATAAGGGTTTTCTATGTCATCTCTTTTCCCTGAAAGTATTATCTTCTTCTGCCTCCCTCCTCTCTTCAAGTCTTCTATCCTCATGTATTGATAACTTTCTAGGCATAAAACACATTTCAAGATATTAGGAAACCACCATTGAATGAAATATTGTGTATTTGTACATAGGTTTTGCCCCCTGCTTTCAATAAGGGAACCTCTCCCATTAAAGAGGAGGGACTTGCTTGTCCCCTGACTGTGGTTTCATTCCAAGTGCAAATCTGAAACCCAACATTTTTGGCAACTCTACTGGGGATTTTTTCAACAAATTTCCTTTCTAAAAAGAATAACTAATTTGATCATTTCTTTGATCTGGCGACTCTAAGATACACTTGTGGTGAAGGGCTCTTGGAATTGAAGATCCCTAATTTCAACTCTTGGATCAACAAGGTTTTCAAATTCCTCCAACAAGAAGAAATAGAAGAGCTCGTTCCACAAGCACACCTCCTGTTGAAGACAAAGCTTCTGGTAGTAGCATTCCTCAAGCACAACTTAGCCCTAATATTCGTGCCCTAGTTCTTGTTGGTGTCTCAGTTCCACTTCAAGCAATCTTTCCAAGGATGGCAACACCTTTGCCTTGGGGACAAAGAGTTGGGCCTCTGGCTCTTCCTCAACCATTGCATGAGTTACCTAGGGGTAACAGGAAGAATTTTCCCAAATTTAGTCATTTGTGATGGAAAAGTATACCCTGATGAACATATTGCAGCCTTCATTGTTGCATGTGGGGTCCTTGGAGTTGAACATAAGGATGTATCTGTTAGGCTATTTATGGAGACCTTGCAAGACAATGCTGCAGATTGGTTTTACCATCTTCCTTCTGGGACCATCACCAATGGAATACTATGACAACTCAGTTTGAGTAGCGTTTCAAACCTGCTGAAGATGTGCATGCTTTGCTAGCTCAGATTTCTCAAATCAAGAAGGAGCCACATGAGCCTATGAGAGAATTTGTGGCCAAGTTCAACAAGTTGATTAACAAGATTCCACAAAATACTAGGCCTGTTGATCAGATTCAGAAGTGTTTCTTCTTGAATGCTCAATTTCCGGAAGTAAGCTATGCCTTGAGGAGAGCAAATCTTACAACTTTGGATGTTGATCAGAGATTGGCTATCAGTGTGGAAGATGACTTGATTATGTCTGGAAAGCTGAAAAGGGATTCTTTCAAATCCAAAGAATCTTCTTCTTCCTCTTCTCCTAGAGGTAATGCAAATCAGTTGGTGCAAAATATGGCTAATGACCTCATTGCCATCAAGAAACAATTGGCTTAGCATGCTCCATATCAAGATGTTCCAGGAAGCATTTTCAGCCACCAGAACCGCCTACCTTCCTCTCTCGACTAAATTGGCTATTCAAGGTCCACCCCTCAAGGTGTGCTGTCAATGCTACTTGTGAGGTTCTAGAGACTAATGATGAGGAAGAAAATGGACTCTATGATGAACAAGAAGAGGAAGTTGATGAATATCTGGAGGATCCTGGTGGTTCCCGAGTTCATTTCCTCACCATTGAAGGTGTGGATGATAAAGGTGACTATGATGATGTAGTGGTGAGATGAACTTTGAGTCATATGCTGTCATGACCCGAGAGAAGACCAAAAAAAAGGAAAAAGTGGTGCAACCTACAAAAAAATCCAAGGAGTACCCCATCACCATCCTGGTGATTGCAAGAAGAGGAGCTCCTATTCCTACTACTTCCACCCAAAAGGTAAGCTCTGCTAGTCCTCCCTCCTACTACGCTTCGAGAATTCTTGTCCAACAAATGATAAAACTGATAGATCAAAAGCTTCTCCTACTCCTAGTAGTGATTCCCCATCCACATCTGGATCTTCTGACATTATAGTCCATCTTAAAAAGATCAAGATTCATATTTCTAAGGCAGAGTTCTATCAAACCCATCCTAAAGCCTGCCAAAATGGTTAACTTTGTAAATTATAAATCTAAAACCCCAGACCATTCTTCTAAAGGCATTTTTCCCACTCCCTCTTCCTTACCTCAATCAAGCCTTATGGCTGCAGTCACTTGCCCTAATGAAAAAATTGAACCATCCTATGTGACCCTTCTCATAGATGGCCATAAAATCAAGAATTGTGTTATAGATTCAGGAGCATCAGATAATGCAATGCTTGTAAAAGTGGCTCATGCTTTGAGTCTAACCCTAACCCACACTTATGGCTCTTACTATTCCATGGAGAGTAAGAAAGTACCTTTGGTTGGCTAGAATTAAAGATGCACAAGTAGCTTTTGCTACTTTTCCAGAGAAAAGGGTCTTAGCCACCATTTTGGTAGCTGATATTCCTCCTTCATATGGGTTGTTGCTGAGTAGAAATTTCTATAAGGAGGTAGGAGGGGAAATCCAAATGGATTGGTCACATGCCTTGATCCCTATCAATGGGAAGATGAAGAAGTTGCTTTGCTTGAGAAACAAGCAGAGTATATTGTGCAAAAGATAGATGATCCTAAAGCACAAATACTATATGAAGACATTGGGCATGAGAACTACATGATCATGTCACAAGAGGAGACAAGTCTGTCAAAGGGAGTGTTGCTTGACCCTAATGGTGTGTGGACTTTGGAGTTTGATGGGAGCTACTCTTCAACTAGTTCTGGAGCTAGTGTAGTGCTCATTTCTCCTGGGGTAAGGTTCATCCTTTCTCCTTCAAGTTTCAGTTTGAAAATACCAAAAATACTACTGAGTATGAGGCCCTCATTCTTGGGTTGAGCATGGCGAAGGAAATGGGAGTGAAGAACCTTATTTCTTATGGAGATGCAGAGCTAATTGTAAAACAAGTTAGAGACCTTTATCAGGTAAAGAACAGAAGGTTGAAGCACTATAGGAATTTGGTCTGGGATTCCATTGAATTCCTTGATGCTTTTTCCATTAAAGTTGTGCTAAGGGAAAGGAACACTAGGGCTGAATCTCTAGCTATTTCGGGGTCCTTGTTGATTCCTCATCTTAATTTCCCTCAAGAGAAATTCACCATTGAGATGATCCATAGATCCGAGTGCTTAACAATGCAAATAATTGGCAAGTTTTCAATGATGACCAACATTTTCTTTCTTTCTTGGAGCTTAGAGACAAATTTGATCAGTTGTACTTTGAAGGAAGTGACAATTTTCCTAGAGAGTGTGTGTCATCAAATGAAGATGGTGTCAAAGAAGAGATGGATCAAGATGGATGCATCAAACTGAAAGGAAACAAAATCCCTAAAGGGCTAGTGAGTTTAGAGGATCTTTTTGATAAACATGACAAGTATATGAAGTCTAAAGTTTCTCAAGGATCTCGACAATCTGCTGAGACTGAGAAAGTGAATATTGGGAGTCTTGATGATCCCAAAATGGTCAACATTGGAAAATGCTACACTCAGGAAGAGAAAAAGAAGGTGGTGAATCTATTGAAGAGGTATGTTGATGTTCTAGCTTACTCTTATGATGATCTTAAGGCTTTTCAACCTAAAGAAATGCAACATTTCATTCCTCTTAAGCTTGGGATCAAACCCTTCAAATAAAAACAAAGGCAATATAATCCAAAGATAGCTGATACAATTTTCCAAGAAATACAAAATCTTTTAAAGGCTAAGATCATCTTCCCCATCCACCATTCAACATGGATTGCTAATATAGTGCATGTCAAAAAGAAGAATGGTGAGATCCGGATCTGTGTGGACTTCAGAAATCTAAATCAGGGTTCTTTGAAGGACAACTACCCTCTCCCCATGATGGACCAAGTATTGCAAGCTGTCACAGGCTCGGAGATGCTATCTATGTTAGATGGATTCTTGGGGTACAATCAAGTAGAGGTGAATACTGCAGATCAACATAAGATTGCCTTTACTACTCCTTGGGGCACCTTTGCATACAAGAGGATGTCATTTGGTCTCATCAATGCTGGTGCTACTTTCCAGAGGGCCATGGACTTGGATTTTGGTAGTTTGAAAGGGAAATGCATTGTTGTGTATTTGGATGACTTGACAATGTTTTCTAAAGCAAGAACAAATCACTTCCAACACCTTGAAACAATATTGCAGAAGTGTAGAGAGCATGAGATTTATTTAAACCCTAAGAAGTCTATGTTTTGTGTCATAGAAGGAAAGTTGTTGGGATAAATTGTTTAAAAGGAAGGGATCAAGATTGATCCAGAGAGAGTTCATGCCATCCAACAAATTCCTCTTCCATCAAGTAAGAAAGGTGTCCATTATTTCTTTGGTAAGATCAATTTCCTAAGAAGATTCATCCTTGATTTTGTAGAACTTACTATGAGCATTGCTCACATGATGCAAGGGAAGCAAAATTTTTATTGGTTCTCGAAGGGAAGAAATCATTTGAGGACATTAAACAAGTGCTATTCAAAGAATCCAACCTTGGCATGCCCTGACTTTAGCAAATATTTCATTATCTATTATTACGCCACTAAAAATACCTTAGCTATCATGTGTTAGCCTAGAAGAATGCTGAAGATCATGAGATCCCAATTGCATTCATGAGTTATGTCTTAAAAAATCATGAGCTAAAGTACACCATGATGGAGAAAAATGCTTTTGTAGTTATTAAAGCTATCAAACACTTTAGGTTTTACATCCTTAATTATCATTGCATGGTGTTGGTGCCTGGTGCTCGATATAACAATCAAATGCATTCTTACACAACAATAATTTAGAACCAAGAGAGGTATTTGGGTAGAAAACGTGCAAGAGTATGATCTTAAAATTAGGCCAACAAAACTGGTTCGGGGTAAGGGCCTATGTGAATTCATTGTTGAGGGAGCTGCCAAGGAGTTGTCTAAAGATGGAGTTGATGTCCCTATTGTTCTGTTCCTTAGCTCGACAGACGTATGGTATGTTGACATTGCTCATTTTTGACCTATGGAGAGTGTTCATCTCACTTGAGTGCCAAAGAGAAGAGATTCATCAAACTGAGGTCTGCACAATATGTGTTATGGGAGAATGCTTTGTTCAAACGAGGCATAGATGGAAGGTTTTTGAAGTGTGTAGACAAGGAGCAACAAAAGAAGTTTTTCTCTACTTTTCATGACCAAAGCTTGTGGAGGCCATTTCTCCTCTCGCTGTAACAACTCATAAAATACTTCGTGCTGGTTATTATTATTGCCCAATTTGTTCAGAGATGCATCAAAATGGGTTGGTAAATGAGAATCATGTCAAACGTTTGTTGGAAGACCTAATTTGGCTGCTTTGCCCCTCAAGCTGTAGTGATTGAAGAGCCATTTCAACAATGGGGTTTAGGCTTTATTGGAGCACTCAATCCATCTTCCAGTGCTGGGCATACCCATGTGTTGACTGCCATAGATTACTTCACCAAGTGGATGGAAGCCATCCCATCAAGAGCACTATTTCGAGGTAGTTTACAACTTCATTAAGGAGAACATATTGATCAGGGTTGGGATCCTAAACAAGATTGTGACTGACAATGCTTCTAACTTTTCTTCTGCTGAGATGATGGACTTCTACTATGGATATGGGATCTCCCTTGCTCATTCTTCGGATTACTACCCCCAAGGGAATGGACAGGCGGAATCAACAAACAAGAACTTGGTGAACATAGTTAGAAAGCTTGTAAATGATTCTCAGAGGAATTGGCATAAGAATCTATATGATGCACTTTGGGTTGATAGAATTACACCCAAGAGAGTAATTAGAATGTCTCCTTTCCAAGTGGTGTATGGTGTGGAAGCTCAACTGCTAGTCATGGTGGAATTTCCAGCCTTACATCTAATGAAAACCATTGAAGATTCAAGTTTTAGTAGCTCTTTGGATAAGAGAATTTTGTACCTTCAAAAGATTGATGAAGCTAGGTTGTAGGTTTTTGATAGGATATCAATTCATCAATTGAATGTGAAGGCTTTGTTTGACAAGAAATCCAAACCCAGATTTTTCCAAATAGGAGACATTGTGTTGCTTTGGGACAAAAGACATGAGCCACGAGGAAGCCATGGTAAGTTTGATTCTCTTTGGCTTGGTCCTTTTAGAATTAGACATTTTTTTGGAGAGAACTCTTTTTATCTAGATTACATGGATGGATATCCTCTCCCACTTCCTTATAGTGGGTAGTACCTAAAGTTGTTCAAGTCCTAGGTGGCTAGGAAGTCCTTTTGTATATTGTGTACAATGTTTTGGTTTTGACCGTTCTTTTGTGTTTTGTTTTGGGTCTTTCCGCTTTTAGCTTGCTTTTCCTTCTTTCCTGTTACTTGTTGTGAGTTGCCTTGTATTGGTTTTACTTTTGACTCTATTTGCCCAATGGATAAGGCATTGGTCTACTTTCCCCGAGGTTTTTGTGGTTCTTGATCTTGCGCGTTCCTCTGTCAAGTCATCCCGTAAAGAGCCAACAAATGTTGCCCTCAAAATTCCCCTCTTTTAAAGTTAAGTTTTATAAATTTTGAGTCGGTTCCTTAGAGTATTGGGTCGTGTTGAGCCTAGTATCGTTTGTAGCTTTTCATTCCATGAAGAACAATTAGAAATTCAGTGTCCCAATGGAGTTTTCCCCTTCCTTTTATTTTCTTCCCGCGATCGGGAGTGACAAGCGTCTTCCTCGTTAATTTTTCCCCAACATCCATGGGTAGTACGTGGAAATTTTTGATTGGATGTGGTGTAGCCATGTTTCAAGTGGCAAAGTGGAATCCTCCACGCGTCCAAATGACGCAACTCTAAGGGTAGGGCCTGTGGGTCAGTCCCCAAATAAGTACCATCTCACCACGTGTCCAGTCTAAAATGAAGACAAAATAAGCCCGAATCAGCTAAGTATGGAAGATTCAAGCAGACAAAGTGACGTGCCTCATCGGTGCAACTTCAAGGGTCGAAGCCAGGGGTGGTTCTCAAACTTGTGCCAGTCCTCCATGTGTCCCAGTCTAAAAGGGATAGCTGATTATTCGAGTTGAATAAGTATGAGCGGGTCAACGTGGAAGCCTCTATGTGCCTCAATGACGCGATTTCAGAAGTGAAACCAAAGGGATAATTTCCAAATGAGCACCAGCTCGCAACGTGGTTGGAGTTAATGGAGAGACAGAGGTGGCTGTTGAAAAGTCTAAGCTCGGTGGAAGGAACCATGTGTCGGCTCCACGTAATTTCGGAAGCATTTCCAAAATAGAAACTCAAATGAGCGCCAGCACTCCACGTGTCTACGGGTCAACATAGGTCAAGTAGGAAATAGGCTCGAATCGGCTAAGCATAAAGGAACCGGCGGAGCTCTCCACGTGTCAGCCTGGCGTAACTTCAAAGGAAAAAAATAAAAAAGCCATCTCTGGGCCCATTATAATCAATTCCTTCCATGTGCGCGCCCAAATTTAAAGTTGTAAAAGCAAATCGAATGGCCCATGTTTTAACTAGCGAAATAATGAAATGGCCGTGTATTTAAAAATCTAGTTTTTTTGCCATTAACGTTTCTTTGCAAATCAAGAATTCAAAAGGGCGCTAGTGATTGGAATAAGTTGTAACTATTTCTTGCTTACTCGAGGAAGTAATAACCGTCTCTTGCAAGCTATATCATGGGATTTCAAATCCATTCAGACGGTTGGAATTCGAGATTCTCAAATTGTAATTTCAAGTCCGAAGAAATCAATACAAGGGTTTTCCCCTTTTTCCTCTATTTCTCTTTCCTTCTTGCTCTGATATGTGAATCATTTAATCCTTGCATGCTTAGAAACTTTGTGTTCTAGTTTATATAATCTCAAGAACTTTGAGTCTGTAGATTGTGCCTGTTATAAACATGAATGGTTCTACTCTATATCTCATTTGCTCAATACATATAAGGGTTTTCTCTATCATCTCTTTTCCCTGAAAGTATTGTCTTCTTCCCGCCTCCTCCTCTCTTCAAGTCTTCTATCCTCATGTATTGATAACTTTCTAGGCATAAAACACATTTCAAGATATCGAGAAACCACCATTGAATGAAAGATTGTGTATTTTTACATAGGTTTTTCCCCTACTTTCAATAAAGGAACCTCTCCCATTAAAGAGGAGGGACTTGCTTGTCCCCTGACTGTGGTTTCATTCCAAGTGCAAATCTAAAACCCAACAATACCAAGGTGATAGATTCACTAGCATAGTTTTTGAAGGCATTCGAGCCTTCTTCACTACACGATGTCATCAATAAGGGAGCCTCTCCCATTAAAGAGGAGGGACTTTCTTATCCCCCGACCGTGGTTTCATTCCAAGTGCAAATCTAGAACCCAACAATAATAGGGTTTTGGAGGCATTCAAGCCTTCTTCACTACACAATGCCATCGGGAGATCCCGAGATTTTGAGTTAGCTACTCTCAAGCCGAGGTTTCCACCTCGATTTCAACAAAGAGGAACCCCATATAGATCTGATAGTTTCCAACCAAAGGGCCCACCACAAAGACAAGAGATGGCTAGAAAGCCATTTATTTCATGAGAGCTTAGGGATGAGCTGAGGTGAAAGAAAATTTGTTTCGATTTCCATTCACCGTGGGCCCTAGGACATGATTGCATAGGAAAGGGAAAGGCCCAATTAATTGAGGTCTTTGAGGAGGGGGGGGGAGAGAGAGAGAGAGAGAGAGAGAGAGAGAGAGAGAGAGAGAGAGAGAGAGAGAGAGAGAGATGATTTGGATGGTACTGATGAGTAGGAGGAGGAGGTTTTCCTCGGAGACTATAGCCACTTTGTTTAGTACCCCGAGGTACAAGGCATTAAGAGTTAGGGGAGTTATCTAGGGGCAATGTGTTGTGGTACTTATTGATAGTGGGGCTACCTAAAAATTTATTGATGCATCCTTGGTTGAGAGACACGTACGACATACAGAGGAATTTGAGGGATTTAACGTTACTATAGCCAATGGTGAGTCTATGAGATGCACTCATAAATTTCCATTTGAGCATCACCATGGGGAACTACACCGCTACTGATGACTTCTATATTGTCAGCATTGGAGAGACCAACATAGTGTTGGGAGTTTAGTGGTTTCAATCCCTTGGAGAATTTTGTACTAACTTTCAAACGATGGAGTTGAAATTCAAATGTGAGGGCAGGAATGTGACCTTGAGGGGTCTATCTACAGGAGCACCCAGGGTAGTCACAGCTAAGAGGATGCAAAGGATCTTTCGGCATGATGAGGTGGATTGGACCGTTCATTGTTTGGTTTTGACCAAGAATACAGGGAGTGATCATCCAGAGTATCATGTGGATGTCCAAGGCCTATTGGACAAACACAATGCAATTTTTTAGGACATACCTCCAGGTGTACCACCAAATAGGGGGTTTGAGCATGTGATTGAGCTTGGGACAACAAGCCGGTGGTTACTACTCCTTACCGTCACCCCAAATGGTTTAAGGATGAGATTGAGAGGACTATACACGAGCTTCTGGACAAGGGGCATATTAGACCTAGTTCTAGTCCTTTTTCTTCTTCAGTGGTGTTGGTGAAGAGGAAGGATGGAACCATGTGAATGCGCATAGATTAACGTGCATTGAATAAGAAGACTAAAAAATAAGTATCATGTGCCACACATTGATGAACTACTAGATGAGCTATATGGAGTAGTTTATTTTCCCAAAATAGACTTGCGATTTGGATATCACCAGATCAAGGTCAGAGAGGAGGATGTGCATAAGACAACTTTCAGGTGCCACTATGGCCACTTTGAGTTTTTGGTGATGCCATTCGGGTTGTCTAATGCACCGGCCACATTTCAGTCCTGCATGAACCATGTGTTCAACCGCCATTTGCGGAAGTTTGTATTGGTCTTCTTTGATGACATTTTGGTCTACAGTAGGACGTGGGAGGATCACATTCAACATCTTGATGAGGTGTTGGGAATTTTGGAAGCTAATTCGCTTTATGTGAAAGCTTCTAAGTGCGAGTTTGGTATGACAGAGCTGCTATATTTGGGCTATGTGATCGGAGGAGGTGGAGTCAAGGTGGATAGGGAGAAGATTCAGGTGATTTTGGATTGGCCACCACCTAGGACTTTGACACACTTGAGAGGATTCTTGGGACTATGCACATATTATAGGAGGTTTGTGAAGAACTTCTCTTACTTGATTGCACCCTTGACAGACTTGACCAAGAAGGGGGATTTTTCTTGGTCAAATTCAGCACAAGTTTTTATCACCTTAAGGGGGTGATGAGTTCTTGTCTAGTTCTTACATTTCAGATTTCACTCGGCCATTTGTACTCGAGTGTGATGCATCAGGAGTGGGTGTTGGAGCAGTGCTCATGCAGGATAGGCATCCCATTGCCTATGAGAGTCAGAAATTGAGTCCAGTAGAGAGAGGATTCTCAATTTATGACAAGGAGATGTTGGCCATTATGCATGCATTGGTCAAATTTAGACAATATTTAGTGGGCAACAAATTTTTGGTTCATACGGATCACAATAGCTTGAGGTTCTTTTTGGAGTAAAAGGATCTCAATGACTCGCTAGCAGAGATGGGTAAATAAGATATAAGCTTTTGATTTCGACATAGAATACAAGAAAGGTAAGAATAATGTGGTGGCTGATGCACTGTCTAGGAGACCTTGCTTTGATTCTATGATTTTCTTTATGTCAGAGATTTCAGCTGATTGGAAGGCTCATATACTTGTTGAATACTCCAAAAATCAGTTTGCATGTGAGATTATGGATGGCATTATTTAGGATGATCAATACAGAGTTGTGGACGATCTCATCTACTACAAGGATAGAATTTTCCTTGTACCAGAGTCCAAAATGAAGGAGAATATCCTTCAATCAATGCATGATACACCCTTGGTTAGACATCCAAGATATTTTAAGACATACAGGTACATCAGAGAGAGATTCACATGGAAGGGGTTAAAGGATGATGTCCTTAACCATGTTAGGGAGTGTTTGGTTTGTCAGCAAACCAAGGCAGAGCACTCTTTCCCAGTAGGACTTCTACAACCTCTGCCTATTCTAGAACAGAAGTGGGAGAGTATATCCATGGATTTTATCACAGGTCTTCCCTCAGTGTATGGGCACGATTGCATATATGTGGTGGTTGATCGGTTGACTAAATATGCCCATTTCCTTTCTATGCCTTCAGGGCATAAGGCAACACAGGTGGCTCAGACTTTCTTCACAGGTATTTTTAGGCATCATGGGTTGCCTAAGAGTATTGTCAGTGATAGGGATAATATTTTCATGAGTACATTCTGGCAGGAGATCTTCAAGCTTGTAGGTACGGAGTTGACACCTAGTACCAACTATCATCCACAGACTGATGGGCAGATTAAGACAGTGAAGTGGATAGAGGGTTGTTTGCATAGCTATGTTGTAGCACATCAACATGCATGGGTCAAATGGATACATATGAGTGAATATTGTTACAATACCATTTACCAGATGAGTATTGGTATGACTCATTTTCGAGCATTATATGGTTATAAGGAATCCTAATTTGTAGACCTAGTATTATTAGATAGCCGAGCTCCCAAAGCTCGTGATTGGGTATAGGAGAACCAAGACATTCTAAAGGCTCTCAAGGAGAACATACAAAAAGTACAGAATCAACAAAAGGTATATGCAGATAGGCATAGAATTGAGAGATCATTCGAGGTTGGAGATTTGGTCTTCTTACGGTTGCATAACCATATAGACAATCCTCACTCAAGAAGAGTGGTGTAGAGAAGCTAAAACCACAATTCTATGGGCCATACAAGATAGTGCGTAGAGTTGGGGCAGTAACATATGAGTTGGAGCTTCTAGAGCACAAGTAAGATTCATAATGTCTTCCATGTTTTGTGCCTCAAAAGGGAACTTGGAAAACATATTGTGCCTTCCATATATTTACCACCATTGGATGATGAGGGGAAGTTGGTCTTAGAACCAAAATCTATTATTGAGGTAAGAAAAAGGAAGCTTGAACAAGGTAATCATAGAATATCTAGTGTGGTGGAAAGACTTACCACTAGAGGATGCCACTTGGGAGGGAGAGCAGATTTTACAAAGACACCTAGTTTACATTTGCTTGAGGACAAGTAAATTTCGGGAAGGGGATCAGTAAAGTCCCCATTCCTACCTCCATGGTCTAGCGATTGGTTTTCCATCTTAGCCTTGGTCATACCCAAGGGGCTAGCGGCGTAGATGGTTGTTGGGTATGGTTTTCACCTACATTTCACTTATATGTTATGTTTTGGCGTTAGGCATGTACTTTATGATGACTTAAGTGAAAAAATGGGGCAATGTTCTATTTCTTCATTGGGGTCACTTAAGTGGACCTTTTTTTGGCCTAGGAGAAATAAAGTCACTTTAAGTGATGATTAAAACATGACATATCTCCAAGGGGGGTCGAATTAGGGTTTTATGGGCACTTTTATGATGGAAAAAGTTATAAAAGGTGGTGTTTGGGGAGGAAAAAGGATCGGGGATCATTTTTCCATCTTATGTTGGAGCTTTCAGCTTGTTTTCCTTGCTTGTGGAGGTGAAATTCCTGGAACCCTAGCTTCGGTAGTGAAAGATCTACCCCTAGCTAGTAGAGCACTCTTTGGTGGTGAAAGATCCAACCCTAGTTTGCTATTGTGGAGTTTATTCAGATCGGGTTGTTAGATTTAGAGTTTCAAAGGCTTGTTGATCCAGTTTCAAGTATAAAAGAGAAGACAACCATATTCAGTAAGAGAGATCATCTATTTTATCAGTGGAAACTTCTTGTTATTGCATGTCATTGCATGTTGATGCATGCTACTTACATGTCATTACATGTTGTTGCATGTTAGTTTAATTGCAATAAAAGTGAAGATATTGGTTATTTTATGCTTTTATACCTTGTTGCCATAACTATACTTTCGTTGTCATATTTTTCTATATCTGTTGTCATAAAAATCAAGATTGTTATTGTCAAAAATGAGGTTGGAAATATTGAATATAAAATAAATCTGCAAAAGGGATATTTCACAATACTTGGGTTACGTCATGGATGAGGAAGGAGTCCATGTCACCCAAAGAAAATATAGGTTATTCAAAGGTGACCTACCCCAAAGAATCTTATAGAGATTCAGTAGCTTCTGGCCTTGCCAATTTCTATCACTTGGTTTGTCTTGGGTTTCTCACATATTTCTTGGGAACTTAATCAAGTGACTAAAAGAGGGAACAAGGCTACATTTTGATGGGGGTAAGCACAAAAAAATCATTTGAAGGCTTGAAAGAAAGGTTTTCTCGGCCCTGTCCTCTCCTTGCCTAATCTACATCAACCATTCCGGTGATGACGGATGTATCCGAGTATGCCTTAGGAGCTGTTATCATGCAACATGGCAAGCCTATTGCATATGACAATGAAATAGTTAGGAAGCACCCAACATATGAAAAGGAGATCTATGCCATCATCCAGACACTGTAAGAAGTGGAAACACTACATTCGGGGAAGGATACATTAATCCACATAAACCACGGGCCTTTGGAGTTCTTTAGATGCAAAGCAAGCTAAGGAATGAGAGACACCGGAATGGGCCACATGCCTATAGTAGTTTCACCGATAATCAAGCATATGAAGAGAAGTGCCAACTCGCAGCAGATTGCCTAAGCCGCCATCCAATTGTAGCCCTCACAAATATTCTTGATCTTTGTGGACATGAGACTTCAAGTTGGTGCAATTGGTATGAGAAGGACCTAAAATTTGTAGACACATATCAGGCCCTCCGCGAAGGAAAGAATGTCTCTGATTTCTATCTACAGGATAATCTCCTTTGCCACATGTGACACATCTATGTTCTAACAAGTGAACAATAGAAGATGATCCGGGAAACACACTTCAAAGCAGGACCACAGGCACTTTGGTGTGGACAACACATTGGTAGTACTTTAGAAGCATTTCTACTAGCCTAATTTAAGTAATGATGTGGTGAATTATATTAAGTCTTGCACCCCTTGTGTAATTTCCAAGCCAACTAACAAGAAACAAGGATTGTACACACCATTTCTGGAACTAGGCAATCCTTGGGCATATGTCTCGATGGACTTCCTCTTAGGTTTTCCAACTTCAAAACATGTGAATGATGGTGTTTTTGTTGTAGTTGATCAATTTTCCAAAATGGCTGTAATGGTTGCTTGTAAGAAAAATAGTTATTCTAAAGATACTTGGTAAACTTTATTTCAGTCATGTATGGATCAGCTTTGGGCTCCCCAAGTCTATTGTCTTTGATAGGAATAACAGGTTCTTGATCATATTTTGGTCCACCTTATGGGGAATGATGGACAAAAATTTGATGAATTCCACATCCTTTCACCCAAAGACTTATGGGCAAATGAAGTTATGAATCACCTAATTATTCACATGCTTTGTATGTACCACTCTAAACACTCCCACACATAGGATGAGGCCCTTGTATACATATAACATGGATATAAACGAGCCCCTGCAAAAATCCACTAAACACAATCCATTTTAAGTTTGTTACGGATTCCAACCTATGACACCCATTGATGTATGCATCCCAATGCCTGCCATGGAATACACGCCTCATGGAAAAAGTGAAGTAGAAAAGGTGACAAGGTTTGTTGAACAAATCCAACACATTCAACACTGTGTCCATGACATTTTGCAGAAAATGAATATAAAGTATAAGAAATGATTAACATAGGGTTCCACATCATTTCCAAAGGTTGGTGATAAGGTGTGGTTGTGGCTTCACAAGGAATTTCTCAAGGTCCACACAAAAATATTTAGCCTCTTGAGTAGGGTCCTTACACTCTTACTAAGCAAGTAGGGGAAAATGCTTTGGAGAATCTTCCACCGTACCTTGGTCTACACCCCATCTTCAATGTGGACCTCCTCAAACCATATCATCCAATATTGTTGGATAATTCAGTCATAGAAAAACAATTGGACATATCCGAGCTCAATCCAACAAGTCTTTCCCTAGTTGAAGAAGATCAAATTGTGGACACTTTGACAAAGACCACCAGAGGACAACCTATTCATCTCTATCAAGTGATCAAGAAAGGAAATCTCAGTCATCAAGGTGAGTGGCTCACTGCATACCAGGATAAGAAGAAATTTCCACATCAGATGGGGCATCTTAATGCAAGGGGGATGATTTCTTGAAGGAGGGAGGAATGATCCAGGTAGTAATTATAGTGGCACAACTTCCGGAGACCATAACGTCTCGCACCGTAGCTCAATTGACTCCGTTCAAATTACAACGGAAAGCTCAAAATGCGTAGAATGTACCACTCCAAACACTCCCGCACATGGGACAATTTTAAAGGGCACAAATTATGATTTTTGTATTGATTTCTAAAAATAGTATGTTTCAAAAATTAACACACATGTAAGTCTTGGAAGATGAAACACCTCGTCTCCCTCGAGACTAGTGACCTTACACATTCATCTAGGTACCCTTTCGTATTTCTAAAAATAGCATAAATGCATATGTAACTTGAAAAGGGAAGATAGACATCTCCTAGCAAAGATAATTAATGTATTTGAAGTCCTTAAGTAATTTACATATCTTTTTAGAGATAGTTCTTTTCAATTCATATAACACAATTGTTAACTGTTCCCTAAGTCCGAAACCCCTCGTTTTGGATCACCACTGGGATCACCGAGGATAATAATACAACCAGTTTACAGAGAATGTAGATGTCATTGTGCTAATGAATCATCTCAATGCAATATGGTGTGCTTCAACATAATATGTCTTAGAATTCACCATCAATTCACAAGGACTTGGCACAAAAATACTCAAAAATTCACACCCTCATACGGTCCTTGGATGTTGATTTGGCTATATTGAACCAAGATCCGGGAGGAAAAACTCTTCCTCGGGCATTTGACATTGCTATATAAGATGAGAAGAGTGTCATTCAAGATGGCTAAAGGGAAATTGTCCCTCTCGCACGCGCACTTCCATTCCTTCTTCTCCCATCCTTCCATATTATTCCCAATCCTCTCTATCCGACTATGTAATTAACCAACAGTCCCTTGCTTATGTATCATCCCCAACTAGTATTATCATGTTTGATGATTGTAGAACTATTGAATAATGGTTTAAATATAATTGGGAGGATGAAATTGTGTAAAGTGAGCAAAGAAGGGTATCTATTTTAAAAGGAAGTTAATCAGACTTATGGGAGGTAGTTCTCAGAAGAGGAAAAGTTGTTTTTCTAGGTAAAACAAAGTGTAAGCCAACCTATAAATAGTTACCTTCAAGAGGAGAGTCTGCATGATAATCCCATATGTGGGATTAAGCTAGTCATATATCTCGTGCCCAATCAAATATTTGGCTAGTCTAGAGCCAAAGGAGTTGTCTCGCTCATGATCCTTTTAGATCATGAGGAAGAGTTTCAACACACCAAAGGTCGAAACAATTCCTCCCGAATCCGATTGCATAACAACTAAATGAGGTATTCATTTTGTTTTTTGTTGATCTTTGTGAGAAGAAGAGTGGAAACCCAAATACAATATATATTTTCACTCTTATTTAAGATCATTTTCAGTGCCAAATTAGTTACATGGTATGAATTTGTGAGGAAAGATAGCTACTTGTCCCTTCCTATATTTAGATTTGTTTGAGCTTCCTTTACCCGTGGTTACACTAGGATAGTTTAGGTTTGATTTCGGTAAAAAAAAAGTGCTTATGTACACTCTGTCTATTTCCTCTTGGAACATGTATGATTTTCATTTTTGTACATAGTTTTTGTGTTTCTTGTTTGGCACACTCCTTTCGGTGTTTGTTTTCTTTCTTCTCACGTGATCCCCTTCACACACTTTTTTTTTCTTCTAGGATGGCAGTCCAGTTTTCAAAGATGGAAGTATCTAGTAATTTTACACTCTCATAAAATCCAAATTAAAACATCTTCATATGAGAGCAACATTTCTTCGTAGTTCAAACAAGACTTAAAGTGACTTTAGGGGTGCTCTTCAAGTTACAAATCAGAATTCATGTTTACATGTGGACTCCATGCCCAATGAATGCTTCTAAGGCCATTGGTCCCTTTATCTAACAAACATATGGCCCTGAAATTCAGCAAATTGTTGTCCAAAATAACTCCCTTGGTTATTCGACAACTTGAAAGTCCTACTGGATTTGAATTCAATTTTTTAGGTTGTGCTCATTCTTGGTTTTATACCTTGGCATTTTCATGGCTAGAGTTCTTTGTGTGCACCCTTATGTGCCCTTCCTGCTTCTTCATTGTGTTTTCTTCCCCTTTCTCTCCTCCTCTGTAGTTCTTGTGTGTTTCCCACTTCACTCTATATTATGGTATCTCCTTTCATTCCCCTTATGCGCAATCCTTGCGCACCCGCCTTCATTCCAACAGCTTTGTACACTCCTTGCACACATCTACTAATTTAACTCCCATTTTGGCAGGTATTTGGCATGATATTCTTACGCATGCCCCTTCTTCCCGAATCCGATGCATTTCATCATGCACACTCTTTCCCTTTCAATGTGCTCGTGTTTTTCCGTGCCCATCTTCCTTCCTATTGTCACACACTCATTCGAGAAAATAGCTGACCCCTTGCATAATTTTATACCTTTGTAGATATACACCTTTTATTCCCACTTCACACACACCCCCTTTTGTGCACCCACATACCTTTGCATTCTTTCCCCTCATGCCCCTTGTTCTTGTGTCATGCCAAGTGTAATCTTATTTGTCGAGTCATAGAGTTCCACGTGTCAACTTGTTAGATGAAGTGTATAACTCATAACCTATTAGAACTAAATCAGTTGCACACGTGATCTCTCCATCAAATGAATGCATAAAGCGTGGTAGAAAAGAAAAAATAGACATAAAGTCACCTGGATCCTTTTGTTGACGAGAGAATGTCACGTGTCTTACGTGTTCAGTTTGTACTATAGATATTGAGATCATCATAAATTATGCTTTGTAGAGCTCATATTCATGCACTATTGGACTTGATTGAAATTTGATGATGTGGGATACACTCTAGGATGTTAAAAATTAGATTTTTACGGGACATGGTAGGTGGAAAGCAAAGAAACGTGACGCGGTCGTTAATGCATACATCTAATCGACTCAACTACCGATTTGATCAGATTTAGTCTCTTTCCTTCTTCCACAAGATAAAAAAACATGGGGAGGCAGATCTCGAAAGCCTTACAGATGTATTTGTAGGAATTTAGTGATTGTTGTTGGTGGTTGGATGTTTAAATCCAAGTTTCCCTCTCTTTTCCCTTTAATTCTCTCCCATTTCTTTATATATTGTAAAACATTGCTCATTGTAAAAGGTTTGACTCTCTTGTCCTGTAAGAGTATTATTTAGAGTAGTGCCTTTATATTTTGAGTTACTGAACTCGATTTGGACTTCGCATGTGGATACCTTCTTCTTCCACCATTTTAATTGCTTTTGCATCTTTTGGAAGCAATAAAATATTTTTTTGTGGTTATTCTCCGCCTAGCTTGTTTTTGTTGCATCTTCTTACCTTTACCCTCGCATTATTGGTTTTTTGTGCATTTTCATGTCTTTTACAGGTTCCTCTTTTGTTGTGCTCTTTGAAAACGGGTGCATGAGTGTTTTTCCAGTCTATGACATGTCTATCTACACTCCCTGTGCACATTTTTCCTCATTTTCACTCATCCAAGACTATTCATCCCCTATTTCTTGTGTTATCACCTCCCCTTAGTTTAGGTTTTCATTTTTATGCATCTCCCTCTCTCCTTGGTCCCTTGGAATCGTAGAGTAGTGATAGGTAGCTACATTTCCCTTCCTAGGAGTATTTTTAGTAGTAGAAATAGGTAGAGGAAGTCAGCCTTCTCCAGTGCAGGTCTCAGCGCAAGTCCCACAACTTAGAGGCAGTCCCATGTCACCTCAAAGCCCCGATTCACCCCGATTTGGGATGGGTGCAATTTTGAGATCCAATAAATACTATTTGCAATTGAATTACTTAGATAAATCTAAATATCAACATCAACTTAACACCAAAGAACACCAAAATATAAATAAATGATCACAATATGCAAGTAGAATGACTTAGCCACTTCGAGGGGGAAACCTCCAAACCATATAATAATACTCAAGTGCTCAATATGATGATAATATCATACTCTCTAACTCCTATATATACCATATTATACTATTTAAATCCCTAAGGCCGACCTATTATGCATATGAAAGTATAAATAATTATGATATGACATGATAAGAGATTATGTTAGCCACAAGTCAGCTATCCATATCCTGATATATGAATTGGGGTTAAAGGTGTAAGCATCCGATTATTTCAATTTGGTAGGTACAAAAATAATGCATTTTTATTTAATATGGCGAGAAAAATTACGTTCTCTAATATGTATATGTATATGTGTTAACTTGGATTCAATACAAGAATAATTAATTAAGTGAATAATGCATATATTTGATGTTATTAAAATATGTATGAGATCATTCTTTACTTTTATGTGCCCAATTATTTCAATGTGGCATGTACAAAAATAAAACATTTGGATAGAATACTAATCTAAATATAAAAGTATTTAAGGTTTATTGTATGGGAGTTGTAGATTCTCATCTTGTCAAATACTTAATCACATTCTATACCTTTTTCATGATTCTAACAATTATATTGAGTTTACTAACTTGTTTTGTGATGAATAATTGAGATTGATATAATTTCAAGGTCAACGTGATGAGAAGTAAGAATAGAGTTTTGTGTGCCAAAGACATTTATATATAAGAGGGGAGTATATTATTTGAAAAAATCCCTCATTCTAAGAGTTAGTAGAATATATGAATAATCAAAATATAAGTCTATCTTAACATTTTAAAAGTAAATTATTAAGAAGTATATTTATTAAATTAATAATCTAATTAAAATTGCTCATGAAATTATTTAGGTTAGCATAAATACATGGTTGTGCCAATTCCACATTGGTAATAATTATGAGATAATGATGATTTATGAGGAACTACATGCTTCAAAAGATTTTCCAATGGGGAAAGAGGCTAGAGGGTAAGAAACCCAAAGGAATGGATAACATTCACCATTCCTCATCTGTATGCCATGTCATTATTGCTAAAAATACATGAAAATATATCATTATGTTAATTAATATTCATAGTGGTCATTTTGAGATGACTTAAACATGTTGGCTCCTAAATTTGTAAAAAGTTTGAAATGAGCAAAAAAATTATGATAGGTTATTGTAGTGAGTTGTTTCTTCACTTGGAATAGAAGAAATAAGGTCAACAAACAGGAGGGTGGTTAACCTCCTATTCTTTAGGATCTGTGAGACCTAGGGAAATACCCTTCAACAACCAAAATGATGTCAAATGACATGGATAATGCAAATATAACACAACAAACCCACCCAAGCAGCCTAACCACTATGAATTCCCACCCAATTAGTTATCACTTGTAAGAAATCAAAGATCTAATTGAGAGTAGGACAAGGCTGCACTCAAACAGATGATAATGACATAGTCACCCATAATCTATAAGCTAATTAATCTCAAGACCAGAAAAATTCAAATGAAAGCATCTAAACATGAATCTAGAGTCCTAATTGTTAAAATCTTGAAGGATTTACAAATATACAGTGAGATTTCATTAAGGTATGGAGGTGAATGGAAATATAAATACAAGAAGGTGATCAAATGAACCAAGACCAATGATTGGATCCATTGGGTAGGAGTTATGAAAATTTAGATAAAGTGACTTGATGATAACCCAAAAGAAGACAACAATCTACATAATTGTTGCACATCCACCATTGATTTGTAAACACAAGAAGATTGAGAATAATTGGATCATTTTATTCAATGTGGTGGAGAAGAATAGATACAACATGCTAGATGGTTACAACCATTTTGTTGTATATAGTGCAACATGTCGATTCATAACCAACTAGAAAATAATGCAATATTAGTTTATGCTAACATTCCCTCCTTATTACATTATTTTTACAAATGTACCCTTGAAATGCCTCAAATTTCACCTTACCGAGAGACTTGGTGAGTATATCATCCACCTGAGAATCTATTAGGTAGTACTAGAGTTGGATGTAGTGGTTCAATACTTGTTCTTGAATGTGATGACATTTGACCTCGATATGCTTTATTCATTCATGAAAACTGGATTCTTCACAAGCTTCAACACACACCGATTGTCGCAATGAATAATAGGTGGATTTTCTTTAGGAATGTCCATGTCATTCAAAATGTGACATAACCATATCAATTTGCATGCAACTCCTCATGCGGCACGATATTCATCCTTGGTGGATGAGAGAGAAACACCAATTTTCTTCTTAATAATCCATGAGATAGGTCCAAATCCAAGATGAAAAACATATCCTATAGTTGACTTCCTATCATCAAAATATCCAACATAATCAGAGTAGGTATATCCCTATAATAAGAACTCGAGAGTTATTCTTATATTCCAAACCATAATCAACCATACCTCGAACATATCTTAAAACATGCTTCATTGCAATCCAATGACATTTCTTCGGATCCTGCATAAATATCAAAAGATAGCTAACAAAAAAGCATAGGTATGGTATGGTATAAGTCAAGTAAATGAGACTCCAGACAAACTACCTATAGAGAGTAAGTAGCATCTACTTGAGGTGAATCTTAGAATTGAGAGAGTTGCAAACCTTTCTCCATTGGTGTGGAAACAGTTTATAATCGACATCCCATACTTTTCTGGAGTGTCTAGGTATATTTCATCTGTGAGATAAAAATGTGATGCTTCTTCTATCATATCTCCAAGGCAAGACAATAATGAAGTAGCCCCAATTCTATCATGTCAAAGGATTTATGCAGATCATCTTTTACATCTTCGGTGAGATTGTCTAAACTTATTTTGATCAAAAGATTATCCATATAGTAAACAAGAATGGAAATCTTTGTGCCTACCTTCTTGATATAATTTAAATTTGCATTTGAGAGGATACAAGTTAATCCATGTTGTAATAGGTGATCATATATCTTAATTTACCATGCCCTTGGTTCTTGCTTAAGCCTATAAAGTGACTTAATTAGATGACATACCTTTTTAATATGGTGTTATTTGATAAATCCTTATAAATAGGTCATGTACACTTATTATTTTAGATCACCATTCAAGAAAGAAATTTTTACGTCCATTTGTTGAAGCTTGCATCCTTTTTTTTGTTACTAAGTGTAAAAACAACTATGAATTCCTTGATCTTCATAAAGTGGGTGTAAAGTTCTCCTTGTAATCCATTCCTTCTTGTTGAGTATATCCCTTTCGCAACAAGTCATATTGTGCTCTTGTCAATAGATCCATCTACCTTGTATTTTGTTTTGAAAATCCATTTACCTTGTATTTTATTTTTAAAATTCATTTGTAGCCAATGGGTTTATTTCATGTAGAAATATCGACAAGTTCCCATGTCCAATTCTATATCAAGGAGTCATATTCAACATCCATGACCTTCTTCCACTTTGTGGTTGATCAAGTGCCTCTTGAACTAAATCAGGTTCGGCTCGTCAACAACCGAACTCATGAGCATGAGATTCAACTCATTCCTCACTTGTCTTCTTGTTTTGACTCCCGATGAAGTATTTGGGGGAGATTTTAGTGATGAGTGTCGTTGATACTTGTACTTTAATGATAACATACTTGTCAATCTAGGGAAGTGTTCATGCCTATTTGCAACAAAGGGAACAATAGGAATTGATCTCAACATGTACTTAATAACATAATTAATTAAATAATAAATAATTGTGATTATAAAATGTAATGCATGAAAAGAAAATAATATTAAAGACAAAATCTAAATATTTTTAATACAGTTTAATGTTGAAATGGTAAATGCATCAAAGATGACAAAAAGGAAATAAATGTAAATCTCCCTTCTCGTTGGGTAGGAGTGGCCCTTTCTCCTTCCCTTTGATCAGGTTTAATACTGAAATTCACACAACATAAATTCCCCTAAATCCATAATCTTATTCAATTGAAAGAGTATGATTTTATAATGAATCAAATAACTGAACCAAACCGATAAATCTAAATACATTAGATCTTTTATACTAGAGCAATCCTAGTCCCTCTAGGAGAGAACTAGTTTATTCGCAATAACTAACATCTACTTAACTGAATGTTGACTAAAACAATGACTATCTATTTTAAGGAATACAATTATGGAAGAAGTAGTCTTTGAGGTGTTTGGATTGGAATTAATCTTGCTAACTGTAGAGGAGGTCCATGATTGAATCCTTTGAGAGAGTCAGTCGTTGGAAGATCTTGCAGTTCTTAGATTGATTATAGAGAATCGTGGTGGTAATAATTCCTTAGTTGTTGGCCGCATCATGTCTCCTAGTAACTAAAGTGAATGAACCTCAAAATTTACATGAATTTAGGTTGAGGTAATGGCACATGTTTCTTATTCATGTTACTATGTTTCCGGCTGTACCACCAGTATTTCGAGCTATCTATCTTCTTGTGTGAATCCCTTATTTCAAAGAGTTCGAGTTAATGATATGAATGAGTTCAAAGTGTTATATTTCGAGTCTTATCTTAATGCGGAGGTGAGTCCTGCTCCAAGGAAAGTCCCGCACCAATGAATTAATTGAGTCCTACATCGATGCACTAATTGAGTCCTGCACTATTGCAATTTACTCTTGTGATAACTCAACATATACTTTTCCAAAGGTACTATTAATGCTTATAAAAATATCAATTTAAGCCATTTTGAGGAAGAAATAACAAGATAAAAATAACAAGCGTATGCACAATAATTCCTTCAAAAACATAGTAAAACATTAAGTATAAGCAATTAACATTATACATCGTGCAATATGATATCAAAATAGTATGGGGATTCACATGGTTTAAACATAACAAAATGGGGGTTCATCACTCCCCACTGAAGGTTTAGTAGGTCCTCCTACTACCTATTGTTCAATTGTTCCACAATCCTTGAACAATTATATTCATTGGCAAATGTTTGCCAAGTTTCATCCAATGAAGTATTACATAACCCAAAGTAATCAATGACATTTTTCCTCCAAGTGTTATAACTTCCTCTGGTTGATCATCTGTAGAATCCCACCGTGGTATTGGAGAAATCACCAATGGAGGTCGATACCACATGCCAATCCATTTCTCCTACAACTCAAGAATAATTTTGCAGAGGTCCTTGGCCCTCTTAAGTGACCAACAGAGGTTGGTTGGTGAAATTACCTCCTTTTTCTTGTATGGTTCTGCAAGAAGTTGATATCTTACTTGATAGGCAAGGAAGTTTACATTGAATGTTGGATTTACCTACTCTCTGAAATTTTTGACACAAGTTTTAAGGATATCTATGTATCTATCCACTAGACGTAGACAATATACATGTGACCGAAACCTGTTAAAGAACCAAATTGGGGTAGGTAAATCATGCCTCATCAAGAGGCCTATTGTAGACTCTTCTTGCACAAATGTGGCCCTCTGGTCCCTCCATTCCCTTGGTGCCTGAGAGTAGAAATGAATGCTCTTAACTGTACCTCTCCCACATAAAAATTTATTGGAATTTCAATTTGCTCAGGGAGAAGAAATTTGTGCACATAGAATTCACACAGAAAATTTTTCTCAATATCATTTCTGTTGTTGGTATCAAGGATAAAACTGTTGGAATGCTGCAATTTTGGGATGTGGAGCCCAAGGTTGTTGATAATAATTTGGTGGGGCATTCCATTATGGGATCCACTCCTGTGGGGCTTTTTGAACCCAAGGTTGGGGATATGGCCATGGTGCATTCCATTGATTTGGGGCCCATTGTGATTTTGGGATGTAGGACTGATTTTAGTTGGACTGGAAATTTTCCTTGCCTCTGAGCCATATAGTTCAACTCATATTCATCTTGAGTGTTTTGTTTTAGGTGATTCTTCAGCAAAGGAAGTAATCCACATTGATCTATGGCATGTTTGAGTTCACAAAGAAGACAAATGTCTGTCTTGTCTAAGGGATAATCCTTCAGTCCATGTTTGTCTCTACATCTTGGGAAGTAGATGAAAAAAGGATCTATATTCTTGGCTTTCTCCCTATCCATAGTTGTGTTGAGTTGAACCAAAATGTCTATTCTCATATTTTCAATCTCTTCTCTTAATTTGGATATATTGCCACCATCCATTTTGGAGATTTAAATTTATTTCCTTTCTGTTTATGAAAGTTGGGGCTAGTTCGAGAGTAATTCCTACAGAGATCAATGATTTCCGTGAAGTCTAGTTTTCATGTCTCCTTTTCCCATAAGATTGAAGGCTTCATATGTGTCCTCATCTAACCCCTTAAGGAATAGATTTTTAAGTAGATTAATATCTAGACCAAGTACCACACCCCCGTGAAGGAAGAGGAACCGATCTAGATAATCCTCTACACTTTCATCTTCCTTTTGTTGAATTCTAAAAATATCTTCCTTCCTATCCCTAACTCTATAGTAATCTTGATACTTGTCCAAGAAAACCATTTCCATCTCCTCCTAGTTGTGGATGGAGTCAGGGGTTAATCCCATGAACCATCTCATAGCATTGTGTCTTTTAAAGTGGAGGGAAATAACTTTAGCTTATGGGAATCAGAAGTGTAGTCATAAGTTTGGCATAAAACCTTGAATTCAAAAAGGAATTGGTCAGGGTCTTATGAAACTAATCCCGAAAGGTTGGTAGTATGGAGGCGAATATGTTTTTCATAGGATCCTAATCATTAGGATCCAGTTGTATGGGATAGGTAAACGTCGCCGACCATTTGGAGGGTTTCCATTGTCTACACCATTGGGGTTCTCTACTTCATCATCCATCCTTCTTTGGTCAACAAGTTGTTCCACATGCTGGTTTTGAGGGGGTTTTGAAAATTTATCCTAATGAATCTACCTCTATGGTCTCTAGGTCTAAACATACAATCCTATCATACCGAGGATGGCTCCCTAACTATCAACACTGAACTTAATTGTTTGCGTTCCACATACTCCAAGCTCAAAGGATTTTTGTTTTCACTACAAGGTCTTCTGATATCAAAAGAAAGAGTTACATAATTGAAATTTCGAATGGAAACTCACTATAAAACAAGACACCACTTTCACTAACACTTTTAACCTTTTATAACACCTTGAATTCCCTAGAATGATGCCAAAAAGTGATGAGTGTCGTTGATACTTGTACTTTAATGATAATATATTTGTCAATCCAGGTGTTGTCCATGGTCTGTTTTAACAAAGGAGCAAAGAGGAACTGCTCTCAATACATACTTAATAACAAAATTAATCGAATAATGACTAACTGTGATTATAAAATGTAATGCATGGAAAGCAAAGAATATTAAAGACATATCTAAAGATTTTTAACACAATTTAATGCTGAAATGGTAAATGCATCAAAGATGATAGAAAGGAAATAAATGTAAATCTCCCTTCTCATTGGGTAGGAGTGGCCCTTGCTCCTTCCCTTCAATCAAGTTTAATACTAAAATTCACACAAAAAAATTCCCCGAATCTGCAATCTTATTCAATTGAAAGAGTATGCTTTTACAATGAATCAAATAATTGAACCAAACCGATAAATCTAAATACATTAGCTCTTTTATACTAGAGAAATCCTAGTCCCTCTAGGAGAGAACTAGTTTATTTACAATAACTAACATCTACTTAATTGAATGTTGACTAAAACAATGACTATCTATTTTAAGGAATATAGTTGTGGAAGTAGTCTTTGAGGTGTTTGGATTAGAATTAATCTTGCTAACTGTAGAGGAGGTCTGTGATTGACTCATTTTAGAGTCAATTATGGAAGATCTTGCAGTTCTTAGATTGATTGTAGAGAATCGTGGTGGTAATAATTCCTTAGCTATTGGCCGCATCATGTCTCCCAACAACCAAAGTGACTGAACCTCAAAATTTGCATGAATATAGATGGAGGTAATGACGCATGTTTCCTATTCATGTTGTTATGCTACCAGTTGTATCACCAGTAGTTCAAGCTATCTATCTTCTTGTGTGAATCCCTTATTTCAAGGAATTCAGAGTTGATGACCTAGATGAGCTTGATGTTATACTACGAGTCTTATCTTGATGTGAAGGAAAGTCCTACGCGAGCAAGTCCTCGCGCCAAAGTATTAATTGAGTCTTGTGTCGATGCACTAATTGAATCCCACATTATTGCAATTTACTCTTGTGATAACTCAACATATACTTTTCCAAAGGTACTGTTAATGCTTATAAAAATATTAATTTAAGCCATTTTTGAGGAAGAAATAACAAGATAAAAATAACAAGCGTATGCACAATAATTCCTTCAAAAACACAAGTAAAGCATCAAGTATAAGTGGTTATTATTATACATCGTGCAATATGATATCAAAAAACTATGGGGATTCACTTGGTTTGACCATAAAAAATGGGGGTTCATCTTTTAGGTGGGAGTCTCTGAAAATTCTTTTGAACCATTTTGGATGTTAATGTTACTACTAATGTGAAGAATTATTTTCCAAATGACCAAGATCAATGAACAATTCTCCTTATAACTCATCTTTCTTGTGTGAAGATTCTTCATGCTCATCATTTGACTATGAGAGAAATATATCATAGGTGGTCAGTACTAAATCTTTGTTGTGCGGAAATGATTCGAATGATGACTCATCAAAAACCACATCTTGACTCTCCTATATCTTATGTGTCTTAAGATCCATGAGATGATATGCCTTTGAGGTAATAATGTACCCCAAAATGATACACTAGAGTGTCTTACGATCATTCTTCTTCCTATTTTTGGCTTGGACATGCATATATGTTGTAAAACCAAACACTCTAAGATGGGAGATCGAAGGATTATGATTACTCCATACCTCTTTTGGTGTCTTTTCCGTAAGATATTTATAGGTGCCCTATTTAGAAGATACACAACCTATTTGGATTGCTTCTACCCAAAAATACTCTCCAACTTCGTAATGGAAAACATCCAAACATCTCCATGATGGTGATTAAGAAAATATGGAAATAAATGCCTAAATCTGATTGCTATGTAACAGTAAATAAATAAACAATTAAGTACAAAATAGACCCAAGCAAATTAAGAAATTAAGTATTAAAACCCTAGTTACAAAGAGGAGATAAGGTGACTTGGTTGTTTTGCGATAAATCTGGACTATGCCAAAGTGATGACCAAGTGAACAAAGATGGAGAAGTGTCACACAGAGCCCCAAAAAAATGTATGAGCTAGTGATCTTCCATGAATGGGGTGCTTGGAAAGGCGTAGGGGTACCTGCGGGTGCCCTGGACTTGCTCTAGGCTCTTGTGAATACTAAAACCCTCGAGAAGACATCCTTTGTAGGGTCGCAAGGTGTTTGTTATCCTTCACCTTTGGTCGCTAATATATTGCACAATGATCACTAATGTCATTGATAACATGCAATGAAAGATTGACCTACAAAACCTCAAGAGTGCATCAAATCCCAAAAAGAAAATAATGTAAATGAGGGGTTAGACTGTCCTCGATGTCAAAAAGTGAACTTACGATTGAGCGTTGCACTACATTTCAAACCCAATGTAGTTCTAGGTGTGTGTGTGCGGAATTGTGCCCTAGGTGGCTCTTGTGTGTGTTGCACTTGATAGCGAGCAAGTAGCTAGATGTAAAGAAATTTAATAGATGTGTATGGGATAAAATAAACTTCCCATCCTATGAAGTGTATGCAGAATAATGCATACCCTTGCCCTTGAATTGATGATTTAATAATCTTTAATAGATTTTAGATGTAACCTTATGATAGCTAATGCTTAATTCTTGGTCTTTTATTATGATCACATAACTTTATATTTATATGATTCCTTTTCTTGAATTTCATTAACCCCAAAAAGGCCGACTACCAAAAATATAAGATGTTTAAACAACTAGAAAGGACCCAAAAGATGTGAACAAAGTATAAAGAGGTTAGGGGCACCTAGAGGGGATGGAGGTGCTTGGCACTAGCGCCCTTGCTAGGCATTGGTGTCTAGGATGATAAATGTTGAGGTGTGAAAAGACATACTGAGCTAGAAAGAGTATAAAACCAAAAGTGACAATAGAAAGAAAGCAAAGATGGCTAAAGACCTGGGTTGATTAGTAATTTTCTTACTTAGGAATCTAATGAATAGTAGTATGCAATCATCATTAGATAATTACCAAAAGTGCATGTTTTTGTGTCTATAGATAGTCCAATTTCAATGTTATTTAATGCCATTTTGTTGGGGCATATAGGTGAAGTCAAGTGTTAGGTGATTTCATGCTCTTTCAAAACCTCGATATGAGTAGAGGACAAGAGGTTGCCTAGTCTGTTGAACAACTCACTAATAGAGGATTTGAAAATTGGAAAATGCTTCACTCTTCTTCCTGATAAAAAACATACATGTCTTGTGAGAATAGTCATCTATCAACAATTGGAAGTACTAAAATCCCTGAAAGGAAACATGCAAGGGTCCGTATAGATCAATATGCATGACCTCAAGATGGTCTTTGGCATGGAAGGTAGCTCACTTGTTTCTTGCCTACAAAACATCTAAAATATATAGGAAAAGAATGGGAAAGATGAGGAAGGCCTCTTACCATATCCTTAGAATCTGCACCGATACAAGGAACCAATAGAAAGGTTTCAATATTGATAATGCCAATGAGTAGAAGACTCTCTTCAGAGAGAGGTAGATAGAGCAACTCCGAGAGGATGGAACCGCATTGAGTGTGAATAAACGATCCTTAAAAAAATATCTAGCTATTATCGTACCTTCTCATGAGATCAAACATGATTTGATGCCTTTTTGGATCATGAAATCCACCTTGAGCTTATGATTCAAGAGTGCGAGACAAACAAGAAATTTGTTGTCAATCCCAAAATATAGAGGACCTTTGTAAGGATACAATTTCTCATCCCAAGAGGAATGGTGACATTTCTAATTCCTTCTGCAACATACTCCTTATTATCTACAATTTGAACCCAATCTCTAGTGGGTTAATTAGTCAATGAATCAAAATATTTCTATCACCCGTCATATACTTACTCGGCACTGAGTAAATCAATCAAATGTTTTGTGATGGTGTAAGGTTTGGGAGACAATAAAAACATTATGATGTGCACCACAATTGGATGATTCGTACTTCCTTATCAAAGTCATCATCTTACTATACCGTGACATTTCCTTTGTACTTCTTGTGGTGAGGGCATCATCCGGATTGCTGAAAATCACTGCGACCAAATGTGCTCTCCTTGCTGGAATTGCCTTGATTTAGACCATTATGCCAATAAATAACAATGTCATGTGTATTTGTAGTCCATATGTGACACCATCGACCCACTTTCTCGAGATTGTTGTTATTGTGGTTACTTCGAGGCTACTTATGTTGTTGTCCCTTTTGAGACTTGTGACTATGTTGTTGTCTCAAGATTAGTGCCTTGACTTCAAAATCCTCGTGCACCCGTCTAGATGGCTTCTTTATGCTTAAGAAAATTCACCAGTTATTTAAAGGACACCACTTGTTTGATCTTTGTTTGATGTCATGAAAAATGTTTGAAACTAGGGAGGAAAATATCTCAATGTGATCGAGACTAATAGTTTTCTCTCCACCTTTTATCCGAGTGCTACAAGATTTTCTCGTAGTTCCGCCTCATGACAAAAGAAACTCTACTTTCTCACCATCTTTCATACTAGGCATATGAATATTTGATCTGGAGATGGATGATATTCATCTCGTAGATGGTGGATAGAGCATCCCATGCCTCCTTGGATGTTGTTTGATCTTAGACATGAGGTTGAACTTTATCAAAAATGCTAAGAGTGATCAACATCAAGGATTTTGCATCGACCTTTCCATACTTCGCTTGTTCACAATGCAAGTGAGACGCACCACTTTACCAAGAACGATCCCCCAAAATTCTTCAAACTAAAGAATTGTGCACATCTTCGTCTTCCAAATGGCATAGTTTGGTCCTTTGAGAAATTGAGCATCGACAACAACAAGTTTAGAGCATACATGATGCCGTAAACCATTTTTATTATTGTATTCAAAAATTACAAGCCCTTACAGATGAATAAGATAATGTAGGTGAGATCGGTATGCTCGTGCATTGAGATACAACATTATGGGGACATTCTACCTTGTGTTCGTCATCTACATCGTAGCCTTCCTAGAGCTTGGCATGAAATTTCTCTGCCTGGCACCACACGTTGAACAAGAAATAATCAAGCAGTCCTTGATACAATATGTCTTCAAATTGCAAGTTTATGATGTTTTAGAGACTTTTTAGGAACAAAAATAGAATCCGGTGTTCTCCGGGGCTTGATCCCGGCCTTGTATTGGCTGTACATCCCCTGGATAACTCGTAGCAATGCTAGCATCAAGTGACACTCACATAGCAAAAATGCCAAAAGATATAGTTCTGCGCTTGCCAAAACAATACTGGTCAATGACAACAGGAGAAATCAACAACTAATTGGATCGTTTCTCTTCTACTTGGTCTTCCAATTTCCCACATGGGTATGTTCACACATAGATTTGGGCTTCACGCTTTGCAAGCAGGCTACACCACGCAAAAATAGGTCTGTAAAATTTTCCACGCAACCTTCAAACTTTTCCCAAGACAAAAAAATAATGTTGTACTCAGCTTCCACGTAGATCTGCCACAATTGCTCTAGATGTCATGTATTCCTCTTCACAATTGCCCCACGTATGCCTGGAATGATTAATCACGCAAAATCCTCAAGTTCACTCTGAAACCAATGTAAACACGATAAAACTGAGAATAATCGGATCATTTTATTCAATGTCGTGGAGAAGAATATATACAACATGCTAGATGGTTACAATTAGTTGGTTGTATACTAACAGTTGCTCTGTTTTGGGGAAAGACAATATACCCCGTGTAGATGAGTTTGGATGGCTTAAGTAGCGTGTGGTTCTATTGTTTTGGATGTAGTTTTGGTAAGGGTAAAAGTTGTTGTCGTTTTGGTTTTTTTGACATCATATTCATAGAGTAGTTTGCAATTGTGGAAGCTATTTGTTTTATGTGGTATGTTGGGGGTTGTTGATGTGTGGTGGGTTTGTAAGCAATTCAAGTCAATTTTCTATTAATGTAATATACATTGGCTTGTGATGAGTATCATGGGTGGTGGAGTAAATGTAGAAGTTGAATGCATAGTGCAAATATAGTGAGGAGTATTAAGCATGTGTTGTGAGAGATGGATATTTGGTAAATAATAGAATCAATCCCCAGTCCCTCTAATACTTATGCGTTTGTTGTTGAAGTCGGGAACAATATCATTAATGTTAAACTGAGAAATGAATGGTTTTATTGGCTAGATTTTTTCTGCAAACCTGAAAAACCTAGGCGATCATGAGATAAATATTTCTCATTTACCGGTGAGGCTCCCGTGTAATATTTTTTCAATTATATTTTATAATATCTATCTGTTGGTTTTACTTTAACCGCGTAGCTCATGCACCATAGCTAGGAAATTTTGCAAAGCAAGTAAGCAATTTATAAGAAATATGTGCGAAGAAGGGATATAATTAAATACACGAAGAAAGGAAAGAAGATGTGTAATCTAACCAATAGTTTGTAGATTTGGTCACATGCACATAGACAAAACAAATAGATTTTGAAATACATAATTTAAAGCAAAGGAAAGTTTTAGATCCATATCTAAGATAACACAAAGTTTATGTGAAGATCTATACAAAAATAAGAAACAAATACACCGTTGACACAAAGTTGTTCGAAAATCCGTCTCCTTTCAATTCCTTAGCTTTCAAAAAATATCAAGGGTTTTAGCTCAAAGCCCGGTACACAAAAATGTTGATCACAAATTCTCCTCCTTTAACCCGTAGGTTCTTCCTCTATTTATAGTGTATAAAGGGAAATTACAAATATGAAGCTTTTAATGAATTCTCGCATGCAGAAGCTATAGAAAAGGGTAGCAACTGACAATCTTCCTCCTGGAATTCCTCTTTGCATGACATGCATAATTTTTAATTGAAAATAGAACCTTCTATTTTGCATGTCTGCCACCTATTTCCAAGTAATTAACTTCTTCTAGTAACTTGAAGTAACGGCTTTTAAACCAATCACTTAAGTTTTACAATTTAATTGATTACTCAATTACTTTGTCGGAAAAAATAAGAGAAAGAAAAAGAAAGAGAAGAAATTAGAAGAAAGCTGCTATACTCCCAGTTTTGTTATTTTTCCATATTCTGCATGCGGTTGACTCTTTTGCCTTTGATTCTCACCAAATTGGATCTAGAAGCAAAT
Organism: Taxus wallichiana var. yunnanensis; assembly: GCA_018340775.1. Lineage (NCBI taxonomy): Eukaryota > Viridiplantae > Streptophyta > Pinopsida > Cupressales > Taxaceae > Taxus > Taxus wallichiana. Next base: position 562,133,474 of record CM031244.1, on the reverse strand, counting down.
TGATCGTGATTTACCTACTTGTGCTACCTCCGGCTTATCTTCCCCTTTTATCCCCGAAGCTTTTGCAATTCTTCTCCAGTATATGCACCAGTGCAATGTTTGGCGTAAATAATTTAGACAAAACTCGTCACCTTTTATTTTTAATTGCATATGATAAATTTTAAACTCGGAAAGCACCGCAGGTGAAGGAAAATACAAGTAAATTCCATGAAGACTTCAACTGGAAGATTGGGAGCACATGCACAAGCTCCTAAGAGGAATTTTCCATGCACTGACTTCCACACAGGCTGCGCTAGAAACAAGAGGATGTTTTTTTTTCCAGAAGCCTTTGCAATTATGAGAGTTGGATCTACCAATGGCCTTGGATCTCTCAATCAAATCAGTGATAAGTTTAGGGCCCATGTCTATATCATTGATTTTGGTGATCTTGGAAGTTATGCATGATTCTGTTGACCCTTCTCTTTCATCATGCTTCAACATGGTTGAAACAATCTTTGTTTGAGCTCTTTTTCTTTTAATTCTACCTGGAATCCATTGTAATTGTATTAATTTGTGCAAATCTAAAAATTCTTTTGATTCAGAGATATATTCAATGTATTTGACATGGATTTAAACTTCCTTTCACTAGTATGATTACCGTGATAAATGCCTGCAGATTAATTGAGACAAAGTTGAAGTCCATGACATGAATACTCAATTTTCATCACCAAAATCTACTTATAAAGCATGTTGCCCTCTATTTTTAGACTTTGTTTGCATACCAAACAAGCTAAAAATATTATTTTATTCACTTGTGCACTCACATCAACATGCAGATGCTCTGAATAATAAAAAGAAAGCTTCTCCAACCCTAGGTGCCAAAATTAGATGCTTCCCAACAATTAATAAAAAAATCAGCTTTTACGCACTTAGCTATGCCACTTTTTGGAAAGGGAGGTTGTTAAAAATAATAAGTCAATTTGATGGGAATTTCCACCCTGCACTGCAACTCCGAAAATCCCCTCTTCCACTTAAGTGACTTTTCCTTCATCATGGGAATTTTCACCCTGTGTTGCAGGTAAGAAATTCCCATCTTCCTGCCACTGCAGAAATTCCCATTAGCAACTTAAGTCATCTCCCAAAAAGTGCGACTTGTATGGAAAATAACCTCCTTTGAAAAAGTGCGACTTGCATGGGTGAATAAAAACTCTTTGATGGGAAAAGTTAGCCTGCTAGGCAGACAAGAAATTCCCATCGGTGCTTTAAGTGATTTTTCTTTATAATGGGATCACCTTGCATTATGTAGGTAAGAAATTCTCACTTTCTAGCCTCCTCTAAAATTCCCGTTGCAACTTAAGTTACTTTGATTTGATGGGAAAAAGTAACCTGCTATGCAAGCAAGAAATTCCCACCTACATGTCACCGCAAAATTCCCATGACATCTTTAAGTATTCCTTCCAAAAAGTGTGACTTGCATGAAAGATGCATTTCTTTCCTTTTTGGATTTTGGGTGAAGAAAACACAATAACAGAATAAAATTTTCCATTTTTAGAAAGGGTTTGGGAAGATGTAGCTGCAAAACTTGCATGTGTAATAACTTTCATTCCATGGCTCCATTTTAGGTGTTGTTTTCTCTAAAGTGCATATTTTCTCGAGTTTTTGACCAAGCAACTTCTTGCAATCTTGAAAGACTCCGAACTCGATCGCCTGTAAATGATTTGTAATTAAAAATATTGGTTAGCTTTTCAAAACCCTAGGCCTAGGGAAAGATCTAGCAAGAAGAATGAATAGGCTATGGGAATTTCTGGAGAAAACAAACCAAAACATAGACAAAAAGAAATAAAACAAAACAAAAACAAGCTGCAGTAATTGCTCGAAAATTTCTCCAATTCGTTGATCTACAAAAATTCTTCCCCCCAAGTGAATGTTCTATGGTAATAATGATGGGGTGAAGTGCTTTATATAACCTAAATCCTCCAATTTTAGCTCAATTTATTTTTAAAAGAATTTTATTTATTTAATAAATAAATAAAATTCTCTCAGACAAAACTTGTGACGAAGGGATAGAGTGAGTTTTAACATGTGGGTATTTGTCGAATTTGGCTTTTATGACTCTCTGGGGATACCTTAGAGCAATGCAAACAACTGCAAGCAAAACAAACACAAAACGACCCGTTACTTTGAAAAGAATGAATTTTTAAAAGGGGTAGTCCCAGATTTCAGGGTGAAATCTCGGGGACACCAAGTTTATAATTTTGTTGGCCATTGTTTCATGTGTAGTGTAATTAAGCTTCTAGTTTGGAAACAATTTACTCACAACACGCTAAAGAAAACCAAGAGCATGAAAATCAAGATGTGTAGAATGAATTCTCTAAAAAAGAGAATAAAATCCCAGGCTTCAAAATTTTGGGAAATGACAATCAAATTACAGTATTAGAAATAAAGATAACAAAAAAACCTATCTTGACCATGAAATTTAGCACACTTAAATACGAATCTTTGAGTATTTCGAAGCTTACTGTAGGATAATTTTAGGTTTGCAAGCTTTAAGATTTAGGTAGATGACAGTGAAATTATACTATTAGAAACAAAGATAATTATAATTGTTACAGGTGCAGGATAATTATATTTTCCAAGTTTTACGACTTGAGGATGAAATTATAGTATCAAAAATGAAGATGACATACACAACAGGTTAATAGCTTTAAAGTTGACTACTGCCTTGATTTTTGAAGGCATGCCATGTGAAAGCATAAATATTGGCGAGTAACCTCAAAATTCAGCGAAATGACAATCAAATTACAGTATTAGAAATAAAGATAACATTAAAAACCTATCTTGACTTTGAAAATTAGCACATTAAATACAAATCTTTGTGTATTTCATTTTCCAAGCTTACTATAGGATAATTTTACATTACAATATGCTTTGAGATTTAGGAAGATGACACATGATAAACTAAAAGTTCAATTCAAGGAAGTTGTGATGCAAAATAAACTCAATACATGATCATTAGTAATTGTCCTTTTTATGCATTCATATATATTTTTTCACACATAAAGCTGGGTATATGTATTAATTTTACATCACAAGTGGGATTTTTTATTTTTCTACATTTGTGAGTTACACTTTACATCTGCCTTTCAGCGATAGTATTGCTCATAGGCCTTGTTGCGTACAATCTGATAGGTATCTTCGACGATGATGGTGGCCTGCGTTAACATTTGAGCCATATCTTGTAGTTTTCAAGGGTAAGTTGGAATGTGTAGACGTCTTCTTCGGCTACAATGTCTATGCTGTGGGCGTGGGCTTCGATGGACTCGCACACAAGTTGATGAAGGGTACAAGTGTCTTATTCGAGCTTGGTACCTAATTTGTAGAAGACATCGTTGTGGCCTTTGTGCATACGAAATATTTTTGGTGGGGAGAAGCAAAGACTGGGAATAATAGTAATATCACTATAGTAAACAATGTCGATAGAAACAAGTTGGTTTATATATATATTTTAAATATTTATGTATATGGGATTGTATTTGAGTGTGCAGTTGGGTGTTGAGTTGCACTTGGTTTGGTGTTGTTCTTTGCAGGATTTTTTTAGGGTAGTTAGTGGACCTGCACATAGTAATGATATTAGAAAAGTGGGGGTTTGAAAGTGGTAGGGGTAGCGGATTGGGTAGTAGGGGAGGTGTGGTGGGAAGTGTGGTGGGGGTGGAGTTTTATAAGAGGGTTGTGGTAGTATTTTTAGGCGGAGATGATACTTGGATTCTTTCGGTTGGGCACATATTTGTTGAATGTTATGCGTGCATAGCGTGCAAATGAGAAGGGAGGAGAAATAATTAAGTTGGAAAGGGAATGTACTTGGGAAATAATAAGTAAATGTGATCCCTAACCGGATTACTGTGGTACCAATGTCTATTGTGGCTTTCTCGAGAGTCATTCCTTGTGCTTTGTGAATGGTTAGTGCCCATGCCATCTTAAGTGGGATTTGTTAGAAATTTTCCTTGTGATGGGAGGGATAGGTACGTGGGTTGGGTTGTTCATATCCTAGGGGGCCTAAGTAGTCAGTGAATTTGACAACTACATACAGTGGCATGTTGGGGATTTTTAGGGGCCTTTGTAGACCATGCATACAACTTTACCTACGACGACGTTTACTAGCCCGACTTCTATCCATATATTTTTTGTTGATATGACTTTAGCTCCTTTGCAAAGCAGGCATATAAGCTCTAATTAGGTAGGAGAAACGGGTAATGCATGGGCGGTAGCATGGTACTCAAGCGGCGGCTAAGAACAATAGGAAAGTTTAGGGATTTAAGTATGCATTTGTTATGGACTAATGCCAGTTTTTTAGTAGCGTATAGGTGGGTGTGCATTTTAAATGTTTTCTTCTCCTCTTTTGCAATAGTTAGTGGGTCCCTACTCATAAGAAGGCACCAGTTAGCTTCTGTTGCATTTGCATTGCAGAGATTTGAAAGTAGGGCTCTGAATCAGGTATGGGCGGGTGCACTTTAGGCTTGCCGGAAATTAGTGTCTAGTACTTATTATCGTGGTGAATTTTTTTCCACAAGACATGACCAATCGTGCTCCTCGCATACATTGGCACATCAATAATAGGAGGTAGATGTGTGAGGTCATCGATGAGGATGATCGAACAACCGCCAAAGTCTTTGTCTACAGTTTTTGGGAAGACTTTCCGTAGTCACGTGTTGATATCATTCAAAAGAGTAGCAGCCAATGAAACTCATTTCATCAATTAATATGTAATTCACATATTTCATCTTCTCTTGGAAGTGGAGCAGTGTTTGGCCCTGAAGCGGCTGTACATCATGGATTGGAATTGAAAGGCTTGCATGGATAGTGGTGCCTTTAATATGGAAAGTTGTGGCATTACGTAAAGAAGCAACTAGGCCAACACTTTATGTTAATTGGCCTACTATTATCCTAATGCCAATCAATGAGTATACTGAAGAAGGCTTTCTCTCTATGGCATTTCCAACTCTATTTCCAATAGGTGTAGCAATGCATAAACATCCTTAGTAGCGCATTATAGCTATGCACGAGTATGCATTACATTTAATTTGGTACCACGATAATAGATTTGGCAGCACTCATGGTTTCGGTATTTTTGTTGAACTTCATGATGCAACACCGTACTTAGGAAACCTTAGTTGTAATTGTTAAGAAAGACATCGATGATGCCCCGCCGACTATAATATGTGAGCTCTGTCAATACTTAAAATACCACCAAATGAACAAATAGTTTCACAACCGATGCACTTTGGTGCCAACTTAAGTACCAAGACAAGGGCCTTTGGGGTAAATGTCGCACTTCGAGATAACAGACGTGATATTACAATTGGGAGCACCCACTCTTTTCTTCACTCTTAGTGCCACAGACACAAAATGGCTAGATCTCCACAAGATTATGTCTGGTACACCTCCCATAACAGCAGACAGAATAGCTCACTCCTGGAGATTTAACAACATCATTACATATCCACACCTTGTTATTGCATATATGGAATGGAAGTTCACGTATTTTTGGGAGGAAATCTTGGAAAAAACACTCCACGCCCAAGACTATTGGTATAGATAATGTCCGCTCCAACTTAATTTAATTCATTACATTATCGTGCGAGATATGAATGGCAACATAGAGGATCACCACATATACATGGCTTCCTATGGCTAGAAAATGCACCAAACATGGCCACATTAGATTGAACCAACCCTAATCAGGTATAGGCTGCCAAGGCATTCTTTTACACCTATATCACGGCATGGAACCCAAAGATCGGCCCACAAGGTGTACCCAGAATGCACCATGATGCTTTCAATGACCCCTTCTTATTAGACACTGCAACTATTCAGTCAACTTGTGCTAAAAATGATTACATTGTGGGAAAGAAGTAGAACAAAAGAAGAATGGAGAGAAGAACAGAATCTACATCTTGTTTTATTATGAAGAAGCACCTACATTTTATAAGAGAAACAATAAACAACATTCCCCTAAACTAAAGGAGGAAGATATGGATGTAGGTGAGAGAATAATGGAATACAACAAGCAAGAGAGAATAAAGGGATAATCTAAAAACAAACACACCTAAAATATAAACTATGCTATGTATGCTAACATTCCCCCCCTTATTACATTATTCTTGCAAATGTGACCCCTGAAAAGTTCAAATTTCACTTTTCCAAGAGATTTTGTGAGAATGTCAGCTACTTGTGCTTCCGTAGGATAGTACTGGAGCTGAATGTGATGGTTCAAGACGTGATCTCAAATGAAATGACAATCAATTTCAATATGCTTTATTTTTTCATGAAAGATTGGATTCTTGCATGAGCTTCAACACACTTTGATTGTCGCAATAGAGAATAGGTGACTATTTTTCAGGAATTCCCATGTCATCCAAAATGCGGCGTAACCATATCATTCACACACGGCTAGCTCTGTGGCATGATATTCGCCTCATGGATGAGATAGAAACAAAATTCTACTTCTTTCTTATCCACGAGATAGGTCCAGATCCAAGATGAAAAATGTATCCTGTAGTTGACTTCTGTCATCAACAGATCCGGCGTGGTCCGAGTCGACGTATCCCTGTAAGAAGAATTGATCATTCTTCTTATATTCCAGACCATAATCAGTTGTTCCTCGGACATATCTCAAAACATGCTTTTTGCTATCCAGTGACATTGCTTTGGCTCTTGCATGAACCTGGAAAGATAGCTGACAAGTATAACATAGATCTGGTTTGGTATATGTCAAATAGATGATCCCTCCAACAAATTTCCTGTAGAGAGTAGCATCTACTTGAGGTGAGTCCTGGAATCTTTAAAGTTGCAAGCCTTTCTCCATGGGAGTGGATATAGGTTTACAATCAGACATTCTATACTTTTCCAGGAGTGTCTTGGTGTACTTTTTGGGAGACAAAGATGTGATGCTCCTTTTGCCATATCTCCAAGCCAAGACAATAATGTAGTAGCCCCAAATCTGTCATGTCGAAGGTTCTTTTAAGATCATTCTTTACTATATCAACTTGATCTTTTGAACTGCTAGTGATCATAAGATCATCTACATACACAACAAGAATGACAATTTCTTTACCTACCTTCTTTATATATAAATTTGAATATGAGGGGCTATAAGTGAACCCATGCTGTAAAAGGTGATCATTGATCTTGATATACCATGCCCTTAGAGCTTGTTTCAGTCCATAAAGTGATTTGATGAGATGACATACCTTCTTAGGATGCTCTTCATCAACAAATCCTTCAGGTTGGGTCATGTATACTTCTTCTTTCAGATCACCATTTAGGAAATCACTCTTGACGTCCATCTGCTGAAGTCTCCATCCTTTTTCTGTTCTTAGTGCGCAAACTACTCGATGGTCTTCATCTTCGTAGTGGGTGCAAAGGTTTCTTCATAGTCGATGCCCTCTTTTTGAGCATATCCTTTTTGCTATAAGTTGTGCTTTATGTTTGTTGATGGATCCATCTACCTTATATTTTGTCTTGAAAACCCATTTGCAGCCTATGGGTTTCTTTCCTGTAGGCAAGATCAACAAGTTCCCATGTCGATTTTTCTTGAGTGAGTCAATTTCTATATCCATGGCTTCCTTCCACTGAGGTTGACTGAGTGCTTCACAAACATTTTCTGGCTCGGAGCTATTAATTAGTGAACTCATGAGTGCAAAGTTTACCTCATTTCTTGTTTGACTCCTTGTTTTGACTCCGGATGATGTATCTGGGAGTTGTTGCAAATGTGAGTCCTTGATGGTGCTTTGTACCCACTTGGACGAGAACTTGGCTGCTTTTGAGAAGAACTGTGTCATTTCCATGTGGATTGATGTGGAGTCACATTCTCTAGTTCTCCAAGGTCAACAAATATCTCTCCTGGTAGCATTTATTTTCTCTGAGTAGTCTCCTCTAGCTCATCATCTGATTCGGAGACTAGTCGATGAGAGGTGGTTGGTAATAGATCTTACTTATTGAGTCAAAGGATGACTCGTCACAAACCACGTCTCGACTCTCATATATTTTCTTTGTCTTAGGATCCATGAGACAATATGCCTTCGAGGTAGTGCTATAGCCAAGTAGGATGCACGGGAGTGACTTTGGATCAACCTTCTTTCTCTTCTAAGCTGGGACATGCATGTATGCTGTGTAACCAAATACTCGTAAATGAGAAATTGATGGATTTATACCACTCATACCTCTTATAGCATTTTATTTTGTAGAATCTTTGTCGGTGCCTGTTGAGAAGATATACAACTATCTCGTCTTGCTTCAGCCCAATAGCATTCCTCTAGCTTTATTGTTGTTAGCATGCAATGAGCCATCTCCATCACTGTGCGATTACGACACTCAACAATGCCATTTTTGTTGGGGTGTGTAGGGAGTAGTCAGGTTCTGCTTAATGCCTTGTTGGTTCAGGAAGGCCAAGAACTTCTTTGATGTAAATTCCCCCCCTCGATCTGAGTGAAGTAGAAGAAGTGGTTGTCCGGTCTCTTTCACAACACGATGATAGAAGTTCTAGAAATGTTGAAGAGCCTCACTTTTCTTCTTTAGGAAATATACCCACATCTTGCGAGAGTGGTCATCCACGAACAGTTGGAAGTACTTGTATCTTGAAAATGAAGTAGGCAATGGGCCGTTTAGATTGGTATGAACTACCTCCAGACACTTCTTGGCATGGAAGGTGCTCACTGAAATGGATCCTTGTGTTGTTTTCCTGCAAGACAACCAGGAAAATAGGCAAGGAACTAGACAATTTGGGTAGTCCATGGACCATTGCTTTTGAACTCATATGATGTAATGAACTAGCCGACAAGTGTCCATATCTAAAATGCCATAGGGCAGTTGATTCTATTGTAGAAGCAGATAAAGCTATTCAGAAGATGAAACAATATCTAAAGCAAATAACTTATCTTTTACAAATGCTCTAGCAAGAACCATACCTTGTCTGGAGATTAAGCATGATTTAATGCCATTTTGAACAAGAAATTCTACCTTAAGGTGATGATTCAACAACTGAGTAACTGAAAAGAGGTTTCTAGTCAAGCCAGGAACATATAGTACCTTTATAAGTGTACATTTTCGTGGTCCTAGAGGAATGGTGACATTTCCTATTCCTTCTGCAACGTAATCTTTGTCATCCGCTATCCGAAATCGATCTCCAGTTGGTTGTTCATGTAGTGAATCAAACAACTTCTTGTCACCTGAAATATGCTTGCTTTAACCGTGAGTCTATCACCATATACTTTCTTCGTGGGATGAGAAGTTTGAGAGATGAGTACAAGGTTCTTACCACAATGGGCTCCTTTTGATGTCTCCTCATCAGATTCATCATCTTCTTGGGCTGCAAGATGTCCCTTCTGTTTTCTCCAGCAGGGACATTGTTTGGACTTTTGAAAATCTTCGCGCCTTGATGTGCTTGTTTGACTTGAAGACCCTTGTTTCAAGCTATTGTACCAGCAGTGATCAGTGTCGTGAGTGTTGGTTCTACAAATGTGACACCACCTCTTTGACTTTTGATCTTTCTGCTGTTGTTTTGGTTGTGCTTGATTAGAATTCTCTGGGGGACCCTTTCGATTCTTCTGGCCATAGTATGGCTTTGAGAACAAGGCTTTATCCTGAGACTCCTCTTGGGATGAAGTGATGGCCTCTTCTTGCGCAGCAAATTCACAAGTTCTTCGAATGCCACTGTTTGTTTAGATACATTCAACGTCGTAACAAACACTCGAAATTGAGAAGGGAGTGCTCTCAAGGTGATCGCACGAGAAGTTTGTCATCCACCATTTCACCGAGCGCTAATAAATCTAATCGCAGCTCAGCCACGTGATGTAAGAACTCCTCCACTTTCTCATCTGACCCCATAGAGAGGGTGTGCAGATTTGACTGAAGATGAAGGATCTTAGTCTGATTTTTGGCTTGATAAATTGTTGCCAGCTTGTCCCAGGCCTCCTTTGGTTTCTCCACATTCGAACATGTGTTTGCACATCATCACTGATACTGAGCATTATCAGCATCAAGGCTTTTGCACTAGCCATCTCATACTTTACTAATTCGTCAGGAGCAGTGGGAATGGGCACCGATCCGGTCACGATGCCCCATAATCCTTCAAACTGAAGGATTGTCTCGCATCTTGGTTTTCCAGGCTGCAAAATTAGGCCCTTTGAGCAACTAAGCATCGGAAAGAAGTAACTTTGGAGCAGACATTGTAATAATTTTTTTAAAATTTATTTCAAGAGTTATTACAACTTTGACTCACTGATGAGAATTATTGGCTCGTAGATGCTCACGATATTCATGTGCTGTGAGATGGCGACGCTTTGTGGGGTGTTCTTCTTCATCGTCATAGTCGGCATCGTACCCGGCTTCTAATTCTTCCCGAACTCGCTTTGCTTGGCAATAACGAAAAGGAAATATTCAAGAAGTCCTTCTCAAACTAGCTTGTCGAAGGCTAGATTGCCGGTGTTTCAAGCTCGTTGAGCAATGCAAAGTAGAACCCAGAGCTCTCAGGAGCTTCTTCACGGTGTTCTCTAGCTTGCGAGTTGATGTTCCGGCTTTGGCAGTGGCGACCGTGTTATTGACGCTCTCAATCGAGTTGTCTACACTCAACATTCGGTGAAGTGTTGTAGGATCAGATTCTTGTCCTTCTTTGTCTTTGTGGAGAGGTCCTTTTTATTTAAAAACACTAATGGTACTATTTTAAAAAAATTATGACCTTTAGGCTTCATAAAGCCAAATTTCAACTTTCACGCGGCGGAGGATCAAGAAAATAGCACACAATCTCTCTCCTCTCCATGCAGTAGGTTGTAAATCTCTACGCAGTGATTGAGTATGACCACGTAGCAAGAGAGAAAGTCTTTGTAATTTTCTAAAAAAAAACAACAGAGAAATTCTCTTGCACAAGGCACTAAAACTCCACGCGATGCAAGCAAATGTTTACAATTTTCTACACAACCTTTTACAAACTTCTATGCGTACCTTTTGCAAAGTGACTTTCAACGCAGATGTAGAAGACTTCTTTGGTTAGATCCTTGGTGTATTCTTCCATGCACAGCTCCATGCGGTATCTTTGATGTAGAAGACTTTTTTTAATGTCACATTGTATGCAAGAAAAAAATGTTTTATCTCTTCTTATGATTCCACGCAAAAGACTTGATATTCTCTCTCCACACTAAATCAACACATAGGATTCTTCATGCAGTAGCAAGAGAAAATAACTGAGGAGAAAGACACTGCACACAGGTCAGAGATATTGTTGCTCGATACCAAACTATGGGACAAAATTAGAACAGAAGAAGAATGGAGAGAAGAACAATCTCTACATCTTGTTTTATTATGAAGAAGCACATACATTTTATAGGAGAAACAATAAACAACATTCCCCTAAACTAAAGGAGGAAGATATGGACATAGGTGAGAGAATAATGGAATACAACAAACAAGAGAGAATAAAGGGATAATCTAAAACAAACACACCTAAAATATAAACTATGCTATGTATGCTAACATACATCAACCTTCTCAATTAGGTTCAAAGGCACAAAAATGCTCGAAACTACATTCCCGTGGAAAATAGGCCCTCATCTACAGTGTCAGTACAAAACACCATGGCCCCTGCAAGACGTTTCCAACTTACTTACAATTGAAAAGGAAAACCTACATACACATCGACACAAAATGATGACATAGTCAACATTCACAATGCCGAAATTCTACATAATTGGCGAGCAAACCTTGATCACACCGATAACTTCCCAACATACAATACTGTTATATAGCAAAATATGCAGCCAAAGTGGAGAAAAGATCCAAAAGCTACCACCACATGTTAACCAAATTTTTAGATGATGCCACACTACACGTCTCGTCACACTTTCCTACAGCAAGTTTCTAATAGAAATGCTAGTAGACCACGACATCGGGGCCCAAGAAACATGTCACATGTTACAGAAATTGCCCCTTTTTCATCTGCAGCCGCCTCTTCATATCATTAGCAGTAGGGAAAAAAGTATTCAAGCGCATTATAACTCCAACCGCAAGCCATAAGGCAACCCCAACAATCATTCAATCATACACACAATGTCCAACATCCCTAGAAGCCTTGTCACTCATAGAAGTATGTAGGTCTTGGTCATACAGTGTACACAGGCATGCAAACCAATGGCGCCCAAGGCCCATAGTAGCTATAGTATGTGTTTACCCCCGCTACTCAGTTATTCCACTCCGTGACTCATCAACCTATGAAGCGTTATGATTCAATGAACTAATTATGTACAAATAGTTTTGAAGTATTCAAACCGACATAAAGCGCGACAACTTCTAAAATATGCCAACAATGGGAACTATTTAAACTTTCTTATTAGGTATGACATGTTCAATGAGCACCTTGAGACTGATTTCCTTGTAGACGGCAACAGCTCCGACATTGATATGGATAATTCGAGACAAAACAAATGGAAGAATCGGAATTGTTTTCTCGCATCCATCCAAATGGTTTTATATAGATAGATGGCCTATCTATGCTTAATCTACGATAATTCTACACCACCCACCATTGGGGAGAATGTCATCTGGATCATGCCTTGCGAAATAGGCCCAAAATTTATCGAAACAAGCCAACTTCAAATACCCCCGCTTATGCATACACCCATGGCCAATACCAAACTATACTTTCTATTTATTCAACAACAAGCCACTTTACAAATCATTAGGAGTCATGCCACTACAAACCTCATTGCACCTCCACTTAAAATGGTTATTTTCGGCACACGGTTAGTACGGGTAAATCGTAGTAATATATGTGTCTAGCTCGGGAAGTAGGGAGAATGCGGCCTCATCAATCCTAACATATTTATAATAAGGTTAGTGGGATATTTTTTAGCATAATGCAACATTTACCTAAGCCCTATTGACAAAGCAATTGTACATTTTATTTCCAGACCCTTTCCTTTTCAATACTAGAATGTCTAGGTCTTTAATACGGCAAGGAATGAAATTTGATATAGAGGAGATGTCCTATGGAAATCTGATTGTGTGGCTGCTATATTTGTATTGGCCCCCATGGGCATGCATTACCTATACTATTGGGCTGATTCTGTGATAAGCATTTCTTCAACTTGCGTTAACCTAGCTAATACTTTAGGTTGCGCCCCTGGATCCATATTGTTCCACATGGAAAACTGGTTGCCATCATGTTCATTTGCACTCTGAAGCATGTGTTGTTGCCATCCCAAACCTTAACTTTCATGCCTGGGTAGGATTCATGGCAAATGACACACATAAACATATCCCCTAATGCATCTATTTTTTCACGAAAACTTGTATGGGGATTACCAGTACCTTTTGTAGTCGGGTTTCCAAAGGGGTTTCTTGTTTTCTCTGTTCAGGTGCCCGTAGTATCCGCTAGGACTTTTCTAGGCACGGTATGCACTTTAACGACACCTGTTGATTTCATCTTTGTTCTCCTCATAAGGCCTCCGACAAATTACATTGTCACAGGCCTTTCTCTCGTCAAAACCAAGTTTAGTTTTACCATTGTTGCTATTATCCACCATTACCTCGAACAATGTATTATCAAACCTACACAAAAGATGTAGAAATTAGAACTATGACTTGTTGTAAGGTTGTATAACATGTATGTTGTACTTTTTGAAAAATAATGAGTTTGAAACGCTTTTGTTTAGTAGTTCTCAAAAGTGTACAAAGTGTTTTATTACAATTCAATGCCTATTCTACTAACCCAAAATGTAGATATGCGAGTTGTGATGCTAAATCTCTAGATTTGCATAAATAAATTAAGCAATAATTAATTGAAATCAACACATGAAATGAAAACTACAGAAGATAGAAACCAAATGTAAATAGAATGGAGTAATTTCTATTGAATATTGGAGGGCATTTTATACAATTGCTTGCTCCTATAATCATGGAGTCAAGTCTCATCACCTTATCCCCATATCTCTCCTCTAATCCCTAGTCTTACTCCCACATATCTCTCCTATAATCACTCACCACTATTCTCTCACATATCCCACCAATATCTCCACACACAATTATCTACGTGAGTTGTTCTCACAACTCACTATTACAATAATCTATATGAGTTGTTTATTACAACTCATTTACATTTATTTATACTCTCACACTATATTATTAATATGAGTTATATTAACTCAATATTAATAATTTACAAATTAACTAATATCACTCAAACTTACTAATGTAATATAAGAATATATCTTGAAGCGTGCTTCAACTACTCTACTCCTCTCTCTTATTCCGGCTTATAGGCCTTATTTTGTATTCAAGGGTATAGTCCCTTTCAAAAAAACTATTTGCCAATATTAAAAAAATATAAGAATATTACATTTAACTATTACAAACAATAATGTGATTACTAATCCAAGGAATATTCCTAACATTCACCCCCTTAGTGCGAGGGTGAGTTCTATCTAAGTACTGCTCATGTTCTACTGATTCGATGGTTTTCAAAGAGTACCATCAACTCCAATAGGTTTTCTAGTGGAACCATTAACCACTTTGTATGTGATTTTCTAAGAGATTCACAAACTCTCAAATTGGTTTTCTAGTGGACCACCAACCACTCCATAGCAACGTACACGTTTCCCCACCCCCATCTTTACATTCAAGGGAAAATATAAGAAATATCGCTCACACAAGAGCTCACTTATTACAAGAGCGAACATGAATAAATTGTCTGTTCTTATTACATCACATAATGAAAATTAAACACACAACAAAAATAAATTCCACAAATTCATTGTGTGGCCCCTTCGCTTGTGGCTGGCGAGAGGTCATTGATTAACCTCCTTCCTCTGTTGCCTCCTTCCTCCATCGTGATGATGCTAACTCAATTGAATTTGTCTTTGAGGCTCATTTTACAATTCTATTAGGTGTCAGTTTCAACTGATAATGCACCCTTACAATAATAATCAGCTTTATATTTATCCAAAATAATAAAGCATATCATATTTTAATTGCTGGAAATCAGTCACTTTTTTTTACAAAATAATTAGAAACGTCAGAATTGTTTCCATGATTTCTCTTAAAATATGAAATGGGTTTCTGTAATTTTTTGACAAAATTTTTCCATAATACAAATAAACAAACCCAAAAAATTTTAGAAAATTTTGAATCTGGGTTTTGAGAAAAACATGAATTACAGTCATTTTTTAAGATCAGAATCTAGAAAATGGCGATGGAAGCTTTAAAACTCTCAGATCTGCATCCTTGAGGCTGCGGTTTTGTCCTGCAATCACTCTCATAAATCTTCCTAACCTACTTTGATACCAGATGATGCTAAATCTCTAGATTTTCATAAATAAATTAAGCAATAATTAATTGAAATCAACACATGAAATGAAAACTACATAAGATAGAAACCAAATGTAAATAGAATGGAGCAATTTCTATTGAATATTGGAGGGCATTTTATACAATTGATTGCTCCTATAATCATGGAGTCAAGTCTCATCACCTTATCCCCATATCTCTCCTCTAATCCCTAGTCTTACTCCCACATATCTCTCCTATAATCACTCACCACTATTCTCTCACATATCCCACCAATATCTCCACACACAATTATCTACGTGAGTTGTTCTCACAACTCACTATTACAATAATCTATATGAGTTGTTTATTACAACTCATTTACATTTATTTATACTCTCACACTATATTATTAATATGAGTTATATTAACTCAATATTAATAATTTACAAATTAACTAATATCACTCAAACTTACTAATGTAATATAAGAATATTACATTTAACTATTACAAACAATAATGTGAGCACTAATCCAAGGAATATTCCTAACATTCCCCCCCTTAGTGTGAACATGGGTGAGTTTTGTCTAGTACTTGCTCATGTTCTACAATCCGATGGTTTTCAAAGAGTACCATCAACTCCAACAGGTTTTCTAGTGGAACCATTAACCACTCTATATGTGATTTTCTAAGAGATTCACAAACTCTCAAATTGGTTTTCTAGTGACCACCAACCACTCCATAGTAGCATACATGTTTCTCACCCCCATCTTTACATTCAAGGGAAAATATAAGAAATATCGCTCACATAAGAGCTCACTTATTACAAAAGCGAACATGATTAAATTATGCATTCTTATTACATCACATAATGAAAATTAAACACACAACAAAAATAAATACCTCAAATTCATTGTGTGGCCCCTTTGCTTGCGGCTGGCGAGAGGTCATTGATTAACCTCCTTCCTTCGTTGCCTCCTTCCTCCATCGTGATGATGCTAACTCAACTGAATTTATCTTTGAGGCTCTTTTCACAATTCTATTAGGTGTCGATTTTAACCGATAATGTATGCTTACTAATAATAATCAGCTTTATATTTATCCAAAATAATAAAGCATATCGGATTTTAATTGATGGAAATCAGTCACTTTTTTACAAAATAATTAGAAATGTCGAATTGTTTCCATGATTTCTCGTAAAATATGAAATGGATTTATGTAATTTTTGTGACGAGAATTTTTCCATAATACAAATAAACAAACCCAAAAAATTCCAGAAAATTATGAATCTAGGTTTTTGAGAAAAAAACGAATTACCAGTCGTTTTTTTAAGATCAAAATCCAGAAAATGGCAATGGAAGCTTTAAAACTCTCAGATTTGCATCCTTGAGGCTGCGGTTTTATCTTGAAATCACTCTCATTAATCTTCCTAACCTACTCTAATGCCGGATGATGCTAAATCTCTAGATTTGCATAAATAAATTAAGCAATAATTAATTGAAATCAACACATGAAATGAAAAGTACAAAAGATAAAAACCAAATGTAAATAGAATGGAGCAATTTCTATTGAATATT
Source organism: Taxus wallichiana var. yunnanensis (assembly GCA_018340775.1). Lineage (NCBI taxonomy): Eukaryota > Viridiplantae > Streptophyta > Pinopsida > Cupressales > Taxaceae > Taxus > Taxus wallichiana. The sequence goes on along the minus strand of CM031244.1, from coordinate 562,116,608 downwards.
GGAGCGCATTTTTACAATTTCTTGCTCCTATAATCATGGAGTCAAGTCTCATCACCTTATCTCCATATCTCTCCTATAATCCCTAGTCTTACTCCCACACATCTCTCCTATAATCACTCACCACTATTCTCTCACATATCCCACCAATATCTCCACACACAATTATCTCGTGAGTTATTCTCACAACTCACTATTACAATAATCTATATGAGTTGTTTATTATAACTAATTTACATTTATTTATACTCTCACACTATATTATTAATATGAGTTATATTAACTCAATATTAATAATTTACAAATGAACTAATATCACTCAAACTTACTAATGTAATATAAGAATATTACATTTAACTATTACAAACAATAATGTGAGTACTAATCCAAGGAATATTCCTAACATGTTTTTTTCTAAGTAAATATTAAAATTCAACTTATATGTTGTTGGAATAGTTTTTGTGCAATTGCTTGCATTTGGGCACTTAATATGTAGTAAAATTTTAATTTAGTGGCACACCTTTAGGTATGGGGGACCAAAATAGTATGTTGTTGTACATAAATGTAAGAACTAATTGTGTTTGCAACATACATTTAATTTGGTGGAAGTGGGGGTAATCTAAACCAGTAGTAGTATGTAGTTTCTTACATTTATTAAAGGAGGAATGTGACATAATAGATGGCAGTTGGCAAGTAGGGGAAGCACATACGGGTTTAGTGTGGTGCATGTGTTTTTATGGCCCTTGACTATAAAGGTTTTTTTGCTAATTACCTAATAGTGATTTGCATTTTTTTACTACGGTGATATAGTGGCCAATGTTTGATGCATTGCTTAATGTACTATTGTTTGTGCACTAAGAATCAAAGATTGAGTAGAAGCTATTTATATGTAGTTGTTGTAGTTCTTCCAAACCTATTTTCCATGTTTTTAAAAACATATAGCCGGTTGATTTTATATATGTTAGGAAAAGTACAAGGGGAATGTTATAGTAATAAGAGATTGCTTTACATATGTACCCTTACGCGTATGTGGTGCATTCAAGTGGTAGTTGCTTCAGATTTACATGGCTTATAGTTGTTAAAAAGCTACAAAATTCGACACTACATTGAAAACAAAAGAAAATATACACACATGGCACCAACCCAATGGTTTTGTTGTTCGTTATTCTTCATTACATCCAAGATGCAACCATTTATTGTTGCTTTATGTTATCCTACTCTGGATTTGGGATGCTTTATATATTGGCATGTAGTCAACTAATGTCATTTTTTTGGCGGAGTCATTTCAGGTTCAACATCTCCATCGTATCATGCTCGAAGATTCTCGCGTACTCTTACGTCTTCGTATATCATACGTTGGATGTCACGCTCACGTGATATTGCATCCACAAGCAAATAATTTTTTTAGGAAGATTAATTATTGGTGATGCCGATGTCTCCATTACTGTAACATGTTTTACACATATATAACAATAGGTTTGTGGTGTATGAAAGAAATGGTTATATTCGATTATGAGAGCTTTATTATAGAATCTACAAAACATGTATAAAATCTAGGGTGGAACAAAAAAATGGCCCCAAAACAATACGGTACTAGTGAAATGCAACACATTAATTTGGTCGTAAGTTTGAAAATAGTTTCATAATGGATTACACATACAAAATTTTAGCATTTCAAATTAACAATTTGGTCCACTAATCGTAATTAATAACTTGTTAAAAAATAACGATGTCAAATTAGATAGCTATCAATTTACTAAACATAATAACAATACTTGCACTGTTCTTATCCGCGTTGGCGGGTATGGGGGATCAAATTAGGGCCCTTTGATACTAAGCGGGAAGTATGGTCTATGTTGGCTTACAGAAACTCCTTTTCAAAAATTTACTAAACTTAATCAATATTAAGTGGGTAATTAGATTTATGTTATGCCATGAGACGAGCATTAAGTTATCCTCTTATTACCAACGCCAGTAAATGAAAAAGCTAAGTATGGCAAATGCATATTGGTTTTGACCGCATGCTTTACCATAAGAAGTCTATAATGTTTTGATACATTATTAGTAATCCAAACAAAAGGTAGCTATAAGGTGTGTACACATCATTTTGTATGGTACAGAAAAGTACATTGGATTACAAGGAAAATATGATAGTAACAAAAAGGTGTTGTACATGCGCGCCTGCTTGTATGTGTCACATTCGTGTGGTGGCAAAGTGGCTAGAACTAAGTATATGTGCAATCATTTAACAAATTTACATGTGGGTAAGTCAACTATCAAGGGGTGCTAGCATTTAACAAAGCATCGACAACAACATCATGTGTGGGCGAGTCCCTTTTTTGAGTAGCATGTATAATAGTACACTTGAGCTTTTCGTTGCCATTGTATAATTCTTTTTGACCAGCAAACCAAAATCATACATATGGAAAATGACTTGTTTTAGCACTATAGGAGTTAACTGGACAAGTGGTCCATGTGGTACAAGGCTTGTGTGCAAAAATACTCATTAGGCTTGAACTAGCATCCTCAAAAGTAGTTGCCCATAGTGTGCCTGTGGTATCTTCCACTAATACATTCAACGCATATCTGAACTCACATTGTGGGGAGTCTATGTTACACTTAGGACAATGCCATGCATTTTTATCTGTTGGCACCACCTTCTTGTGACACTTTTTACCGCTAACCACATTTGTGCATGATGCATAACAAAAATTACTCATATTAACATGAATAATAGTAGTGGTCGGTAAAACCTTAGTTGTTACACCGTAAGCGTGTTAGGTCATGGACACTAGCAATATCCATTTTTAGTTCGATAGTACTTAAGCTCACTGGTACATGATTGTTGGAGTTTGAGGCGGATCAGCTACGCAATTTGTTCAACTTACGGTAGTGTCGAGTTGATGAAAAATTGGGAGTTGAGCCATGTTGAAAGTGATCTACCATTAAATGAGGTTACTTTAACCCGTTTCAGGGCCAAAACTATCCTCTCAGCTATGCTACACGGTGCAATTCATTCAATAAGTTGCCTTCAGTTTCACAAAAAATCCCCATAGAGTAACGTCGATAGAATGCTCAGAAGTGTCGCATATGGATATGGTGTGCTTCTTGGTTTTTGTTCCATCCACTTGGTGGATGGATGAAGTTTCAGAGACAACCCCTACTAGTCCAACCACATCTACATGTGTATTAATAGCTATATCCTTAATAGCTGCTATCTTGGTAAATTGAAAGTTGTCAGCGGTATGTTGCTTTCCTCATCAGAACACAGTTCAAGTATGGAGTTTTTGTTTAGTATTATTTCCCACAAATTATCGCATTGGCTAAGTTGTTGGTTGGCACATTTTAAGCTACCATTAGATATATTGTAAACCTACCCATGTTATGCGACCTCAAAGAAAGTGGGTGCAATATTTCCAAAGGTTGTTAAAGCAACATTATCCTCGACAACATCTGTAACACTAAAATTGAACACCTAGCCTAGGCCCCTGTTGTTAACAAAGTGGTGTACATTCCCTTTCCTTGTTACATGGCCTTTAATAGTCCATTTTGGTTGGTATGGATTTAATTTCTTGATAGGCGTGATCATGGGGCTAACATGAACAACAACATGACTTTTGCTCGAGCACTACCACCAATGCTTTTAGGGTCAAGTTCGGGTATGCCTTGAGCTAGTACAACCGTTACGAAGCTTTAGGGTGTTGCAGTGATGAGGTGTAATAAAAGCGCACAACATATATATATATATATATATATATATATATATATATATATATATATATATATATATATATATATATATATATGTTAATACTTATAGTACTATATACATCTAAAAACACCCAAATACGTTGTCATAACCCCTTTACGTGAACAATACTAACCCCGTATCATGTAAACAACACTACTAGGTACTGATGAGGCTGAACATGTGTAATTATGTGCCTTTGCGTAAATGTTATTTACTATATGTACGAAACATGACCATATACAACTTACAAAATTCAAATCACAAGTTGAGGCATATGTAATCATGTCTAACATCTAATGTGCTCATGAAAGTAGGCGGTTGTAAACCGAAAAAAAAGCTGAAATGGATGTAGTATAACATGGCCCTTAGAACCAAGACTGGTTCTAAAAAGGGGGCTTAAAACATTGAACTAATACATTTACATAAGTGATCTGAAATGGATGTTTTACAAACTGATTTGACAATACCATGTAATGGTAAACTTACATCATAATGTTACACTCAAAGCACCATAAGAGTAGACCCATTCATAATGGATCTTAAACCACATTTAAATGGTAAATAGCAAACCCAAATGATATCTATTTATTATCAGATGTGTAAACTATATAGAGATGTATACAATTTTTTTAAAGTAACTCACAAGTTTGGTATATTCCTTTGCAATTCAGATAGTAATTGCAAAGCATCTTTACAGAGAGTCCTTGTATAGAGAGGCAGATTGAAAGGAAAATATACCTAACCAATATCATTGCATGTTTCTAAATAAGAAGGGCAAGATATGTTCTATGTACAATATCTTTTATAAGTATTGGAACCTCTAAAATAAACTATACCCAAGTTTGGGTCACACAGGGACAACAAGTGTCAACCGGTTCCTTAGCAGCCCCAATGTTTTGCGGCGCCATAGTTGGCAGCGGCGGTTGGATATTGTTGTGCTCATTATGTGGATCCTCTCGCCTGCACGCATGCATCTTAAAAAGTGGCACAAATGTCTCCAAAACCCCATCTAAGCACCTAGCGGTCGCAGATATACGTAAGGAGCATGCTCCTTGGACACCATAAAAACCTACGCCACTATAATAATATTTTCACAAACAATTTGCATATAAACACAAACCCAATATAATATCTACATAAATTTATAATTTGTAAAAGATAAATTATTCAATTTAGAAACATTTCAACAAATACTTTGCATGCAAATCCAAGATCAACCTGTAGACATTTAAAAAAATAAAATTCAACAAGCAATTTATAAAAAAAAAAAACCCATACCCACGCAGGCCACAACCAATGTTTAAAATAATGCTATAAACAAAGGAAAGTAAGCAATTTTATAGAAATTTATTTATTTTATTTAGAACCAATCATATAATTGTGTTTTAATTTTTTAAATAAAAACTTCATAAAATAACAATAATTCATGCTAGTAACTTACTACGCCGAAGGCGTCCCCCCTATGGGCAAGGTCCTTGCGGATGTTTCTACGATTGTGTTAAATTTGACAGTTTGACGGCTGTCTGCACGTTTTCACGTTTTCTGGCAATTTTTAGCAGGTTTTTGATCCATGTTGTAGTTTCTTGCTGAGTCCATACAGACCGCCATGACCACCTGTACCTTTGAGCCTGTGTGGGAAGGCGGCTGCGTCTCTATGTGCTGCGGGCGTAATGATGATTTGATTCATATTACAGTTTTGTATTACTGTTTACATGTATGTCGCATTGAAACCTTATGTGCGGAGATCTAGGAGCAACCAATAATATAAAAAATGCATGGATAATATAAAGGAGTTAAACTCCAGTTCTGAAGATGAAAAATAGAAAAGCAAGAGCCAGTTATAGCTCCATGAAAATTTATAAAACGTGAGGGAGGGAATAGTAAACAACACACATGGTTTTACATATTTCTTTCCCACATGCATATAGATTGGAGATAAAAAAGCTGAGAACATAGATTACATACCCAGATTTCATAGAGACAGAGACAGAATTTTCGTAGAGATAATGAGGCTAAAGAGGAAGTCGTACACATCAATGATTTGCAATTCGCATAGCACAAAGGAGAGGTGAAAATTCCAAAACCAGTAATAATTAGTTTTGTGTTGATCTCGGTCTACGCAAACGTCTTTTTCAAAAAATATTCGGTGATGGAAGCAATTTTTTATAACTGCCTTTCTCAAATATAAAATAATGTTATTTCTTGTATTTGTAATTTATTTATTATATAATTATATAATTATTTTAAAGACGTTTGGATATATTTCTTTGGTACAAACTAAAGAAATTTATATTTTCGTCGCATTCGTCAGGGATTACATCCGTATGGCTGGTGATTTGTGAAGATTTCTGTGAAATTTTGCAAAGGGTGAAGGTTAATGGTAGGCTAAACTTTACGGGGACATCCATATTGCTCTACCGTTGACCGCTAATATCTTTGCAGGCATGCCCTTCACATACAAAATGAGATTTGGCTTCGCCTTGCATTCCCTTGTAGCGACGACAAAATCCATGTCTTTTCTTGTGTGTGAAACGATACATTTTTACAAAATTTATTCATATGCATAGCATTTATGCTTTTGTTTTTCGTTTGACGTGGAATTTATTTTAAAATTTTATTTGGTGCATGGAATTTATCCTTTCTTTTCATTTTGCATTAAGAAGAATGTTTACCTTCCTTGGCAACTTCTACTGACTGGTAAGTATCTTCGAGGGCTCACCCACACTATTTTGGATGCAACATGCATATTCAAATAGAATCAAACTCTGGTACAATACTTTTATATCATTTTTTCTATTTGTTTGTATTCTAACATCAATCTTAGCAATGCAAATAACCCTAATAAATTTGTGAAGATTCAATTTTCTAGGTGCTTGTTTATGTTATTGATATTTTGGTTTTGATGTTAACCTGCTACATTCTATGGAATTTATGTGTGTCTCATTGAAACCTTTTTAGAAATGGATTATGATTATCGTAATCCAATCATGCAAGATGAAAGATGAAATATGAAATATATCATGCAAGATCAAATTGCATTGATGTGAATATTGCAAATGAGATTGGGGCAAAAAATGAAACGCATAGCATATATTATTTAGGTGAAAAAAATAACACAGGGAATAAGTGTGGGGCATGCAGGTATTTATTTCCCACGTTTCTACTAAGTCATGGAATATGGGTGGAACATGCAAGTAATTAATTCCCAATTTTTATTTAGAAATATCTTTTTCTAATCTTCGTCTTCCTTGAACATTCGAAAGAGAGATTTATTTATCACATTTTTATTCATGACTTTATATTCATATCTTCGTCTTCCTTGAACATTCGTATTATGCATACATTCCTTAAGCATACATTCTCACTTTTTTATTTCTGGCCTTTGATTCGTGTCTTCGTCTTACTTGACCATTCCTTTTACATGTCCAACTACATGATCCCTTGGGAGTAATTTCATTTTTCGGGGACCTACCAAACATATTACTCACCTAAATCACATTGTGTCATCTTTCACACTTCCAAGGTTTCACCTACATTGTCTACACCTCGAAACACTGTGTGCTTCCTGACTAGAGACAATCCCTTTTCTTTTCCATGATAGCTACAGGAAAATCATATTCACAATTGTGCATGAAACCCCCAATCTCATTTTTGTATAAAACTCGATCACAATAGTGTATAAAGTGGAGCACATAGTAGATATTATTTGGGTATGAATAATCTAGGCCGGGCAATAGGTGTGGGACATGTAACTATTTA